>CM008285.1:26840802-26999402 GCA_002319775.1 Fagopyrum tataricum
TATCAATCCTTTGGTGCGAGCATGGGCTCTTCGTACGATGGTAGGTATTCGTGTGCATCCTATAACACCTATTGTTCTTGTACCTGTAGGCAAATGTGCCAGAGATCCATCTGTATATGTCAGAAAATGTGCTGCCAATGCTCTACCCAACTAAATGATTTGCGCATAGAGGAAAACGCCTCCACGATTGAAGAGGTAAGTGATGTTAGAGCTCTTAGCGATTGACAAACTGTATCATCCCTGAGTGTATTGTGTTTACTTTGGGAATTTAGTAGTAGTGATAACTGGAGTGCACATTCTCCCTATTTTTAGGTGTTTGCTGGTTTTGCACTTCAAGTTGAATTGATTTTGGTTTTACTTTCTGTTCATGATTGATGTGTGTAAGGATGATTACTGTTTTTTCGAATTAGTGAGGTCGAAATTCCTCTCTTGAACTTGCAGTTATTCCACTTGAATATGCAAACTGTGTGCCTGGTTTTGCATATCAAGTATTTCTGATTTTACTTAAACTTTTTGTTGATGATTCTCGTTGTGTAAGAATGGTTCCTGTTCTTCTTGACCTCGAATTTGTGTTTACACTTTCTGTGCTTCTTATTCAGTTAGTGCTTTGAAGGCAACTGATGTTGAGAATAACATCTTTCACTCCAACGTTTCTACTTGATGGATTTACTTTTTTGTGCGTTTTTCTTTTTGAAAATGATGTATTTGCTTCTTGATTAGGTGGTGCTTTGAAGCCGACCATGAGATTGAAAACTTTCCGTTGCTACTAATAAGGTTGATGCTCTTGCGAATTTTTTGGAGAGGAAACTTCAGGAACCTGGTGGACTGGACTCTCTCAATCCTGCTCTGCCGGAATTTATAGGTTTAACAAGGCTGAGGATGTTATCAAGTATGCTAACCATTTTTGTAGTAATAAGGCCACCTATTGTCGTCATCTTTTGTTGTTTAGATGCATATCTTTGATGATTATGTTTTTTTTTTCATTATTATATGAAAATTGAGAGTTATGACTATGCAGACGAGAAATTTGAAAATTCACTGCGGCCAGTGGTGGAGAAAATACTGCAGGAAAAGGTAACGTTTCCTCTTTAAAATTAACCCTGGCTTGAGGCGTGATGCTGCCACCAAAAGCATCTAAAGATGATAAGGAATTTTTAAACCGCGGCCTGGTGAAGAAAATACTGCATGCACTTACCCTTGCTTTGTGAATGTCTGTTACTAAAAGTTGGTAAAATCTCAACCAATTAAATATACTTAAAATATGGGTTAGATTTAGGAAGAAGGAGAATTTGAACAAGTGGGTGAACCTAATTTGGAAACCTAGGAATGTTGATGTTCATCAAATTTAGACCACGATCTGCTTCTTTTTCTTTGATGAGTCATTTGTTTGGGTAATTCATAACCTCCTGCTCATGGAGATGTTCAAGTAGGAGAGTTTTTCTTATTTCTTGCTTAAATTCTCTTATTATAAGCTTCACATTTTATTACTCACTGATTGATAGTAACTTTTATGAAGAGGTATCGATGAATGGGCAACCAACCAACCACAAATTATTATATTCTTTTTGAAAGAATAAAGGAAAATTTTGGTTCTTTTTATTCCAGAGTGCAGTGGTACAAGCAGTTATTACATCCATAAATGTGTTTGCCTTGGCATTCATTGTTGCTGTAGGCGGCTATCTGTGTGTTAAAACTGGATGGCCTGGATATCATCCCCTGGGAGGGTAACACTCACAACTTTCCATTTTACCAAAATTTTCCAAATTAAAATAAACAATGTAATCGTATTTGTGAATATTGACTTTGGTAGGATTATCCCCTATGGGATAAATGGAATGCTTGCTGGATCTGCAACAATTTTCTTTGCATATATTGGATTCGATTGCATAGCAAGCACAACTGAAGAGGTATAAATGATCCTTTTTTTTCCTCACTATTTTCTAATTATTTGACAAAGGTCTTCATAATTTTATTTATGTTCATGTTTGAAGATCCATTCGTGTTGCCATTCAACAGGTGAAAAACCCACAGCGAGATCTACCATTGGGTATAACCTTTGCACTGTCAATATGTTGTACATAATACATGTTGGTATCTATAGTGATTGTTGGATTAGGGCCGTATTCGGAACTTGATCCTGACACCCCAATTTCCTCGGCATTTGCTAGTCACGGAGTAGAATGGGCAATGTGAGTTAATTTTAGTAGACGGTAGTCTCTGCCAAAGCTCGAGGCAGCAGGGTTTCCCTATGAAAGTAAGTACATCAATAGTGGAAGTTGAAGGCAAAAGATTTGTAAGCTGGTTTTATTAAACAATAATATTACGGTGTAACTATGAAGAAAGAGGAGAATTGTAAGAGGAGTTTGGCCTTGGTTGTTTTTTCGAATGATTTTGTTTGTTTGCTTGGTGGGTATAAGCATGAATTTGCTTCTCAAATCCGTAAGATTTGTTTTGTAGCTAAATACTGGGAAGATTTGTCTAACTTTATGATAGGTCTGGTTTCGCGTTAACCAGCAACTACCTACGGGACTGCAGAAGTCATTAACTGATCAGCCTCCTGAAATGTGTCAAGGAACCTCAGACATGTCCGAAGGTAACTGCTATTCCATTTTAGAATGTTGTGGAAGTTGTAAGAGGAACCCTGAGTGCGCTCATGCCTATGCTCAACTTGTGAAATCTAGCTCATGATACATTCGAATTCTTGAGTGCCCACTATTAATTCATTCATGATGATATTGTGCATTATTAGGGATTTTAAAACTGACTGCTAAGGCTGCTGCAGTTCGTAGAAGCTCACCAAATCCACTGGTATCAACCGAGTCAACTAAAAAAGTGTCCCCCTTGCACGTCTCTAAGAGCGGGGCAAATTAAAGGGGGGAGCTGTCGGGTCCTTCTGGGAAAGTTCACATGCTCAGGACTCGTTAGTTGGAGAGGACAAAAGTGGCCCTAAGTTCGATCACGAAACAAATACCTATGGCACTTTCAAACAAGACCGAACCCACTTGGAGCAAAGAACCGCATCTAGGGAATCCTTTCCTAAGCTTGATAGAACTTTTCAGGATGACACTTTTAACACCCTTGTTGCTGAATTTGATACCTCTAAGCTCAACTGTAGCTCTTTTAGTAACAACTCCAAAAAAGAAACCTTGGATATATAACGTTGGGTATTAAAATCGGGTAACAACGAAGTTGGGTAACCGAAGTGAATTTGTATATAGAACGTTGGATATTAAAATCGGGTAACAACGAAGTTGGGTAACATAAGTGAAGTTGGATGTACAACTTTGAGTATTAAAATCGGGTAACAACGAAGTTGGGTAACATAACTGAATTTGGATGTAGAACGTTGAGTATTAAAATTGGGTAACAACGAAGTTGGGTAACATAAGTTGGGTAACAGGGTTGCGTAACAGAGTTTAACGTTGGGTCCCTTTACAAATCGAAAGTGCATAGTTAGTGTTTCTATAGAATTTTGCCTAAACATTTTGTTTCCTTAATAAAAAACCTACGCACTTACCATTTTCACCCAAAAATAATTAGAGAGAATATTCACTAGTTATTGGATCACTTATATTTAGATTAGCGCAGAGCTAGGACGCATATTCCTCTAGATTTGTAAACATTTGAGCTGGAGGAAGAACATGGCAATGAAGGAGCCATCCAATGATCCAAGGTAAGAAGCAACTCAAACAAACGAAGAAAAGCTCTTATTCTAAACACGATAAATACATGATTTCAATAGAAATGAAAAATGCAAATATTTAGGTTTCTTTTTTTAATTGAATTTGTCAAGGAAGTGATCATTATTCACAATTGTCCCATGTGGTTGAAATAAGGGTAGATACAAAATGTACATGCTTTGTAGTCATATACAAGGAGATACTTGATGATGTCAATAGTTTTGACCACATAAATTTGAAAACCAATATATGTATGAATATTGCCGCCTTCTACAGAGCGGCAAGGAACTGTTATCTCATGGGATTAGGCAATGTATAGTATAGATGCTTCCACATGTTACAACGTCATCCAAGAAATGAAGATGTCAATTATTAAAGAATTTACAATAAATATATACATACTTTTCAATAAATAAATAAATATATACATAAGTAATGACGTTTTAGTTTTTAACTAATTTATCTTTTCAAAAAAAAAAAAAGTTTTAACTAATTTATAACTCATGTCATACGAGTATCTGTTATATTTTAGTTTTAAAAGTTGTGTATACTAATTATATTAAGACACAATTTTTCTTGACCAATATACTTGGTTGAATATAAGATCATAATTTAGTTTCCTTTATTGTTTGCAATCATATATATAAAATAAAAACTAGATATCATAACGTAGTTAATAAGTGAAAGAGATTACAATTGTGGGTTTATCGATCCTTATATGTATTTTGATAATAACTACAATAATAAAGATGACTGTTAATAAATATTTGATGCTTGGAGGTGATGAATGTTACTTGAAGTGTTTTAGCAGTAACTCTTTACGGACAAAGTGGTAGTCCAAATCATTGTGCTTTGTACTTTGATGGAACATAGGGTTTACATCAAGATAGGTAACTCCTAATTTGTCACACCAAAGCACAAGTGGTTTATTGAGGAATACTCCAATTCAGTAGTTTGACCAAGCGCGAGACATTCAGCCTCAGTTGAAGAGCGGGAGACCGTTGTTTGTTTCTTGGAGGACCAAGACACCAAGGAGGAGCCAGAGTAGATGTAATAGGCGACCGTGGAACGTCTATCAAGGTGATCACATGTCCAATTAGCATCACAATAACTAGAGAGAAGTGGGGAGAAGGTGAAGAGGAATCAACTATCGTTGTTGGGTAGGGCCTAGAGGAGTTGTTATTTGAGGATGACGGAGGAGTGGAATGTAAGAAGAATATTGGACTAATATTTAAAGGAGGTGAAGCAAACCCATTAGAGGGATTAGAGGGTTGGCTTGTTTGACACAGGGGGAATCGATGAAGGGAAGGGTAGATGAAAAGGCGGATTGGGTTAGTTAGGCTGAGGGGATGGCATGGGCTTAATTGGTTCATTTACAAAAGGAAATTGGGCTTCGTGAAAGATCACATCCTGAGAGGTAGATTCGATTGGCTATGTAGTCCAAACAAATATATCCTCGGTGATTGAGAGCATATCCGAGGAAAATACACGGTTTTAATCGAAAATTAAACTTGTGGGAGTTATATGGGAGAAGATTTGGAAAGAATAGAGAACCAAAGACACCGAGGAATTTGAGATCGGGAGGCTTTTTGTGAAGAGTTTGAAATGGAGATGAATTATGTAAGGTGGGGTGGGTAAACGATTTATCAAGTAAACGGCCGTTTCAAAGGCATAATCCCAAAATGATAGTGGTAATGAGGAATGAGCAAGAAGTGCTAAACCGGTATCAACAATGTGCCTATGGCGATTCTCAATGCTTTCAATTTGTTGGTGGGAGTGAGGACGTGTAATACGATGGTTAAGCCCGAGTTTTGCAAACAGTGGTTTTAAGGGTTTTAATTCGGTTCCTCCATCAGTTTGAATAGATTTAATTTTGAAGGAAAAGAAATTTTCAACAAAATAAATGAATGCTCGGACATATGAAGAAGTAACTCCTTTAGTAGATAATGGGAAAATCCAAAGATAGTTAGTGTAATCATCTAGTGTTGAAAGATAGTACTTGTGTCCTCTTGAAGAAGTCAAGTGGGCCGGTCCCCAAAGGTCCATGAAGAGTAGTCCGAAAGGATGGGCCTTACGTGACAATGTTAGGTAGTGAGGAAGATTGTGGGATTTGGGTCCAGAACAGGCAAAGCAACGAAGTGGAGTTTCGGTGGAGTTAGGGCACGATTCATCAATGGAGCGAAGCATTAATACCTTATGCCCAAGTGTGGTACCCAATATGTCAATACACAACCGTAATACCTAATATGTTAACACTCAAGTTTGATACTCAATATGTTAATACCTAACATAATAACATTATACAAATATATTAATACTCAACCTTCACCTACCCAACTTATATATACCCAACTTTAACATAGGCAACTTCACATACCCAATTTCACTCACTTACCCATATTAGTTACCCGATTTTACATACCCAATGTACCTTTTAGAAAAAATTATAAAATATCAGAAATTTGGGTCATTCACTGCAATTATAACTTTGGGTAATTTTTAGTAAATAGCTTTTTGGGGGCAAAAAGCTAGTGTGTGTCAACGGCAAAAAGCTAGTGTTTTCGTAATCACTATCGAAATCCTCATTAATTGCAGCATAAATATTCTTAGCATATTCTTCATCCCAACTTAAGAGGGTGTCGTAGAAAACATCTTGACATTCCGAAGACATGAATTTTCCCAACTCTAAGTCCTTTATGTAGTCTAAAATTGAATCTGAGGACTCGATGGCTTATGAGAAATATAGTCGTAGAACTTCAGGGATTACCATCGTAGTAAAACCAATCTTGAATATAATACTATTCTTATCTTTCATGTGCTGCTTGATATATTCATAAATGTAGAATCCAGTTCCTTTGTCTTGGATATGGTCTTTAATGGCATGTTGAGTTACAAAGATTGGATCTTGAGAGAACTGATCTGTAACTTTTCTGAATATGATTAAGTAATGTGGTGCACTAGATCTTCCTATTTCAACCTCCATAGCCGCTGGATGAATATAATACAATAGGTTCCTATGTCCTTCCCAATTCTTGGCCCTGTTGAACACATAGTTTTGAAATTTTGTAAAATGCTTTCTAAGTGGACTCCACGGTGTTGGAAGGCCTTCGAATAGACCGTGACACATCCCATAATCCCAAGCATATAGAATGTCTTCTTCTCTAGTTGGGTTTGATGGTAAACTTAATGCCTTCATCCCATATTTATTGAATCCGTTTGCCAAGGTGCTCCATTCATGGTAGATATCATAGTATGGACATTTAGTACCGCTCATCACATAAATATACCAGCTAGGAAACTCTTTGTACTTCCAGTAGCCTCTCATCTTTTCTTGAACATCAAAAGGCAAAGCATGAACTTAACTATCTCCAGCTCCAGAATTCTCCGAGTCATTCTGTCGCAGGATAGGATCAAACCATTTCGTGATCTTTTTTTTTTTTTTTTTCTGAAAATTTTTGCATAAGATTAACATAGTAATAGCTAAGAGGAGAAAACCATCTTAGATGAATCAGTCTCTTCTTTATATTTTTGCTTGTATGCCTCCTCTACTAGCATCAAGAGGGCAGACTGTACCATTTCGTCTAGCTCGTCTTTTTCGACTGTAGTCCATGGGGACTGATATAGTTTTCCAATTATAGTTTTTCTTTTCGGCCTGTTGGAAGATGCCATCGATTGCTTGGGAAAAATCATACGCAAGCTCTCGAGTTAGGCTATCTGCCAGAGAGTTCTTTGATCCCTGCACATGTTCAATGCCAAAGGAATATTGATTAAGTGTGAGTTGCCAACGCATGAGCCTCCCTTGCGCTTTCATGTTACTCCAATTATTATGAACAAAACCTAATATTTCTTCGCAATCAGTTTTCATAGTGAAATGTTTTGGAGCAAGAAAAATTGTAAATTTATCTATCCCTTTTAGGATAACAAGTATTTCTTTCTCCATAGTGGTGTAATTGCATTCAACTTTATTGAAACTTCCACTACCATACCTGCAGAGTTTATTATCTTGTTTGATTTTTAAGATAGCTCTCCAATGGTAGTTACTTGCATCAGTTTCTAGTACTAGATCATCATCCGCATTGAGTAAGGTTAATACTGGTAACTTCTTACAACATTTTTTAAGATCTTGAACTATCTGAGTGTCCAGATTGGTCCAAGTCCAAGTTTGTTCCTTTTTTTGTTGAACTTGTAGAGGTTTTCTAAGCTTAGCTAGATCCTTGATAAAGTCTGAAGCATATGTGAGACATCCTAGAAACCTCTCTAGTTGCTTTCTATCTTCTATTTTATTTGAAATTTTTTCTATCTTTTTCCAGAACATGTTCTTGCAATACTATTTCTCCACCTGGATTTGAACTCCATGCGTGCGGTTAGGGTTTCTTTGTCTTCAATGGCGATTCTCTGGTTCCCACTGATTTGAACCATTTTCAACACTCTTCTGCCTGTTTCTACGCTACTGCATCCACCAAACCTTTTTCTGATGGAGGACCATCCTCTATAGAGCCTACACAAGAACATATCCCTACACAAGGACATATCCCTACACGTACAAGGTCCTACACAAGCTCCGAATGTACCAAATACGACGGCCATGCAGACGTTGGAATGTACTAGGAATGAGTTTGAAGTTGGAGTTCAAAACCCTAGCGCAAAGGAGTGGACGGCGAGCAAGCGGAGTGAGGAGCGGACGGAGGGCAAACGGAGCGAGGAGCGGACGGACGGAGCAAGGAGCGAAGCACCAGACGTGACATGATCCGGATCTCGGCCGGGATTGTTAGACGACACTGAGATGGAGGCCGAGATAGCCGAAACCCTATTTTTGTTATAAAGTAGGGAAGACTTGTGTTTTTGTTATAATTTAGGGAGCTCTCTTTAATTTTCTAAATTATATTGTTGGTTTTATTTTACCTTTTTCTTTTAGGATAGGAGTGTCTATAAATAGCCTCCTTAGTTTCTTTTCAAGTAACCAGATTATTCATTTGCAAAGACATTGTTTATTCCTACAAAATCAATCAAGAGAGAGAGCTTTTGGTTGGCATATCATTGTGAGTTGTTAAGCTTGGTTGTGTGAGACCCCTACTCTTCCGGACCGAGATCGGACCATGGCCGAGATTGGCTTTGGCCGAGTTTAGACTTTTCCGCACCCGCGGGCATATTGGCCACCCTTGCGGGTCTCTGCTCCTGCGGCTCCGGAGTCCGCGCCTGCGGATTCTGGCGGCTGCAGCCGGCTTTGTTGACTTCGTTGACCCATGCTTTACCTGGCTTATGTCTTTCCTTGCTCTTGGTTGATCAAGGGTTTCCATCTTCATTCCTTTCTTCAACTTCCCACGTCCTTCTTGCTTCTCATTTGCTTCACCTTGATCTCGTCTTGGTTTCCTTTGGTTTGGAAGAGAGTTTGTTGTGGCTAGAGTGTGTGGATGCTAGTGATGTATGTTGCTGAGCTTGGAAGCCATCTTTGGTGTGTGTTGATCCTCCCTACAGCCTAGGATCTTCAGAAGTGGTAAGTGCTTGCTTCTCCTTTCTTTCTTTCTTTCTTTCTTCTTCCTTCCCTTGGTTTCAACCTTTCTAGCTTAGGATTAGATGTATGCTAAGGGTATTGATGTTAGTATGTATTTGGACATGTTTGTGTGTGGATCGGAAGAGAAGAGGCGGGATTTGATCACGGGAAGAGCCGAAGAGAAACTACAGAAATCGCCTCTGCCGTGTTGCCGCCCCCGTGGCCAGAAGTCACTGCCCCTGCGGAAGACGTGCCGCAGCGCCCGCACCAGTGCCAGCGCCTTGCCTGCGTTACCTGCGTCCCGTGTCACTGCCCCCGCGGCTGAGTGTCGCTGCGCCCGCGGTTGCCTGCGTTCCGCCCCTGCGTCCTTAGTTCACGCAGGTGCGTCTTGTCCCGGGACTACCTATAGTTAGGTAGTTCCTTTCCTTTCTAGTATGAGGAACTTAGTACCATGCTAGGATTCGGATGTTGATGAGTATAATATAGTTATGCCGGTTACGGCTTGAGGTTTACGAGTTGGACTTGTTCCTTATAGATCCCTTGGGTCTAGGTGTGACCCCTTTGTGTGATAGGATTGTGATATATATGTATGTGTGCCTTGCATAGGCTGTGTTGTCCTCCAGTTGGAGTGGACGTTTTTGAGAGTTGTTCGTAACGAGTTACTTATTAGATCGAGGTAAGTCCATAGGATTTACTTAGCTACTATCCTTATATTGGATGTATGCTTGAGTGGTGTGTGTTATGTGCTTTATAGCATGTGTTATTATGGTCACCGACCTATGTTATATTGACCGCCCATTGTAGTGGCTGTGACAACTTACCTTTCATCCCGTAGTGGAGTCTGGGAAGTTCTTTGTAAGCTAGTTAGTTCTGGTATACGGGAAGGGCACCTACCACTCCATATGGTATATGGGAAAGTGCGCTGATACCACTCTAGCTAGCTATTGCACGCAGAGGCGAGGGTTATATATACATTCCTCGTGTCACGTATATTCATATACATTTATTATACGATTGAGTGTTGGACCTATTAAAGATAATAACCGGGTAAATGTGTGATATCATGATGATGTGTTAATATTATTGACGTGTGTTTGTGCTCTAGCATCTTCTTATATATGTGTATAGTTAGCTACCGGTTTTATACCGTGTGGTAGATCCTTTGCAGGTTAGGAGAACTGCAGAGTGATCCGGAGGGGTGATCAGCTGAGGGTTCCGTACACGGGGACGATATCGTGGTTGGGATATTTATATTGTACGGGTTTATGTTTTGACTTTTGTACTCAGCAGTACCTTGTATCACCTTTTGATCGGTATATATTTACATCAGTTTCATGTTTTGTTTTCATCTATCAATGCCTTGTTGTAAGATTCAGTGAAGTTGTTGTCAGGCTAGGGTCAGGATCCATTGTGAGATCCTAGCCTAGTAGCACTCCGAGTCCTACGGATTTGGGGTGTTACAAAGTTGGTATCAGAGCCCAGGTTGACAACAATGGCACTAGTAATCTGCAATAAAGTTCGAATAGATAAATAAACAGAACCCGAAAGTGGTCTGACTTTTCAAAAGGTTTTGGTTTTGAAATGAGTACAAATGTTTTGAGTTATCGTGTACGTGAACCATCGCGCCTCTAAAGATCTCGACAATATAGATATATATAGATATTCTGTTGTAATTGATCTGTTATATATCTATACATATGGCATATATATAGCCTTCTAAGTTAGGTTTATGTCCTCTGCAGATGGTTCAAACTAGAGCCTTTCCTGCAGCTGGACGAGGTAGAGGTAGAGGTAGACCCCCTCTAGGTCGAGGACGAGGTAGGATACCTGCTGATGGTTCCCAGGCAGCAGGAGAGATCCACGAGGAAGTTGTTGAGAGCGCCGTTCCTGAGAATAGGAACGAGGCAGCTGAGAGACAGGAGTCACAGAGAGCCCAGTCTGGTGATTCTGCTCGCGTCTCTATGGGTAGATCAGAGTTCAGAGCATATATCAGACGTGTAGAGGAGGTTGCCAAAGCGGGTAGACGTGCCCCAGATTTACAGGCACAATAGGGACCATCTGAGAGGCCCCACACCGTTACTCAGGTGCCAACTGTACAGGTACCTGTTGCTGAGATTGCCAAAGCACCAGAGGAGCATAGGGGGCCTAGACCAGATACCTGGTTGAAGGCATTCCATCAGATGGGTGTACCCCCTTTCACTAGGAAGGTGGGGTTGGAGGTTGAGCTTTGGATCGGGCATGTAGACTCAGCTTTGGAGTCTATTCGATGTCCAGCTGACAGACAGATCGAGCTGGTTCACTTTATTCCGGGACTTGGCACAACACTGGTGGAGATCAGTACGGGGTCAGGTTACCAGTTATGATCAGATGAAGACGATGATTAGAGAGCGTTTCTGCCCTGCCTCTCTGAGGAGGGAGAAACTGCGAGGTTTTGTGGAGGCTGGGTTTGAGGATGTACCAGTCTCTAAGGCCATCAGGAGGTTTCAGAAGGAGTTGGCATTACTAGGACCATCTGCACTTGCTGCAGACCAACACGTTTATCTCTTTTCCCGACGACTGAGGGATACTACCCGGACCTACATGGCGGGATTTCATTGTGAGACTCTTACAAATTATCAGGACAGAGCTTCCGATTATGAGAGGGAGCGAGCTGGACAGAGGAGAGCTTCTCAGACCGGAGGGTCTGAGAAGAGGCAGCGTACAGGGCAGACCAGTGGTACTGGTGGTTCTACTAGTGGTTGGCCTGGTCAGAGACGCCAGAGTCAACCTTCATCTGCGCCGGTTGCAGAGAAGGGACGTTAGTGCTTTAACTATGGAGATCCAGGGCATATGAGGCCAAAGTGCACGAGGCCATTGGTGACTTTCTACACCTGTGGTAGGCAAGGTCACCGAGCTGTTTACTGCCACCAGGGCGGAGCTGCATCTCAGCAGGGTTCTACTCCTGCCAGTGTAGCGGGAGGTGGGCAAAGACCACCTCAGCAGCAGCAGCAGATACAGGGACAACAGAGAGTCCCAGATCGCCCTACAACTCAGGGATCAACTCCTGGGCCGAGTAGAGGCAGAGGACGTGGTGGGGGCACCACTGATACCAGAGGCCCACAGGGTCGAGTTTTCGAGGTGAGGAGTGCAGAGGAGCCAGCTGCACCTACTGCTACAGGTACCATTCTGATTCATGGTTTACTTGTTAGAGTTTTATTTGATACTGGTGCTACGCACTCTTTTATTTCTGATGCCTGTGTAGAGCGTCTTGGTTTAGATACAGTTGAGGAGATGCCCTTTATTATAGGGTTACCCAATGGTGGTAGGATCAGAGGTACCCATGAGATTCACGGTTGTCCCATTTCTGTAGGGACCCGTGTGTTACTAGTTGACTTCTTTGTCATGCCATTAGAGGAGAAGAAGTCATTCTAGGTATGGACTGGATGGATAGACACTCTGCAGTTTTAGATGTAGGTAGGAGGACTGTTACCCTCTCTACCGAGTTAGGCCAGATAGAGGTTTTCCGAGGTTGGGATCTTGGAAAGATAGGCACAGTTATCAGCGCCATACGGGCAGCTAGATTGATTGCACAGGGTTGCGAGGCCTTCTGGTGTTATGCCATGAAGGAGGGGGAGAGTCCAACTGTAGAGGACATTCCAGTTGTTTGTGAGTTTACTAATGTTTTTGCTGAGCCGTCCAGTTTGCCGCCTTAGAGGAGTGTGGATTTCAGTATCGAGTTAGAGCCTGGTACGAGACCCATCTCGAAGGCCCCATACCGGATGGCGCCTGTCGAGATGTTGGAGCTGAAGAAGCAACTCGAGGAGTTGGTTGAGAAGGGCTTCATTCGCCCTAGCGTGTCCCCTTGGGAGCACCTGTCCTCTTCGTGCGGAAGAAGGACGGATCACTGAGGTTATGCATAGATTACAGAGAGCTGAACAAGGTGACCATCAAGAACAAGTATCCACTGCCGCGCATTGATGATTTGTTAGATCAGTTACAGGGAGCGACCGTGTTCTCCAGGATTGACCTGCGTTCCGGGTATCACCAGCTGAGGGTGAGGGAGCAGGATGTGCACAGGACAACATTCCGGACGAGATATGGCCACTACGAGTTTGTAGTGATGCCATTTGGACTTACGAATGCCCCAACCGTCTTTATGGAGTTGATGAACAGTATCTTCATCGACTTCCTGGATCAATTTGTAGTGGTCTTCATTGATGACATTCTGGTATACTCTCGCAGTGGAGAGGAGCATGTAGGACATCTGAGGACTATATTGCAAGTTTTGCGGGATAGAGAACTTTATGCTAAGTTCTCTAAGTGTGAGTTATGGATGCTAGAGGTAGCATTCTTGGGTCATATAGTATCAGCTGAGGGGATCAAGGTGGATCCAGCGAAGATAGAGGCAGTAGCAGCTTGGACGACACCGACGAACGTCAAGGAAGTACATAGTTTCCTTGGCCTAGCCGGTTATTACAGACGCTTCGTGGAGGGTTTTTCTGTGATTGCCCGTCCACTGACGAGTTTGCTGAGGAAGACTACCAAATTTGTGTGGTCTGATCAGTGCAGGCAGAGTTTTGAGGAGTTGAAGAGGCGTTTGACTTTTGCTCCTATTTTGGCACAGCCAGAAGGTACTGAGGATTTTGTGGTTTACAGTGATGCATCCAAGCTAGGCTTGGGATGTGTTTTGATGTAGCGAGGCAAAGTTATTGCTTATGCGTCTCGACAGTTGAAGACTTATCAGGAGAACTACCCGACTCATGATCTGGAGTTGGCAGCGGTAGTTCATGCACTGAAGATCTGGAGACATTACCTGTATGGTGCTACATGTCAGATCTTCACAGACCATATGAGTCTGAAGTATATCTTCACGCAGCGGGAATTGAATAACCGCCAGCGTAGGTGGCTCGAGCTGATCAAGGATTTTGATCTAGAGATCCTGTACCATCCAGGGAAGGCGAATGTTGTCGCCGACGCCCTGAGCAGGAAGACGCCTCGAGAGCAGGCGATTGCGAGGCTGACAGTTCAATATCAGTTGCAGAGAGATCTGATGTGGTTAGAGTTGGACATCCAGTTTCCTGATGAGGATGCCCAACTACGTACTTTAGAGGTTCTTCCTGATCTGTTGGATGAGATCCGACAGAAACAGGAGACCTGCCCGACTTTACAAAGGATTAGAGATAGGATGTCTTGAGATGAGGCACCCTAGTTTCTGCTTGGAGCAGATGGAGTTTTGAGGCGCTGCGGTCGCGTTTGTGTACCTGCTGATACAGAGCTGAGGCAGAGGATTTTACAGGAGGCTCACTATACACCTTACTCTGTACATCCAGGTACGAGTAAGATGTATCAGGACTTGAGACGTATATATTGGTGGGGAGGGCTGAAGCCCGATGTAGCCAGATTTGTAGCTCAGTGTGCGACCTGCCAACAGGTCAAGATCGAGCATTTCCGACCTGGAGGTGAGCTTCATCCCCTTCCTGTTCCACAGAGGAAGTGGGAGGACGTCACCATGGATTTTGTGACTGGCTTGAGGCTGAGCTGGAGTTTTGATGCCATCTGGGTCATAGTAGACAGATTGACGAAGACGGCACGTTTCATTCCCATCAGGGAGACGTGGCCGGTAAGCAAGTTAGCTGAGGAGTACACTAGGCAGATAGTGAGACTCCATGGTGTACCGAGGACGATCGTCTCAGACAGAGATGGGCGATTTACCTCGAGATTCTGGCAGCAGATTCAGACTGCCCTGGGGACGAGTTTACACTTCACGACTGCGTACCATCCTCAGACAGATGGTCAGTCAGGGAGGACCATTCAGACCCTGAAGGATATGCTGCGAGCTTGTGTGTTGGATTGGGGACAGGTGTGGACGGATCATCTCCCACTTGTTGAGTTCTCCTACAACAACAGCTGGCATGCATCTATTGGGATATCCCCATATGAGGCACTATATGGACAGAGATGTCGTACCCCGTTATGCTGGGATGGGCAGAGCAGTGTCGGTGGTTTAACACCTGATCAGATTCAGGATGATATGGCTCGAGTAGCATTGATCATAGAGCGTATGCTGACTGCGCAGAGCCGTCAGAAGTCTTATGCTGATAGGAGGCGTAGACCTCTAGAGTTCAGGGTTGGATCCCATGTGTGGCTGAGAGTGTCCCCGACACGAGGTGTTAGGCGATTTGGCATTAAGGGGAAGTTGAGCCCCCGATATGTCGGACCGTTCGAGATTTTGGATCGGCTAGAGTGTGTGGATGCTAGTGATGTATGTTGCTGAGCTTGGAAGCCATCTTTGGTGTGTGTTGATCCTCCCTACAGCCTAGGATCTTCAGAAGTGGTAAGTGCTTGCTTCTCCTTTCTTTCTTTCTTTCTTTCTTTCTTCTTCCTTCCCTTGGTTTCAACCTTTCTAGCTTAGGATTAGATGTATGCTAAGGGTATTGATGTTAGTATGTGTTTGGACATGTTTGTGTGTGGATCGGAAGAGAAGAGGCGGGATTTAATCACGGGAAGAGCCGAAGAGAAACTACAGAAATCGCCTCTGCCGTGTTGCCGCCCCCGTGGCCAGAAGTCACTGCCCCTGCGGAAGACGTGCCGCAGCGCCCGCACCAGTGCCAGCGCCTTGCCAGCGCCTTGTCTGCGTTACCTGCGTCCCGTGTCACCGCCCCCACGGCTGAGTGTCGCCGCGCCCGCGGTTGCCTGCGTTCCGCCCCTGCGTCTTTAGTTCACGCAGGTACGTCTTGTCCCGGGACTACCTATAGTTAGGTAGTTCCTTTCCTTTCTTGTATGAGGAACTTAGTACCATGCTATCATTCGGATGTTGATGAGTATAATATAGTTATGCCGGTTACGGCTTGAGGTTTACGAGTTGGACTTGATCCTTATGGATCCCTTGGGTCTAGGTGTGACCCCTTTGTGTGATATGATTGTGATATATAAGTATGTGTGCCTTGCATAGGCTGTGTTGTCCTCCAGTTGGAGTGGACGTTTCTGAGAGTTGTTCGTAGCAAGTTACTTCTGAGATCGAGGTAAGTCCATAGGACTTACTTAGCTAAAATCTTAATGGAATAAACCCCCCTAAACCTACTTAATACTAAATGTTTATTAAAAACCCCTCTCAAAATCAACCAAAAACCAAACGGCTCCGTTGACGAAATATACACAACAAATATACAAAAAGGTAACCCATATTATAATATATATATATATATATATATATATATATATATATATATATATATATATATATATATATATATATATATTCTTTATGTCATCTACCGCAAAAGCATATATAACAATATATATAATATATTAAAGCATATGGAAAGTGCAATTGCACTGCAGAACACATAAGATACTTTAATCAGTTAGACGAACCCAAGCACTGAGAGGAACGCTCATACGGTACCGTGCTTTTTCCGAAACCGCAGAAGTTGCAAAATGAAAAGAGAAAACTGAGAGGAACGCTCACACGTTTCTTATGACAGATCAGTAAAACGTAGGAGTGTGCAAATTCCGGTCCGGTCCGGGTTTTGGACCGGACCAGACCGGACCGAAACAGAACAGGTCCGGTCTTCGGTTCATTCATTTCGGTCCCCAATCGGTCCGGTCCAGACCTGATTTAAAAAAAAATTTAATTTTTTTTTAAAAAATTTAATTTTCCGGTCCTAGTCATATATATATATATTACAAAATTTTAATTTAATTTTTTTTCCGGTCCAATTCCGGTCTACTCTGTTCAGGTCTAGGTCCGGACCTGTGAACAGTCCTAGCAAGACGAACCCAAGCACTCGAAGTCCATACAATCAACATGACGGAAAACACGAGAAAGAACTAACCTCCGACGATGCACCGAGTCAAAGCACTCGAAAACGCTGTAAAACGTTGATTTGGCCGTTAGGGTTCTTCAGTGCTGTAGTTTGGCGTGAAAATCTTATGTGTTGGGCGAAGACTTCTATATGGTTTATAAGTAATAAGAAATCCTTCAAAATCAATGAAATAATAGATTCTTTTAAAATCAAGAAACTTTTAAATACCATAGGAATTTTATGAAAAATTTAAAATCTTAATTGAATACCAAAAGATTTAAATGGACTTTTAAAAATCTATATTGAATACCCATAGACTTTTAAACTCCAAAAAATTCCTGTAAAATCTTAATGGAATAAACCCCCCTAAACCTTCTTAATACTAAATGTTTATTAAAAACCCCTCTCATAGACTATGCGGCTGCCTCCTGCTCCCATTCGTTTAACGGTTGATGAGAATATGTTCTCTTTTTTTTCACAATCGAAACAAAGTTCGTATCGCATCACATCAGTAAGCAAAATACATAACTGGATATACATGTTTACCCTCATGGTCTAAAATTCACAATACTAGTTTTATATTCATTCCCATCCATCTATGTCGTGATACGTCATAGCATTCGTAATTCTGCAACTTCTTGGAACACTTTTAACTATTTGTACTTGGCCTTAATTTCACAGTACCCAAGTCCATCGGATGCTTGATTATAGTGAAATAGTCATCTAATCCAAGGCCTTTCATTTCGTCTGGTTCATTAAACCACCCTAAATGACTATTGTACTTCATCAATTTATTCAGCAAAAAACTCCATCCATATGTTGAAAACCTTAATATACCTACCATGTGAAGTGATTCAATAACTTTCTCATTACCTAATGTAACATTTAAATTCCCTTGTAATATACCTACCATTACCATAGGTGATTTCATTTCTTTGTCAATAATACCAGTCAAAACCAACAAGTGAATCAATGGATATTTTCTACTTCTACATTTTTATAACTATATCGTTCAATCCTCTTCATTGAATTGCTAATGAAAACAAGCTCAAATTACAGCTTGACATTGACATAAAAAAAAAATCTCTTCTTTGGTTTGGCACCTGGATTGATTGGAACTCGATTTTCAACGATCACAATACATAGTTATCGAATTTTCGCTTTTATGAAGTTACAACTTGGGATGATTTTTCATTAGAAAGATTGGCACTCGAAGATTTAGAGGGATTTTTAATAAATATTTTGTGTCCCGAATTCTGCTTCTCCATAGAATCACCGAACACCATAATTATACCTTCAGGAAGGAAAAATATATTTAAAAGAGGAAGAATGGTGGTTTAATTTCCTTTTTTTTTCCTTCTTAAATGTATAAAGAAGATCTTGACTATTGATTATAAATGTATGGTCGAGATCAGTTTATTAGGTAAATATTAGGAACTTAATATTTGGAGAGAATCCAAATTCGGTCCCCTCCATGGATGGCCGTTATTGCTGCAGAGTTAGTACGATCACGGATAGTTTGGATAAGAAGGAGCAAGTTGCGAGTGTCGGTTGTCCTTGTTGGGTTAAGAGGAGGTAAGGTTACCGGCCCAGTTAGGGCAGCTCTTCGGTTGGTGCAAGATAGGAGGATTGGGCCCAAAGGTAGATGATTATATTGTTAAAGGTAAAATAAGCCTTTGTTTTATGTTGGGTTAGAGGGGGGATATAAAAAATCAATTGGGTTTCCACATAGAGTATGACATGGCCCAAGGTTAAGTGTTATAAGATCAAGCTCGGATACGAGTATTAAGGCTTGAATCGATAACAAAATGATTGATCGGTTAATGGTAACGTGAGGAGCGTTTCCCGGAAATTAAAATTTCCGGGTATTACACTTTTTACATCATCCTCACCTACATCTAAGTGCATTGATTTGGTGTTATCCACTATATCACCAACGGTCACGCCGGATATGAACGATGCTTTCTCTATCAAACCTACTGTCCATGAAATACACCAAGCACTTTTCCAAATGAACCCTCACAAGGCTCCAGGGATAGACGGCCTGGATGCACTATTTTACCAGCATTATTTGCACCTCATTGGTGCATATGTTTTTCAATTTATCTCTGATTGGTGGGACTCAAATAGCTCTTTGGATTGCATCTAGAATACAACTGTTACCCTTATTCCAAAAGTTAAAAATCCAACTAAACTGACTGAGTATAGACCAATCAGCTTACACAACATCCTCTACAAGATCATTTCCGAGGTTTTGGTCAATCGTATGAAGCCGCATCTTGGATCCATAATATCTTCTTCACAAAGCTCTTTGCAGGAAAGTCTATTACTGATAATGCTTTATTAGCAATGGAGGTTTTCAAACATATGAAGATCAATACTAGTGGGAACAAAGGAACAATGGCCTTAAAGCTTGATATGAGTAAGGCATTTGATCGCATGGAATGGGTTTATCTGGAACAAGTATTGCTAAGGATGGGATTTATTGACAGTTGGGTTCTTAAACTAATGACTTGTGTCCGAAGTGCGTCTTATTGTTTCAAGGTAATATGCCAACTTGAGGGGAAAGTGTTACCCACACGAGGCCTCAGACAAGGAGACCCACTTTCGCCAATATTATTCATAATTGGCGCAGAAGGGTTTTCCTCACTTATTTCTAGAGCGATTTATCTTCGATCACTCCATGGTATTTCTATCTCTCGATCATCTCCTATTTTCAGTCATTTGTTCTTTGCAGACGATAGCTTGATCTTCGCAAAGGCTACCTCATAGGAGTACACTACTTTAACTGATATTTTCAGTCACTATGAAAGCGCTTCCGGTCAACAAATCAACATGCACAAGAGTGAGGTCTCTTTCAGTAGGAATATGAGTGAGACGAGGAAAATGGAACTTGTTGCGTTATTGAATGTTAATATGGTACCACATCAGATCAAGTACTTGGGCATGCCAGTGGTGGTGTCACGTTCCAAGAAAACTATATTTGCTTTCATTAAAGAAAGAATTTGGAAGAAAGTGCAGGGTTGGAAGGAACGTCTTTTATCTTGTGCAGGAAAGGAAATCATGATCAAATCGGTATTACAAAGTATACCCTCATACGTGATGAGTATATATCGCCTTCCCGATGGTTTAATTAATGAAATACACTCCCTTCTTGCTCGTTTTTGGTGGGGATCTATTGACACACGTAAGCGATTACATTGGAGAACTTGGTCAGATTTGTGCTTACCTAAATCACAAGGTGGATTGGGTTTTCGTGATATGAAAGTTTTTAATCAAGCACTCCTTGCAAAACAGGGATGAAATTTGATAACCAAGCCATCTTCAACCCTTTACACTGTGCTACAAGCGAGGTATTTCCGACACACTGATTTCATCCACTCTCCTCTTGGTAGTAGGCCTAGTTATTCTTGGAGCAGTTTGTGGGGAGAAAAATCCCTCCTTATTGAGGGCCTAGGATGGCGTATTAGCTCAGGGGATGAAATTACTATCATAGATAAATGGGTTCCCTCATCCCCTCATTTATTAATTTCTCCAATATTGCTCCCAAGAGTTAGCACTGATATTTTTGTTTCTGAACTTATTGATGACATCACGTTATCATGGGATATTAATGCTTTGACTACCCTATTTGACCATGATTCAGTTGTACAAATTAAAGGCATACCAATAAGCCAGAGGCGCCCCCGGGACATGTAATTGTGGCCTTCTACAAAATCAGGCTTATTCACGGTCAAATCTACATATTGGTTGGGTCAACTAGGAGCACAACAGATACAATCTCATCCTAGCTGGTCTAAATTATGGAAGTCACACCTTCCACCAAAGGTCAAGATCTTCGGCTGGTTCTTATGCTCCTCCTTCCTAAGTGTAAACAATACCCTTTACCAAAAGCGAATCACGGATTCACCAACATGTTCTAGGTGCTCTGCTGAGGCAGAAACTATTTGGCATGCCATGTTTGAATGTCCTTGTTCTGAATTCATTTGGAACGATATTTCATTCACAACACTACTCCCTTTACTCGCAGATACCACTCCTTTGGATTCACTAACATCAGTTTTTTCAACACATGACGCATCACGGACTGTGGAGTATCTGACCAACTGTTGGGTAGACCGTGGACATCAAGAAACATAACCTTATCTGAGGATAATCCATCACCTCCTGCTACACTTCGGGAACAACTGCGTTCATATGTGTGGGATTATTTTTCCAACAATTCTAGGGACGATCTACTATTGGACACTACAGTGATGTCTGCAACAACGTGGTCTCCCCCTCCGGTTGGTTGGATCAAGCTTAACACAAATGCACATATCTCTACTAATGGTGTCTCGTTTGGAGTTGTGCTTCGGGACTGTTCTAGCACGATTTGGATGGTAGCTATTAAGCATCAATCCGCATCCATGTACCAGATTTGGCAGTGACAATGGCTTTGTTGTTTGGTCTCCGATGCTTACATGGAATAACTACGTACTCCTGCCAAAATCATCTTGGAATCAGATTCTCTAACTCTAATCGACAAGTTGTTGTCCACTATTTAGGGGCATTCCTACCTAGATCTTTTATGCGAAGATATCCGTCATTCTATCCCTCTGTCTTACGAGTACTACTTTAATCATGTCAAAAGGGGAGCAAATACGGTATCACATATGGCTGCTCGCTTATCTGTATTACCTAACACCGGTTGTATTTGGAATTCCCATTTCCCTCCAACTGTACAACAGTTGGCTAAAATTGACACCTTTTAATAATATATGTTCATTTCCTTTCAGAAAAAAAAACTATTTCTCCACCTTTTATTTTTAACCCAAGAAACTCTATTTCTTGTTATGCGTATATGCACTTCTTTTGTCCTACCATGATGCCATGATTTATGCATTCCTGCGTTACAGCCTTAAGGTCATGCATGTGTTGTTCTAGTGTTTTAGAGAAAATTAAGATATCATCTATATAAACTAGACAACAATGTTTTAGGTTTTCAAATATCTTATTCATTCTCCTTTGAAATATATGAGGTGCATTTTTTAGTCCAAATGACATAACTGAACATTCATAATGTCCCCGAGGTGCATTAAATGTTGTAACGAAATACTATCTTTATCCATCTTAACTTGCCAATATCCACTTTTGCAGTCCATTTTAGAGAACCAAAGTGGCTCCTTGGATTTATTAAATAAGATTGTTTTATTAGGGATATAATAGCCATCGAAGACAGTATTATCGTTAAGCTTTTTATAGTTTATTACCATTCTTGCTTTACCTCTTTTTTCTTCAGCATGATTTCTAACCACAAATGCTGGACTAGAATGAGGACTCTTAGTTTCTCTAATCAAAATTTTCTTAAGTAATTCATCTATTTGTTCCTTAAATTCTTGTTGGTCTTTATAGGTGTAAACCATGTACTTAACTCTAATGACCGTCTTTGGTTCTTTTAACTCTAGTGTAGCAAATGATTTATCCTTGTCCCAAAAATTTAAAGGATTCTCATAATATAACTCTTTGCACAATTCTTTCTATTGATCTAAGATTTGTTCTTTAAGAGTTACTTCATATATAGCAAGTGCAAATTATTTTTGAGTAGGAACAATATATTCCTCACCACGCTTAATGCGTGTAAATTCAATGTTTTGATGAGTGTAGGCTTATTTCATCTTTTTTACCTGAGCTTTTTCCCCGTTAATAGTAAATATCATTTCATCTAAACTTTGAGTACATAGAGAATATAGTCTTTGGAAGTTATTTCCTATTATCATGTCATGTGATGTTTGTTCTGTAGCCCATATTATAGGGATTAAACATGGATAACCTCCAAACATTATGGGTAAATCTTGAATAACTTCAGAATGTGTCATGATGCTATTATCAATTATCCTAAACTGAATTGGTTTAGATGAACTTTTCCACATTAATGCAGGAAATAAATTTTTCTTTCCAAAACAAACAGAACATCCACTATCAATAAATGCACATAAATCATAATTATTAAAACCTTCGATGCATATGGTGATAGGAATGTAGATGCTATTTGATTTAGTAATCCTTAAACATACTTCTATTTGCAAATTAAGCTTTTCATCATCTTCAAAGACAAGTTGACTAATTGTTTTTGTTTTATAACCTATTAACCTTTTAGAGATTGAAGCTTCTCCTTGTGGTTGGGGTATATTAATTTGACTACTAGTTCCCGGACCTTCTAGATTTGGTCTATAGTTAGATCTAGTGCTTCCCAGATCTATACTATGTTTAGCAGGTTCTCTAATAGTTCTTCCCAAATTATTAGCTTTTAATTTTCTATTTAAGGCTGCTAATAAATTGGCAATCTCATCATCTACTTTAAAGGAAGGTTCCTCTCTAGAATCTCTAGTTGGAAGACTTACTTGACTTTGTGGATGCAAATTGAAATTAGGACTACGCCTATAACTATGACTCTTGGAAAGACTTCTATTGATTGGAGGTGGGTGAGAATTCGTATGAATTCTTCCTTCTTCATCAATAGTTAAAATTATTCCCTGGTTAGGTGCAGAAGGATTTTCGAAGGCATTAATCCACACTGTCTTTAAACTTATTTGGTCTGGCCTTACTTTAACTGGTACTGCTTTTTGTCCTAGACCAACTACTTCATATTTATCTGCCTCTACCATTCGAGTTATATCAGGTGGGTTTGTAGTATTTTCTAGTTTATAAATGACCTTCCATTTTAGTTGTAAAGGACAAGTTCCTTTATGCATGCTAATTCCTTTAGTTAGCAATTTTAATGCTAAGAATTTATGAGCAAACTAGTCTTCAAGACTTACATAATAATTTTGTCTACATACCTAAGATACTGGTCCTTGACTTATATTGCATATTACTCAACTAATAGTTTGGTCACTAAAATTTGTGTGCCTAGTGTCACAAACAAAATTAATGCAATGCACATTCTTACCAAAGTCTTGTAATAGAGTAATGATGACCTGAATTGCACAAACATAAATGTACTTATATTTTTTTGTCTTTGTTGTGTTTTTGAATATTTTTCCAATTGATTAGGTTTATTTCGGTTGCTTGATTTTCGTTATTTTTTACTACGATATCCCCAGACATTTCTTCACATACGAATTTTGTGACAAATGGAATTAGTGTTCTTTTGAAGAACTGTTCTTTAGCAATAATCGGGAATTCTATCCTTGATTTATGCATTTTCTCCAATTGCTCTTCGTCAATGGAAGAATCAGCTTCTTGCAATTGGGCTAGAGTAGTTGTTTCTTCTGAAGAAAACATTTCTTTCATTTTCCTTTGAGCTTCACTTTCTTCTCCTTGCATCATTTCACACACTTCTTCATAATCTAAACTTTCAGATTCTTCTTCTTCTTTCACCACTTCTATAATTCCCTTATTATAACTTAAGGCTAGTTCAAGAGCCTCTTCTTCTGTTATTTCAATGTAATTTAAACTCCCTAGAGCTTCAACTAGTTTGTTATTCTTTCTATTTTTGCATTTATTAGCATAATGATCTATATATTTCTCCACATGCCCAACACTTACAATTCTTTTTCTTCTCATGACAATAAGAAGCTTTCCTAAAAAACCTTCTTTTCTTAACAAAAGGTTTTCTATAATATTTTTTCTGATATTTTTCTCCTCATTGTTTAATAAAGCTTTTCTTTCTATAATACTCCCTTCGGCTACATCCCCATTCTCCAAGAAGATCCCAACAATTTAGAAATTGTCGTTTTATATGTTGAGTTCCCTTAACTTCTCGACATTTTTTCTCAACCCATCTTCTAATGAATCTTAATCTATTTCCTAGGGTGTCCCTTGAGTTATATTTTTCTATCCATTCTTGATACCCTTCACTAATTTCCTCATTTATGGGTTTAGGGAGTTTATCGAATAACATTTGGAGAATAATCGCATTTTCTCCCACCTTATAGTAATAATACTCAAATTCAGAAAGATAATTTTCTAAATATCTCATATAACAAATTTCAAGAGTATTTAATTTACTTTGCCATTCGATTAATTTTTTTATCTTTATCATCTCTGTCTCCAACAAATTCATATTCTAAGACTTTGCAAAATTGCCTAAACATGACATCTTGTGGTTCTACTACCCTTAAGGTTTCTTTAGTTTCTTCATTGATTCCTTCATATCAATCTGCAACATTTCCATATAAACTATGCTTAATGTAATTTAAGATATTTGCAGATCTCCATTCAGGGTTCATGTTTAAGACACTCATCATACTTTTCTTCCAAAAGTCTAGCACATCTTCTCGGTTTCTTACCCCGTCTAGGCTAAGTTTATATCCGGTTTCACTGATGGGTTCAAGTAGGAGTTCTCTTTTATTAGGTCTATGATTTGGTATAATCCTGACTCCAAACTTATCTGTTTATTCTAAAAATTCCTTGGGTCTTAAGCTAGCTTTTTGTTGACTCATAGACCTTTGTTCATATTCTCTATAACAAGATCTAGCGGCCTTGTTAACTTCTTGTTATGGGCTTATTTCTTCTTCTACTTTATTAACGTCTACAACTCTTTTTCCCATCTTTTTATCTAATTTTCTTTTAACTTCACTTAAGAGTATAGTCTCTAGGTCTTTTAGTTTAATTAAGCCCATTTGTTGATACATTTCTTATTCATCAGTGTAGTAACCAGATTCGTCACTACTTAAAGAACTTATTTCTTTGTCAGACATATCAAGCGTCTCCTTGATTTTCTGGCTCTTCTTCGCTTATTCTTTTGTTTCGAGTTTTTTAGTTAAACTTGTTACTGCAAATTTCTTTTGTGGATTTTCGTTTTGGAATGGATATTTATAGGGAAAACCGACAGGCTTTTTGGTTTGAGGGTTTAGACTAGTTGTTGCTCCTCCAAGATGTCGGATTTTGTTGGTGATTAAAAGAACTAATTTTTGATTTTCTTCATTATTAGCTAATAATAGCAGATATTTTTTCCCTATATTTCACAACACTTGTTCGCAACTTGATTAAACTTGCTTTTAAATCGGCAATATAGTTGGCTATAGTATTTAAAACAGCTTTGTGATGACATTGTCTAGTGTTTACCTGTTTTGCATGTGGTGCTGTTTTATGTGGACAATTTTCGGAAACCTCCAGTTTTAATTAACTTTTTGGATTTTTTAATTTATTTTTAAGTTTACTTACCTACTTGGCTTTGATACCAAATGACAGGATCAAACAAAAAATAGAAAACACGACTTAAAATACAAACAATGATATAAATGCAACTTATTATAAACTAGATAACCTCTAATATAAATTCTAGAAAGTTATGAGTAAAAAGAAAAATTTGAAAAAGTAGATTGGATATGATTGATGTGATTGATGAGATAAATAAGGAGTATATACTCAACTACAATACACACATAATATTCATTTATAATATACTTTCCTTTTTGTATTACATTTGGTTTATATAAACTACATTATTAGTCATTTATTTCATTGTTTATACTTATATAAATTTTATCTTTTCAAGTGGATGGCCTCTAACATTTATTTAAATGTCATTTTAATACATTGATTATCATTTTAAATATATTTTATTTCATTTTAAATTCTTAATTTTTAGACTTTTTTTCCCTTCTCTATTTTACATTCATATATTGTTTTACAAAAATTCTGTTATATTAATACAATATCTATGATGACAAAAAGGTATATAATCTAAATTTTACGAATTTCGTAATATATAAGGATACTAAACTAGTGATGTTATTTATTACTTGCTTTAATTCTAAATTTGAAAATGGTCGAACATAAACCGAAAGATGCTTCAAATTGTGTAATTGCCTATTTGGAAAGTGGATGTCATTATTGTCTGATTTTGTCATATTTTTAAATCAAAGAAAATTCCATGATGTTTTTATTTGCGTTGAAAAATATTTAAATTATGATAAAATGTGTTCATGTGGAAAAGGTGATGTGGCAGAATTGTCAGAAAAGATTTTCACTTGATTGTCGAGAAAAGTATGTATCCAATAATGAAAAGACAGATAGTCTAATTTAATGATTATAAACGTGATTAAAAAGCTAAATTAAGAGATGTTAGTCACGTTTCTAGAGTACAGCCCTTGCTGCAAATGTTCAATACCATTTTGTTTTAACATTTTTTGTTTGAATCTTACTATTTACGCCCCTCATTGATTACTATCGATGAATAGTATTAACTTTTTGTTTTTCTGCTTTTTATCCCTACTTTTAATCAAATTATAAATTTCAGCCACAAATTTATACATTGCACACAATTATCCAAACTGACACACTTGTTTTAATTTATAGACTTTACGTGGTACTTGCTACCATAATCTACTAACTATATTATGAATAATAAATTTTATATGATCACATGCTCACCATGCTCCGTAATTAAGAAAATTAGAATGAGAGAGTTTAGACCGTTACCTGGACGTAATATCACTGGACCTCCGGCGTTCTTGTAGCTTCCGGCTTTATAGGGGTTGCTAATCCTCAACCCGGACTACCTTATCCCAAGCACAGCACAGATCTGTTTCGTTTCCTACCTCAGACCGTAATCTCTCACTTAAATCTCTCTTTTATGAGGATGGAGGAAATGTAATCAACAAAATAGATTATTCAAAACATAGCTTTCAATTAAGTAGCTTTCCCTGACTTAAAAACAAACTTTTATTGAATTTGAAAGAGGATTACAAGCACTAAAACACACTGAAAATTAAAGACTTGACTCACTTCAAACACTTCAAGCTAGAAAGATCCATCGAAGTGTTTTGGTCTTAGAGAGAGGAGGAACCACTTCTCTATAAGCTCAAAATTGTTTCTCTTTCTCTTTCTAGTTTTTGGTGTTTCTCACTCTTAGACTCTATGGCTTTCGATGCCTTACAATGACTCACAAGGGGTCTTATTTATAGAGGCGGAGAGGCATTGGATGCCTTTGCTCTATTACCATTTTACCCCCGACACACACTAATGGCTCTGACTCACTCACATGGCTAACAGTGCCAACATTCAATAATTCAAAAGAAAAAGAAAAAACTGAAAGAAAGTGACAGGCTCTGACACAGCACTCACGAGATTCCTTCAGGCTTGTGATGATGATGTTTCTTGACTAATCCATGCAGTTATTGATATTGTACATTCCTTCTTCTCCGATGTTGTTTTCGTAATCACTTTCGCAATCCTCATTAATGGCATCATAAATGTTCTTAGCATATTCTTCATCCCAACTTAAGAGGGTGTCGTAGAAAGTATCTTGACATTTTGAAGACATGAATGTTCCCAACTCTAAGTCCTTTATGTAGTCTGAAATTGAATCTGAGGACTCGATGGCTTCTGAGAAATATGGCCGTAAAACTTCAAGAATTACCACCGTAGTAAAACCAATCTTGAATATAGTACTAGTCTTCTCTTTCATGTGTTGCTTAATATATTCATAGATGTAGAAAAACCCGGTTCCTCTAGCTTGGATATGATCTTTAATGGTAGGTTGAGTTACAAAGATTGGATCTTGAGAGAACTGATCTGCATGTGTTCTGAATATGATTAAGTAATGTGGTGCCCTTGTTCTTCCTCCTTCAACCTCCATGGCTGCTAGGTGAATATATTCAAATAGGGGATATCCTTTCCATTTCTTGGCCCTGTTGAACACATAGTTTTGAAATTTTGTCAAATGCTTTCTAAGTGGACTCCGTGGTGATGGAAGGCTTCCGAATAGACTGTGACACATCCCATAATCCCAAGCATATAGAATGTCTTCTTATCTAGTTGGGTTTGATGGAAAACTTATTCCCTTCATACCGGATCTATTGAATCCGTGTGCCATGGTACTCCATTCATGGTAAATATCGTAGTATGGACATTCAGTACTGCTCATCACATAAGTATACCAGCTAGGAAACTTTTTGTACTTCCAGTAGCCTCTCATCTTTTCTTGAATATCAAAAGGAAGGCAAAGCATGAACTTCACTATCTCCAACTTCAGAATTTTCCGAGTCATTCTGTCGCAAGATAGGATCAAACCATTTCGAGATCTTTTTTCTGAAAATTTTTGCATAAGATTAACATAATAATAACTAAGAGGAGAAACCCATCTTAGATGATAATCAATTTCTTCTTTATATTTTTTCTTGTTTGCCTCCTCTATTGGCATCAAGAGGGCAGACTGTACCATTTCGTCCAACTCGTCTTTTTCGTTCGTTGTCCATTGGGACTGGTATAGTTTTCCAATTATCGTTTTTCTTTTCGACCTGCTGGAAGATGCCATCGATTGCTTGAGAAGACTCATACGCAAGCTCTCGAGTTAGGCTATCTGCCAAAGAGTTTTTTGATCCCTGCACATGTTCAATGTCAAAGGAATATTGATTAAGTGTGAGTTGCCAACGCAGGAGTCTCCCTTGCGCTTTCATGTTACTCAGATTATTACGAACAAAACCTAATATTCCTTTGCAATCAGTTTTGATAGTGAAATGTTTTGCAGCAAGAAAAATTATAAATTAATCTATCCCTTTTAGGATAGCAAGTATTTCTTTCTCCATAGTGGTGTAATTGCATTCGGCTTTGTTGAAACTTCCACTACTATACCTGCAGAGCTTATTATCTTTTTTTATTTTTAAGATAGCTCCCCAATGATAGTTACTTGCATCAGTTTCAAGTACTAGATCATCATCCGCATTGGGTAAGGTTAAAACTGGTAACTTCTTACAACGTTTTTTAAGATCTTGAACTATCTGAGTGTCCAGATTGGTCCAAGTCCAAATTTGTTCTTTTTTAAGCTTAACTTGTAGAGGTTATCTAAGCTTAGCTAAATCCTTGATAAAGTCTGAAGCATATGAGAGACATCCTAGAAACCTCTCTAGTTGCTTTCTATCTTCTATTTTATTTGGAAATTTTTATATCTTTTCTAGAACATGTTCTTGCAATACTATTTCTCCACCTTTTATTTTTAACCCAAGAAACTCTATTTCTTGTTCTGCGTAGATGCACTTCTTTTGTCCTAAGATGATGCCATGATTTATGCATTTCTGCGTTACAACCTTAAGGTCGTGCATATGTTGTTCTATTGTTTTGGAGAAGATTAAGATATCATCTATATAAACCAGACAACAATGTTTTAGGTTTTCAAATATCTTATCCATTCTCCTTTGAAATATCTGAGGTGCATTTTTTAGTCCAAAGGGCATGACTAACCATTCATAATGTCCCTGAGGTGCACTAAATGGTGTTAACAGAATACTATCTTTATCCATCTTAACTTGCCAATATCCACTTTTGCAGTCCATTTTAGAGAACCAAGTGGCTCCTTGGATTCTATTAAATAAGACTGTTTTATTAGGGATATAATAGCCATCAAAGACAGTATTATCGTTTAACTTTTTATAGTTGATCACCATTCTAGCTTTACCTCTTTTTTCCTCAGCATGATTTCTAACCATAAATGTAGGACTAGAATGAGGACTCTTACTTTCTCTAATCAGATTTTTCTTAAGTGATTCATCTATTTGTTCCTTAAATTCTTGTTGGTCTTTATAGGTATAAACCATCTGCTTGACTCTAATGACCGTCTTTGGTTCTTTTAACTCTATTGTAGCAAATGTCTTATCCTTGTCCCAAAATTTTAAAGGATTTTCAAAATATAACTCTTTGCATAATTCTTTTGGTTGTTCTAAGATTTGTTCTTTAAGAGTTACTTCATTTATAGAAAGTGCAAATTCTTTTTAAGTAGAGGAACAATATATTCCTCACCACGCTTACTGCGCGTAAATTCAATATTTTGATGAGTATAGGCTTCTTTCATCTTTTTTACCTGAGCTTTTTCTCCATTAATAGTAAATATCATTTCATCTAAGCTTTGAGTACATGGAGAATATAGTCTTTGGAAGTTATTTCCTATTATCATATCATGTGATGTTTGTTCAGTAGCCCAAATTATAGGAATTAAACATGGATAACCTCCTAGCATGATGGGTAAGTCTTGAATAACTTCAGAATGTGTCATGATGCTATTATCGGCTATCCTAACCTGAATTGGTTTAGATGCATTTTTCCACATGAATGCAGGAAATAAATTTTTCTTCCCAAAGCAAACAGAACAACCACTATCAACAAATGCACATAAATCATAATTATTAAAACCTTCAATGCATATGCTGATAGGAATGTAAATGCTATTTGGATTAGTAATCCTTAAGCATTCTTCAATTTGCAAATTAAGCTCTTCATCATCTTCAAAGACAGGTTAACTAATTGTTTTTGTTTTATAACCTATTAGCCTTTTAGAGCTTGAAGCTTCTCCTTGGGGTTGGGGTATATTAATTTGACTACTAGTTCCTGGTCCTTCCAGATTTGGTCTATAGTTAGATCTAGTGCTTCCTAGATCTATACTATGTCTAGCAGGTTCCCTAATAGTTTTCCCCAAATTATTATCTTATAGTTTTCTTTTAACTTCACTGAAGGGTATAGTCTCTAGGTCTTTTAGTTTAATTAAGCCCATTTGTTGATACATTTCTTCTTCATCAGTGTAGCAACCAGATTCGTCACTACTAAAAGAACTCATCTCTTGGTCACACATATCAAGCGTCTCCTCGATTTTCTGGTTCTTCTTCGACTTCTTCTTTTGTTTCTAGTTTTTCTAGTTTTTTAGTTAAACTTGGAACTGAAAACTTCTTTTGTGGGTTTTTCGTTTTGAAATGGATACTTATAAGGAAAACCAACAGGTTATTTGGTTTGAGGGTTTAGACTAGTTGTTGCTCCAAGATGTCGGATCTCGTTTGTGATTAAAAGAACTATTTTTTGATTTTCTACTTTTATGGCTAATAAAGTAAGGGATATTTCTTCCCGATATTTAGCAACACTTGATCGCAACTTAATTAAACCAACTTTTAAATCTGCAATATCGTCGACTATAATATTTGAAACAGCTTCGTGATGACCTTGTCCAGTGTTTAAGTGTTTTGCATGTGGAGCAGTTTTATGTGGACAATTTTCGGAAACCTCCATCTTTAATTAATTTTTTAGATTTTTTATTAATTTTTTAAGTTTACTTAGCTGCTTGGCTCTGATACCAAATGACAGGATCACACAAAAACACACAAAAAGTACAAAATACGACTTAAAATACAAACAAGGATATAAATGCAACTTATTATAAACTAGATACCTCTAATATAAATTCTAGAAAGTTGTGGGTAAAAAGAAAAAATGATTTGATTGATGTGACTTAATTAGTTATATATGTAATTGGGTGGAAATAATTCCCCCCTTCTTTTAAAGCTCTAAAAAGTAAAAACTAAAGCTAACACCATTTCCTAGAAAAGTAACTTCTAAAATGTTACGTTACGTAGGTGTGGACACAAATTGCGATCTTATGTCGGTCTTACTTCGATTTCGTCCCGAACGTCTTAAAAGATTGTAATCCCGTTTCACGTCATTCCGGTGAAAAATATAGGGTGGGTTCGAGCGTTAATTTTCTTTTCTTTTCGCTAGGTCCGTCCAGACTCGCATATAATTTAAAATTTAATTTAAAATGTAATAAATAAAATAAAAAAAAAACTTTATCGGTTATTCAGTCTTATAGTCGTGCTTATATTATTTTTCACGATTGATTTGTGTGTCCGGAGATTCTACACTTCGTTATCATTCTCACTAATCTCAGTTTCCGCTTGACTTGTCAAACAAGTTTGTAGCTATATATTTTACGGTTTTTGTTTCATCGATTTTCCACTATCGTACTAGTTGAGGTTGATCCCATCTCATTTGGCCCTTATACCAAAGTCCGGTGTAATTCAATCTAAAAATTACAAGTTCCTTCCGATCCCGTCTCATATATAAGAGCCAAGATGGGACATGAAAAGGCTTCAATCCACCATGTCCAACCCGACTAAGCAGGAAATTAACTTTTGAATTCATTTTGAAAACAAGATCTCTTTTCGGGTTCTGTTTATACTTGGACTTGTTAGAAGATTGCGAGTGTTATTGTTGCCAACCTAGAGCTCTGATACCATGTTGTAACACCCCAAATTATGGGAACTCGGAGCGTTACTTGCTAGGACCTTAGAATGGGCCCGGCCTTAGTTTGACATCAATGATCTCGGACCTTGCAACAAGGCACAAATATTATAAAATTAAATTACTTTAAAAGTAAACATTGTTTAGACATAAAAGAATCTAGACACGTATGACAACCAACTGAAATGAAAAGTAATCTACTGCATGATAACTAAATAAATAAAGAGTCCCACCGACATCCTAGTACGGAATTCCCGGCTGACCACTATACTCCCGATTCCTCGGTAGAGATATAACCTGCAAAGTTTATCAACACGGTAAAACCGTTAGCTACAGTTCTAATAATAAGGATAGTAGGGCGCAATCACAAATAAGGAAACACAGTAAATCACTCAACATGTAGCAAACAATAAGGGGCAAGATAATTACAATTGAGAGTAGTGAGAATGATAAAGAAGTGTAGTAGGAGTGTATGGAGATCTAGGTTTGATTCCTAAAGTACACAAAAAGCAACATAATTATAACTGGCTAGAGATCTCTAGTTTGATACTCCCGGGCATCACAAAAATAAGTGGCAAGATAATACGGCAAGAGGTCTCAGGTTCAAAACTCGTTGGTGGCGTTTACAAAAATAAAGAAGGATAACATGAAGGCGGAGGATCGATACTCACTGGTACACAAGGCGCGACAACAATTTCCATCTTCGCGTCACATCTACTGATCTTGGGTTCGAAACTCGGGGACTGCACATGGTGCCAGGGAAGCAACCTACACTCTGGGTTCGAAACTTGTTGACTGTAACACCCCAATTCCATAGGACTCGAGGTGCTACTGGGCTAGGATCTCACAATGGATCCTGACCCTAGCCTGACAACAAGTTCACTGAATCTTACAATAAGGCACAAATAGATTAAATACAAGACGTAAAACTGATATATAGATATCAAAAAAGGTAATACACAAGTACCGTTGAGTACAAAGGAAAACATATATCCGTACAATAAATATCCCAATCCCACGATATCGCCCAGTGTACGGAGCCCTCAACGGATCACCCCTCTGGATCACTCTGCAACTCTTCTAACCTGCAAAGGATCTAAAACACGGTATAAAACCGTTAGCTAACCATACACATATATAAGAAGATGCTAGAGCACAAACACACATCAGGAATCTTAACACATCATCATGCTTTCACACATTTACCCGGTTATTATCTTTATAACGTTACTCATTCAAATAATATATCTGCATATGAATATTATGTGACACGAGGAAAGTATATAACCCTCGCCTCTGCGTGCAATAGCTAGTTGGAGTGGTATCAACGCACTTCTCCGTATACCATATGGAGTGGTAGGTGCCCTTCCCGTATACTAGATCTAACTAGCTTATAGAGAACTTCCCAGACTCCACTACGGGATGAAAGGTAAGTTGTCACAGCCACTACAATGGGCGGTCAATATAACATAAGTCGGTAATGAATCCTATCGCATGCTACAAAGCATATAACAAAACACCACTCAAGCATACATCCAATATAAGGATAGTAGCTAAGTAAGTCCTATGGACTTACCTCAACCTCAGGAATAAACTCAACCACGATCAACTCTCAGATACGTCCACTCCAATCCGGAGGACAACACTGCCTAATATCAAGGCATATAAAATATATCAGACTCATATCTATCAAAGGGTCACACCTAGACCCAAGGGATCCATAAGGACCGTATCCTAACTCATAAACCTCAAAGCCATAACCGGCATAACCGATAACGTACTCATCATCGTTCTAACCTCATACATATACCTAGCATACCACTAACCCGCTCATACTAGGAAAGGAAAGGATCTACCTAACTTTAGGTAGACCCGGGATAAGACGCACCTGCGTGACACGAGAGACGCAGGGGCGGAAGAAGCAACCCCCAGGCGCAGCAAGGATCAGCCGTAGGCGCGGTGACAATGGCCGCAAGCAAGGCGCAGGCACGGCGCGGGCGTTGCGGCACGGCTTCCGCAGGGGCAGCGGCTTTCAGGCGCGGCGGCGGCGGCAATGCAGAACGTGATCCCGCGACTTCTCTTCCACTCTTCACGTGATCAAATCACGTCTTCATCCGTCCACAACCACATCCATACACACACATACACATTCCAACATCAATCTATGATCCATTCATCTAATCCTAAGCTAAGGAAGGAAGAACAAGAAAGAAAGAAAGAAAGGAGAAGCAAAGTGCTCACCTCAACTACTGTGATCACCCAAGGGAAGAACAAACACACTCTCAGCTGGCATCACAAGCTCAGCAATCATACAGAAAAACAACCTCAGCAAGGCCACACCACAAACTCTCTTCCAAACTCTAAGGCCAACCAAGAACAAGATCAAAAAGGAGAAGGGAGAAGCAAGAAGGACGTAGGAAGCTGAAGAAATGGGATAGGAACCCTTGATCACGAGCCAAGGAAAGTATAAGAAGGGAAAAGAGTAAAGCACAAGTCAAGGGTCAACTAAGCCGGTTGCAGCCGCCGAAAACCGCAGGGGCGGCACAAAAGCCCACGGGGCGGCTAGGCCAAATCTCGGCCAAAACCGATCTCGGCTAAAGTAAAATCTCGGTCCAAAAACTAAGGCTCTTACATCTCACCCCCCTAAAAACAAGTTTCGTCCCGAAACTTGTAAAATCTTCAACCCACTCGGACTCATAAGCCGAGGCACAACTCTCTCTATAACCTCAAACATAAGCATGGAGGAAACCATCGACTCCAGCACGAAACACTATCTAGGGCATAGAGGAAAACCATCTCTAGCCAAGCAACATCGCAATAGCATGGAGGAAAGAACCATCTCCAGCTATAAACAGTAGTCATACTAGCACAACAAGATCTAATAAGATCATATATCACATCAAAGCTAGTATGAAAATAATCACATCATAGCATATAAGCATAGAATCACATAATACTCACCAAAGTAGTATTAAGATCTACTCGGTGACCATACTGGTGCATCTAACTCAGCATAAAACTCTGGATAGTTCCTCTGGATACTATCCTCAGTCTCCCATGTAGCCTCATCAGGTCCACGTCTCGACCACTGTATCCTCAACATAGGAATGTCCTTCGAACGCAGGCGTCTCATACCTCGTTCTAGGACTGCAATCGGGTGCTCAACAAAAGTGTGGTCCGGCTCAACCACCAAATCATCATAACTCACGATATGTCTCGGATCTGGTATGTACTCCCTCAGCTGAGACACGTGAAACACAGGGTGAACACCCTCTAACCTCGGAGGCAAGGCCAATCTGTATGTTGTGCTCCCAACCCGATCAAGAATCTCGAACGGTCCGACATATCGGGGCTCAACTTCCCCTTAATACCTCGTTCTAGGACTGCAATCGGATGCTCAACCAAAGTGTGGTCCGGCGGAACCACCAAATCGTCATAACTCACGATATGTCTCGGATCTGGTATGTACTCCCTCAGCTGAGACACGTGAAATATAGGGTGAACACCCTCTAATCTCGGAGGCAAGGCTAATCTGTAAGCTGCGCTCCCAACCCGATCCAAAATCTCGAACGGTCCGACATATCGGGGGCTCAACTTCCCCTTAATGCCAAGACGCCTAACACCTCGTGTCGGGACACTCTCAGCCACACATGGGCTCCAACTCTGAACTCTAGAGGTCTACGCCTCCTATCAGCATATGACTTCTGACGGCTCTGCACAGTCAGCATCCGCTCTCTAATCAGTGCTACTCGAGCTACATCATCCTGGATCTGATCAGGTTCTAAACCACTAACATTGCTCTTCTCATCCCAGCATAACGGGGTACGACATCTCTGTCCATACAGTGCCTCATATGAGGCCATCCCAATAGATGCATGCCAGCTGTTGTTGTATGAGAACTCAACAAGTGGGAGATGATCCGTCCACACTTGTCCACAATCCAACACACAAGTTCGCAACATATCCTTCAGGGTCTGAATGGTCCTCTCTGACTGACCATCTGTCTGAGGATGGAACGCAGTCGTGAAGTGCAAACTCGTCCCCAGGGCAGTCTGAATCTGCTGCCAGAATCTCGAGGTAAATCGCCCATCTCTATCTGAGACGATCGTCCTCAGTACACCATGGAGTCTCACTATCTGCCTAGTGTACTCCTCAGCTAATCTGCTCACCGGCCACGTCTCCCTAATAGGAATGAAACGTGCCGTCTTCGGCAATCTGTCCACTATGACCTAGATGACATCAAAACTCCGGCTCAGCCTCAGTTCAGTCACAAAATCCATGGTGACGTCCTCCCACTTCCTCTGTGGAACAAGAAGTGGATGGAGCTCACCTCCAGGTCTGCTATGCTCTATCTTGACCTGCTGGCAGGTCGCACACTGTGCCACAAATTTGGCCACTTCGGGCTTCAGCCCTCCCCACCAATATAAACGTCTCAAGTCCTGATACATCTTACTCGTACCTGGATGTACAAAGTAAGGTGTACAGTGGGTCTCCTGTAAAATTCTCTGTCTCAGCTCTGTATCAGCAGGTACGCAGACGCGACCGCGGCGTCTCAAAACCCCATCTACTCCTAGCAAGAACTGTGGTGCCTCATCCCGAGACATCCTCTCTCGGATCCTCATTAGTGTCGGGTAGGTCTCCTCCAACTGATGTTGAACTGTCAGCCTCGCAATCGCCTGCTCTCGAGGTGTCTTCCTGCTCAGGGCATCATCGACAACGTTCGCCTTCCCTGGATGATACAAAATCCCTAAATCAAAGTCCTTGATAAGCTCGAGCCACCTACGCTGGAGGTTATTCAATTCCCGTTGCGTGAAAATGTACTTCAGACTCTTATGGTCTGTGAAGATCTGACATGTAGCACCATACAGGTAATGTCTCCAGATCTTCAGTGCATGAACTACCGCTGCCAACTCCGGATCATGAGTCGGGTAGTTCTCCTGATACGTCTTCAGTTGTCGAGACGCATAAGCAATAACTCTGCCTCTCTGCATCAAAACACATCCCAAGCCTAGCTTGGATGCAGCACTGTATACCACAAAATCCTCTGTATCCTCTGGTTGTGCCAAAATAGGAGCAGAAGTCAGACGTCTCTTCAGCTCCTCAAAACTCTGCATACACTGATCAGACCACACAAATCTGGTAGTCTTCCTCAGCAAACTCGTCAGTGGACAGGCAATCACAGAAAATCCCTCCACAAAGCGTCTGTAATAACCGGATAGGCCAAGGAAGCTACGTACTTCCTTGACGTTCGTCGGTGTAGTCCAAGCTGCTACTGCTTCAATCTTGGCCAGATCCACCTTGATTCCTTCAGCTGATACAACATGCCCCAGGAATGCTACCTCTGGCATCCAGAACTCGCACTTAGAGAACTTAGCATAAAGTTCTCTATCCCGTAAAACCTGCAACACAGTCCTCAGCTGTCCTGCATGCTCCTCTCTGCTACGAGAGTATACCAGAATGTCATCTATAAAGACCACCACAAACTAATCCAGGAAGTCAATGAAGATGTTGTTCATCAACTCCATGAAGGCTGTTGGGGCATTCGTAAGCCCAAATGGCATCACTACAAACTCGTAGCGTACGTCCATATCTGGTCCGGAATGCTGTTATGTGCACATCCTGCTCTCTCACCCTCAGCTGGTGATATCTTGAGCGCATGTCAATCCTGGAGAATGCAGTCGCTCCCTGAAGTTGATCTAACAAGTCATCAATGCGCGGCAATGGATACTTGTTCTTGATGGTCACCTTGTTCAACTCTCTGTAATCAATGCATAACCTCAGTGATCCGTCCTTCTTCCGTACGAAGAGGACAGGTGCTCCCCATGGGGACACGCTAGGGCAAATGAAGCCCTTCTCAGCCAACTCCTCGAGTTGCTTCTTCAGCTCCAGCATCTCGACAGGCGCCATCCGGTATGGGGCCTTCGAGATCGGTCTCGTACTAGGCTCTAACTCAATACTGAAGTACACACTCCTCTGAGGCGGCAAACTGGACGGCTCCGCAAAAACATCAGTAAAATCACAAACCACTGGGATATCCTCTAATGCTGGACTCTCTCCCTCCTTCATGGCATACCACTAGAAGGCCTCGCAACCCTATGCAATCAATCTAGCTGCCCGCATAGCGCTGATAACTGTGCCTGTCTTTCCAAGGTCCCAACCTTGGAAAACATCTATCTGACCTAACTCGGTAGAGAGGGTAATAGTCTTCCTACCTACATCTAAGACTGCAGAATGTCTATCCATCCAATCCATACCTAGAATAACTTCTTCATGCTCTAATGGCATTACAAAGAAGTCAACTAGTAACACACGAGTCCCTACAGAAATGGGACAACTATGAATCTCACGGGTACCTCTGACCCTACCACCATCGGGTAACCCTATAATAAAGGGCATCCCCTCAACTGTATCTAGACTCAGACGCTCTACACAAGCATCAGAAATAAAAGAATGCGTAGCACCAGTATCAAATAAAACTCTAACAGGTAAACCATGAATCAGAATGGTACCTGTAGCAGTCGGTGCAGCTGGCTCCTCTGCACTCCTCAACTCAATTCGGCCCTGTGGGCCTCGGGTGTCAGTGGTGCTCCCACCACGACCTCTGCCTCTACTCGGCCCAGGAGAAGATCCCTGAGTCGTAGGGCGATCTGGGACCCTCTGTTGTCCCTGAATCTGTTGTTGCTGAGGTGGCCTCTGCCCACCTCCCGCTGCACTAGCAGGAGAAGAACCCTGCTGAGATGAAGCTTCGCCCTGTCGGCAGTAAACAGCTCTGTGACCCTGCCTACCACAGGTGTAGCAAGTCACTAGTGGCCTCGTGCACTCGGGCCTCATATGTCCTGGATCACCACAGTTAAAACAGTGACGTCCCTTATCTGCAACCGGTGCAGATGAGGGCTGACTCTAGCATCTCTGACCTCGCCAAACACTAGCAGCACCACCAGTACCACTGGTCTGTCCTGTATGCTGTCTCTTTTCAGACCCTCCGGTCTGAGATGCTTTCCTCTGACCAGCTCGCTCCCTCTCATAGTCGGAAGCTTTGTCCTGATAATCCGTAAGAGTCTCACAATGAAATCCTGCCATGTAAGTCCGGGTAACATCCCTCAGTCGTCGGGAAAATAGATATACGTGCTGATTTGCAGGAGGTGCAGCTGGACCCAACAATGCTTGCTCCTCCTGGGACCTCCTGATAGCCTCGGAGACTGGTACATCCTCAAACCCAGCCTCCACAAAATCCCGCAGTGTCTCCCTCCTCAGTGAGGCAGGGCAGAAACACTCTCTTATCATAGTCTTCATCTGCTCATAACTGGTAACCTGACCCCGTACTGATCTCCACCAGTGATGTGCCAAGTCCCGGAATAAAGTCTGAACCAACTCGATCTGTCTGTCCACTAGACATCTAATGGACTCCAGAGCTGAGTCCACATGTCCGATCTAGAGCTCAACCTCTAACCCCACCTTTCCAGTGAAAGGGGGTACACCTATCTGATGAAAAGCCTTCAACCAAGTGTCTGGTCTAGGCCCTCTATGCTCCTCCCGAACCTGAGGAATCTCAACAGCATGTGCATGTACAGCTGGCACCTGTGTAACCCCGTGGGATCTCTCAGATGGTCCCTCTTGTGCCTATAAATCTGGGGCACGTCTACTAGCTCTAACAGCCTCCTCTACTCGTCTGATGTAAGCACGGAACTCGGATCCCCCCATGGAGACATGATCAGAATCACCAGACTGTGCTCTCTGTACTCATTGTCTCTCAGCTGCACCGTTCCCCGTCTCAGGAACGACGCTCTCAGCAACCTCCTCATGTATCTCTCCCGCTGCCTGTGAACCACCAGCAGGAGTCCTACCACGTCCTCTACTCCTCTAGCTGCAAGTAAGGCTCTAGTCTGAACCATCTGCAGAAGACGTAAACCTAACTTAGAAGGCTATATATATGCCATATGTATAGATATATATCAAATCAATCACAACAGAATATTTATTTATATCTATATTGTCGAGGTCTTCAGAGGGACGATGGCTCACGTACACGGTATCCCAAAAAATTTGTACTCATTTTAAAACCAAAACCTTTTGAAAAGTCAAACCCCTTTCGGGTTCTGTTTATTTATCTATTCGAACTTTACTGCAGATTACAAATGTCATTGTTGTCAACCTGGGCTCTGATACCAACTTTGTAACACCCCAAATCTATAGGACTCGGAGTGCTACTGGGCTAGGATCTCACAATGGATCCTGACCCTAGCCTGACAACAATTTCACTAATCTTACAACAAGGCACAGATAGATTAAAACAAAACATGAAACTAATATATATAAATATCAAAAGGTTATACAGACTACCGTTGAGTACAATCAAAACATAAATCCGTACAACATAAATAACCATATCCGACGATATCGCCCCAGTGTACGGAGCCCTCAACAGATCACCCCTCTGGATCACTCTGCAGTTCTCCTAACCTGCAAAGGATCTACAACACGGTATAAAACCGTTAGCTAACCATACACATATATAAGAAGATGCTAGAGCACAAACACACCTCAAAGAATACTAAACACGTCAACATGCTATCACACGTTACCCGGTTCATTATCTTTATAAAGTCCAACACTCAGTTCGTATATATATATCAATATAAACATATGTGACACGAGGAATATAATCCTCGCCTCTGGGTCCAATAGCCAGCTGGAATGGTGCCTGAAACATCTCCCTGTGTACCCTAAGGGAATGGGGAGTGCCCGAATCGTTGACCAGGTATGGCCTGCCTACAGAGAACCTCCCGGACTTCCGGCGGGATGAAAGGGCAAGTTATCACGGCCCTATAATGGGCAAGCAATATACCATAGATCGGTAATAAACCATAATGCATGCTATCAAGCATATACCACACACCACTCATGCACACATCCAATTTAGAGATGGCAACTAAGTAAGTCCTACGGACTTACCTCAAACTCGTAGTCGTCTCAACTCGATCAACCCTCAAACCCGGTCCACTCCAATCTGGAGGATAACACTGTCTAGAAACAAGGCATAACGAAACATACTCATCAACCATCTATCCTCAACATATACCTAGCATGCTACTACCGCTCATACTAGGAAAGGAAAGGAAAGGATCTACCTAACTCTAGGTAGACCCGGGACAAGATGCACCTGCGTGATCCAAGAGACGCAGGGGCGCAACAAGGTAACCTGCAGGCGCGGCAGGACTCAGCCACGGGCGTGGTGACAAAGTCCGCAGGCAACGCAGGCACGGCGCGGGCGCTGCGGCACGGCTTCCGCAGGGGCGGCGTCTGTGNGAGGAGCCAGCTGCACCTACTGCTACAGGTACCATTCTGATTCATGGTTTACCTGTTAGAGTTTTATTTGATACTGGTGCTACGCACTCTTTTATTTCTGATGCCTGTGTAGAGCGTCTTGGTTTAGATATAGTTGAGGGGATGCCCTTTATTATAGGGTTACCCGATGGTGGTAGGGTCAGAGGTACCCGTGAGATTCACGGTTGTCCCATTTCTGTAGGGACCCGTGTGTTACTTGTTGACTTCTTTGTCATGCCATTAGAGCATGAAGAAGTCATTTTAGGTATGGACTGGATGGATAGACACTCTGCAGTCCTAGATGTAGGTAGGAGGACTGTTACCCTCTCTACCGAGTTAGGCCAGATAGAGGTTTTCCGAGGTTGGGACCTTGGAAAGACAGGCACAGTTATCAGCGCTATACGGGCAGCTAGATTGATTGCACAGGGTTGCGAGGCCTTCTGGTGTTATGCCATGAAGGAGGGGGAGAGTCCAACGTTAGAGGATATCCCAGTTGTTTGTGATTTTACTGATGTTTTTGCTGAGCCGTCCAGTTTGCCCCCTCAGAGGAGTGTGGACTTCAGTATTGAGTTAGAGCCTGGTACGAGACCGATCTCGAAGGCCCCATACCGGATGGCGCCTGTCGAGATGCTGGAGCTGAAGAAGCAACTCGAGGAGTTGGCTGAGAAGGGCTTCATTCGCCCTAGCGTGTCCCCATGGGGAGCACCTGTCCTCTTCGTACGGAAGAAGGACGGATCACTGAGGTTATGTATAGATTACAGAGAGCTGAACAAGGTGACCATCAAGAACAAGTATCCACTGCCTCGTATTGATGATTTGTTAGATCAGCTACATGGAGCGACTGTGTTCTCCAAGATTGATCTGCATTCAGGATATCACTAGCTGAGGGTGAGAGAGCAGGATGTGCACAAGACAACATTCCGGACAAGATATGGGCACTACGAGTTTGTAGTGATGCCATTTGGGCTTATGAATGCCCCAGCCGTCTTTATGGAGTTGATGAACAATATTTTCATCGACTTCCTGGATCAGTTTGTGGTGGTTTTTATTGATGATATTCTGGTATACTCTCGCAGTGGAGAGGAGCATGCAGGACATCTGAGGACTGTATTGTAGGTTTTGCGGGATAGAGAACTTTATGCTAAGTTCTCTAAGTGTGAGTTCTGGATGCCAGAGGTAGCATTCCTGGGTCATGTAGTTTCAGCTGAAGGGATCAAGGTGGATCCAGCGAAGATAGAGGCAGTAGCAGCATGGACTACACCGATGAACGTCAAGGAAGTACGTAGTTTTCTTGGCCTAACCGGTTATTACAGACGCTTTGTGGAGGGATTTTCTGTGATTCCCCGTCCACTGACGAGTTTGTTGAGGAAGACTACCAGATTTATGTGGTCTGATCAGTGCATGTAGAGTTTTGAGGAGTTGAAGAGGCGTTTGACTTCTGCTCCTATTTTGGCACAGCCAGAGGGTACTGAGGCTTTTGTGGTATACAGTGATGCATCCAAGCTAGACTTGGGATGTGTTTTGATGCAGCGAGGCAGAGTTATTGCTTATGCGTCTTGACAGTTGAAGACGTATGAGGAGAACTATCTGACTCATGATCTGGAGTTGGCAGCGGTAGTTCATACATTGAAGATCTGGAGACATTACCTGTATGGTGCTACATGTCAGATCTTCACAGACCATAAGAGTCTGAAGTATATTTTCACGCAGCGGGAATTGAAAAACCGCCAGCGTAGGTGACTTGAGCTGATCAAGGACTTTGATTTAGAGATCCAGTATCATCCAAGGAAGGCGAACGTTGTTGCCGACGCCCTGAGTAGGAAGACGCCTCGAGAGCAGGCGATAGCGAGATTGACAGTACAATCTCAACTACAGAGAGTCCTGATCTGGTTAGAGTTGGACATCTAGTTTCGTGATGAGGATGCCCAACTGCGTACTTTAGAGGTCCTTCCTGATCTGTTGGGCGAGATCCAACAGAAGCAGGAGACCTGCCCGACATTGATGAGGATACGAGATAGGATGTCTCGGGATGAGGCACCACAGTTCCTGCTAGGAGCAGATGGAGTTTTGAGATACCGCGGTCGCGTCTGTGTACCTGCTGATACAGAGCTGAGGCAGAGGATTTTACAGGAGGCTCATTGTACACCTTACTCTGTACATCTAGGTACGAGTAAGATGTATCAGGACTTGAGACGTATATATTGGTGGGGAGGGCTGAATCCCGATGTGGCCAGATTTGTGGCACAGTGTGCGACCTGCCAGTAGGTCAAGATCGAGCATTTCAGACCTGGAGGTGAGCTCCATCCACTTCCTGTTCCACAGAGGATGTGGGAGGACGTCACCATGGATTTTGTGACTGGACTGAGGCTGAGCCGGAGTTTTGATGCTATCTGGGTCATTGTGGACAGATTGACGAAGACGGCATGTTTCCTTCCTATTAGGGAGACGTGGCCGGTGAGTAGATTAGTTGAGGAGTACACTAGGCAGATAGTGAGACTCCATGGTGTACCGAGGACGATCGTCTTAGACAGAGATGGACGATTTACCTCGAGGTTTTGGCAGCAGATTCAGACTGCCCTAGGGACGAGTTTGCACTTCACGACTGCGTTACATCCTCAGACAGATGGTCAGTCAGAGAGGACCATTCAGACGCTGGAGGATATGCTGCGAGCTTGTGTGTTGGATTGGGGACAAGTGTGGACAGATCATCTTCCACTTGTTGAGTTCTCCTACAACAACAGCTGGCATGCATCCATTGGGATGGCCCATATGAGGCACTGTATGGACAAAGATGTCGTACCCCGTTATGCTAGGATGAGCAGAGTAGTGTCAGTGGTTTAACACCTGATCAGATTCAGGATGATATGACTCGAGTAGCATTGATCAGAGAGCGTATGCTGACTGCACAGAGCCGTCAGAAGTCTTATGTTGACAGGAGGCGTAGACCTCTAGAGTTCAGGGTTGGAGCCCATGTGTGGCTGAGAGTGTCCCCACACGAGGTGTTAGGCGTTTTGGCATTAAGGGGAAGTTGAGTCCCAGATATGTCGGACCGTTAGAGATTCCGGGTTGGGAGCGCAGCTTACAGATTAGCCTTGCCTCCGAGATTAGAGGGTGTTCACCCTGTATTTCATGTGTCTCAGCTGAGGGAGTACATACCAGATCCGAGACACATTGTGAGCTATGATGATTTGGTGGTTGAGCCGGACCACACGTTTGCTGAGCATCCTATTGCAGTCCTAGAGCGAGGTATGAGACGCCTGCGTTCGAAGGACATTCCTATTTTGAGGATACAGTGGTCGAGACGAGGACCCGAGGAGGCTACATGGGAGACTGAGGATAGTATCCAGAGGAACTATCCAAAATTCTATGCCGAGATAGGTGCACCAGTAGGATCACCGAGTAGATCTTAGTACTAGCTTGGTGAGTCTTATGTGCTTACATGCTTATATGCTATGATGTATTTATTTCATACTAGCTTTGATGTGATTATGATCTTATTAGATCTTGTTGTGCTAGTATGATTCTTGTTTATAGCTGGAGATGGTTCTTTCCTCCATGCTATTGTGATATGATAGGTTTAGCTGGAGATGGTTCTTTCCTCCATGCTATTTTGATGGACATAGTAGTGTTGGAGATGTTCTTCCTCCATGGCTTTCTGTTATGGATATGATACGGCTAGAGATGTGATTCCTCTATGCCTTGTGATATGTTTATGTTTTGGCTAGATATGGTTTTCCTCTATGCCCTGGATAGTATAGTTTGCTGCTGGAGTTGATGAGTTCCTCCATGCTGATGTTTGAGGTTATAGAGAGTTTTACCTCGGCTTTTGAGTCCGAGTGGTTGCAAGTTTCGGGACGAAACTTGTTTTTAGAGGGTGAGATGTAAGAACCTTAGTCTTTCGGACCGAGATTGGACCTTAGCGGAGATTGGCTTTGGCCGAGTTTAGCCTTTCTGCACCCGCGGGCATGACTGCCGCCCCGCGGGTTTCCGCCCCTACGGCTCAGGGAACCGCCCCTGCGGTTTCCGGCGGCTGCAGCCGGTTTTGTTGACTCCCTTGACCCGTGCTTTACCTTTCCCTTACTTCATACCTTGTTGAGCAAGGGTTTCACTTCACTTCCTATTCCACTCCAGCCTTGCCTACGTTTTTCTTGCTTTCCCTTTGCTTCTTCTTGATCTTGTGTGATTCCTTATCGGTTTTGGAAGATTTTTGATGTGGCTTTGATTATGATGATGCTAGTGATGTGTTTTGTTGTGCTTGGAAGCCAGTAAGGGTGTTGGTGATCATTCCCTTAGCTAACCACAGCTGTGGTAAGCTTCCTTCTTCCTCTTCTCTTCTTTCTTCTTCCTTGTTCTTCTTTCCTTAGATTAGGATTAGATGTTTGGACATAGGATGATGTTGGAATGTGTATGTTGTTGCATGTGTGTGAATTTGGATGAGAGAAGACGTGATTTGATCACATGAAGAGCGAAAGAGAAGCCGCGGGTTCACGTTCGGCACAGAGGCCGCCCCTGCACCTAGAAGCCGTCGCCCCTGCGGAAGCCGTGCCACAGCGCCAGCGCCAGCGCCTTGCCTACGTTGCTTCCGTCCCGTGTCACCGCGCCTGCGGCTGATCCCTGCCGCGCCTGCGGGTTACCTGTTCCGCTCCTGCGTCCCTTGATCACGCAGGTGCGTTTTCTCCCGGGACTACCTATAGTAAGGTAGCTCCTTTCCTTTCCTAGTATGAGGGAACTATTATCATGCTAGGTATCGGATGTTGATGAGTATGATATAGATATGTCGGTTAGGGCTTTGAGATTTATGAGTTGGATATGATCCCTATGGATCCCTTGGGTCTAGGTGTGACCCCTTTGTGTGATAGGAGTATGATACATATATGTATGCCTTGTATAGGCCGTGTTGTCCTCTAGTTTGGAGTGGACCTGAGTGAGAGTTGATCGTAGTGATACGACTTTTGAGATTGAGGTAAGTCCATAGGACTTACTTAGCTGTCATCCTTATATTGGATGTGTGCATGAGTGGTGTTTGTTATATGCTTTATAGCATTCGTTATGATGGTCACCGACCTATGTTATATTGACCGCCCATTGTAGTTGTTGTGACAACTTACCTTTCATCCCGTAGTGGAGTCTGGGAAGTTCTCTGTAAGCTAGTTAGTTCTGTTATACGGGAAGGGCACCTACCACTCCATATGGTATACGGAAAAGTGCGTTGATACCACTCCAGCTAGCTATTGCACGTAGAGGCGAGGGGTATATATATTCCTCGTGTCACGTATTTTTATATATACCGATATATATACTCTTGAGTGTTTGGATTTATTAAAGATAATAAACCGGGTAAATGTGTGATATTATGATGAAGTGTTAATATTATTGATATGTGATTGTGCTCTAGCATCTTCTTATATATGTGTATGGTTAGCTAACGGTTTTATACCGTGTTGTAGATCCTTTGCAGGTTAGGAGAGCTGCAGAGTGATCCAGAAGGGTGATCTGCTGAGGGTTCCGTACACTGGGCGATATCGTGGGTTTTTGGGTTATTATATTGTACGGATTTCTGTTTAACTTTTTACTCAGCAGTACTTTGTATCATCCTTTTGATATGTATATATATATATATATATATATATATATATATATATATATATATATATATATCAGTTTTATGTTTTGTTTTAATCTATTGGTGCCTTGTTTTAAGATTCAGTGAACTTGTTGTCAAGCTAGGGTCAAGATCCATTGTGAGATCCTAACCCAGTAGCACCTCGAGTCCTACGAATTTGGGGTGTTACACAAATGTTTTGGGATATTTTGTACGTGAGCCATCGCCCCTCTGAAGATCTCGACAATATAGATATTTTGTTGTAATTGATGTGATATATATCTATACATATGGCATATATATAGCTTTCTAAGTTAGGTTTGTGTCCTCTGTAGATGGTTTAGACTAGAGCCTTACCTGCAGCTGGACGGGGTAGGGGTAGACCTCCTCTAGGTAGAGGACGGGGTACGATTCCCGTTGTTGATCCACCTGCAGCGGAGGAGGTTCATGCTGATGTTGCTGAGAGTGTCGTCCCTGAGATTGGGAATGGCATAGCTGGGAGACAGGGTCCACAGCGAGTCCGGTCAGATGACTCGGATTATGTCTCCATGGGAGGACCAGAGTTCCGTGAGTATATCCGGTGAGTGGAGGAGGCTGCTAGAGCGGGTAAACCTATCCCGGATCTGCCAGCACACGAGGGATCGTCTGAGAGATCCCACGGGGTTACTCAGGTGTCAGCTGCACCGGCACCTGCTGCTGAGATTGTTAGAGTTACAGAGGAGCAGAGAGGGCCCCGACCAGATACTTGGTTGAAGGCTTTTGATCAGATGGGAGTGCCCCCTTCTCTGGAAAGGTGAAGCTGGAGGTAGAGTTGTGGGTAGGACATGTAAACTCGGCTTTGGAGTCTATTAGGTGTCCTGCTGACAGACAGATCGAGTTGGTGCAGACTCTGTTTAGAGATTTGGCACAACACTGGTGAAGGTCTGTATGAGTACAAGTTACCAGTTATGAGTAGATGAGGACCATGATCAGGGAGCGTTTCTGCCCTGCCTCGTTGAGGAGGGAGAAATTGCGAGATTTTGTTGAGGTTGGGTTTGAGGATGTACTAGTCTCCGAGGCTATTAGGAGATTTCAGGAGGAGCTGGCATTACTGGGACCAGCTGCACCTTCTGCAGATCAGCATGTATATTTGTTCTCCCGACGGCTGAGGGATACTACCCGGACTTACATGGCAGGGTTTCACCGTGAGACTTTGGTGGATTATCAAGACCGGGCTTCTGATTATGAGAGAGAGAGAGAGCTGGACAGAGGAAAGCTTCTCAGACCGGAGGGTCTGAGAAGAGGCAGCGTATTGGGCAGGCCAGTGGTACTAGAGGAGCTGCTGGTTCAAGGCGAGGTTAGAGCCGCCAGAGTCATCCCTCATCTGCACCAGTTATAGATAGGGTACGACAGTGTTTCAACTGTGGTGGGTATGGACATATCCGACCAGAGTGTACGAGGCAGACAGTGATGTGCTACACTTTTGGCCGGCCAGGTCATAGGGCTGTTTTCTGTCGACAGGGCGGATCTTCATCTCAGTAGGGTTCTTCCCCTGCCAGTGTAGCGGGAGGTGGGCAGAGGCCACCTCAGCAGCAGCAGTAGACACAGGGACAGTAGAGAGTCCCTGATCGTCCTACCCTTCAGGGATCTGCTCCTGGGCCTAGTAGAGGCAGAGGTCGTGGTGGGAGTACCACAAACACCAAAGGACCACAGGGTCGAGTTTTTAAGCTTAGGAGTGCAGAGGAGCCAGCTGCACTGACTGCTACAGGTACCATTCTGAACCATGGTTTACCTGTTAGAGTCTTGTTTGATACGTGTGTTACGCACTCTTTTATATCTGATGCCTGTGTAGAGCGTCTGAGTCTAGATACGATTGAGGGGATGCCCTTTATTATAGGGTTACCCGATGGTGGTAGGGTCAGAGGTACCCGTGAGATTCGTGACTGTCCCATTTCTGTAGGGACCCGTGTGTTACTAGTTGACTTTGTTGTCATGCCATTAGAGCATGAAGAAGTCATTCTAGGTATTGATTGGATGGATAGACATTCTGCAGTCTTAGATGTAGGTAGGAGGACCGTTACCCTCTCTACCGAGTTAGGCCAGATAGAGGTTTTTCGAGGTTGGGACCTTGGAAAGACATGAATGGTTATCAGTGCGATACGAGAAGCTAGACTTATTGCACAGGGTTGTGAGGCCTTCTGTTGTTATTCCATGAAGGAGGGGGAGAGTCCAGCACTAGAGGATATCCCAGTTGTTTGTGATTTTGTAGATGTATTTGCGGAGCCGTCCAATTTCCCACCACATAGAAGTGTGAATTTTGGTATTGATTTAGAGCCTGGTACGAGACCGATCTCGAAGGCCCCATACCGGATTGCGCCTGTTGAGATGTTAGAGCTGAAGAAGCAACTCGACGAGTTGGTTGAGAAGAGTTTTATCCGCCCTAGCGTATCTCCATGGGGAGCACCTGTCCTCTTCGTACGGAAGAAGGACGGATCGTTGAGATTGTGTATTGATTACAAAGAGCTGAACAAGGTAACCATCAAGAACAAATATCCATTGCCGCGTATTGATGACTTGTTAGATCAGCTTCAGGGAGCGACTACATTCTCCAGGATTGACCTGCATTCAGGGTATCACCAGTTGAGGGTGAGAGAACAGTGTTTGCACAAGACAGCATTCCGGAACAGATATGCACACTACGAGTTTGTAGTGATGCCATTTGGGCTTACGATTGCCCCAACAGTCTTTATGGAGTTGATGAACAGCATATTCATCGACTCCTGGATCAGTTTGTGTTGGTCTTCATAGATGACATTTTGGTGTACTCTCGCAACAGAGAGGAGCATGCAGGACAGCTGAGGACTGTATTGCAGATTTTACGGGATAAAGAACGTTATGCTAAGTTCTCTAAGTGCGAGTTTTGGATGCCACCCACTACCTGTCCCACAGAGGAAGTGGGAGGACGTCACCATGGACTTTTTGACTGGGCTGAGACTGAGCCGGAGTTTTGATGCTATCTGGGTTATAGTTGAAAGATTGACGAAGACGGCACGTTTCATCCCTATCCGGGAGACGTGGTGTAACACCCCAAATCCATAGGACTCGAGGTGCTACTGGGCTAGGATCTCACAATGGATCCTGACCTTAGCCTGACAACAAGTTCACTGAATCTTACAACAAGGCAAAGATAGATTAAATACAAAACGTAAAACTGATATATATATATATATATATATATATATCCAAAAGGTAATACGCAACTACCGCTGAGTACAAAAGAAAACATATATCCGTACAATAAATATCCCAATCCCACGATATCACCCAGTGTACGGAGTCCTCAGCGGATCACCCCTCTGGATCACTCTGCAGCTCTCCTAACCTGCAAAGGATCTACAACACGGTATAAAACCGTTAGCTAACCATACAAATATATAAGAAGATGCTAGAGCACAAACACACATCAGGAATCTAAACACATCATCATGCTTTCACACACTTACCCGGTTATTATCTTTATAACGTTACTCATTCAAATAATATATCTACATATGAATAAATGTGACACGGGGAATGTATATAACCCTCGCCCCTGCGTGCAATAGCTAGCTGGAGTGGTATCAGCGCACTTTCCCGTATACCATATGGAGTGGTAGGTGCCCTTCCCGTATACCAGATCTAACTAGCTTACAAAGAACTTCCCAGACTCCACTACGGGATGAAAGATAAGTTGTCACAACCACTACAATGGGCGGTCAATATAACATAAGTCGGTAATGAATCCTATCGCATGCTACAAAGCATATAACAAAACACCACTCAAGCATACATCCAATATAAGGATAGTAGCTAAGTAAGTCCTATGGACTTACCTCAACCTCAGGAGTAAATTCAACCACGATCAACTATCAGATACGTCCACTCCAATCCGGAGGACAACACTGCCTAATATCAAGGCATATAACATATATCAGACTCATATCTATCAAAGGGTCACACCTAGACCCAAGGGATCCATAAGGACCGTATCCTAACTCATAAACCTCAAAGCCATAACCGGCATAACCGATAACGTACTCATCATCGTTCTAACCTCATACATAAACCTAGCATACCACTAACCCACTCATACTAGGAAAGGAAAGGATCTACCTAACTTTAGGTAGACCCGGGATAAGACGCACCTGCGTGACATGAGAGACGCAGGGGCGGAAGAAGGAACCCGCAGGCGCGGCAAGGATCAGCGGTAGGCGCGGTGACAATGGCCGAAGGCAACGCAGGCAAGGCGCAGGCACGGCGCGGGCGCTGCGGCATGGCTTCCGCAGGGGCGGCGGCTTTCAGGCGCGGGGGCGGCGGCAGTGCAGAACCCGATCCCACGACTTCTCTTCCACTCTTCACGGATCAAATCACGTCTTCATCCGTCCACAACCACATCCATACACACACATAAACATTCCAACATCAATCTATGATCCATTCATCTAATCCTAAGCTAAGGAAGGAAGAACAAGAAAGAAAGAAAGAAAGGAGAAGCAAAGTGCTCACCTCAACTACTGTGATCACCCAAGGGAAGAACAAACACACTCTCAGCTGGCATCACAATCTCAACAATCATACATAAAAACAACCTCAACAAGGCCACACCACAAACTCTCTTCCAAACTCTAAGGCCAACAAAGAACAAGATAAAAAAAAGAGAAGGGAGAAGCAACAAGGACGTAGGAAGCTGAAGAAATGGGATAGGAACCCTTGATCACGAGCCAAGGAAAGAATAAGAAGGGAAAAGAGTAAAGCACAAGTCAAGGGTCAACAAAGCCAGCTGCAGCCGCCGGAAACCGCAGGGGCGGTTCCCTGAGCCGCAGGGGCGGAAACCCGCAGGGGCGGCACACAAGCCCACGGGGGCGGCTAGGCCAAATCTCGGCCAAAACCGATCTCGGCTAAATTCAAATCTCGGTCCAAAAACTAAGGCTCTTACATCTCACCCCCCTAAAAACAAGTTTCGTCCCGAAACTTGTAAAATCCTCAACCCACTCGGACTCCTAAGCCGAGGCACAACTTTCTCTATAACCTCAAACATAAGCATGGAGGAAACCATCGACTCCAGCACGAAACACTATCCAGGGCATAGTGGAAAACCATCTCTAGCCAACCAACATCACAACTTGTTGGTGGCATTTACAAAAATAAAGAAGGATAGCATGATGGCGGAGGATCGATACTCACTGGTACACAAGGCGCGACCACAATTTCCATCTTCGCGTCACATCTACTGATCTTGGGTTCGAAACTCGGGGACTGCACATGGTGCCAGGGAAGCAACCATCACTCTGGGTTCGAAACTTGTTGACTGTAACACCCCAAATCCATAGGACTCGAGGTGCTACTGGGCTAGGATCTCACAATGGATCCTGACCCTAGCCTGACAACAAGTTCACTAAATCTTACAACAAGGCACAGATAGATTAAATACAAAACGTAAAACTGATATATAGATATCAAAAAGGTAATACATAAGTACCGCTGAGTACAAAGGAAAACATATATCCGTACAATAGATATCCCAATCCCACGATATCGCCCAGTGTACGGAGCCCTCAGCGGATCACCCCTCTTGATCACTCTGCAGCTCTCCTAACCTGCAAACGATCTACAACACGGTATAAACCGTTAGCTAACCATACACATATATAAGAAGATGCTAGAGCACAAACACACATCAGGAATCTTAACACATCATCATGCTTTCACACATTTACCCGGTTATTATCTTTATAACGTTACTCATTCAAATAATATATCTGCATATGAATATATGTGACACGAGGAATGTATATAACCCTCGCCTCTGCGTGCAATAGTTAGTTTGAGTGGTATCAACGCACTTTCCCGTATACCATATGGAGTGGTAGGTGCCCTTCCCGTATACCAGATCTAACTAGCTTACAAAGAACTTCCCAGACTCCACTACGGGATGAAAGGTAAGTTGTCATAGCCACTACAATGGGCGGTCAATATAACATAAGTCGGTAATGAATCCTATCGCATGCTACAAAGCATATAACAAAACACCACTCAAGCATACATCCAATATAAGGATAGTAGCTAAGTAAGTCCTATGGACTTACCTCAACCCCAAGAGTAAACTCAACCACGATCAACTCTCAGATACGTCCACTCCAATCCGGAGGACAACACTGCCTAATATCAAGGCATATAACATATATCAGACTCATATCTATCAAAGGGTCACACCTAGACCCAAGGGATCCATAAGGACCGTATCCTAACTCATAAACCTCAAAGCCATAACCGGCATAACCGATAACGTACTCATCATCGTTCTAACCTCATACATATACCTAGTATACCACTAACCCGCTCATACTAGGAAAGGAAAGGATCTACCTAACTTTATGTAGACCCGGGATAAGGCGCACCTGCATGACACGAGAGACGCAGGGGCAGAACAAGCAACCCGCGGGCGCGGCAAGGATCAGCCACAGGCGCGGGGACAATGGCCGCAAGCAACGCAGGCAAGGCGCAGGCACGGCGCGGGCGCCGCGGCACGGCTTCCGTAGGGGCGGCGGCTTCCAGACGCGGGGGCGGCGACCGTGCGGAACGTGATCCCGCGACTTCTCTTCCACTCTTCACGTGATCAAATCACGTCTTCATCCGTCCACAGCCACATCCATACACACACATACACATTCCAACATCAATCTATGATCCATTCATCTAATCCTAAGTTAAGGAAGGAAGAACAAGAAAGAAAGGAGAAGCAAAGTGCTCACCTCAACTGCTGTGATCACCCAAGGGAAGAACAAACACACTCTCAGCTGGCATCACAAGCTCAGCATTCATACATAAAAACAATCTCAGCAAGGCCACACCACAAACTCTCTTCCAAACTCTAAGGCCAACCTTGAACAAGATCAAAAAGGAGAAGGGAGAAGCAAGAAGGACATAGGAAGCTGAAGAAATGGGATAGGAACCCTTGATCACGAGCCAAGGATAGAATAAGAAGGGAAAAGAGTAAAGCACAAGTCAAGGGTCAACAAAGCCGGCTGCAGCCGCCGGAAACCGCAGGGGCGGTTCCCTGAGCCGCAGGGGCGGAAACCCGCAGGGGCGGCACACAAACCTGCGGGGGCGGCTAGGCCAAATCTCGGCCAAAACCGATCTCGGCTAAAGTCGAATCTCGGTCCAAAAACTAAGGCTCTTACATTGACGGCATAAAGATTAAATTTTCTCTTACTGGCTACTGGAACTTAAGGAGGTTTTAGTAAAGTTCCTTACCCGTGGAAGTGCGGATGGTGGCGACGTGAGGTTCCGGCGGTCGTTGTGGCGGCGGAAGGAACTCCGGTAGGGCGTTGCTACTTTTCGACCGGTACACAGTGATTCGTTGTGGGATGAGTGGCTTGCTGGAGATGAGCTTTTATCCGATGTCTGCCGGCAGAGGAAGGTGGCAGACGGCCGATGAGAGAAAGGTCTACGTCGGTTTGGTTGGTGAAGTTTAGGGGAGGGAGTCGGTGTGAGTTTAGATCGGGGAGAGTCGTCGGCTTAGCTGTTTGTCACAGTGAAGTTAACGGGTGGTGACCGGGGAGATTGCAGAGGGGAGAGAGGCTGAAGGGGGAAGAGAGTAACAATGTTGGTTCAAGGACGTTGACTAGGTGTTGCGGTTGAAGGCGTAACTCCGTAACGGCCGACTTCAATGCCCGGGTTTCAGGCTACCGTTACGTCGCTTTCAAGTTATATCCATTACCCGTTCATCCCTGTTGCTGGGAAGGTGAGGCGAAGGCATTCGTATCGGCGTGCTTGGTTAGCGTCATGGGCCCGTTTGGCCGGCCTTCACTTGGCCTAGAAGAAGAGAAGGATATGGTTGGCCGGCCTTTGTTGGGCCTAATAGAAGATAATAGATATGGTTGGTTGGCCCAAAAAAATGCTGGTCCGGTTTCACAGCTCACAAAAATGTTTGGATCGGTCCATGTTGACTTGGTTACAATCGGTTTATTATTTCGAAACTCGACTCGGATCTTGGGATTGATAAAAGTTAAGTATCATAATTATAATTAATTTTTCCGAATTTTTCGGTTATTACACTTAAAGTCTATCTTATGTTTGGTAAGGAGCAAACACTAGTGTTTGTGCGTGTTTGATGGTGTTTCTATATTTAACGAGTGTTTGGAACTGTAAAAAACGCTAGTGTTTAGTATTTCGGCTTTGGTTTATGAAACCCTCAATTGAGCAAGTTTTCTCCAAAACACTAGTGTTCTAACTGTGGATTTGACTTTGTTGTCCCTAGCATTTATCTATATTTACTATAGATACCCAATATATAATTAACATTCTCTCACCTCGACAAAGAGAAGAACTACTGGCCTGCTCGTCAAGAAGAAGGCATCCAACGAAAGACTTCTCCCCTCTCTTTTGCTCCATCGACATGCTTCTTCTCCCCCTCTTGTGTTGCTCATCAAACGCATTCATCAATTCATCCCTCGCTTAGATTAGGTTGGAATTAGGGTTATTGAGAAAATCTGGAGAAATCAAGTTCGAATCTTGAAACGCATTCATCGAATCATCCCTCTCTTGGGTTACCTCTATCAAGTTCGAATCTCAATTTCTCAATTTTTGTTTTGGGTCGAACTTGATTTCTCCAGATTTTCTCAATTCATCATGTTATTTTGTTTTAATTCACCGTCGTTTTCGAAACATCCTGAAAATGCATCATCAAAAGAGATCGCTTAACTAGAAAGCAACTTCACGCTCATATGATCATCAATGACTTAGCTCGTCTAACTCATTTTGCTTCAAAGCTCATACCTAGGTACGCTGAGTGCACAAAACTATCAACTACCTGTAAACTGTTTGACAAAATTCCTCAATCAAATTTCAGACCGTAGATAGTTTTGACAATTGCTTATGCAAAGAGCGGGTATCAAAAGGAGGCACTTTACAGACCTGTAGTGCAAAATGTAGGTGTTAGACCCAACAATTATGTAATTCCAAGTATTCTCAAAATTTACGGGCATCTTTCGGAGATCGGGATTGGTAAGATAGTGCATGGTTTGATCATGAGATATTGGCATGAGTTTGATCCATTTGTGACCAATGCACTTATAGATATGTATTCGAGATGTCGAATGATTGATAAAGCCTTGCAGGTTTTCACTAATTTGGATGAGAAGGATATGGTTAGTCTAAATGCAATGATTTCAGGGTATGTTCAAGAAGGTTTGATGAAGGAGGCATTGAGTTTGGAGGAAGATATGCAGAGTATAGGAGTTAACCCTAATGTAGTTGTAACACCCCAAATCCGTAGGACTCGATGTGCTACTGGGCTAGGATCTCACAATGGATCCTGACCTAGCCTGACAACAAGTTCACTGAATCTTACAACAAGGCACCAATAGATTAAATACAAAATGTCAAACTGATATAAAAGTATCAAAAGGTTTACACAACGTGCTGCTGAGTACAAACAAAATATAAATATATACATGGTCAAAAGATCCCATATCCCACGAGGACGACCCAGTGTACGGAGCCCTCAACAGATCACCCACTCTGGATCACTCTGCAGTTCTCCTAACCTACAAGGGATCCAAAACACGGTATGAAACCGTTAGCTAACCACACACATATATAAGATGAGCATAAGCACAAGCACACGTCAAAAATACTAAACACCTCATCATGATATCACACATTTACCCAGTTTATTATCTTTATAAATATGGTCCAACACTCAAATCGTATATATAAATATCAATGCAAATATATGAGACACGAGGAATATAGCCCTCGCCTCTCGGTGGGAATGCCAGCTAGAGTGGTCAACCGGGACGACTCCTCCGTGTACCCTGAGGGAGTGGAGACAGTGCCCGTTCCGTGTACCAGATTTGGATGTTCCGCAGAGAACCTCCCAGTCTCCCATAGGGATGAGTGGGCAAGGCTGTCACATCCCTATAATGGGATGTCACTAAACCATAGGTCGGTAATAATCAATCCTAACATGCTATCACTCACATATCAAACACCACTCATGCACACATCCAATATAGGGATGGCAGCTAAGTCCTATGGACTTACCTCAACCTCGGAAGTCTCAAACCCAAACGGCTCCAACTTTGGAGATCAACACTGCCTAGTAACAAGGCATAACAACATATATCAAACTCATATCCATCACAGGGTCACACCTAGACCCAAGTGATCCATAAGGATCATAACCTAACTCATAAACCTCAAAGCCATAATCGGCACACACAATAACGTGATCAACCTCATTCTATCCTCAAACACGTACCTAGCATGCCACTAAACTGCTCATACTAGGAAAGGAAAGGATCTACCCAACTCTAGGTAGACCCGGGACAAGACGCACCTGCGTGACGGAAAGACGCAGGGGCGGAACAGGCGACCCGCAGGCGCGGCAATGCTGGGCCGTAGGCGCGGTGACAGCGGCCGCTGGCAAGCGCAGGAACGGCGCAGGCGCTGTGACACGGATCCCGCAAGGACGGCGGCTTCCAGACGCGGGTGCGGCGACAAGGTACCCGCAGGGGCAGCTTCTCTGCACCGCGGGGGCAGCGACAGTGCAGAAGATGATCCCGCGGTTCCTCTTTGGCTCTTCACATGATCAACTCACGTCTTCTTCATTCCAAATTCACATACAACCATATACATACATAAACCAACATCAACAAGCCTCTTCATACATCTAATCCTAAGCTAGAGAGGAAGAACAGGAAAGAAAGAAGGAAAGGAGAAGCATGGAGCTTACCTCCACTGTTGGTCTAGGAAAGGGAATGATCCAATACAGTATCTCAGCTGGCTCTCAAGCTCAGCACAACATCCACTAGCATCAACCTCAACAAGGCCTCACAAAACCTCTTTCAAACCAAGGGAAAATCAAGCACAAGATCAAGAAGGAAGGAGAAGGAAGCAAGAAGGATGTGAAGGCAACTGGGAGAGGGAATGAAGATGCTCAGCAAGCCCAAGCAAAGGAATTAGGGTAAGTAAAGAAAGGGTAAAGCACGGGTCAAAGGGTCAACAAAACCGGCTGCATCCGTCGGAAACCGCAAGGGCGGTTCCCTGGGCCGCGAGAGCGGGAACCCGCTGGGGCGGCACACAAGCCCGCGGGGGCGGCTAAGGTCAAATCTCGGCCTAAGCCAAATCTCGGCTAAGGCAAACTCGGTCCAAAAGACTAAGACTCTTACATCTCTCCCCCCTAAAAACAAGTTTCCTCCCGAAACTTGTACAATCCTAAAACCACTCAGACTCAGAAGCCGAGGTACAACTCTCTCTACCGGAGGAATCACATCTCCGCTCATATGGTATCAACCTATATCACTCTATAACCTCAAGCACGGGCATGGAGGAACTCATCATCTCTAGCCATAAGATCATATCCAGGGCATAGAGGAAAACATCTCTAGCCAAACATCATCATCTCTCAAGGGCATAGAGGAAAAACATCTCTAGCCAAACATCATCATCTCTCAAGGGCATAGAGGAAAAACATCTCTAGCCAACGCATCAAAACATAACCACGAGCATGGAGGAAAAACATCTCCAGCAATACTATGTCCACCAAAATAGCATGGAGGAAAGAACCATCTCCAGCTAAACCTATCACATCACAATAGCATGGAGGACAGAACTATCTCCAGCTATAAACAGTCGCACTCGCATAACTAATCTAATAAGATCATACATCACATCGAGCTAGTACGAAAATAAACACAGCATGACATATAAGCACATAAGCATAACACTCACCAAGATAGTACTAAGATATACTCGTCGATCCTACTGGTATATCTATCTCGGCATAGAACTCTGGATAGTTCCTCTAGATACTATCCTCAGTCTCCCATGTAGTGTCATCAGGTCCACGTCTCGACCACTGTATCCTCAGCATAGGATTGTCCTTCGAACGCAGGCGTCTCATACCTCGTTCTAGGACTGCAATCGGGTGCTCAACAAAAGTGTGGTCCGGCTCAACCACCAAATCATCATAACTCACGATATGTCTCGGACCTGGTATGTACTCCCTCAGCTAAGACACGTGAAACACAGGGTGAACACCCTCTAACCTCGGAGGCAAGGCCAATCTGTATGCTGTGCTCCAACCCGATCAAGAATCTCGAACGGTCCGACATATCAGGGCTCAACTTCCCCTTAATGCCAAAACACCTAACACCTCGTGTCGGAGACACTCTCAGCCACACATGGGCTCCAACTCTGAACTCTAGAGGTCTACGCCTCCTATCTGCATACGACTTCTGACGGCTCTGAGCATTCAACATCCGCTCTCTAATAAGTGCTACTCGAGCCACATCATCCTGAATCTGATCATGTGTCAAACCACTAGTTGTACTAGGCTCATCCCAACATACCGGTGTACGACATCTCTGCCCATACTGTGCCTCATATGGGGCCACCCCGATAGATGCATGTCAGCTGTTGTTGTACGAGAACTCAACTAGTGGGAGGTGATCCGTCCACACTTGTCCCCAGTCCAACACACAAGCTCGCAGCATATCCTCCAGCGTCTGGATTGTCCTCTTTGACTGACCATCTATCTGAGGATGAAACACAATAGTAAAGTGCAAACTCGTCCCCATGGCAGTCTGAATCTGCTGCCAGAACCTTGAGGTAAATCGTCCATCTCTGTCTGAGACGATCGTCCTCGGTACACCATGGAGTCGCACTATCTGCCTAGTGTACTCCTCAGCTAATCTACTCACCGGCCACGTCTCCCGAATAAGAATGAAACGTGTCGTCTTCGTCAATCTGTCCACAATAACCCAGATAGCATCAAAACTCCGACTCGGTCTCAGCCCAGTCACAAAGTCCATGATGACGTCTTCTTACTTCCTCTGTGGAACAGGAAGTGGATGGAGCTCACCTCCAGGTCTACAATGCTCTATCTTGACCTGCTGGCAAGTCGCACACTGTGCCACAAATCTGGACACATCGAGCTTCAGCCCTCCCCACCAATATGAACGTCTCAAATCCTGATACATCTTACTCGTACCTGGATGTACAAAGTAAGGTTTACAATGAGCCTCCTGTAATATCCTCTGATGTAGGTCTGCATCAGCAGGTACACAAACGCGACCCCGGCGCCTCAACACTCCATCTACTCTCAACAGGAATTGTGTTGCCTCATCTTGAGACATCCTCTCTCTGATCCTCATCAAGGTCGGGCAGGTCTCTTGCTTCTGTTGGATCTCACCCAATAGATCAGGTAGAACCTCTAAAGTACTCAGCTGGGCATCCTCATCAGGAAACTAGATGTCCAACTCTAACCAGATCAAATCCCTCTGTAACTGCTGCTGAACTGTCAGCCTCGCAATCGCCTGCTCTCGAGGCGTCTTCCTGCTCAGGGCATCGGCGACAACGTTCGCCTTCCCCGGATGATACAAAATCTCCAAATAAAAATCTTTGATCAGCTCAAGCCACCTACGCTGGCGGTTATTCAATTCCTGTGCGTAAAAATGTACTTCAGACTCTGATGGTCTGTGAAGATCTGACATGTAACACCATACAGGTAATGTCTCCAGATCTTCAACGCATGAACTACCGCTGCCAACTCCAGATCATGAGTCGGGTAGTTCTCCTCATACGCCTTCAATTGTCGAGACGCATAAGCAATCACTCTGCCTCGCTGCATCAACACACATCCCAAGCCTAGCTTGGATGTATCACTGTAAACCACAAAATCCTATGTACCCTCTGGTTGTGCCAAAAACGGAGCAGAAGTCAAATGTCTCTTCAGCTCCTCAAAACTCTGCATACACTGATCAGACCAAACAAATCTGGTAGTCTTCCTCAACAAACTCGTAAGTAGACGGGCAATCACTGAAAATCCCTCCACAAAGCGTCTATAATAACCGGCTAGGCCAAGAAAGCTACGTACTTCCTTGACGTTCGTCGGTGTAGTCCATGCTGCTACTGCCTCTATCTTCGCCGGATCAACCTTGATCCCCTCGGCGGAAACAATGTGACCCAGGAATGCTACCTCTGGCCTCTAGAACTCGCACTTAGAGAACTTAGCATAAAGTTCTCTATCCTGTAAAACCTGCAATACCGTCCTCAGCTATCCTGTGCACATCCTGCTCTCTCACCCTCAACTGGTGATATCTTGAGCGCAGGTCAATCCTGGAGAATACTGTCGCTCCCTGCAGCTGATCTAACAAGTCATCAATACGCGGCAATGGATACTTGTTCTTGATGGTCACCTTGTTCAGCTCTCTATAATCTATACACAATCTCAACGATCCGTCCTTCTTCCGTACGAAGAGGACAGGTGCTCCCCATGGAGATACTAGGGCGAATAAAACCCTTCTCAGCCAACTCCTCGAGTTGCTTCTTCAACTCTAACATCTCAACAGGCGCCATTCGGTATGGGGTCTTTGAGATCGGTCTCGTACCAGGCTCCAAATCAATACCGAAGTCCATACTCCTCTGAGGCGGCAAATTGGACGGCTCAGCAAATACATCTACAAACTCACAGACCATTGGGATATCCTCTAATGTTGGACTCTCCCCCTCCTTTATGGCATAACACCAGAAGGCCTCACATCCCTGTGCAATCAGCCTAGCTGCCCGTATCGCACTAATAACCAAACCTGACTTTCCAAGGTCCCAACCTCGGAAAACCTCTATCTGACCTAACTCGGTAGAGAGGGTAACAGTCCTCCTACCTACATCTAATACGGCAAAATGTCTATCCATCCAATCCATACCTAGTATGACTTCTTCATGCTCTAATGGCATGACAAAGAAGTCAACTAGTAACACACGGGTCCCTACAGAAATGGGACAGTCACGAATCTCACGGGTACCTCTGATCCTACTACCATCGGGTAACCCTATACGAAAGGGTATCCCCTCAGTCGTATATAGACTCAAACACTCAACACAAGCATCAGATATAAAAGAGTACATAGCTCTAGTATCAAACAAACTCTAATAGGTAAACCATGGATCAGACTGGTACTTGTAGCAGTCGGTGCAGCTGGCTCCTCTGCACTCCTCAGCTCAAAAACTCTGCCTTGTGGGCCCCGGGTGTCAGTGGTGCTCCCACCACGAACTCTGCCTCTACTCGGCCCAGGAGCAGATCCCTGAGTCGTAGGGCGATGTGGGACTCTCTGTTGCCCTTGCATTTGTTTCTACTGAGGTGGCCTCTGCCCACCTCCCGCTACACTGGCAGGGAAAGAACCCTGTTGTGACGAAGCTCCGCTCTGTCGGCAGAATACAACTCTATGACCTGGTCTGCCACAAGTGTAGCACATCACTGTCTGCCTCGGACACTCACAATGGAAACCACAGTTGTGGCACTGTCATCCCTTATCTGCAACTGGTGCTGATGAGGAATGACTCTGGCGACTCTGACCTCGCCCTGCACTAGCAGCCCCACCAGCACCACTGGTATGCCCAGTACGCTGTCTCTTCTCAGACCCTCCGGTCTGAGAAGCTCTCCTCTGACTAGCCCGCTCCCTCTCATAGTCGGAAGCTTTGTCCTGACAATCCATCAGAGACTCACAATGGAAACCCGCCATGTAAGTCCGGGTAGTATCCCTCAGTCGTCGGGAAAATAGATATACATGCTGATCTGCAAAAGGTGCAGCTGGACCCAACAAAGCCAACTCCTCTTGAAACCTCCTAATAGCCTCAAAGACTGGTACATCCTCGAACCCAGCCTCTACAAAGTCTCGTAATTTCTCCCTCCTCAGTGAGGCAGGGCAAAAACGCTCTCTGATCATGGTCCTCATCTGCTCATAACTAGTAACCTGTACTCGTACAAACCTCCACCAGTGTTGTGCCAAATCTCTAAACAGAGTCTGCACCAGCTCAATCTGCATATCTTCTGGACATCTAATAGACTCCAGAGCTGAGTCCACATGTCCAATCCACACCTCCACCTCGAGCCCCACCTTCCCTGAGAAAGGACCCATCTGGTGAAATGCCTTCAACCAAGTGTATGGCCTAGGCCCTCTATGCTCCTCTGTAGCTCAAGCAATCTCAACAACAGGTGCCGGTGCAGCTGGCACCTGTGTAACCCCATGGGATCTCTCAGACGATCCCTCATGTACTGGAAGATCTGGGATAGGTTTACCCGCTCTGGCAGCCTCCTCCACTCGCCGGATATAGTCACGGAACTCTAGTCCTCCCATGGAGACATAATCGAGTCATCTGACTGGACTCGCTGTGTACCCTTTCTCCCAGCTATGTTGTTCCTAGTCTCAGGGACGACACTCTCAGCAACATCAGCATGAACCTCCTCTGTTGCACATGGATCAACAGCAAGAATCCTACCCCGTCCTCTACCTAGAGGAGGTCTACCTCTACCCCGTCCAACTGCAGGTAAGGCTCTAGTCTGAACCATCTGCAGTGGACACAAACCTAACTTATAAGGCTATATATATGCCGTATGTATAGATATATATCAAATCAATCACAACAGAATATCTATATATATCTATACTGTCGAGATCTTCAGAGGGGCGATGGCTCACGTACATGATATCCTAAAACATTTGTACTCATTTCAAAACCAAAACCTTTTAAAAAGTCAGACCCCTTTCGGGTTCTGTTTATTTATCTATTCGACCTTTATCGCAGATTACTAGTGCCATTGTTGTCAACCTGGGCTCTGATACCAACATTGTAACACCCCAAATCCGTAGGACTCGAGGTGCTACTGGGCTAGGATCTCACAATGGATCCTGACCCTAGCCTGACAACAAGTTCATTGAATCTTACAACAAGGCACCAATAGATTAAATACAAAACGTCAAACTGATATAAAAGTATCAAAAGGTTTACACAACGTGCTGCTGAGTACAAACAAAATATAAATATATACATGGTCAAAAGATCCCATATCCCACGAGGACGACCCAGTGTACGGAGCCCTCATCAGATCACCCACCCTGGATCACTCTGTAGTTCTCCTAACCTGCAAGGGATCTACAACACGGTATGAAACCGTTAGCTAACCATACACATATATAAGATGAGCATAAGCACAAGCACACGTCAGAAATACTAAACACCTCATCACGATATCACACATTTACCTAGTTTATTATCTTTATAAATATAGTTCAACACTCAAATCGTATATATATATATATATATATAAATATCAATACAAATATATGTGACACGAGGAATATAACCCTCGCCTCTCGGTGGTAATGCCAGCTGGAGTGGTCAACCGGAACGACTCCTCCGTGTACCCTGAGGGAGTGGAGACAGTGCCCGTTCCATGTACCAGATTTGGATGTTCCGCAGAGAACCTCCCAGTCTCCCATAGGGATGAGTGGGCAAGGCTGTCACGGCCCTACAATCGGCAGTCACTAAACCATATGATGGAGGACCATCCTCTATAGAGCCTACACAAGAACATATACGTACACAAGGTCCTACACAAGGACATATCCCTACACAAGGTCCTACACAAGCTCTGAATCTACCAAATACGACGGCCATGCAGACGTTGGAATGTCCTAGGAATGAGTTTGAAGATGGAGTTCAAAACCTTAGCGGCAAGGGAGCGGACGGAGGGCAAGCGGAGCGAGGAACGGACGGCGAGCAAATGGACCGAGGAGCGGACGGACGGAGCAGGGAGCGAAGCGCCAGACGTGACATGATCCGGATCTCGGCCGGGATTGTTAGACGACACCGAGATGGAGGCCGAGATAACCGAAACCCTATTTTTGTTATAATTTAAGGAAGACTTGTGTTTTTGTTATAATTTAGGGAGCTCTCTTTAATTTTCTAAATTATATTGTTGGTTTTAATTTTACCTTTTTCTTTTATGATAGGAGTGTCTATAAATAGCCTCCTTAGTTTCTTTTCTAGTTAGATTATTCATTTGCAAAGACATTGTTTATTCTACACAAAATCAATCAAGAGAGAGAGCTTTTGGTTGGCATATCATTGTGAGTTGTTAAGCTTGGCTGAGTTTGCTTGTGTCGATCCCAAGATTGGTGCTTCAAACCTTCACTCGCCTCTTCCTTGTGCTTGCCTTGATTAGAAGGCTTGTGTAAGGTTGTAGTGTGGATTGGGTTGAGGATTGACGGAGTTTTGGCTCTTGATCCTTCAGATCGAGGTTCTTCCTGTTGTTTCTCTCCATGGTTCTTTCTTCTTTGAGTTTCATTATTTCCTTGTGTCTTTCTTTGTTTCTTGTTCAAGGTTTAGTTCTAGTTTGACTTCAACGGAGTCATTTGCACCTAGATCGAGTCATAGCGGGATTATCCCCGCATCAATTGGTATCAGAGCTAATTGGTGCCTTTGATTCAAGAGTCAGTTTTGTTCACGTTTTCCTTTTGTCTTGTTGAGTCGTGGTAGTCTAAGTTGGTGTTTGTTTTGGTTGGAGAAGAGAAGCTTAGCCGATCCAAAGCCTTTTTCCCTACCGTTTCCGACATTATTCTAGAATTGCCGGCCACAAAAAAAAAATCAAAATCAAAAGCGGTTATAGGATATTATCTCCAATCCCTACATTATAGCCTAAGTAACCTCCTAGACTTTTATTCAACGTACAAAAAAAAAGAGTAGTTACCTAGCTACAATTTAGGAAACTACTCTCCTACTTTGTAGCAACAAACTAACCACCTTATCCCAACTCTCCTACAACGTAGCTACTAGTAAACCGCTTCCTATTTTTCGGTCAACCACCTTTCATCTCCCTACAACCTAGTGCAAAGTATTAGATAAAAAAAAAAAAAGAAATACATTTTGATTATTTTGATCATCGATAGAGAGAAGTTATCAATCAAGCTACAAGGAGAAACATCACCGTTCACCTCTACACAACACATCGGCTCTATCTTCCCCTACCGTTCAAGCATCCAACGACAACACCACATCTCACCTCTTCCATTTTACGTCAACACAAAATCGAGTCTTTTCTTCAATTCAATCTTTGCTTCAATCACAAAGTCTTGTTAGTTTTAGTCAAAACTCAACCTTCTCTTTACGTCAATCTTACTCTCTTAAAACAAGGAGTTGCTTGTGAAGCCTAGAGTATCAATTAAGGTCGTATTGATCCTTGCAAACCGGTTACATCAAGAAGCTTGCATCTACATCAACGAGAGAGAAGAGGGATACACAAGCGAGAAGTTTTACGGTTTTATTCTAATCTTTCACTTTTTCTGTGTTCATCGTTTGTTTTTGAAGCATGTCCAGGTCACGGAGTCCGAGCAAGGCTAGTAGTGAGCCAATACATCCGGAGATGTTCAACCTACTCAAGAGACTTTCCGACTCGATGGAAGGCCTTTTCAAGAGACTGGAGGCCATGGAGCTTCAGACGCCACCACCCCCTACTCCACCGCTGAGATCGATGTTCGAATCGGGTGGGACGTCAAATGTGCAAAGGGAGGCGTCACAAGAGAACCACCATCACATACCCCTAGCACGAGGTAATATCCATACTAATCCCATACACAATGTGCCTAATGTATCTCCGTATGTTGATGATTTTCAGCCTACGCAAGATGTACACAATGAAGAGGACGTGTGGGAAGAGTACCTGAGATTCTATCAACAACCTCGGCGAGGTCGAGATAGCGACTATTTCCGGCCACCACAAGAGCAAGATGGCCTAGGCAAGGTCAAGATCAAGATTCTCACATTTGAAGGAAAGTGTGATCCAAATGTATACATGGATTGGGAAACAAAGGTCGAGCAAATTTGGTCATGCCATAACTTTGGCGAGGTCAAGAAGGTACAACTAGCAGCCTTGGAATTTCAGGGATACGCTCTAGTTTGGTGGGACAATCTTGTCAAAAAACGTGTAAGGACGTTGGATCCGCCAATAGCCACTTGGGAGCGCATGAAGGCCCTCATGAGAGCTAGGTTTGTGCCGCCCCACCATACACGGGAGCTACGCCAACGGCTAGAAAACTTGAGACAAGGAAGCAGGAGTGCCGAAGAAGCTTACACAACCATGAAAATGGCCATGGTGAAAGCTAACGTGCTCGAGGATGAGGAAAACACTATGGCAAGGTACTTACGCATCTTAAATTCAAGTTTATCTAACGAGGTTGATATGTATCCTTATAGCACCATGGAGCAATTGCTACACATAGCCATCAAGGTGGAGAGAAAGTCCAAGCAAAGAAGCCGAGATAGCACGCCACCATATGGAACACATGGAGCTTGAAGACAAAACAACCCACCGCCGGGCCCAAGCCGAGACCCGCCGGGCCAAAGAGAAGAGAGACGGACAAGCACCCCGACACAAGACAATGTGCGAAGGAACCCTACACAAGCTACACAAACAAGACCTTTGAATGAGCCTTCAAATGGTCATAGAGGGAGTACTTCTAACCCTTCACCTAGAACTAGGGACATTGTTTGCTTTAAATGTCAAGGTAGGGGTCACATGAGTCGGGGATGTCCCAATAAGAAAACTTTGATTATCAATCATGTAGGGCATTATGAAAGTGAAGGTGATAGTGAGCATGAATATGATTTAGTGGATGACATTGAATATGATAAGAATGAAATAGATGGCATCGAGTTATTTGCAACTAAATCTGTGTGTGATGATATTATTGAGTGTGATGAGCATAAGCATGACATGAATGATCTAGAGTTGAATAAGAATAAATCCGGGTTAAAGTTAACTATTGATCTTGATTGTGACATAACCTCCAATTTATTGCATTCATCTTTAGATTGTTCTTTACAACTTATGAGGATTTACCCCCTATTGTGCCTTTAAATCGACACTTAAGGTATCCTAGAACCCCTAGGATCAAACCAAAAGAGACTTGTGAGGTGCAATCTCGAGTTCCGGCATTGGTGGATCCTTATAGGAAAAGCATTAAGGATGAAGTTGCACATGTAGATGTGAGATTTCCTAGTTTATTACCTACCTTAAACTTGAGCATTTTAGAAGATATGCATATTAAGGAGTTTGTTATAGGTAGATATGACTTGAAAGATGCTTATATAACTTGGGAGATGCTTGTTAAGGTTCCTAAGTTAGTTGTTCATGAGTTGAGGATTAGAGCTAGGAAAACACCCTTATACCACCTAGTTTACTCATGCCTATGTCAACTTGTGTGTTTGATTGTTACATGTATGATTGTGTTGTTGTTTCTCTATTAGCATTTTTATGAACAACACTTCATTAGATACACAAGAAAGTACTTGAATGATAAATTTGTTTTCTACTAAACCATTCTTTGATACTTGAATGATAAATTTGTTTTCTATGATTTCAACTCAATTGTTTATATACTTGTATTTGTAGGTGCCTTCCAACCGGACCATATCCAGGTTTCTGAAAGCTATGAACCGAACCATAAATCTGATTTGGAGCTAGAAAGAAGGAAGAGGAGGAAGAAGGGTTGGCATTTGGGAAAAAGAATGGCCAAGTTCTTAGTGTCCAACCATCTAAAGTCCTTTTTGCTTCTAAGAGAGAGCTACTAGATGGGTACCTACCTTTGGACGATTTTCCAAGACATCTGGATAAGAGACTAGCCATAATAAAGGGAGGTAACTCATATACTTTATTTCGTGAGAAATTAAAAGGAGCATGTCTTAATTACTCTACATATGATAATGTTTTTCATGCATTGATTATGATCTTTAAGATTTGGCCACCTCACTTGTGTTTTCTTAAAGCTAGAGTTGTTGTTTCTTCTTTTAAGGAAGCATATATTTAGTCATCACTTGAATTTAATGTGATAAGCATGGTGAATATTAAGGAGTTACATGTTTTTAATGCTAATTTTGGTGATATTCGAGAGAAATGTGTGCTAAAAGGATCTAAGAATGAGTTCTACTTGTTTGAGGAATTCTTGTGTAGAATTGATGGTATTTGCATCTTTAGGTGTTTCTCTAGGCCCTTAGTTGTGGAAGAGAGGGATATACCTTATTATGATTCGCACATTAATGTTTATTGGCCATGTTTACTTGGGAATATGTGCACATGACTAAGAGATGTTTGGAGAGTCTTATGAGCATGTTTAGGCATATACTACACGAATTCTGCAGCCCTTTCGAGTTTCCATCAGCCCCTTGGGAATGCATTATTATGGGCTTATTTATGGGTTTAGCTAGAGCTAAGAAGGGAGATATCCTATCTTTGAGGTTATAGTTCTAGCACATATCACATTTGTTTGCATTAGAATCTCACATTCATCTATACATTTGTATCCTTATGAGTATATTGGTGTTTCAACTTCTCTAACTTCTTACTAACTCTACACCGTTGCCTATGAAGGAGCGAGTGAAATTTTATGTAGAATTTCAGGTTTGGAACATCAAGATGAAAAGAAAGCACAAAACTTATGTGCTAGAGCTTCCGGATGATTATGGTGATACGCCTAGAGTTGAAGTTCATGATGATTCGAGGTCGAATCCTCTCCAAGTGGGGGAGTATGATGGAGGACCATCCTCTATAGAGCCTACACAAGAACATATCCATACACAAGGTCCTACACAAGGACATATCCCTACACAAGGTCCTACACAAGCTCCGAATGTACCAAATACGACGGTCATGCAGACGTTGGAATGTCCTAGGAATGAGTTTGAAGATGGAGTTCAAAACCTTAGCGGCAAAGGAGCGGACGGTGGGCAAGCGGAGCGAGGAGTGGACGGCGAGCAACGGAGCGAGGAGGCGGACAGAGGAGCGGCAGCAGGGAGCGAAGCGCCAAACGTGACATGATCCGGATCTCGGCCGGGATTGTTAGACGACACCGAGATGAGGCCGAGATAACCGAAACCCTATTTTTGTTATAATTTAGGAAGACTTGTGTTTTTGTTATAATTTAGGGAGCTCTCTTTAATTTCCTAAATTATATTGTTGGTTTTAATTTTACCTTTTTCTTTTAGGATAGGAGTGTCTATAAATAGCCTCCTTAGTTTCTTTTCTAGTTAGATTATTCATTTGCACAGACATTGTTTATTCTACACAAAATCAATCAAGAGATAGAGCTTTTGGTTGGCATATCATTGTGAGTTGTTAAGCTTGGTTGAGTTGCTTGTGTTAATCCAAGATTGGTGCTTCAAACTTCACTCACCTCCTCCTTGTGCTTGCCTTGATTAGAAGGCTTGTGTAAGGTTGTAGTGTGGATTGGGTTGAGGATTGACGGAGTTTTGGGTCTAGATCCTTCAGATCGTCGAGGTTCTTCCTGTTGTTTCTCTCCTTGGTTCTTTCTTCTTTGAGTTTCGTTATTTCCTTGTGTCTTCCTTTGTTTCTTGTTCAACGTTTGGTTCTAGTTTGAGTTCAACGGAGTCATTTGCTCCTAGATCGAGTACTAGCGGGATTATCCCCGCATCACCATAGGTCGGTAATAATCAATCCTAACATGCTATCAATCACATATCAAACACCACTCATGCACACATCCAATATAGGGATGGCATCTAAGTAAGTCCTATGGACTTACCTCAACCTCGGAAGTCTCAAATCCAAATGGCTCCAACTCTGGAGATCAACACTGCCTAGTAACAAGGCATAACAACATATATCAAACTCATATCCATCACAGGGTCACACCTAGACCTAAGGGATCCATAAGGATCATAACCTAACTCATAAACCTCAAAGCCATAACCGACATTAACAATAACGTGATCAACCTTATTCTATCCTCAAACACGTACCTAGCATGCCACTAAACCGCTCATACTAGGAAAGGAAAGGATCTACCCAACTCTAGGTAGACCCGGGACAAGATGCACCTGCGTGACGGAAAGACGCAAGGGCGGAACAGGCGACCCACAGGCGCGGCAATGTTGGGCCGCAGGCACGGTGACAGCGGCCGCTGGCAAGCGCAGGCGCTGTGACACGGCTCCCGCAGGGGCGGCGGCTTCCAGGCGCGGGTGCGGCGACAAGGTACCCGCAAGGGCGGCTTCTCTGGACCGCGGGGGCGGCGACAGTGCGGAAGATGATCCCGCGGTTCCTCTTCAGCTCTTCACGTGATCAACTCACGTCTTCTTCATTCCAAATTCACATACAACCATATACATACATAAACCAACATCAACAAGCCTCTTCATACATCTAATCCTAAGCTAGAGAGGAAGAACAAGAAAGAAAGAAGGAAAGGAGAAGCAAGGAGCTTACCTCCACTGCTGGTCTAGGAAAGGGAATGATCCAATACAATATCTCAGTTGGCTCTCAAGCTCAGCACAACATCCACTAGCATCAACCTCAACAAGGCCACACAAAACCTCTTTCAAACCAAGGGAAAACCAAGCACAAGATCAAGAAGGAAGGAGAAGGAAGCAAGAAGGACGTGAAGGCAGCTGGGAGAGGGAATGAAGATGCTCAGCAAGCCAAAGTAAAGGAATTAGGGTAAGGAAAAAAAGGGTAAAGCACGGGTCAAAGGGTCAACAAAACCGGCTACATCCGTCGGAAACCGCAGGGGAGGTTCCCTAGGCCGCGGGAGCGGGAACCCGCTGAGGCGGCACACAAGCCCACGGGGGCGGCTAAGGTCAAATCTCGGATAAGGCAAACTCGGTCCAAAAGACTAAGGCTCTTACAGTAGTAACCTGGAATACTTGGATTTTAGGATTTTCGCAAGTCGGAGATTATTTTATGGTTGATGAGCTCTTGAGGGTGAGGAAGAACAGTGGCGTAGAGTCAGGCGTGCCGGAAGCAACTAAAGAAGGGTGTGGAAGCAGTCGTACTACTCCTCCAAGTTGTCTTCTTCGTTGAACTGATGATCCTAAAAAATTAACCCACGTGATATGCACATATAAGAAAAAACACTAGTATAAGTTATTGGTCCAACCAGACACTCGTTAGTGTTTAAAAAAACATTAACGCGAGTGCTTTTCAAAAACCTTCCACAAAAACTAGTGAATATAGTCTTTTTCTTTTACTCGCCAAACACAACCTATATATTTGAAAAAGGTCGAACATAAACCGAGTAATGCTTAAATTCTGTAATTGGCTATTGTCGAAAGTGGTTGTCACTATTGTAAGATTTTGTCAGATTTTTAAATGAAGGAAAATGCGATGAAGTTTAAATTTCCGTTGAAAATGTATACATTATCATATAAAAGTGTTCATGTGAAAAAGGTGATGTGGCATTATTGTCAGTAAAGATTTTCATTTGATTGTCCAGAAAAGTATATAACCAATGATGAAAGGACATATATTCTGAATTTTTTTTGGTAAAAAGGACACATATTCTAAATTAATGATTAGAAACGTGATTAAAAAACTAAATTAAGAGATGTTAGTCACGTTTCTGGAGGACAGGCCCATGCTTGCAAATGTTGAATACCATTTGGTTGATTAGCTTGTTGGCATCCATTATTTTTGGAGCCAGGCGGTTGACGTGGCTGGTCAACAAGTCCAGCTTATTAATTATCAATATTCAGGTTGATTTATCGTTGTTAAATGTTGAATAACGTTTTGTTATTATCAATCATTCGAAGTCATAGAAGCTAAGACTCGTTTGATTTCAACTCTAGAAACAAAAACGGAATAAAAACGGATTTTGTCCATATGTGCACCTTATTCATGAACATTTTGGAATCATTGCTAGTGGTTTCAAGTATTGTAGTAAAACTTCTATCAAAAAGTATTGTAGTAAAACTTGATTAGTTTTAGTACATATAGGAAAACAAAATAGGAAAAATAGGTACATTTTGCATAGAACTCCAATGAATGATTTTAAAAAAAACTTCATGAACAATGGTATATATATGAACTAAATGCATTTTCATTCCATTTTCGTTTCCGGAGTTATAACCAATCGGGGGCTAAATCTAACACAAATATGCTTGAAGCTCAAGTCCTAGACTGTAATGTAGGTGTGGACATAAATTTGTAAATTCCGATCTCATGTCGGTCCCGTTTCGATTTTGTCCGGAATCCAGCAGGTTTCCATTTAAGAAATTACAATTCCGTCCCATCTCCACTTTGCGAAGAATACGAGGACAAGATGTGGACCTTAATTTCTTTGCTCTACAAGGAACATGCCGTCCCGACCCGTATATGATTCCGATCTCATGTCGGTCTCATTCCAATGAAGAAGCAGAATCTCCGTTTAACGTCATTTCTCTTATCAAAATAGGACTACAACAAAAACTACATCATTACTTTCACTTTTATAGTCCTCCTTATTTTATTTTTCACAACTGATTTCTAAATCCGGAGATTATATGCTTCTTCATCGTGCTCACCACTCTCAGTTTCTACTCGATTTCCCAAACGAGTTTGTAGCTATTTATTTTTACTACCCGTTTCAATCTCATCTCATATATAATAGCCGCGACGAGATGTGAAATGGCTTCAAACTCGTCCATACCCAACCCTAATGTTTTCTATCGAAGAGAAGTATTAGTTGCAACCCTGTACGATATTCCTTGTGTATTGAAAACGTCAATAAATCATGCTGCCCAAACCCCAAACCGTCACCTTGATTTTGAACCTTGACCAATCTAAACAAATAAAATAAAAAAATATCCCACTTTATGGTGTTTGCAACATTCACAATGCATGTGATATTCTTTAATACAGTTAGAAAGTGCAGTTATGGAAGCATTGTCTTAATTTTACTCTCACATGTTGTTGCCGACAACCCTAGCTCGTTAGCATCATTGGCATTAGAGATTGCAGGCTCCCAAATGTTTAATATTTAGTTCAGTCAAACTTGTTTGTAACCACAAAAGCAATGTACATGCTAGAATGTCGAAAGTATCAATTGAAATTATGTATTCTCATGTTGACCATTTCCATAAGTCATGTTTGCAACCTTGAGAGGCCAATTCAACTCCTCTTTCCTTTACTTTCGTGGAAGCTAAGTAACACACCACAAGACATTTATGTTGCCCTCGTCATCTAATTTACATTCAGCACGACCAATAAAACCAAATTCCAACATACATATATATATATATATATATATATATATATATATATATATATAGATATATATATATATATATATATATATGCTCTCATGCTAGCTTGGTATCTTTAAGAAAAACATCAAGCGATAAACCCTAGCCTGCAACAAACAAACATTCTCTTCACACTCTTACATTCCTTTGTGTCGCATAAGATTGATCGAGATGGAGGAATCTATGATCTCCACAAATTATAAGAGCAAACGCCTAGATTCGTTCGCTAACGAGGATAGCGGATGGAGTTTCCTTGAAGATTTCCCAGCAACCGAAACTGAAGAATCTTTTCTTTCTGGCTGTGAAACATCTTCCATGGTTTCTGATGCTGCTTGTTATGGGGATTCAAAGAAGCATTATCTTGACTATGACTATTCTCAAAGCAGCGAAACCAAACGAAGAAAAAGCGAGGATGAATTGGAGGACACGGCGAGCTCATCTCCGTCTTATTCTACTCCAATGGTAAACCCTAATTTCTTCAACTTGTTGCATAACCAAGAAGATATAAGCAAAGAAAGAAGCTGGACGCCTCTAGGGAGAAAAGGACTTTGCTTGGTTCCTTTGTCCATGTTCAACTACATTTCCTAATATTGTGTATGTAGTAGGCGTCATCGATCAGTTGTACAAACTTTTTGTGTAGAAATCACTGTAGCCCACCTTGCATCCACTAGGCCTACTATTGGGTTAAGTTCTGTCTTACCAGATTTTTAAGGTGCTTTGTTGTGTGCTTTAAGTGTTTCTACCACACCTCTAGCTCTAGGTAACTCGTCATTTGGTTATCAATTGTATAAATTTCATGATGGACCTCAATGATACTATTATTTACAAGTTAAGGTTGAGGCTAATATTTAGATGAACAATAAATCTATAAAGTTAAATCATATCTTCCGACTAACACTATCTTTAAGGAGGATTAAGGAAGATCGAGATAGAAAGATAAATATATCTTCCAAAGTTTTCCTGGGCAAGATGGAAGTTGATTCAATCAACGATATTCATCGTCTCGACTTAAGTGCAAAATGAAGCGGTTGGTAGATGAGATCACGTGCTACTAAAAAGGTGTTAGTTGCCGGGTGTAGCGATCGACAAAACCAGCGGCAAAAGATTGAGCATTTCTAGAGTTCTTCAATTCTCAGTCCTCAATTAATTTAATTTTGATTTGAAATTCTTTCAAGGATAGCTCCATTTTAGCTTTGGGAAGACTAGAATTCCTACAAAATTATGAAAGCACAAATAAATCTCCAAAACAAAAAAGAGAAAAAAATTTATTGTATAATGATGCAAATCTAACATATATGTTCAACAGATGGACAAGAATGAGGATGAAAAAACATGTTAAACTAGGAAGATCTCACTCTTAAGATCATTAACATCATCACACATATCATAGTCATATGTAAAAGTAAAAAATTATAAGACCTCTCAAGGGCATGTCTGTAACTCTCTCACATGTGTTTAGACATATTCAATAACACTCAAACTCGACACATATGCATTGATTTAAAACATAAAGCTTAACAAAGCGCTCTTAATCTCCTTCGCCCACTTTCTAAAATTACAATATGATCCAAGATGTCTTTATAGGGTTGTAACGTGGACAAGGGTAATAAGTAAAAATGTGAGGAATTATTTTGGCTCTATGGTGCTAGAGATCCGGAAACTAATAAGTCTCAAATCTCTCCGTCGGCTCAATCAAATTTTCATTCGATCATTTAACTTCAATCGGGTCCACTGCTCCGGTTGATCGATTTGTCAAGTATCTTATATAGTAGCATGATATCTTCACAATTGAACTCATCATCACGCATTACTTTCTTCATTTTATCACTTTGCTCTTTGTAAACTATTCCCTTTTAAAAGCAAGTTTCAAGTGGTGCACAAATGTACGTAAATATACTATAAAAGTTTCTTCCTTTTCTTTTATGCACAACAACAAAATCAAATGTATAATGGCACTTAATACCTCTTACAAACAACCTTATACTTGGACTTTGACTTCTTCTCTAATCACGTGGCTTCTCTTCCTAGTTTCTAAATGGGTCAAATGAGGCTAAAAACATGGCTAGGAAATTTACTACAAACCTACAGAGAAGGTTCAATCAAACTAAAAAGGGATAACAAGATGAAAAAATCAATAAAAGGTAGGAAGAGTAATAGGCAAAATAAATACATCCCTCAATAATTTTATCTATAAAAAAAACAGAAGAACAAACATGAAATCTTAAAGAGATTGTTGAGAACTAAGAGTACAATCCTTGACTCTACTTGTGTTGTCTAGTCTTCCGATGGGGTCTTCATTGTCACCTTAAAGAGAAGCATAGGTCTTGTCAATACAAGGTTATTCTAGGCAAGTATATCCTAGACTAGTACTAACAAAGGGTAATATAGGTCCCTCAAATCAATGACCACCTATTCCTCGTCAATACTTTGAACTGATAGTTGAAATTAAGAAAGGGGATAAGAAGGAAAGATACTTGAAATCTGCATGAAGAAAATATTAATAGAATAGGGAATGGAAAGGAAAGAAGGTTACTATAAATATTGAGTAGGTTGTTGGCAGGGAGCTACTAATAGCCCTTTGATTATCATATTGATTCCCATGGTAGAGTAAGGGCCAAGATTGACATGCTTGAGGAGGATAGGAAAGTAGAGGAGTTTTGGACTAATTTAAGTGGCTAAATTAGGCCCAGTTTGATCTATTATTTTCATCCCATATTTGGACATCTTTTTATTATTATGGGCTTTCCTTTCTTTGTTAATATGGGCTTTTAGGTTTGTTAGTTCAACCCTTTTAGTTTGATCTTATCACTTAAAGATTTGATATTATCTTATTAGCTAGTTTGGGCTCGATATTAGATTTGGCCATAACCCGCATGAAACCCTAGTAGACGTCCTACTAACCTATATAAGGCCTAGGTTAGACGTGTTTTTGAGCAACTCATTCATAAGTTAAACACAAGAATACTTTCAGTTCTTTCTCTCTTTCTCGTGGAATCGAGAACGAATAGGTGGAATCCTATTCAAACCTGAGCGAGTGGATTCTCGTTCGCGAAGTAACTTGAATTGTTTTGAGTTGTGTCACTTGGATTGGAAAGTTGGTGCTCTCAATCATCTTCGGGCGACTTCTCGTGCTTTAGGGACAATCGCTTTCCATTTTGTGTGAGATTATATCGGAAGGGCTTCTTCAATTCATTCCAAGTTGTGTGTTAGGGCCTTTGTTTCCCTAGTGTGCTATTGGTTGTCTTAAGGGTTTGACCAAATCTATCCTTCTATCGATCCTCCACAATCATTGGATCATTCTTTCATCTTTTCTTTTCCAAGTTTCCATCTTTTTCCATTTTTCTTTCATACGAAGTCTTGGTGTCTAAAGATCGAGCAACCTCACGGCTAACCCCGTATCAAATTGGTATAAGATCCAACGTTAATCGACACCTTGTATCGTTCTTCTTTTTCACGTCTTTCACCAACAAAAAAGATTTGAGCTTTCAAGATCTGTCAAGAAAGTTCTTCACAAAACGAGTCACCGGAGCAGGAACCGTAACGGTTAGTTTCTACTACTCTCGTTATCTTATTACGTTTTCAATTCCGCATTTAATTTCTTAAAAAGAAAGATTATTCTTTGTGGCATGTTGTTAAAATTTTCTTCATGCCGTCACCACCACCTATACCACCATCCACCCCCTACACCTTCATCTCGGCCTCTGCCGAAACCCATCCCGCCCGAGACTTCGATCTTCATGCCGTCACCTTCACAAACCCCAGTCGTCGCTCCATAACCCTAGCCGTCGACTCCGTCATTGCAAACCCTAATCCTAGCTGTCAACTCCGTCGTCGCAAACCCTAGCCGTCGACTCCGTCGTCACAAAACCCTAACCCTAGCCGTCAAAACCCTAAACTTAAACTTAAAACTACTCATCCCTCCCCTAAACCCTAGCCATCACCAAACCGGTTCAAACCGGACCATTAGCCCTCGGTTCACCCACCCGAGAGTACCCTAACCCGAGACCGAGACCCATATGGTTCCACGTCTTCACTTCGGTCCTCTTTTGGACCACGGCTCAGCCACCACCAGCCGTATCACCACCGTCCCGCCGCCTCGAGCTCCCGGCCGCCGTCATCAAACCTAGTAGGGTTCATCTTTTATTTTTGCAGGCTCCACGTAAAAAAAAAAAGAGTAGTCAATCGTCAGCCAAAAAAAAGCATTACTTGCTAACTAAGTCATTCAGTTTTCTGCGGTTGTTCATAGTGTTCATATTTTTGCTGGTTGGTGCATTTTGAGAGCTTAGTTGTTATACCTTTGATCCCCTTTGACATCTTTTGGTATACCCTTGAGTTCCTTGCATCCCTGCACAACAATGTTACTATCACTTTTGTTCCCCCTTTTTCCTTTTTCCTTTTTCACTTTTGCTTTTCTTTTCCCCTTTTCCCTTTTCTTAAAATTTTCATCAGGCTTCACTTTGTCTTTTATTTGAGATTATTGCTTTGTTGGTTGAGAAAATTACAGGCGAGTTTAGTTCGCCTTACTTTTGTGCCTGAACGCATTAACATGTTGTTGTTTTGAGACATCTTTCTTGAAGATTCACAGTGATCCTTGCAAACCGGCTAAGAGGAGTTGCGAAGCTTACGAGGAAGGTTACTAAACGATACACTTGAAGAGGGTAGCTTAGGAGTTTTCTTAACTAACCTTAACGTGTTTGCTTGTTTGAGTTATGTCTACATCAGGAACGGAAAACATGACACATTTCCAAACATCGGATGGAGAATCAACTAAAGGGAGTACCTCTAAACCTCATAATGCTTTATAATACATAAGGACTCTAGCTTTGGAACAAAGAGAAAATATTTTCCGTATTAGATGTTTTGTTAAGGATAGGATGTCTGATTTAATCATAGATGGAGGTAATTGATGTAATATTGCTAGTCTAGAAATGGTTACTAAATTACAGCTAGACTTGATAGATCACCCCACGCCTTATAAAATATCTTGGGTAAACGAATAGGGAGAGTTAGCTATTAATAAATAAGTACATGTGAGTCTACGTCTAGGAAACTATAAAGACACTATCTTATGCGGCGTTGCTCCCATGAATTCTTGTCATCTATTGCTAGGCCGTCCATGGCAATATGACCTAGATGTCAGCCACAAGGGACGAACTAATCGATATACTTTTGAGTTTTAGGGTACCACCTTCACCCTTAGACCCATGAACCCTGACAAGATAGCTACACTGATCAAGAAGAGACCCCAGACGTCGGAATCACGAGACAAAGAGTCCGAGCTTGCAACATCCAACACCAAAGTTGTACCCCAAGAGGTTTCAAGCCATGATGTAAAGGTTACAAGATTAGAAACTGATCACCAAGAGGATACTTGCACCCCGTCCCAAGAAACATTCCAAACAGACTTCTTGGATTCCGATACCAACTTTATGCTACGGAGCAAGGATGGCGAGAGTCACCGATCGCCCACTAACCCTGCCCTACCCGAGAGTATCCAGCAAGTAGTGACAGAATTTCAAGATATGTTTCCCGAAGAGCACTGGGTCTACCACCTATCAGAGGAATCGAGCATCAAATAGATCTTATTCCTGGTAAAGCATTGCCCAATCATCCTGCGTACAGAATGAATCAAAAGGATACCCATGAGATTCAAACGCATGTACAGGAACTGTTGCACAAAGGATGCGTGAGAGAAAGTCTAAGTCCATGCGCGGTACCCGTCCTTTTAGTGCCTAAGAAAGACGGGGCAGCTAGAGGATGTGTGTGGACTGCAGGGCCATAAACAACATCACCATCAAATACAGAGATCCCATTCCACGGCTTGACGACATGCTTGATGAATTGCTTGGAGCTCGTATTTTCTCAAAAATAGATCTCCAAAGTGGCTACCATCAAATCCGCATGAGAGAAGGTGATGAATGGAAGACTGTGTTCAAGACAAAGTTTGGTCTGTATGAGTGAATAGTGATGCCTTTCGGTCTGACCAACGCCCCTAGTACCTTCATGCCTCTTATGAACCATGTTCTAAGACCTTTCATAGGGAAATTTGTGGTTGTCTACTTTGATGATATACTTATTTATAGCAACATCGGAAATAGATGGCGATTTAGAAAGTAAGTCTCCAGGAACATGAGCAACACCTCAAGGAAGTACTTACTATCTTACGCAACCAGAACCTCTACACAAACCTTAAGAAGTGCGAGTTATGTACTGATCAAGTAACCTTCTTGGGCTTTGTTGTCAGTTCTCAAGGCTTACAGGTGGATTAGGCTATCCAAGACTATCCCACACCAAAGACTGCCACACAAATCCGAAGCTTTCATGGATTGGCCAGCTTCTATCGCAGATTCGTTAAGGATTTCAGCACCATAGCAGCACCCTTGAACGAAATAACCAAGAAGAAGAGTGAATTCGTATGGGAAAGGAACAACAGGCTGCCTTTGAAGAGCTGAAGACACGCCTTACCCAGGCACCTCTACTCAACTTACCTGATTTCAACAAACCCTTTGAGGTAGAGTGTGACGCTTCTGGAATTGGTATTGGAGGAGTACTAATGCAGGAAGGCAAACCTATTGCCTACGTCTCCGAGAAGTTAAAGGGAGCTACTTTGCATTACTCAACGTATGATAAGGAGTTATATGAGCTTTTTCGGGTTCTCAAGGTTTGGCAACATTACCTCAGACCCAATGAGTTCATACTACACACTGATCAAGAATCACTCAAACACTTCAGAAGCCAAGATAAACTTGATTGACGACATGGAAAATGGATGGAGTTTATAGAGCCCTTTCCCTTTGTAATCAAATACAAGAAGGGCAAGGAGAATGTGGTAGCTGATGCATGCATTGTCACGGAGATATTCACTCCTCACCACCTTAGACTCCAAAGTACTCGGTTTTGTGTATATCAAGGAGCTATATGCCACTGACCCGGATTTTGGAGAGATTTTTCGTGATTGCATAGATAAAGGACCCACAAGAAAGTTCTACATATTTGATGGGTTCCTTTTCAGGGAAAATAAGGTGTGCATTCCAAGATGTTCCCTTAGACTACTATTGACCGAAGAAGCGCATCGAGGAGGCTTGATGTGGCATTTCGGGCGAGATAAGACCCATCATACTTTGGGAGTTCATTTCTTTTGTCCACATATGTTCAGGGATGTCGATCATCTAGTTAAACGGTGTTTGGATAAAGCCAAATCCCGTTTACAACCGCATGGCCTTTACACACCCCTTTCCACCCCTACAACACCTTGGGAAGACATTTTCATGAACTTTATTGTAGGATTACCTCGCACTAAGAGAGGGAGAGATTCTATCTATGTTGTTGTTGACAAGTTTTCGAAGATGGCTCACTTCATTGCTTGTAACAAGACGGATGATGCTATCAACGTAGCCAATCTTTTCTTTTGGAAAACAGTAAGGCTACATGGGATTCCAAAAACAATTGTAAGTGACATGGACGTCAAGTTTCTAAGTTCTTTCTAGAGGACCCTCTAGGGAAAACTTGGAACCAAGCTTCTATTTTCCACGTCGAGTCATCCCCAGACTGATGGACAAACTGAGGTAACGAATCGAACTCTTACTACTGTTTTTAAGAACCATTATTCGTCGGAATATCCTAGCATGGGAAGATACCCTACCTCACGTAGAGTTTGCCTATAACCGGACTATCAATTCTTCTACGCAGTTGTCACCTTTTGAGTGTGTTTATGGTATGAACCATTTAACCCCACTTGATGTTATGCCTCTTCCTATGAAGGAGAAAGAGAATTTTGAGGTAGGAAAACAAGTGGAATTCATAAAGGAGCTGCACGAAAGGGCAAAAAGTCGGAAGCCATAGCTACAAGATACAACCATGGGAGACACCGTGTCATCTTTCAACCCGGAGATCTCGTTTGGGTACAATTGAGGAAGGAGCGATTCCCAACTAAACGAAAGAACAAGCTAGATGCACGAGGCAATGGATTATTTAATGTCCTCAAAAGAATCGGAGATAATGCATATCAATTGGAGCTTCCAGGAGAATATGAAGTCAATGCTACTTTCAATGTTGCAGATCTTACTCCTTTCTATGATGACGAAGACATGCTAGATTCAAGGTCGAATCCTTTTCAAGAGAGGGAGAATGATGCAGGAGCATCTCAAGCACCATCTACAGGACCAATCACAAAAGCTCAAGCCAAACGAATAGGAGAACAACTCGGAAAAGAGATGCATGAATTGGAAAGTTGTTATATCAAGATGGGAGCATTGGAAGAAAGCTCGAAGATGGTAATGCACGTCCGCCATAAGAGAGGAGAGCAAGAGGACGGCCGAAATGTCACAAGGGGCCGAGATTGACGTGCTTGAAGAGGATAGGAAAGTAGAGGAGTTTTGGCTAATTTAAGTGGCTAAATTAGGCCCAACTTGATCTATTATTTTCAGCCCATATTTGGACATCTTTTTATTATTATGGGCTTTCTTTTAATTATTATTTTGGGCTTTTAGGTTTGTTAGTTCAGCCAATTTAGTTTGATCTTATCTATTAAAGATTTGATCTTATCTTATTAGCTAGTTTGGGCTCGATATTAGATTTGACCCATAGCCCGCATGAAATCCTAGTGGACGTCCTACTAGCCTATATAAGGCCTAGGTTGGGCGTGTTTTTGAGCAACTCATTCATAAATTAAACACAAGAATACTTTCAGTATTTTCTCTCTTTCTCGTGGAATCGAGAACGAATAGGTGAAATCCTATTCAAACTTGAGCGAGTGGATTCTTGTTTGCCAAGTAGGTTGGACTGTTTTGAGTTATGTCACTTGGATTGGCAAGTTGGTGATCTCAATCATCTTCGGGCGACTTCTCGTGCTCTAGAGACTATCGATTTCCCTTTTGTGTGAGATTATACATAAGGGCTTCTTCAATTCATTCCAAGTTGTGTCTTAGAGCCTTTGTTTCCTTAGTGTCCTCTTAGTTCTCTTAAGGGTTTGACTAGATCTATCCTTCTATCGATCCTCCACAATCATTGGATCATTCTTTCATCTTTTTCTTTTCCAAGTTTCCATCTTTTTTAAATTTTTTTCATACGAAGTCTTGGTGTCGAAAGATCGGGCAACCTCATGGCTAACCCCATATCAGGTTCTATAGTGCTCACTGATCGAGCAAAGCTTTCCACTCGATCAACGAAGACCTCCACTCGATCGAGGAAAAGGTCCAACGGTCATATTTCTTCCCAACGGTCATATTTTTGGCCCAAGGTATAAATACCCTATTTCACTCGATCTAGGGCTTCTTTCACTCGTTCTTGAGGATTCTTGCCTCCTTCTCCTCTCCAAACTCAAAGTTTCAAAGATTTAAACTTTTCTTCATCCAAATCTTCAATTCTTTTCAAAATTCACTCTTTCTTCATCATTGTTTATCATTATTGTTGAAGTTTGCTAGTTCTTTCAAGGTTGTCGAGGATATTGCCTATTTGCTTCAATCAAGGTATGATTTCTTCTTCTTTATCTTGAATTTCTCAATTAAGAGCTATGATTAAGATTTTTAAGGTAGAAAGTTTGAAATTTTTGATTGTTGATAATATTGAGCAATTATTGTGATATTTGTGATATTTCAAATTGATTGAGATTATGAGATACGCGAATCTTGGAGTTTAGACTTGGTTATTATCTTTGCTAGATCATGAATGTTATGACCATGTTGAATGTTCTTTCATTCCTCAATTTCTTTGATGATTTGATTTGAGTTTCATGGATGATTAAGGATTGCTTAACATAATTATGTGAGGATTAATGATGTCATATACTTGTTCGACGATATTGATTCATGCTATCATGCGTTATGAATATTTTGATGATCTTTGAATTCTTGAACATGAAAGTATGTTGGATGTTAGAAGATTGTGATAGTTTGAGTTTTTGATGTGAATTGTTGAATCTTTATATGTACCATCACAAACTTGATCATGCTTCAATATCAACATAACTTATCTTCGAAAGTTTGGGAAGAAAATACTTGCTTATATTTTTCTTGCATATCTATATCTAATATCCTTCATCATGTTAGGTACTAATCAAACATGCCTAGAAGAAAGGTCACTAAAGAGTCACCTAGCTAGCAAGAAGCTAAAGGGCAAGAAAGCCCTTGACATGGAAAATATCACTCCTCCAAAAGAGGAGAGTGAAAATGATTATGAAGAGGCCATGGATATTCCCCCTCCCATGAAGACCTCCATTCCACATAAAATCAAGGAGAACTACTTAATGTTGAAGAAGTTGGAGGTATGGCCTACTAGATATGTCAAACTTGAGGCATTGAGAGTTTTGGGCATGGAGAGGGATATCTTGGCCATGTTTGCTAGAGTGAGTCTTGAGGTTTTTGTGAGAAAGAAGGTGGACACCTGTCAAGACCAAATGCGTGATATCTATTACAAGGCACTCATGCCTCCAAATATAGGCCTAAATCGCGTGGTCCCTATTCAAATTGCATGTGGAATCTCCAACAAACTTGCAAGTAGGCTGCCAGTTATACATTCTTCTTCGTCCGAGTTTTCCACTTCACGCGATCCACGTTGCCCAACTCATTCGATCGAATAGAATGTAAATTCTGGGAGTTTTCTTCATCGTCCGGTTCCTCGTTCTACTCGATCCATGTTGACTCTTGGTCGATCGAGTAGATCTAAAATCATGTCTTCTTCAAACGAGGAAAAGCGACATTTAAAGGCGTTTGAGCTCATGTCTCCTTCTTGCGAGTGAACATTTCTTCTTTAGTCAAGTGAAATGACACTCGATCTAGTAAACTTGACTTCTCTTTGGGCGAGGTTTCCATCTTCTCTGTTGGTCCTTGGCCTCTTTTAGCTCTATACTCCAAGGCTTCTTGCTTGCTTATTTCCTTGCTTCCATGATGGTCTAAGGGCTCCTTAGTCTTGATGGATTTTGCTCCTTTAAGCTCCAACTTGGACCTAAAACACCTAAGACACAAAACATAAAGGGGAGTAGACATGTTTTTTTTAAATTTATTTAAGCACTAGCAAAGATGTAAATTCCTTATCCCATCAAAAACTAAGAAAAAACACATGAAAACAACACTAGAAAGATAACATAAAAACATGCTATCAATATGGATGGAGATCCCCCACCATCTTCTTATCAACAAGATTAGAGAAATAAATTTTGAACCAGAATTTGCTTTTAGAAATCATGGAGACTTTCACCTTTAACATGTTTTCACTCAGAGAGAAATATGTTACTTATTTTAGGGAAGTCAATAGGTTCACCGAAGATATGACACATCAAGCAAGAATCTTTGGTTTTTTGAATTAGTTATAACCTTTGCAAGTTTAGTGAGATGATTATCTATATTCATTTTTCCTTTCCCTTTATGATCTACCTTCTTTTCATCAAGGGGCAACTTTAGGTTAGTTAGAACTCGGAGCTCCAGATTCAAGGTTAGTGCCCGCAAGAAGTTTGGCTTAGATGACTCTAGAGGAGGGGTACAAGTAGTATCTTTATACGTTTTCCTAGGATGCGGCATCCTCATGGAATACAAAATCACACATAATAGAAGGATATTAGTATATAAATTTAAGAAAATATTAACCAAAGTGATGCAAGAGAATCTCACAACATGACTTCATCTCCTTGCACCAATGAGCACATGAGCAAGAGACGAGTTACCAATGAAGAAGACCAAGACCACGAATTGGATGAGGAAAGAGTGAACAAAGGAAGCAGCCGAGACCGAGACCAAGACATAGAGAGAGACCGAGATGATCCACGTGAAGAGAGTAGCCGAAACATGGAGAGATACGTGGAGGAGAGCCGAGATCCATGTAATCCACATGAAGAAGATATGCGTCGGGCTGCATTTGAAGAAAGAAGATTTCGGGCTAATTTAAGTGGTTAAGGCCCAACTTGCTTATTATTTTAAAGCCCATTCTTGAACATCTTTTAAATAAAAGATGATTTTGCTTTTAATTAGTTTATTCTATTTTAAGTTTTATTCCTTTTAGTTGATCTTATCTCTTAAAGATTTGATCTTATCTCTTTAGCTAGATTGGGCTCGATCTTGGATCAAGCCCATAGCCCATAAGAAACCCTAGATGATGCACCTCTAGCCTATATAAGGCCTAGGGTGGACGTCATCCTCTGTCAGCTTTGAATGAAATTAAACACAAGTACTTTCGAGTATTTTTCTCTTCTATCCCATATTCTTCTCGTGGAATCGAGACATCTTTACTGTGCGGATTAGTGGAATTTCGTTCGCCCAGCAACGTTGGACTGTTTTGAGTTGTGTCACTTGGATTGGCAAGTGGGTGCTCTCAATAATTTCCGGGTGACTTATCGTGCTCTGTGGACAATCGCTTTCCCCTTTGTGTGAGATTATAGCGGAAGGGCTTCTTCAAGTCATTCCAAGTTGTGTGTTAGGGCCTTTGTTTCCCTATCGTGCTCTTGGTTGCCTTAAGGGTTCGACCAGATCTATCCATCTATCGATCCTTCACAATCAATGGATCATTCCTCAATTTTTATTCAAGTTTTCATCTTTTTATCCATTTTCTTCATTTCGAGTCTTGGTGTTGAAAGATCGGGCCAACTGACGGCTAACCCCGTATCAAATTGGTACTAGAGCTTCAGGTTCATCAACACCATATTCACGTCCCATATAAAACACAAAAAATTTCGAGCTTTCAAGATCCGTCAAGAAAGTTCACCACAAAAAGAGTTACCGGAGCAGAATACGTAACGGTTAGTTTCTACTATTCTCGTTATTTTTCTACAATTTTCAATTCCACATTCAATGTCTTGAAAAGAAGGATTTTTGTGGCCTATTGTTGATTTATAACATTTTTTTGCCTAAGATTCGATCTTTTCTCGTTGTGATCGGAATCTCACCCGCCCACCACCACAAAACCCTACCCGCCACCGCCTAAAGCTCCGGCCGTCGGCCTACCCGCCGCTTTCGGCCTCAGGCCCCACCCATTACCCCTAGCCGCCACCTTTACTATCGTTTTTCGGCTGCCCCCACCCCAATTGCCGCTCCGCCGGCCGCCTCCCTACCCCAGCCGCCGGCCACAGCCCGCCCCGCCGCTCTCGGCGCCGCGCAGCCTTTTTTGCCTCAGCCGAAACCCTAACCTATCCCGGCCGAGATTTCTATCTCCGCGCCGCAGTCGTCACGCCCTCGAAACCCTAGCCGTCGCCTCCGGCGTCGCTAAACCCTAGCCGTCGGGCCTTGTCAAGCCGGCCCAGCCCAACCTATCTCGGACCCATCAACCGAGATCCACACAAAAAAAAAAAAATTGAAGCTGCCGCCCGTCGCAGCTCCATCGCCGCCCTCTAGCCCTTGTTGGGTTGTGTTTGTCTAGTTCAGCAAGTTCGTTGTAAAAAAAAAAAAAAAAAAAAAAAAGAGAAAGGTCAAAGGCCGTACAAAAAAAAAGACGTTACTTGCGAGCTAAGCATTCAGTTTCCGCGGTTGTGCATATTGTTCGAGTTTTGTTTAGCAGGTGCTCTCTTTGAGCTTGATTGATATATATTTGCTTCCATGGGCATCCATTGTTATATCCCTGGGACACTATTACTACCCTTTTTGTTATCATTTTTCTTTTTGCCTTATCCTTTTCCTTTTTATCCTTTTCCTTTTTGTCTTCCCATTCCTTTTTGCTTGTTTCCCTTTTCCTCCTTTTACCTTTTTCCTTTTTATTCCTTTTTTCCTTTTCCTTTTTTCCCTTTTGTATTTTAATTTCCAAAAGGCCGCAAATTATCTTTTTGATTGAGATTAGTGAATTGTTGGTTGAGAAATTTGCAGGCGAGATTAGTTTTGTTTTTCTAGCTAGCACCACATAAAGGCCTTTTCTCTTTGAGATCTGGTTTGTTCACCTTGTTTTCTGCCTGAACGCATTAACCTGTTGATTGCTTGAGACATTTTTTCTTGTAGATTCACAGTGATCCTCGCAAACCGGCTAAGAGGAAGTTATGAAGCTTACGAGATAGGTTACTGAGCGAGACACTTAAAGAGGGTAGTCTAAGAGTTTATCTTTAACTAACCTTAACGAGTTTAAATTGTAAGAGCCTTAGTCTTTTGGACCGAGATTGCCTTAGCCGAGATTTGGTTTTAGCCGAGATTGACTTAGCCGCCCCGCGGGTTCCCGCTCCCGCAGCCCAGTGAACCGCCCCCGTGGTTTCCTGCGGCTGTAGCCGATTTTGTTGACCGGTTGACTCGTGCTTTACTCTTTTTCCTTACTTCTTACCTTGTTGTGCAAGGGTTTCACTTCACTTCTCATTCTCAATCCAGCCTTTCACGTCCTCCTTGCTTCTCCTTCCTCCTTCTTGAGCTTGATCTTGGATTCCTTAGAGTTGGAAGAGTTTTGTGTGGCTTTTGGTGGTTGTTGATGAGTTAATGTGCATTGCTGAAATTGGAAGCCAGCTGAGGTGTTAGTGGTGATCAGTTCTTGGTTAGGCCACAGCTGTGGTAAGCTCCCTCCTTCTTCTCTTCTTTCTTCCTTTGATTCTTTCCCTTAGCTTAGGATTAGATGTTTGATCATAGATTAATGTTAGTATACGAATGTATATGCATGTATATGAATTTGGTTGAGAGAAGACGTGATTTGATCACGTCAAGAGCTGAAGAAGAGTCGCGGGATCACGTTCTACACCGTCGCCGCCCCGCGTCTAGAAGCCGCCGCCCCTGCGGAAGTTGTGTCACAGCGCCCGCGCCGTGTCTGCGCCGTGCTTGCGTTGCCTGCGGCCTTTGTCACCGCACCTGCGGCTGAGCCCTGCCGCACTTGCGGGTTGCCGGTTCCGCCCTGCGTCTCTCTTGTCACGCAGGTGCGTCTTATCTCGGGTCTACTTAGAGTTAGGTAGATCCTTTCCTTTCCTAGTATGAGCGGGTTAGTGGCATGCTAGGTATATGTATGAGGTTAGAACGATGATGAGTACGTTATCGTTTATGCCGGTTATAGCTTGGAGGTTTATGATTTAGGATACGATCCTTATGGATCCCTTGGGTCTAGGTGTGACCCTTTGATGGATATGAGTCTGATATATGTTATATGCCTTGATATTAGGCAGTGTTGTCCTCTAGATTGGAGTGGACGTATCTGAGAGTTGATCGTGGTTGAGTTTACTCCTGAGGTTGAGGTAAGTCCATAGGACTTACTTAGCTACTATCCTTATATTGGATGTATGCTTGAGTGGTGTTCTGTTATATGCTTTGTAGCATGCGATAAGATTCATTACCGACTTATGTTATATTGACCGCCCATTGTAGTGGCTGTGACAACTTACCTTTCATCCCGTAGTGGGGTCTGGGAAGTTCTCTGTAAGCTAGTTAGATCTGGTATACGGGAAGGGCACCTACCACTCCATATGGTATACAGGAAAGTGCGCTGATACCACTCCAGATAGCTATTGCACGCAGAGGCGAGGGTTATATACATTCCTCGTGTTACATATATTCATATGCAAATATATTATTTGAATGAGTAACGTTATAACGATAATAACCGGGTAAATGTGTGAAAGCATGATGATGTGTTAAGATTCCTGATGTGTGTTTGTGCTCTAACATCTTCTTATATATGTGTATGGTTAGCTAACGGTTTTATACCGTGTTGTAGATCCTTTGCAGGTTAGGTGAGTTGTAGAGTGATCCAAAGGGGTGATCTGTTGAGGGTTCTGTACACTGGGGCGATATCGTGGGATATGGGTTATTTATGTTGTACGGATTTATGTTTTGACTTTGTACTCAGCAGTACTCTGTATTACCTTTTGATATGTATATATATATATATACATCAGTTTTATGTTTTGTTTTAATCTATTTGTGCCTTGTTGTAAGATTCAGTGAACTTGTTGTCAGGCTAGGGTCAGTGATGCGCCCTTGGATGCTCCTCTTACGTTGACCGTAGACGAAGAGTACGAGGCTTTGAGGGTTCGCTCAGATGGACCGCTCACCCGATCCCGAGCCAAGTCCATTGCCCGAGCCACCGGATCTATCATCGTCCGCACCACTTCGTCACTTGGACCAATCGCCGGTATGCCGTGTTTCTACACCACCATGGCATAGGCTACCGGTCCCGCCCACACTTTTACTTTCGGACTAGTTTTTTGCATGTTTTCCTTTTATGTAATAAAAGGGATATTCCTTATAGAATATTCCCTTAGACCTTATCTTTTAGGGTTTTTTCCTTGTTGGGCTTTTCGTATTTATGTTTGTTTGGCCCGTTGGCCCATAGGCGGGCAAGACTCTCTATATAAGGGACCTCTTGCCTCACCTATTTTGGATGTTCAATTTTACTAGGTTTTTGAGAAGACTTTCCTCTGACTTAGTTTGGGCATCAAACCTTCCCGTCTATTTCTCAAATTTCTTCCTTGGATCTCATCTTTGATCCAAGAACACCATATTCGAGGATTCTTCTTTAGAATCAACTTTCGATCTCCATCAAACGGTTTATTCGATCTCTCTAGATCGAATCAACCCTTGTTTCTTCATCGCTTCCGCCCCTTTGGATCTGAATCGAAACAACGCCGCACAAAGAATCAAGGAGTAGTTGGAGCTTGGCTGGATCTAGATCCGAAAGTTATCCTTGGTTACCTCCAAGGACGCATCAAATTGGCATTAGAGCAAAGGGATCAAAGCTAAGTTCTCTTTATTCTTGTTTTTGTGCGTTATTATCTTCAACTTATTTAGCCTTTTGTTCATGATGTTCTTCGTTTGTTCATGATGTTCTTTATTTGTTCTTCATGATCATCATGTTCTTCATCATGTTCATCCATTTTTCCTGAAATTTTTTTTTTGATCAATTTGAAAAACAAAAAAATAGGTGATATTTGGTTTGCCATCAAACCAATTATCAAACCGTCGTTTTCTTAAACCGACCCAATCCGACAATTTTGATAATTAATTTCACCAAATTTCTTGGGGTATTTTTGTTAACGAAAATTCGGATATCTCACATTTGATATTCCAAGCAAAGCAAAAAAACTCTTCATCAATACGGATTTATGTTCAAAAAAAAAAAATAGTGTTGCTCAAAACGTTTCAAAGAAACGAAACACAAAAGTGAAAAGACGTCCGGCAAACCGGTCCATCTGAAAAATCGGATTTTACAAAACGGTCAAAGACCGAAAGCAAGCAAAGCTTGCCGACTGCACAATCCGTCCATCTTCCGCCTCTCCATTTTCTTTCATACGTTTGCAAAATATCACTTGTTTATTTGTGTGTAATTGGTTCAATTTTGTTGGATTTTCCTTAATTGCCTAACCGCCAAACGGCCATCCCCAAAGTAGAACCCGATAACGCACTTGAAATTGGGTAAAGTTGACTTAACTTGCCACCTTGCTCAATTGATTGCTTGCAATTGTGTGCTGATTTGGAGCAATGACTAATGTTGAATTGGAAACTTCTCAGGATTCTGGTCCGCAAGAGTCCAATGAACCTTTGGCTCAAGAAAATGCTTCGTTGTCCCTCGAAAATGACTCCATGAGGCAGGAATTGGAAGCTTTGAAGGCACAACAAAAGTTTGATGTCTTGACCCGAGAAAATATTGCCTTGAAGCAAGAGTTGGAAGCTCTTAAGGCTCTACGGCTTGCCCAACGTCCCACCCCAACAATTCCGATTGAGACCTTGGTCAATGCTTCCACATCCGATGCACAACGGAAAGGCAAGGGAATTTTAGGAGTCGGACCATCAAACGGTCCCCGGCTTGCGTCCACCATTGAATGCCAACGTCCCTTACCTCTTGACGGAAATGAGTCCCATGAAGAGGAAGAAGAATTCCCCGACCCGACTTAAGATGACCTTCTCATAGTCGATACGGAAAATCGGCACAAGCATTATGAGCATCAACACCAACGGTATGTCCCTTCTCCACCTCCACCTAGTGCGTCCCGCACCGACCGTCGAGCCCGGGAAGAGCCCCGGCACCGTCCCGACTCGACCAACAATCATGGTCGTGAGAATGATCGTTCCGGACGCCGTCGCCAACGGTCAACCCGGCAACCGACAACCCTTGACTTTGATGAGTATGATGAGCAAAACGATTTCAACGAGTTCTCCGGTGATGAGTCCGACTTGGAACGGGTGGCACATGACCGTCCATGGCACCCACCCATCATGGACCCTTATGAGAACCAAGACCGAGGTGAAGAATGGTTGCCTCCCCCAAACCCACCTAGGCATGAACCACCCGTTCATGGGCGCCACCGGCGTCAAGGCGGCCACCGGCAAGCCCGTGCCGATGATGCCTACAATCCACCGCCCCGCTCGGACCCCTACCGCGCTCGTAGGGAAGGTAAGGTTAAATTCCCTATCTTTCATGGTGACTATGATCCGTGTGTTTTTCTTGATTGGGCGCAGGATATGAAACGAGCCTTGAAACATTGTCATTATGAGGATGAATACGAGAAAATCGAGACGGCAACTCTTTACTTTGAAGGAGATGCCAAGTCTTGGTGGAACCGGTATGAGATCACCCGTGAAAGGCGAGGATGGGCACCGATTGCGACCTTTGAGCAGTTGATCTATGTCATGACCAAGAAATACGTGCCCGAGGACTTCAAGAATGATATGCGGTTGCAAATTGCCGAGTTCAAACAAGGCAACCTCACCCCGGTGGCTTACTTGGCCAAACTCGAGGACATGCACATTAAGGCCGGGGTCTCGGCCTCTCCCTCCGCCCTTCGCACCAAATTCATGAGTGGGCTTAATGCTTCCATTCGGCGCCCGCTTGAGATTGTGCCATATAAGGATTTGGGGGCATTGTGTCATGCCGCCATGAAGCTCTACAAGCAACAACTTGAGACGCCTCGGTATTCAAGGTATAATTCTTCCTCGAGTCAATATCCTCATTCTTCTAACACACGTACTCGAGATGTGCCTAGTTCTCCAGATGCCGACGCTTCCAAAGGAGCCCAACGGACGGGTCAATCCAATAGGCAAGCGGGTAATGAGAGGGCACCAAACCGTGGGCCCACGGCCCCGGCGCCTCCCGCTAGAGGTCAACAAGGACCTTCACCGGCGGCTCGCCCAAGGGAACCCGTGTGCTACAAGTGTAGCGGTTTTGGTCACGTGCAACGTGATTGTCCAAACACCAAACGGGTTTTGTTTGCCGACCCAACATATTTCGAGGACGAAGATGATCATCAAGATGGCGATATCATCATTGAGGATGACCAAGACGCCGACCCGAAATTTGGAATGGAACCATGTGACGACGAGCTTGCTTGCGCCCTAACACAACCCGGTAAATTCGCTCTTGTTTCTCGTCGTATTTTGGCTATTAAAGAGTTTATTCCTATTGATCAACGCGATAATCTCTTCCACTCTCGTTGCTTGGTCAATAATACGAGCCTTTCTCTCATTGTTGACGGGGGGGGGTTCTTGTTGCAATATTTTCAACGAACGAGCGGTAAAACACTTCAAGTTGCCTACAACCCCCCACCCAACACCTTACGGACTCCAATGGATTTCCGATAAGGCGTGTGACACCGTCACACAACAAGCTTGGGTGACGTTTTCTATTGGCGCCTATGTTGATAAGGTCCTTTGTGATGTTATCAAGATGGACGCCACACATGTCCTATTAGGACGACCATGGCAATTTGATCGCCGAACATTTCACGATGGTTATCTTAACCGGTACATGTTCCAATATAATGGAAAACGGGTCACACTTTTGCCTATGACTCCGCACGAAATTTTGGTTGACTATGCGGAACGGAAGAGGCAACAATCAATAGATGAGTCCGCTAAGGCACCGGAAAAATCGGACCCTCCTCGGAGTTCCGATGTTGTAGGTGCTAGTACTTCCAAATCCCGGAACACCTCCCCTCTTGTCCATGCTACCGAGTCCAAAGGAAGTAAAGGCCGCATCGTTCCTATGAGCGCACCTTTGCCATCTTCAGACCCCGTAATTCAAGGACGGTGTGAACCGAGGATACTCCTAGCTCGCCGGCATGATTTACAACCGGTCATGGAAGGCAAGTTTCCATGTTTCTTGCTTGTTCCGTTTTGTTTATCTACTTCTCATGACCCGAGTAATGTGCCACACGAGGTGTCTTTGTTGTTATCCGAATTTCAGGATATTATGCCCAAAGACCTACCACCCGGCTTGCCACCAATCCGAGGAATTGAACACCAAATTGACTTTGTGCCCGGTGCTTCTTTACCAAACTGTACCGCGTACCGAGCAAGTCCGGAGGAGACGAAAGAACTACAACGTCAAGTGCAAGAGCTCCTAGACCGGGGACATGTGCGTGAATCCTTATCACCATGTGCCGTCCCGGTCATATTAGTGCCAAAGAAAGACGGATCATGGCGGATGTGTGTTGATTGTCGTGCCATCAACCAAATCACCGTTAAATACCGCCACCCGATCCCGCGCCTTGATGACATGTTGGATGAGCTCCACGGCGTCACCATTTTCTCCAAAATTGATCTCCGGAGCGGTTACCACCAAATCCGGATGGCCCAAGGTGATGAGTGGAAGACGGCGTTCAAGACGAAGTATGGACTCTATGAATGGCTTGTCATGCCATTTGGTCTCTCCAACGCCCCATCCACCTTCATGCGCCTCATGAACCATGTCTTGCGCCGATTCTTGAGTATATTTGTCGTTTATTTCGATTATATTTTGGTGTTTAGTACGTCTTTGGAGGATCACATCAGGCACCTTCGCCAAGTGCTCGAGTGCCTTAGACAAGAGCAATTGTATGTAAACTTTGAAAAATGCGTATTTTGCTCGGACACCACTATCTTTCTTGGCTATGTTGTGTGTAAGGACGGACTACGAGTAGACGAATCTAAAGTTCGTGCTATTCGGGAGTGGCCTACTCCTACTACGGTCACCATGGTCCGAGCCTTTCTCGGCTTAGCGGGTTTCTACCGGCGCTTTGTCAAGGACTTTAGCACGGTAGCGGCCCCGCTCCATGAGCTTACTACCAAGGGTGTCACGTTTGAGTGGCGTGATATCCATGCTCGAGCGTTTGATGCGCTCAAAGAACGCCTTTGTAATGCACCATTACTCCAACTCCCAAACTTTTCGAAAACTTTCGAGGTGGAGTGTGATGCATCGAATGTGGGCATTGGAGGAGTTCTCTTACAAGAGACTCGTCCAATTGCCTACTTTAGTGAAAAACTCTCCGGTCCTTCGTTCAACTACCCTACATATGACAAAGAACTATATGCTCTAGTTCGTTGTCTTAAGACATGGCAACATTACTTGTGGCCGAAGGAGTTCGTGATTCATTCGGATCATGCAGCTCTTTCGTATCTCAAGAGTCAAACAAATCTAAGTCGGCGCCATGCTAGTTGGGTAGAGTTTTTGGAGACCTTTCCTTATGTCATTCGGTATAAGAAAGGCAAGGAGAATGTGGTAGCCGATGCCCTTTCTCGCCGGTATGCCCTTCTTGTGTATATGGATGCCAAGATACATGGCTTTGCTCTTATCAAAGAGTTATATGCCACGGATCTTGACTTCAAGGACATATGGGCACAATGCCTCGACCTCCGAGAGAACGAGTCTTTCTTTATTAACGATGGCTATCTTTTCTGAGCGGGAAAACTTTGTATTCCGCGCTCATCTATACGCCATTTGTTGATCAAGGAAGCTCATGAGGGCCGTGGTCACTTCGGTGCTACCAAGACCCTTTCCGCTCTCCAAGAGCATTTCTTTTGGCCCCGGATGCGTATGCATGTGACACGGTTTTGCAAGGGTTGCATCACATGTCATCATGCAAAGTCACGCCAAGGTCCGGAGGGAATGTATTCTCCTTTGCCTATACCAATGGGACCTTGGGAGGATCTATCCATGGACTTTGTGGTCGGGTTACCTATGTCAAAACGAGGCAAAGACTCCATTTTTGTGGTAGTTGATCGCTTCTCCAAAATGGCTCATTTCATTCCATGTAAGAGCACCCAAAATGCTAGTGAAGTTGCCACCTTGTTCTTTGACAATGTGGTGCGCTTACATGGGATACCCCGTTCTATCGTTAGTGATCGGGACGTGACATTCGTGAGTCACTTTTGGAGAACGCTATGGGGAAAACTTGGAACTAGCTTGTTGTTTTCGAGTAGTTATCACCCCCAAACCGATGGTCAAACGGAGGTGACCAATCGGACTCTTGGTGCTCTACTTAGAGCCACCACTAGGACCAACTCACGTAGGTGGGAGGACTTACTTTCTATTGTGGAGTTTTCGTATAACAGGTCTAGGCACACGGCAACTAAATTTTCCCCATTTGAAGTTGTCTACGGCCTTAATCCACACACACCGTTGGACTTCACTCCCCACCCGCTCAAGGACGGCGAACACATCATCGCCGCAAACCGAGCCGCCCAAATCATTGAGCTTCATGAGCGGACTAGGACACAACTTGAACGTCGTGCCGCCCTGCCGGACAACGCAACAAGGGCCGCCACGACGTCTCTTTTGAGCCCGGTGATCTTGTTTGGCTCCACCTAAGGAAGGAGCGTTTTCCAACTCGCCGCATGAGCAAGCTTTCGGACCGTGGTGATGGCCCATTCCGCATCTTAGCCCGCCATGGCCCGAATGCATACAAGTTAGAGCTTCCGGATTCCTACGGAGTACACCCGACGTTCAACGTCAAGGACCTTGCCCCTTATGTTGAGCCCCTCTTTGACGATGGTGAAACGGGGACGTTTCACATCCAAGATGGGGGGACTGATGCGCCCTTGGATGCTCCTCTTACGTTGACCGTAGACGAAGAGGACGAGGCTTTGAGGGTTCGCTCAGATGGACCGCTCACCCGATCCCGAGCCAAGTCCATTGCCCGAGCCACCGGATCTATCATCGTCCGCACCACTTCGTCACTTGGACCAGTCGCCGGTATGCCGTGTCTCTACACCACCATGGCATAGGCTACCGGTCCCGCCCACACTTTTACTTTCGGACTAGTTTTTTGCATGTTTTCCTTTTATGTAATAAAAGGGATATTCCTTATAGAATATTCCCTTAGACCTTATCTTTTAGGGTTTTTTCCTTGTTGGGCTTTTCGTATTTATGTTTGTTTGGCCCGTTGGCCCATAGGCGGGCAAGACTCTCTATATAAGGGACCTCTTGCCTCACCTATTTTGGATGTTCAATTTTACTAGGTTTTTGAGAAGACTTTCCTCTGACTTAGTTTGGGCATCAAACCTTCCCGTCTATTTCTCAAATTTCTTCCTTGGATCTCATCTTTGATCCAAGAACACCATATTCGAGGATTCTTCTTTAGAATCAACTTTCGATCTCCATCAAACGGTTTATTCGATCTCTCTAGATCGAATCAACCCTTGTTTCTTCATCGCTTCCGCCCCTTTGGATCTGAATCGAAACAACACCGCACAAAGAATCAAGGAGTAGTTGGAGCTTGGCTGGATCTAGATCCGAAAGTTATCCTTGGTTACCTCCAAGGACGCATCAGTCAGGATCCATTGTGAGATCCTAGCCCAGTAGCACTCCGAGTCCTACGGATTTGGGGTGTTACATAAATGTTTTGAATCATGTCAACACCTGGAAAGGAGGACATGGCACAACCCCAACCATCGGATGGCGAATCAAAGAAAGGGAGTATCTCTAAACTCCCTGATGCTTTGAAAATCATGAGGACTCTAAATTTGGAGCAAAGAGAAAATATTTTCCGTAGTAGATGTTCTGTTAAGGGTAGAATATGTGACTTAATCATAGATAGTGGTAGCTGTTGTAACATTTCTAGTCTAGAAATGGTTACCAAACTACAACTAGATGTGCTAGATCAACCAACTCCTTATAAAATATCCTGGATAAATGAACAAGAAGAGCTAGCTATTAATAAACAGGTATACGTCAATTTTCGTCTAGGAAGGTATGAAGATACCATCTTATGTGACGTTGTCCCTATGACTGCTTGTCATCTTTTGCTAGGTCGACCATGGGAATATGATCGAAATGTCAGCCACCAGGGACGAACTAACATATATACTTTTGAGTTTCAGGGCACTACTATCACCTTTAAGCCCATGAGCCCTGAAGAAATAGTTACATGGATCAAGAAAAGGCCCCAGACGTTAGACAGAGAAGCTGAGCGTGCAACATCTAGCGCCAAAGATGTGATCCAAGAAGCTCCCACAACACCTACGAAAAGTCCATATTCACTAGGAGAAAAGGAGAGACAATTTAGAGCCGTGGAAGAAGAGGCACGGAATAAAGAAAGGGAGCGAGCCATTCAAGCACTTCAGCCCTCTACTTCACCGTTTACAACGCCTCCTTGTAGTCCAGTCTCAGTGGAAAGGGTAATTGGGGTTACCGCAGCCCCAACAGGGAGTGATTCTAAACCTTCTTTTTCTAGATTAGATGAGCATGATCATAATGATAAGGAGTTAGTTGGTGATGAACCACACGACTTAAAGGCTAGAGTTAATGGAAAGCATATGATACATGATGATTTAATAGCTGAAAAGTTTATTATACCCTCTTGTGTTCATATTTTGCCTTTTGTTGACTTTAGGGAGCCTTTTAGGGAGTATGTTGATTTTATTGTCCACAATGCAGAAAATGCCCCTATTGATGTGTACATTAATGGTGTTAAACTTCTTGTTGTATATACTAACTTTCGGAAGTTTAATATTATGAATGCATCTCTTCTTGGGCATACCGATTTTATTACCTATAATAATGTGTATGCTGATTTTTGGTCTCATGATTTCTCCTCTACTTTAAGTTTACATATTTCAGGAGATTTACATGTTGATAGACCTCTTATAGGAAGGAGTGACTTCAGGGATGATTATGATTCATATATCGAAGACCCTAAGTTGAAACTTCATAAGTTACAAAGGAACTTTGGAGAGCAGCGAAAAAACAACCCCTATGATCTACAAATCGCATATATCCTTTGTACTTGTTGTTCTTGACCGTTTTATGTATGCATGTGTTGTTGAATTTATTGATAATATGCTTTTAAACAACATAATTTTCAGCACAAGTGCTAAACTCGTCAGGGAAGTTTTCTCACCCTCTTATTATGAGAACTTGAGTACATCTTGTGATAATTTAATGTTGCTCTCGTTGTGATATTTGTAGGACTTTGGGAATGAGTAGGAGCACGGCTTGGAGCAGGAGCAAACGGATCTCACATTTGGATGCCACCATGGATCATTATTTGGAAGGACGTCAAGGATTCGTGGACGAATCCTTTTCAAGAAAGGGAGAATGATGCAGGAGCATCTCGCAGCATGACTTCATCTTCTTGCACCAATGAGCACATGAGCAAGAGGAGACGAGTTACCAATGAAGAAGACCAGGACCACGAATTGGATGAGGAAAGAGTGAACAAAGGAAGCAGCCGAGACCGAGACATGGAGAGAGACCGAGATGATCCACGTGAAGAGAGTAGCCGAAACATGGAGAGAGACGTGGAGGAGAGCCGAGATCCATGTAATCCACATGAAGAAGAGATGCGTCGGGCTGTATTTGAAGGAAGAAGATTTCGGGCTAATTTAAGTGGCTAAATTAGGCCCAACTTGCTTATTATTTTAAAGCCCATTCTTGGACATCTTTTAAATAAAAGATGGGCTTGCTTTTAATTAGTTTATTTTATTTTAAGTTTTATTCCTTTTAGTTGATCTTATCTCTTAAAGATTTGATCTTATCTCTTTAGCTAGATTGGGATCGATCTTGGATCAAGCCCGTAGTCCGTAAGAAACCCTAGATGACACACCTCTAGCCTATATAAGGCCTAGGGTGGACGTCCTCCTCTCTCAGCTTTGAATGAAATTAAACACAAGTACTTTCTAGTATTTTTCTCTTCTATCCCATATTCTTCTCGTGGAATCGAGACATCTTTACTGTGCGGATTAGTGGAATCTCGTTCGCCCAACAACTTTGGACTGTTTTGAGTTGTGTCACTTGGATTGACAAATTGTTGCTCTCAATCATCTCTGGGAGACTTCTCGTGCTCTGGGGACAATCACTTTCCCCCTTGTGTGAGATTATAGCGGAAGGGCTTCTTCAAGTCATTCCAAGTTGTGTGTTAGGGCCTTTGTTTTCCTATCGTGCTCTTGGTTGCCTTAAGGGTTCGACCAGATCTATCCATCTATCGATCCTTCACAATCATTAGACCATTCCTCCATTTTTATTTCAAGTTTTTATCTTTTTATCCATTTTCTTCATTTCGAGTCTTGGTGTTGAAAGATCGGGCCAACTGACGGCTAACCCCATATCACAAAGAGACGAAAAAATAGAGATACATGGATAGAAGAAAGAGAAACAACCGGACGACAAAAGAGAGCAGGTAAGGTGGCGGCCAATGAATAGTGTTTGTCCAAAAAATTCTCAACCACGAACATACCTCAGAAAGAAATATAGGTTGATCATATAAATGATAAGGGAAACCATAAAACTAGTCAAAGCAACCATCCCATTTCCTAAAAGACATATATTTTATCAGATATAGATTTCAGATGTCATAAAAGACTAAAGTCATGATCTTAAGTCACAAAATCAAGTGACAACATTGAAGATTCATTATAAAGTGCTAAGAAAGAAAAATCTTAGAAACCCAAAAAATTGCACGAAAAAAGTCATCATATTTCAATTTTATCAGATTACTTACACTAATGAATAAATTCTCTTAGAAATTATTTTTTGGCTAATAAGTCTCAACGAGTAAAAATTCTAATAAGAAATCTGAATGAAATGAAAAAAAAAATACAAGACAAAAAATTCACTTCTTTCTTTTTCATTCTTTTGGGCCCACATATTTAACCTTTTCTCTTTGCCTCAAGTTAACATATATTTTGGTTTTTTTTAATAAAAAAATAGGAGAGAGTTGTGAGATTTTTTTTTGTTAATTGATTTACGAGATAAAATATATTTTTTTTAAAAAAAAATGATGATATGAAGGAGAAATAAATGAGAAGAGAGTTGTGAGATTTTTTTTAAAATTTTTTTCTTTTTTTTATCAATGAGAGTGCTCTTACGTTGCCAATTTTGTCGATCCATTTTTACCACAAACTTTTTGTTTCTGCACAATTTTATTTTTAGGCCATAAATTAAAATATATTTATAATTCAACTAATAGATGACCAAAATTCACGATAATGCAACCAATTGGATGCACTACCTTGCTAAAGCCACCGCGACACCGTCGATCTCTTCTTCTACCCGTTACCAACGACCTTGTGCCGTCTCCGTCTTTTAGCCGCCGCTCCGTCTTTCCTCGTCGTCTCGTGGTTGTGCTGCCTTCACCCTCTCGTCACTCTCACTCTTGCCTTCTCAGTTGTACCTAGGTCTCCGGTCAACTCGCTTTCCTGCCGACATGGCTCGCTAGCAGTATTGTTCACCGGAATTACTCTGTGCTAGTATCTGGTAATCTGTTTTACTCTATCATTCTGATTGCTGGTGAGCTGTGCTGTTTCTATTTTGAGATTTTGCTTTTTTGCTACTGGCGTTTTGATCTTGAGTGCAAACGCTCTTTGTACAGTTGATTGTTTATTTGTAACGAAGGGATTACAAATTATGAAGATTCATTCATAGAAAAAGGACTTGTAGAATAGATAAAAACAATTATTCTAGGTTGCACTTGGCGAGGATTTATGCAAGCCCCAAATGAAGGTCATACATCTACTACATACTTCAATTGTATATTGAATGCAATTTCTTGTTAGAATAGAGTGAGAGAGTAGTACCAACCGTGATGATTGTATAGCCTTACATTTTACTGGAAAATCGAAGTCAAAGGGCATAATAATATTGTTATTTGCCAAGTATATTTCTTCCAATATACAATTTATTATATCTTCTTACTAAGCACACTGTCGTGTATAGATCTGTTGAATTCCTCCCTACCAAAGGAGGGGAAATTCCACATGAGATTCATGTCATCTGCATCAACAGTTCAAACACCATCTGGTGTTGGTATTGTGGCCATGAAGTCGAAGCAGTCTCCAGAGGTTTAATTTCTTTCCCCCTTTCTCCAGCTTCCCCCTTTTGTAACAATGTAGGAGCTGTTGTGAATTATTCAGCATGCCAAACAGCTTATCAGAAGCTAAAGATAGCCTATTATAAACTTGATGAAATACCCTGTACTTTGGGATGCCTTTAGTGTTGAGGAATATGTATTAGGATGTATGTGCAGCTGATCCATAGTATGAGCTCGGACAACACAAGTGTCAGTATCAATGATCTTTAATGTCTTTAATAGGATAAAGGGAAGAGCTTTGTTTAAACTTGTAAAATGATCTATCATATCCATCAAATATGTATGAAATTTATTTCCTTAGGTATGATCCCAAAAGCTCGATTTATGATGAGATGCGAGTTTCCATGGGTAGCTGATGCTACCCATGGAGAAAAATATTTTGAATGTTTTTTGGGTAGAAAAAACATATGTAGTTATTTCCTTTTTCTTGATAGATTTGGTTGTCACTTTATTGGTCGTATTGTTTGTTTATCGTAAAGCTTTTGCTGGTAGGGTTCTGACTCAACTCCTCGAAGGATTACTTCCAATGTGAAGCAGAACTTGCAGTTCCTGAAGTATTGGAAGGTACCTTAGGCGAAAGTGTACACCTGGAACGGGTAAGTTCGTAGAGAAACATAACCCTTTGGCGATATTTATTGTTGTAGGAGCTGCAGAAAAGAAATGCTGCTACACCTAAACCTGCTACAAGCTATAGAAGAAAAAAGTTGCCGAAGGAGGATCTTCCAGAAGACACAGAACACTATCAAGACCCAACTCTGACCCTTTACTAGTAATATTCTGTCCAGGTTCTATTTCTTATCTGAAAGTTGGATTTTGACATTTACTTCTTTGCTCTTTATTAAAATTTCCGTTTGTTGTTTGTACAAATATCAATGTAGCACAAACCAGGGCCTTGAGACTGCAGTACCTGTCTTGCTAGTTGATGGGTACAATGTATGTGGCTATTGGCCAAAGCTCAAGAAACATTTCATGAATGGGCGGCTTGACTTGGCCAGACAAAAGTTGATTGATGAACTTGTTTCCTTCAGTTTGGTGAGAGGTCTGATTCTTGATCATTTTCTTTTATTGAAAGGGGATATAATACTCTATAAATAAATATATTATCTCTATTAGATTTAGGATAAATTTTATTTTCTAGTTTATAGTTTTGATATAATGTAGGATATAGTTTAATTATATACATTGAAAGGGAGACATAGCTTATTTATATTTACTTATTATTAGGATATCATTTATATTTACTTCTTATTAAGATATAATTTATATTCACTTCTTCTTTGGATATACTTTATATTGTTCCAAACCTCTATCAACCTATACAAGGGCTTTTCAAATTCAACGAAATAAAACATCAAAAGGAGGCTAAACGACAAACCAAGATATAGAGCTGTAATATGAGACAAGTTACTCGGCCTTGGCTTGTCAAAAGCTCGAGCTCGTTCATTTTCTAAACGAGCCGAATACGAACACATTTTAAAGCTCGTATAAAATTTAGGCTTGGTTTGGACTCGACTAGTTTATAAACGAGCCGAGCTTGAACATGTCAATGCTCGGGTCGTTCGGGTAACGCTCACATACCTGATGCCTCACCGGAGTATAGAGTTGAATATAGACCTAGGCAAACGCGGGCAAGCCCGTCCGCCCGTGAAAACGGGCGGGTATGATGCATAAGGCAGGCCCGGCCCGCCAAGCCCGCTGGGCGGGTACGGGCAAGGGTGCAGGCCCGTCCGGGCCGCTAAGCCCGGCCCGGAAGCCCGTTTTATTTATTTTTTAATTTAAATAGGTAAAATATATATATGCGAATAGTAGAAATTAAACCGATACCTCAAGATAAAGTTCAAATGTTCACGACCATTGAGCTACTTTGAATTATGTGTTATAATTTTATTTATTTTATATTTAATACGTATAATTTTTATTTATTTTTAAAAAAATATAAAGAACAGGCCAGGCCCGCCCGGCCCGAAGCCCACTCCGGGCGGGTACGGACAAGACCTTATGCCCGAAGTCCGGCCTGCAAAACGGGTAAAAATTTTATGCGAGCCCGGCCTGGGTCCGGGGATGCCCAGGTCTGGTTGAATATGAACACATTTTACGATGCATTAATTGTGGAAATTGGTAGAAAGTTATTATTTATTTTTCTCAACTCTTGCTCACATACTTGATGCCAGTTTCCCAATCTTTTCTTGCGGTGTATCCATATGCGTATACATGAGGTGAAGACATTGCATATTGGTGTCAATTGGCTGAAGATTTACTTTTTTTTAAACAATTTCTCTCTCTGGTTCGCAATACTTGTCATTAGAACTTTAAATTTTTGGTTCATGATATTTGACCTTATAGGTGTTATTAATACTTAAACTTTCTATAAATATAATTTTATCTGCCTTTTCATTTGTTATTTATATTTTCAAAACTCTATTTTCTCTATTCTCATATATCTCTACATTCTACCATTGTTTTCATACAAGTTTTCTAAGTTATAGTGCATCAATAAATATTATACCTTCTATTTTTAGATTTCTTAATGTGTGATTTTTTCTCTAATGACAACTATTGAGAACCGGTGGGAGTATTCTATTTGTAATGTACAAATTTTAAGTTTTCTGTATAGTAATGCCATCTATCTAGTTTTTTTTTTTATTCATTTGTTTTTGGAAATTTTGCAGATGTCAAAGTGGTTGTTGTTTTTGATGCAATGATGTCTGGATTACCTCTGCATACAGATAATTTTGTTGGGTATGTCCAAGTGCAAGTTTATGAATTCTATGCGAATACTGTACATTAAAATTACAAATTCATTTCTGCGTAGGAGGTTATCTATGGCAAATAGTCCTGAAACAGAATGAAAAACCAAAAATGGCTAAAATTTCTGATTTATTTATAACATAATGTTATGGTTATACGGGTTGGGTCATACTTGCTACTAGATGGTCAGAGTGTCACACTGGATTGAGTCAAGAATAAGTTAATTATGATACCCTTATTAAATGGGATGTCATAAATGCACATCGTGACCTCTCGCCTCTATCTTTTAACATGTACCTCCTTTTTGCTATGTTTATATTCTGAATTCCATTTTAGCATTGCAGTGTTGATGTTGTTTACTCAACAGAAACATGCGCCGATGCATGGATAGAAAAAGAGGTCAGTATTGGTATTATTAAGTGATTATAGTATCCTTTTAGCATCAGAAAGTTACAAACCATCTCTTTTGTATTATTATAATTATTATTATTATTATTATTATTATTATAATTATTATTATTATCATCATCTTATTGATGAAATATGATTGTTCCTCTATTAATTATACTTTGACCAATAGCAATGCAGTAAGAAAGTAGACATGATAAATTTATCAATTTTGGTGTTTGCAGAATATATTTCCTGCTTACTTCAATAAGCGCTTCATTTCTTAATGGCTTCAATATGTTGAGTGTGTAACTGTTTCCAAATGAAATTAGGTTGCTGCACTAAAAGACGATGGATGCCCAAAAGTTTGGGTGGTGACATCTGATCGTTGTCAACAACATGCAGCTCATGGAGCGGTATGCATTTCTTACTTTGTGGGAGTATGTTTGCATTTTATTGCTGGAAACAGTCAATCCTGACCTCTTTATGTTGCAGAATAAGTTGAAAGTGCTGGAAAAACATTACTTATGCTAGCATGTATCTCTTTATCAGCAAAATCTTAAAGACACACCTGTTCGAATATTCTCTTCAAACCTTATCTCTCAAATATTTGCAACTTGGATGCATCTGTTGTTTGATTTCTTCAAAAGCATTTCAAGCTTGTTCTATAAGTAATTTCAGCAGTTCCTCCATTCCTTTTCAAGGTCATATATCACAATCCATTTTGTCCACAAATATCAAGTTCTAATTGGAAGAAATCAATGAGGGGAAAAAATAACAAGATGCCGTTTCTCATATCCTCCATTTCATCTATCTCATTTTCCATGCCACATCAATGTTTTCTTCTTTTTTCCTTCCCGTTCGAGTCTAATATGGTATTTTGGTCTGGTTCTACTAATAATTACCGTAAAAAACGTGAAGTGTTTGATTCATGAAAAGTGAAAAGAAAAAGTCGGAGTATTTTCATTGGTAATTGGATTGCAGGGTCCTGGGGATATGCAGTACTTCAAGCTTGATGCATTTATATTTTCACAGATACTATATGCTACAAAACAAGATAGTCGAAAGTTGAAATGCATTGCTTATATTTCATCATATGAGGCCCTTTGTTTCCGTCATTGGATTAACTGACATCGTTTGATCATTTCATTATAAACTTTTGCAGGGAGCATATGTTTGGAATAGCAAGGCACTGGTTACTGAAGTAAGGCCCTTATATCAGTATTCTCAAATTCAAGTAAATGGCAGAGAATAACTAGTCAAATGTCATGTTTTAAGTATAATGCATTAATTCTCACAAAAATTTTATAATATAATACTTCAAGAAGTTATAAGTCAGCATTGGTTAATGAACCTCCACAATGATACATAAATAATACCAGAATATACGTAATAACTTATACTGAATTTCTTATATAACCAACTAGTTAAATAATATATAAATCTCTTGCTTTCTAATCTTAACTAGGACTGACTTATAAAAAACTATTATTCATCTCTTATGACAATTAATGAAGTAGCACAACCACGCTAGTTAAGTTCCTAAAAGTCCCTAGGACTTTGAAGCTTTGAACTCTTGTATAGAATGAATGAAAAGTATATCCAAAAGGTATGATTTTTGATTAATTCTAACACCTCAGTTCTACTATTCGTATCTTGTATCTTAGAACTATAAACTCTGCATGTACATACTAGGATAGAGGATGGAAAATGCTCTCAAAGCTCAAAACTCCTATAAGACGACAATGATGGCAATATATATGCCCATAATTGATCTTAGTATGAATATTTACAACAAGGCATGGAAATATGAGATGCTTGATTATTATCCCCAGCAATGGGCCACGACTTTCTACCCGATCCGGACGTAGAGCAGCTAAGCCGATCGAACCGGGTGGTCTCCGAATTTACCATTACCAAATAAAAAATAAAAAAATGAGATGTTTGATTATTCGGCAGTCAACTAATTAGTTTCATCATAATTTTTAGATTAAAACTTCAAAAAAGGAGATGGAGAGGCTTCTTCAAGAACAAAGGTAAGGAACTCTTCACTTGTACATCTTAACAGGATTATTTTTTCTGATCATGGAACAATTTGAAAATTCATGCACTTACAGTTTATCCTTAAGGATGTCCGGCATTGTAGGCACAATGTTACTTCATATATGTTCAACTGAATATCAATTTTGATACGAACAGAAATAGAACATTATGATAAACAAATATACATGTTGCTCTCTGCATCAGGTCATCTTCTATGCAAGGCAAACTGTTAAAGCACAATCTTGATTCGGAAGTTGTTGACGCTCTGAAGGATCTCAAGAAGAAGCTATCTGAGAATGAACCCAAGTAGCGGTCAAGAGAAACACTTGTCATATTTCACCAATGCATATGTTAGCCTTTTGGTTGTGATATAATTTGTGACATCCCATAGGAGCAGGGTTCTTTCGACAACGGGTACTGCTAAGCTGCACTTTGCAATGTGAATGGGACTGTAGTTTCATAGATTGATGTCTTATTCTTCTGGCTCATTGAATTGCTATTTTGCACTATCTGTACTATATATGACAGAAGTTTGAAAATCTGGTAAGTTAAATTAAATTGTATCTTCATCATATTTGCAAATCATTTGGTGAAAACGAGTTGAGGGTTTCTTAAAGCATCGAACCATTGAAGTAATAAAGATACTTGTAATACTGATACCTTCAAGTATTTTTATTAATACCAATTTTACCACTCGTGAGTAATAGCAATAGGGAAAACCTCTCTCGTTCACAATTGAAGAAACCCTTCAGACTTGAAAAATCAAAGGGAAATCCTCTCTGCCCATTGTACTCCAATCTCCGTAATTCTCTTCCAATTGACGTTGGCTCTCATTATAAGAACAAAATGAGAGGATATGAAGCCAATATCCTCTCTATTGTAGCAAAATACCAACGGAGAGAGGTCGCCCCTCAAACATACAGTCCGATGACACCGGATCTCTCCGGCAACCCGGATCTTTACCAAGCATTTCCGCTCATCTTCGGCAATACTTGACAACGATTTTGGTGTCAATGTCTTCATCGCCTATCCTTCCCGTATTTCCTTCTCCATCCTCAAGTTTTTCGTCTTCTTAGCTCGACTGAGTGGTCACTCGAGGGTCCATACCAGTTGTGTTGAACTTTCTTGCAACCGAGTCTTCTTAGGTCGAGTGGAGTGCCTTCTTTACTCGAGTTGTTTGTCTTTTTTTGTCCGAGTTATGATGTAAATTCGACCAATGTTGTTAACTCCATCTCCAATGCTTCTTAGCTCGAGTTTAGCTTTCCTTCTTGCTTGAGTTAGATCTCACTCGATGGTCCATACTTAGGGTTTTATTTGATCAGTGGCTTCAAGTAAATGTTTATTTTTATCTTTCTCCTTCCTTTGCTCCAATGACGTAGAGGATGATATGATTTCTCCTTGAGATGGTTGGGATGTTGAATATATTCTTTAAGCTTCATTTAAGACCTAAAACACATAAGACACTGAGAGTCGATAATTTTTAACATTTAAATCTTTAGCTAAGATGTGAATCCCTAAACTATGCAAAATAAGAAAAATTCACATTTAAACACATCTATAAACAAAGCATGAAAATATGCTATTAAAATATCTAATATTTAGTTTTTGCTTGTCCTAACTAAGAAGAAAATGCAAAGTATAAAGAAAGAAAAAAAAAACAAAAAATCTTTTTGGAGTATGTTTCGATTTGACCAATCACTTTTGGACGAATCAAGAAAGAAATGCGACTCCCTCTGACAACCGCCTTTAAAACAAATGGACAAAATGAGAAACCCTTTTCTCCCAAGGAGAACGCGCTTAACGCGCTGCCACCTCCCTGCCTCAACAAACCAAAATCAGAAACCTTAACAAGTGTGGAGATCGCCCTCTTCCATCGCCGACAAAGCCCACTTTGATCTCTCCATGCCAAGCCCTTCGAACACCGCCCTTGGATATGTCTCTCAAAACACAAAACCTCTATCGGCGATGGATCCATCATCGAAAACGGGAGTTTTCCCGCTTTGAAGCTCTTGAAGAAAATCTCAAAATCGTCGAGTTTCTGGTGGACTGTTCCTACCGTGAAATGGAATCTATGGTGCATTCCCGTGAGGCTATGCTTTCGGAAACGGATGTTTTTCACTCAGATTTCTTACCCTCGCTTGATTGTGTTGTTGAACTATGTCAGTAAGAGAGGGAGGTGGGCTATTTTACAAACCTTTTGCAAAAGAAATAGGGGTCCCTCGGATCTCTTTTCTCCTTTTCGCGTCACGGCTCGGTTCGAGTGGATGACTAAATCGGGGAATATTTTTATGATTGAAGGAAAAAGTGTGGAAGTAATTCGGGCTGAGACCTTCCTCGGATGGTGGCTGCCGTGTTTGATTCTCTCGGTTTTTTTTCCTCTGGCCGTTGGTGGGTCTCGTTACTGCCGTGAAAGGTCTGTACAATCTACCCTTCTATCTTCTTACCCCTTTCAAACTTTGGCTTAATGCCCCCGTGGTGTGTCGTTTGAGCCCTCCCAATATGATTCATCTTCTTTGGATTAGTTCTTGGATTAAGAGACTATATGTACCCTTATGCTTTACAAGCATGTTCTCTATAAAAAATGCAAAATCATGTTTTGATTGTTTCGACTTCCTGCTCGATCTAGTTAAGTTGAAACAATACATCAACAAGTACTTACACTTTCCTAGTTACAGGGATTTAATGTTCTTATATTGCTGGTTGATTTTGGTCTTTTCTTTTACGAAAATACATTGCATTCCCTACAATGGCATTCATTGCTATTTCTTGTGTCTTTATACTGACCATGCTTTTGAGCTTAAACTCTTCCCTGTGCGATCTTGTTATTTGCCCTATGCTTTAGAGGGCACTTTATTGTCTAACTATAACTGGACCAGAAACTTCCCTTCGAACCAATTGGAGATTTTGTCTTCTCTACAGTGGGCATTTTTCTTGGCTTATGGTCTTCAGAACGGCATTTATGCCATATGCTCCATTTCCATGCCTGTTTTGGATGTTCTATGGCTTTTGAATTCTAATCTTGGGTGTTTACTCTGGGCTAGACTTTTCTTCTTCTGCATAAACTCTTTGTTGACTTACCACATTACAAGTGCTTGTTATGGATTAGACCAATCTGTTTTTAACCAATCTAATCCCTCTTACCATATATATGATAGCTCATGAAGGTACTATGATTTTATTATGTCTTACAACTTTAGCCCAAAATCTAAAAGGGCTTGATGGCTCGACTTGGTTCTTTCTGATGACTCTTCACGCTTGCTACTCTTGTGATGTGTTCCTACACTCTTTTTATTACTTGATGTTTTTGTTGTCTCTTCAGGATTTCCATAAGGATCTTATGATCTTGCTGATCAACAAATGTGACAATCTCAAATACAACCACCATACTCCCTTGATTGAGATAGAGTGGAGAAAATATGGCAATCAAACACAACGGGATAAAAGGAAGTACCTGAAAAGGAGTTGCAATTCTTTCACGCTCCTCTTTGGATGTTTTTGTTTTTTTGCATGTTGTTGTAATTCGACTTTATTAGTGATGTTGCTCACAAGGACTGCTGTAATAATAAGATGCAAAAAATTGAGAATTCTTCTTCTCATGGGTTACAACCCACTTTTTCAGGACTACAACCCAATAAAATCGACACAAACATTATTCCCATAAGTGTTTACACTTTGTGGTCATGGTGCAATAAAAATTGTCTTTATTTGGTAAACCATCTTGTTCTCTTTCTCACACCAATTCTCACACCAATCTGCTTTTCTGCAGTGATTCAGGGTCGTTGTGTTGTGACTCTATACAACATGAATCATTTTAATAAAAAAAATAAAATTAATAATCCATTACCCATCTACCAATTTTCTCGAGTATTAGGGCTACATGGCTATTGGGTTCACCTAATGTTCGACTCCTTAACATGTACTAAATGATAGTAAGCTTTTGGAATATTAGAAAAATGGGTCGGAGTACCCTCTGGACAAACCTCGATGTTGTTTGTAAAATCCATAAGATCAACATTATAGCTTTAGCAGAAACAAAATCTGAATCACAACCGGAAAAACGCCTTTGGAAATCGGCAGGATTTGACAACATTGTTTACTGCCCTGCCAATGGAAGGGCAGGAGGTTTATGTCTCCTATGGAAAGCTCACCAATTAAGAAAACAAACTATTAAATTTACCTTCAAAAATGATAGTTTCATTTGTGTTGAGTTTGCTTGCAACATTCTTAATTATAAGATGAACATCATCTTTGCTTATGCTCCTCCACAAGAAGGTACAAAGAACCAATTTTGGAATTCAGTGACCGCTTTCATTCGGGAGTCTACTATCCCTTGCATTTTAATTGGAGATCTGAATGAAATCCAGCAACATTCCGAAAAACAAGGTGGGGCTCGAACCAACTCCAACAGATTTAACAGACTAATCAACTTCAAGAACGATTGTAATCTTGAAGAGATTTAAACTACAGGCAATGCTTTTACCTGGAGGAAAAGACGTGATGGTCTAAATAATATTTTGGAAAAACTAGACAGAGCTCTGGTCCACAACCAGATTATCCAATGGTACCCAAATTTAAAAACTAAAAACCACGCATTTACTATTTCGGATCACTGCCAAATTTCTTTGGAGCTAGCTGGTGCGGAGACGTTCACCCCACATCCGTTTAAATTCGAAATGATGTGGACTAAAAGGAAATCCTTTGAGAACATTGTTAAACAAACTTGGCGATCCAATTATAATGGAAATGAAATGTTTAACCTTACAAGAAAAACCCAACTTCTGAAAACAAAAGCAAAAGAGTGGAGTAAAACTAATTTCGAAAATATTTTCAAACAATTAAAAGATGTTGAATCAAAACTACAAGAAATTCAAAGCAATCCAACTAACACGTTAAATCAAAACCTCGAAAATATCCAAAAAAAAATCTCCTAACTAAACAAAATCGTCTACTATCTTTTCACCAAAGATATTGGAGACAAAAATCAAAAAACACCCATTTGAAAATTTTGGACACAAATTCCAAATACTTCCATCGCATTGCTACAGGAAGAAGAAATCAAAAACATCTAAAAGAATTTACAACCCGAATGGGAGAGGTTCTGACTTCTGAAACTCAGATCCGAATAGAAGTTAAAAAAAGTTCCAAAGCAAATTTTCAAATACTCCAATAGACCAACCTCTTCTCAACGAAAAACTACAACTCATACAAAAAAAAAGTAAGCTTGGAGGACAACCTCCTCCTAACAAAACCCCCAAATAACGAAGAAAATAGAAACGGAACTTTTGATATTGGGTGTGATAAATCACCCGGGCCTGATGGTATGTCGGCTGGCTTCTATCAAAAATACTGACATATTGTGGGAACTGATGTGTCCGGAGCAGTGAAAGGTTTTTCAGAAGTGGAAAAATTCTGAAACAAATCAACCATACTTTTATAACTATGATCCCAAAAACGGATAATCCCACATCAATTAACCACTTTAGACCTATAAGCCTTTGCTCAACAATTTACAAGATCATAGCTAAAATTTTAACAAAAAGAATGGAATCCATCATGTCTAAACTCATACATCCGCTTCAAGGAGCTTTTGTGGCTAACAGGTCTATTCATGACAATATCCTTATTGCTCATGAAATTTTCCACTCTTTTCGATCCAAAAAGAGTAAAGAAGGATGGGCAGCCATAAAGCTTGATATGGAAAAAGCTTATGACCAAGTTAATTGGAATTTCATCATTCTTATACTCAAAAAGTTTAGGTTCAATGATAAATTCGTCGGATGGATTAAGGAATGTATCTCTACAGTGTCTTTCTGTGTCCTCGTGAATAATGGACCAACAGAGCAATTCTTTCCCGAGAAAGAACTAAAACAAGGTGACCCTTATCCCCTTACCTTTTTATTTTGGGAGCGGAAATTCTTACACAAATGCTTCAAGACGATTGCAACAATTACGATAACCATATTGGCTTCTCTGTTTGTAGACAAGCTACACCTAACCCCTTCTTATCCTTTGCTGATGATATGATCATTTTTGCTAAAGAAAACGTTGCCTCTTGTCTAAGGGTAAAGAAAATACTAGAAATGTATTGCTCTATTTCTGGTCAAAAAATTAGCTTCCAGAAATCGGCTTTCCAAACAACAAGAAATACCAGCGATAGTAATATCAACCAATTAAAAAATGCTCTAAATATGTGTCACACCACATCCCTTGATAAATATCTTGGATGTCCAATCATAAATGGAAGAGTGACTAAAGAAACTTTTGGTGAAACTAACCTTAGAGCTAAAGAACAACTCCTAAAATGGAAAGCAAACGCCCTTTCACAAGAAGGTAGAAACACACTCATAAAACACAACCTTGCAACTAAACCTACATTTACCATGCAAAGCTTTATGCTCCCAAGCTATAACTTGGAAGAGTTGGATAAAACTTACAAAAAATTCTTCTAGAATAAAGGAGACCAACACAGACCTATTATTAGTTGGGACACAATTTGTAAATCAAAAAAGAATGGTGGCCTTGGGATAAGAAAATCTGTAATTTCAAACAAAGCGTTACAAATGAAACTCTTGTGGAAAATTCTAGCAGAACCAAACAATATATGGGTTAAAATTATAAATGAGAAATACTTAAAAAAATAAGAACATTCTCCATTACCATTTGAAAGGTGGAGCTTCGTGGCAATGGAACAATCTTATGAAACTCAAAACCGAGTTCAAAACAGGTATCATCTGGCAGATCGGAAACGGAAAAACCGTCAACTTTTGGCACGATAGTTGGGTAACAACAATACCACTAATAAAAATGGTCCAAAATACCAACCAAATTGATACAAGCACTAATGTTAGCCACTTCATAAATAACTCAAAAGAGTGGGATAACAATAAAATTAATAATGAGCTTCAAAATTTCATAAACCCGGATATTTTGAGAAAGATAAAGGAATCAATCATCCCGAAAAACGAGATCCAAGATAGACTATATTGGAGATGTAGTAAAAATGGATGGTTTTCTACAAAATCGGCTTCTGACATGATTGAAGAGGAATCAAATATCCAACCAAACCATTTTTGTGAATGGATTTGGAAACTAGATACCCAACCCAAAATTAAAAACTTTATTTGGAAAATTTCTGTTAATGGACTTCCGACAAAAGCAAAACTTAACGAAAGAAAAATTTCCGTAACGAGGTATTGTGAACTTTGCAACCATCATCTTGAGGACCTATTACACATGCTCTTGGAATGTCATCGCACTAAACAAATTATCGCCAAAATCGATAGAACAATTTTTACCGAACTTAACAAAATTAACCTCCAAAATAAAAATGCTCATGTCATCCTACAAGAAATTAAAAACAAAATTAACCTCCAAAATAAACAAATTTGCGCATCTCGCAACTGTATGGTGGAGTATATGGTTTTTCAGGAACAAAATTATCTTTAATAATAAACCTATGGGCCCTGATAATAAGGTTATTACTTTTATCAAAAACTAAATACATAACTGGAAAACTAACATAACTGATGAGGATGATTGCAACATAAAACAACAACCAAAAAGTTATATATCAAACAAACGGAAAAAACACAATATTAAATGGGAAAAACCAAAACCCGGCTTCTTTAAACTTAACTTTGATGGATCAAAACTCGATTCGAGAATCAAATCTATTGGATATGTTATTCGGAACCACAATGGCGATATTTTTAGCCTCGACGCAAAAAAAATAATTTCAATTCGGTCTTAAAAGCCGAAACATTTGCCCTCAAATATGGGTTACAAGAGGCAATCAAACTACAAATTAAAAAGATCGAAATCGAAGGTGATAACCTGTGTGTAATCAAGGCACTCCAAGGTTTGTGGAGTTGTCCGTGGGAGGTCGCGATGATTATATCCGACTCCAGACTGGATCTTCGTTTCTTTGACGAGATCTGTGTTAGGCATATTTTCAGAGAGATTAATTGTGTTGCTGACCGATTGACCCATCTGGAAATCTCGACCCCCAACACCAATTTTTTTGAAGATACCGAACTTCGTCATCCGCAAGGATGCTTTAGGTTGGACTACCTCTAGGAGGTAGGCCAATCTAACTGCTTTCCATTTTCAAAAAAAAAAAAAAATTGATCAATAACTTTTTAAAATATTATAGTCGCGGCAAGGCATATAAGACATAATTGAGAATAATGAGTATGAAAGTAAGCATGGAAGAATATATGCAAAAGCTCAATCATAAAACCTATAGTAGAGAGTCATACGTTAAGACAACTCATGCTTGTTATTTAAAAGGTCTTTAATGATGCTTGCATATAGCTTGTATTGTTCATCATTATGAGTAAAAGGTAGCTAAAAATTCACGTACTAAAGTGCAGTTAAACATGATCGGTTAATTTATAATGCTTTTCTTCTTGGACTCATCCTAACAAATAAAATCTTCACACTCTTTTGGCATGTTTTACATTCACTTATACATTCCTCTTTTGTGCATATACTTGATCTCATTGACATAAAAGCAAAAAAAAAAAAAAATTCATCATATAACCAATTGACATTTTGCACTTTGATGAGCTATTACTTTGGCTTTTTCTTGACTTTTTTTATTCATATGTCTTTTTGCTTACGGTTTAGTATTTTTCACTCAAGTGAGTGTCAACTAATGTAAGCTTCCTTAGGCGAGTAATTAAGAGTTCATAACCAATACATATTATCATAAAACCTAAGCATTTTACTTTAGCTCAAATTTCATAACATAGGAATCACTAAGCCCGATGTTGTGGAGTTTCTTAAGAGGGTGCAACGGGTCTTACACGGTAACGTTATGTCTCATAGGTCATCAAATGTTGTTTTTAGGAGAATCGGTTTTGTAACGACCCGGGTTTTGAATAACCCAAGTCGCCACTGGGCTAAGGACCACACAGTGGGTCCCATCATTAGCCTGACAACAATATCACTTATAGGACCTTGCAACAAGAAGCACGGACATATCATGAAAACATTCAACCTATTATTTAAAAGTTCACACAACAAAACATATATGCACATGCATAAGCCCCAGAACGACAACATAAGAATTAACTGTAAAAACACAACCGTCATTCCTGCAAAAACAACATTTGACAACGCTGTACACCGGCAAGTGTACACCTCCGCCAACAAGCGGGAAACTCAAAATAAAACAAACCAACCCCTGTGAGATCACTGCCCCGGCGGACCACTTCCAGCAGCTAACGTCCCCGCAACGTCCCTATGAGCAAGAATACCTAAAAAGAGGTCGGTATAAACCGTTAGTTCAAGATTACAACTCTATCCACGAGAGATTCTACTAAACACATATATCTATAGTATATGCAACACGTCAACCTAGCCAAACTATATGCAATGCACTTATGGCCGGAACATTCATTTACATGCTTATTATAGGTCGGTGATACCATCTTATTAATCCATTTGCACTCTGATCGCCCCATGGAGTAAACCCCAATGTCTATACCCCATGATAGCAGGCATATCCTATTCGCTACGGTCGCACCCTCCACTCCTAGTATTGAGGGAATTCCGGCCGCGACTCATAAAGTCTTATCGTCAATCTACACTAACGCCAATCCAGGCTCATGTCAATTTAGGATAACGCCATTCTAGGCTAACGCCAGTCCAGGCTCGATATTCTATGCTAATACGGCCTTCTTACCCAAGTCCATGGGTGTAGCCGGTGCACTTATGTGCCTAGCCCCATATGGGTTATGACCATATGATTACAGGCTCGTCCTCACATACACATATCACATGTGTTCACACATCTTGTCCGTTAGCTATATGCCACACATATTATTAATTCCACTTGAATTAATAAGATGTTTACACATTACCACACATCATAGCTAACGCAAGTATCATATATATACACAAACATATATATGAATATATATTATAACAATATATGAGCATGCTTGTCAATACACGTTCAACGTGTCATGCAAATATCAATAATCATGGTATCACAAAATCATGCTTTCATAGGAACAATAATACCACACAATTCAAATCTCTCAGGTAGTAACTTCTGCAGATCAAAAACTAAGCAAGTCCGAAGACTTACCTGAGTATTTGCTAACAGCCAAATAAATCTATAGTTAATCTACTGCCTCCAGCCGTACCTGTAAGGAATATCATATTCCTTGTTCAACTTCTCGTTCAAAACTAATTAAATTCTATCTTTAAAATTTAATTAAATTTCGATAAATCTCGTAGTCTTAATTTAATTAATCCTTTAATTAATTAAATTTTGCCGAAATAACGTTTTGCCTGCAGGCAAATTTCTAAACCACCCGTCAACAGATCTCAACATCCAAATAGCCTAAGATCATCAAAAAAATTATTCAAACACAATGGAATTTTCAATCATCCATTCCGACAATCCTAAGGTCAATTTAACTCAACCCGCAATACGAAAAACGAATAAATTTATAATTTATTCGTTACCAACCCGATTGATGATTTGAAAGAAGTTGCGGACTCCCAGCAACACGAAGAGTAAGAGCACAACCCTAAACTCGGCTTTCGATAGCTTGCGGTGATCGACGGCGTTCCGATAACGGTAAACGAAGGCTTGACCAAAAAGCTAACAAACGGAAAATAAATGTGTACCGCGTTGAAGAGAACAAGGTAAGGGACTCATTGATACAAACGGATTTGAAAATGGCCTAGAAATAGATGATTAAGGAAGGTTCAAAGTTGAATCCGTGCGGTGGTATATCGCTCGACTTTCGCTCTGTAAAAATCAGTCGAAATGAAAGCAATTTGAAAGATGAAAATGAAGCCGTCTTTCATTCTTCAACTTATGTATATATGTATATATGAATGCAACGTGTCGAGCCGCTGTAACTTTGAAAAAATGAATATACATAATACGATACATTATATCTCTTATTATCTTGTATATATTATTTTCCTTCTTTGGCTTGCAACCCACAAGGACAATATATAATATGTAATTAGTATTGTTTGTATGCTTTCCTTATTTCGTAATTCTCCTATGCTTTATATGTAAATGTTATTGCTTTGGAATAAAACATGATTAAGAGTTTGTATCTAGTCTTTCATGGTATCAGACACACCGATCCTTTCATCTCAAACTCTCTCAAATCGTCTACTATGACTTCTACTTGTACTCCTACTCCCAAGTCGATTGGAACTATTGCTCATTTGGCCCACACCAATTCTATCTCGGCACACACTCCTAATCCGCTTACTTCCACTGATCAAAAGTCTCTTGGCCCGACGGTGTCCGGTGATCAATGGTTGACCATCTTCGATAAATTTAAAAACTATCATCTAAGTACCCACGATAATCAATCCGGTAAACTAACAACCTCTTGGATTCTTGATTCCGGGGTGTCTCTTCATATGACGGGTGATAAATCCTTTTTATTTAATATTAAATCCGTTTCTCCTCATAAAATTAAGTTACCTAACGGTAAGATATCTACCGCTTTACATACTGGATCTGTTTCTTTATCTAATACTTTTACCCTATCTAATGTTTTATTTGTTCCACGCTTACAATGCAACCTAATTTCTGTATATTGTTTAACCACTTTTTCTAATTGTGTTCTCACCATTACTAATCGTTTACGTGTCATTCAAGACAGTTCTTCGCGAAATCTGATTGGAGTAGGTGAACCTCGTAACGGTGTTTATTGGATAAACTGGATTTCCTCCTCTACCTCTATCACCGCCCCAACAACAACCCCATCGGCCGCCCCAACAGTAGCTCTAGTTGCCGTCACCAACATTGTTTCTCCTTCCGCCCTTTGGCACATGCGTCTCGGACATCCGGCGTATCAATCTATCATTTCTTTTCCTATTGTCACTAGTTTTGATTTCAATAAGCAAAAACATTTACCCTGTGATATTTGTTTTCAAGCAAAACAAACTAGATCTTCTTTTTCTTTAAGTCAATCTCGTGCAAATTCTATTTTTGATCTCATACATTGCGATATATGGGGTCCCTATCGTATTACCTCTTCGTATGGTGCAAAATTTTTACTAGATGATTTTTCCCGTATAACTTGGGTTTTTCTAATTACAAATAAATCTCAAGTGTCTAATATAATTCAAAATTTTTGTCAAATGAGTAAAACGCAATTCAATAAAGGCGTGAAAAAATTCCGGAGTGACAATGGTTTGGAATTTACTAGTCTTCAACATTATTTATCTAAAAACAGTATCTTATTCGAAAGTTCATGCGTTTATACTCAACAAAACGGTTACGTCGAACGTAAACACCGACACATCTTAAACGTGGCACGTGCCTTACTTTTCCAAGTAAAGCTTCCTATTTGTTTTTGGGGAGAAAGCATTTTAACCGCTGTTATTTGATTAATCGTACTCCTAGTTCTATTTTTAATGGAAAATCACCTTTTGAAATTTTCTTTAAAAAACCGCCCAATTTTGACAATTTATGGGTGTTTGGATGTTTGTGTTATGCCTCACAACAACCACGAAGTTCAAATAAATTTGATTCTCGATCTCGAAAAGCTTTTTTTTTAGGTTATCCGAGTTCTCAAAAAGGATGGCGTTTATTCGATTTAAACACGCAATCCATTTGTACATCACGGGATGTAGTATTTTACGAAAATGTCTTCCTTTTTAACATAAATCGGACTCTCCTTTTACTGAACCACAATCTCCTATTTTATTACCTACTAGTCTAACTCATGATGTTGACTTTCCATCAATATCTCCATCTAATCCCACGCAACCTTCTATTGCTAATATCCCCCTTTCCAATTTAATTCAAACAAATTCCACTCTCTCTCCTACTCCCTCACGTGATTCTCTCCACCCAATTCTACCTTCTCTCTCTCCTAATAATGATATTGACCTTCCCAATACAATTCAATCAAATCTCACCCACTCTCCTACTGCCACCCGTGATTCCCTCCCCACAATATTGCCTTCCCTCTCTCCTGTCCCCACCACCACTCTCTCACTTAACCTTCCCATTTCTAACTTATCGGCCGCTCCTACCAATTCACATTTCACATCTAAACCTACCCTCCCTCTATTGGATAACACGCATCTCTCTTCCCCTACAAACCCTAATATTATTCCTCCTCAATTCTCTAACCCAAACACTTCATCCCTTCCAACTAACTCCACTTCTCTCGACAGGGGGAGTTTCTCTCCTCCGGCCAATCCTCTCGTCCGCCGTAGTTCTCGCACGGCTCAACCACCTCTTCCTTTTAACGATTATATCTGTCATACTACTACTTCTCTTCCCTCGCCTACGAGTCACACTCTCTCTGATCAATCTGTGGTTAATGTACAATATCCACTTACAAATTTTGTTACGTACTCTCACCTATCTTCTACTCTTAAGTCTTATCTTGCAGCTGTTACTAGTGTGCCGGAACCAAAATCTTAGAAAACAGCATCCCTTTCTCCCGAATGGCGGAACGCCATGAAGTCTGAGATCGACGCTTTATTGCGTAACAAAACATGGAGCCTTGTTGATCTCCCTCCCGGAAAAACAACTATTGGATGTAAATGGGTATATTGCATCAAGTATAAAACTGACGGCTCTCTTGAATGTTATAAAGCCCGCCTTGTTGTTCTTGGTAACCGACAGAAAAAAGGTATTGATTTTTCAGAAACTTTTGCACCCGTAACTAAAATGAATTCGGTTAAAGTTTTTCTTGCAGTAGCCTCCATAAAAAACTGGGAGCTTCACCAACTAGACGTTCACAACGCCTTCCTACATGGTGATCTACACGAAGAAGTGTACATGTGCCCACCTCCTGGATTTGCGCCGCCTAGCTCATCGAAAGTTGTTGTCTTCACAAATCATTGTACGGTCTCCGACAGACCCCTCGGAACTGGTTCGCCAAACTTTCCGGTGCCCTAAAACGTTTTGGGTTTCAACAGTCTTACGCAGATTATTCACTTTTTTCTTACGTCCAAAATAAAACAGTTCTTCATATTTTGGTCTATGTCGATGATCTAATCATCTCAGGTAATAATTCCACCTCCATTTCTAAATTAAAATTATATCTAAATAAATGTTTCAATATGAAGGATCTAGATTTACTACGTTATTTTCTCGGGATAGAAATTACTCGCTCTTCCACAGGTCTTCTTCTTTCCCAACGAAAATATACTCTCGACATTCTTCATGAGGCTGGACAGCTCGCCACCAGACCAACTTCGTTCCCGATAGAACCCAACCACAAGCTTGCCCTCTCTAGTAGTCCACTGTTTTCGGACCCAGAACAGTACCGCCGTCTTGTCGGCCGTTTGATCTACCTTACAATCACCCGTCCGGAGCTCAGCTACTCCGTCCATATCCTTGCTCAGTTTCTGCAGTCCCCGTCTGAGGCCCACTGGAATGCGGCTCTACGAGTCTGCAGTCCCCGTCTTGTCGGCCGCTTTGACTGGATATTTTATTATGATTGGCGAGTCTCCCGTTTCTTTGAAGACAAAGAAGCAATCCACCGTATCTCGTTCCTCCGGAAGCTGAATACCGAGCAATGGCCTCCACCACTTGTGAACTCATATGGCTCAAAGCACTCCTCAAGTCCTTAGGCGTCAACCATGCTCAACCTATGACCCTATGGTGCGACAATCAAGCCGCCCTTCATATTGCCTCCAATCCGATCTTTCATGAACGCACGAAGCACATCGAAGTGGATTGCCATATCATCCGGGATCACGTCCAAAACGGCTCCATCAAAACAGCCCACATTAGATCGTCAAATCAATTGGCGGACATTTTCACAAAAGCTCTAGGACATCATCAATTTTATTTTTTACTCCGCAAGTTGGGCATTCATGATATTCATGCTCCAACTTGAGGGAGTAATACGATACATTATATCTCTTATTATCTTGTATATAATATTTTCCTTCTTTAGCTTGCACCCACAAGGACATTAATTAGTATTGTTTATATGCTTTTCTTATTTCGTAATTCTCCTATACTTTATATGTAAATGTTATTGCTTTGGAATAAAACATGATTAAGAGTTTGTATCTAATCTTTCAATACATTCATTCATGCATTTGAGATTGTAGTAGCCGACAACTCATTCCACTTTGTACATGTATAAATGAATATTATATAATATAAATGTATAAAGTGGAATTGAAGTAAAATATTCAGCCAACCTCAATTCCTTCTTTCTCTTCTATGTACGTTACAAGTGTATATATATAACTATTATATAACTTTATTATATAATATTATATATAAAGTTTATCCGAATTATTTATTTGAAACGCGGTCAAAAATTTCGGTTTTCAAAAATTACCAAATTGGAATAAAAAAATCCAGAATATTATTTGGATGATTATTTCACCACTTCTTCGGAAAACCCGTATTCCTAAGCCGTCATTCTTAGCCGTTAAGAAACAAAATAGCGACTCTTTAGACCGTTTTGCATTTTCATATTATTTCACATCTAGCACATATCCGACGTCCTGATCATTTATCTCAACTGAAATTTTATTAATTGGAGCTCCCAAATACTCCAAATAATAATGGAGGTAAAATTTATTACTCAAAAGAAAAAGTTAAAGTCTTTCCCTAAAGTCAATTCTAAGTCAACCACACTAATGTGAAATTTGACTCGTCAATTTCACACCGTTCACAAGCTATAACTCTATTATTGTCCATAGTTAAGTCTAACCCAACTTAATCATAATTAATTAGGATTCGAAAATCCTAACTTTTAGAGGTTTTGCAATTTAGAAAGGGTTGGCGGCGCAGCTTGTTGCCCGTCTCCCCTATAACTAGATGTAATTAATTTTTTTTAGAGTAAGAAAAAATCAATTTCATGGATGACTATTTAACATGTTTCTCATGTACTCTATTCACACACTTTAGAATCAACAAGTCTCAAATTATTGTCATGACCTTAACGTAAGTTTCATCATCAAGATCATATCATTAATTGAAAGAAGCATACAAATTTTTTCAATTTTTTGGATTTTAAACTTTTTCAAATATTTTTGGACTTTTGATAAATGTATGACTAACACAAAATGAAAAACATGGAACACACACACACACATTGGCTTGACCCACGCGCCAGCAACCTTTTGTACGCTAATGAATCAGGTAGTCCGAGACTATCTGTTATAGTCCGAATACTCATAAGTCCAATACCATTGATGTCCGAGTGGGGGACGTCCCTACGCGCAGGCAAAAGCAGCAAGCCCCCCTATCAAGAAAGAAGGGGCTCTTCCCACGGCGCGAACTGTCTCACGACGTTCTAAACCCAACTCACGTACCACTTGAATCGGCGAATGAGATGTAGAAAGTCTACAAATCATACGCAACATTGGCAACCCCGTATCGGCTCAATGAGCACTAGGAACCGGAATGATTGTTCGTCTGTAGGGACAGAGTTAGCCGATGCTTATTCCTATGTCATTTTTTCTCCGTGAAAAGAAGTGAACTTGTCCACCAGTAGCGGAAGAGAGGGACTCAGATAAGATCATGGAACTGGCATTTTTGGGGGGAAGAAAGCGGCCCCTTTTTCGGCGGAGTGGGCAGCATCGCTTTCTGTCGTGTAGCCGCCTTAAGTAGAATTTCTCTCTTAACTGCGCAAGAATATGAACAAAAGACGTGCATCCAAACACTCGCTCATGACATGATTCGCGGTGTGTTTATTCAATTACAGCGGGTGCTTTGGTAGATGTCTTTTCCATTCTATAACGGGGATCCATTCATTCTTCTTCACCTGCACACTTGCATCAACATCAAAGAGCTTATTCGATACCATCCTCATTCCCTTTCGCTTACGCTAAAAATGGGCCTCAATATGAATATCAACAAGATCATTGTGGAATCCGACTCAAAAATCGCCATTGACACAACTGAGCTGATAAGAAGAAGATTGAGGATGCCATCAAGGCAGCCATCCAATGGCTGGACAACAAGCTGCTTGCCGTAATAGCTCACTGGTCTAGCTCCATGGCGCCGAAAATGTATCAGGGCTCAAGTGATTAGTGAAAATCCTTCCAACTGGCTAGTGCATGAAGGAGATGCAAAATCCATGGGTCGGGCTCTCGAAAGAGAACTATAAATCCAAAAAGCAAAGGATGCCCAGACCGCTCATCAATATGCACGGTTACGTCGAGCCTCTTTCCCTCTCGGCTTCGTCAACTAGACTTGAGAACAGCGCCTGAACCCTTAAGAGAAGGCCTTTGCTCTAACTGCTTTCTTCCTCCGACTTCTTTAGCGACTTTCGGCTTCCCCACTTCCACATCAGTCGTATTCGGGAAAGCTTGCTTCCCACTCCTTCCTCCCATGGCACCTTCTAGAGTCAGAGCAATTCGCTGCTTAAGAGATTTCTTCTATGGTCCCCTCTGGTTCTTCGGGAATATAATGAAGGTTAAAATCACCGTCCGCCTCGTCCCGACCCCACGTTAGAACTCTCTTTAACTGCTTTCTTTAGAGCTAAACCTTTTTTTGCTCCTCGTAGTTCTCCCTTTAACACCAACGGTAGATAGGAACCGAACTGTCTCGCCTCAGTGCTCTCGCTTTGAGGGATTCCTTCTCGCTTGCTTGCTTAGAACCTGTCTTGCTGTTCTTGTTAGCAACTAGCTCTTCGGTCATATGTCCAACTGTCCAACCAGTCTAAGCTGTCCGCCCTTTTGCTTCTGCAATATATATATATATATATATATATATATATATATATATGAATGTAAGCATTATCAAACCACATACTTAAATTTTGTACTGTCCCTAATTCAAAAGAAAATAGATATATTTAAGAATCTTAAAGATGCATGGTGTCTTGACTTGTAGATGTGGTCCACTCCGATCTAGAGTCACAACATGACCCTTTAGGGGTCCGCTATTCCTTCCATTGATCCATTATGAAGAAGGTGTCATCGTGAAGTGCTTCATATTCATCCTTAAGTTCTCCCAATAACATAGCATGCAAGTCCAATTGTGCTTTGAGATCATCTTGCTTTTTGTCATGGGATTTCATCAAGACTCTATGATCATCACTCCTCCTTACCAAATCTTTGTAATACGAGTGAGTATCATGATCTCTTAAACCGGATTCATTTCTTTGAACATTCGTCATGGGAACATCATCATTGAGGTTTCCTTCCTCCTCCTCGAGGTCAAGGTCCTCATCAATCACTTTCCTCATCACCATCCTCCTTATGGACATAGTGTTGGTCTTAACTCTTCTAGCAAATCCACAAAATACCTTGCTCTATTCCTTGCCAAGAATACAGTACAACTAGGATCCCAAGGCAACATAATGTTAAGCACTTAAACTCTCGATCACAAGCCCGGATCTTCTTACCTTCATATAGTTGTTAAACTTAAAAAGGACAAGGTCTATCTTACAAACCTCTTAGTCTTACTGGCTACAAAGGTTTCTTCTCTAATAGTCCTCCAAAAATCCTAGTTTACCCTAGTATAATACTCTACAAAATAATACATACTCAAAATCTCCTAGATGTCATCAGTGGTAAGATTTTGGTCTCGATTTCTAAGACGGAAGGATTCTAGACCATAGGCTTCTTGGAGGGTAGGAAGATTTGAAGGTACTAAGGAACTTTAAGGTTTAGTCACCATATGTTTCCTCATTCCAACTCAAGAAGGATTCTAGACCAACCTTAGTAAACAAGGCTTTGATGTCATTATACATTCTCATACCTTCGATCAAGGCATGATCAAGGTATATAATGGGATGGGTTTTGAGCTTACTCAACCTTGCATTATCGGGCTTATATGTTTTTGGTATCACAATCTTAAGTTCGGTATGTGGAACCGGTGGTAGTGGGCTATCAATAGGCTCTTGATCTCGCTCACCCTCACTATCGCTCTCTTGGATAGGCCTCTTGCCTTTTTTTTCTTTTCTTCTAAAAATGTTATAGAAAGGAATTGGCAAAGTAGGATGTCTTTGAATATATAAGTACCTATAGGTCCTATACCATGGACATAAACTGAAAATGATATCAAATTCCAAGAATGCAAGATATAATAATGTATTTCCATGAAAAATGAGAAATTGTTCAACCAATCTAGAAAAAGTATATAAGATAGCATGATCAAGTGTTAATCAAGCTCAACAATGATAGGCATTTTTGTTCAAGAAAAGAACCATCTCATACTTCTATTATCAACATGCTTTCAATGCAGCACTAGAATCATCAAATCTAAGCCAATTTCATATGAAAGATAGATATAAGACATGATAAGATTTATCCAAAATGCTCAAATATAATAATATTCAACGATAACTCATACTAAACACTTATTCATGTCTGAGTCATCAACAATGAAATTCACATAGACTCCGAGAACAAATATGACTAATGAGAATGTGAAAATCAAATAATATCATCATGGTTTATGTAAGAGCCTTAGTCTTTTGGAGCTGAGACAGCTTAGCCGCCCCTGCGGGTTAGTGGAGCCACCCCTGCGGCTTGTGTAGTGTTCCGCCCCTGCGGCCAGGAATTTCCGCCCCTGCGGTTTCCTGCGGCTGCAGCCGTCTTTGTTGACCGGTTGACCCGTGCTTTCCCTTCTCTTCCTTACCCTCTTCTTACCTTGGGAGCAAGGGTTTCTTCTTCACTTCATTCCAGCCTTCTCACGTCCTTCTTGCTTCTCCCTTTCTCCTCCTTGATCTTGCTCTTGTTCTTCTTTGAGTTTGAAAGAGTTTGTGTGTGGCTTTGGTGGAGGTTGATGTTGTGTATGGTTGCTGAGCTTGAGAGCCAGCTAAGAGTGTGTTCTGTTCTTTCCTTGGGTGATCACAAATATAGGTGAGCTTCTTGCTTCTTCTTTCTTTCTTTCTTTCTTTCTTTGATTCCTCTTCCTTAGCTTAGGACTAGATGTGATTGGATGTATATTGATGTTTGTATGTGTATATATATGTATATGTGTGGCTGATTGTTGGTGAAGACGTGAATCCATCACGTGAAGAACCGAAGAGGAAACCGGGGTTCGCACTCTGCACTGTCGCCGCCCCCGCGCCTGGAAGCCGCCGCCCCTGCGGGACTTTGTCACCGCACCTGTGCCCGGAAGCTGCCGCCCCTGCGGCCACGGTCTCAGCGCCTGCGCCCGTGCCTGCGCTTGCCTGCGTTTTGCCTTGTTCCACCCCTGCGTCTTTCCTTTCCGCAGGTGCGTCTTGTACCGGATCTACTTAGAGTAGTATGATCCTTTCCTTTCCTAGTATGAGTGGGTTAGTAGCATGCTAGGTATGTGCATGAGGATAGAATGATGAGGAATGTGATATATCTGTATGACGGTTATGGCTTTGAGGTTTAGTAGTTTATCGAGGTTTATAAGTTGGATATGATCCTTATGGATCCCTTGGGTCTAGGTGTGACCCCTTTGATTGATAGGAGATGTGATATCTCGTTATGCCTTGTTTTAGGCAGTGTTGTCCTCCAGATTGGAGTGGACCGTGTTTGAGAGTTGATCGTGGTTGAGACTACTTCTGAGGTTGAGGTAAGTCCATAAAACTTACTTAGCTACCGTCCTTATATTGGATGTATGCATGAGTGGTGTGTGATATATGCTTGATAGCATGCGTATTGATTATTACCGACCTATGGTTTAGTGACTGCCCATTGTAGGGCGTGACAACTTGTCCTTTAAGCCCGCTGGGAGTCTGGAAGGTTCTCTGCGGGCAGGCCAGATTTGGATTGCGGGACGGGCTTTCTCCACTCCCATAGGGTATACGGGACGGTGTCCGTATCACCACTCCAACTGGCATCAACACCGAGAGGCGAGGGTTATATTCCTCGTGTCACATATATTCATATACATCTATATATATACGATTTGAGTGTTGGACTTTATAAAGATAATAAACCGGGTAAATGTGTGAAAGCATGATGATGTGTTATTATTCCTTGATGTGTGTTTCTGCTCTTCCATCTTCTATATATATGTGTATGGTTAGCTAACGGTTTTATACCGTGTTGTAGATCCTTTGCAGGTTAGGAGAGCTGCAGAGTGATCCAGAGTGGGTGATCCGCTGAGGGCTCCGTACACTAGGTCGTTATCGTGGGATATGGGGTCTTTTGTCATGTACAGTTTATGTTTTGATTGTACTCAGCGGTACCTTGTATAAACCTTTTGATTTATATATTATAGTTTTATGTTTTGGTTTTAATCTATTTGTGCCTTGTTGTAAGATCCAGTAAACTTGTTGTCAGGCTAGGGTCAGGATCCATTGTGAGATCCTAGCCCGGTAGCGCCTCGAGTCCTACGGATTCGGGGTGCTAAAGTTTAATTCAAGCAAGCACTAGGAAAGATGTAAACAAAGTAATAATACAATGACCCCCCGTTTGGTTGCAACTCCGGAAACGGATTGGAAATGAATCTAGTCCACATTTGTACCTTATTCATGAAATCATTCCATGTGGTTCCATACAAAATGCACTTTCTCCACCCTCCCTCCCCTTTTGTTACCCTATAGAATATCAAAACTAATCAATTTCTACTACAATTACTTCAAACCACAAGGAATGATTCCCAAAAACTTCATGAACATGGGTAAATGTATAGACTAGATACGTTTCAATTCTGTTTCCATTCCGTTTCCGGAGTTCAAACCAAACGGGCCCTGATTTTCTCATAATCATGCTCAAATCAAGCTCATAATCAAATATCCAATAGAATCATCAAAATGCATATCACTTAACATTCAAAACTTCAAGAAATCAGAAGAAGTCATATCTTAGATGATGTAATTTGTATAATTCAACAAGAAATTTAAAAAACTTTGAAGCTCAATCAATGGCGAAAATTTTGAAATAGAGGAAAGAAAAAATTGGGTTGAAGGTGAAAATGGGTTTTTGTGAAGGCCATGAAGATGGTATAAATGGTAGGGAGAGGTTAGAAATGAAGTTTTATGAAGAATAATGAAGGTTTTAAATATGGAGGTTATGGAGATGACAAATTTAAATTTTGAGAAACTTGAAATTTTGTAGAAGAATTGGGGAAAATGACAAAGATTGGGAAAGAGGAAGGTTGGATTTGGAGTTTTGGATGAAAAGAAGCTTGGATCTTGATTGTTCTTGGTTGAAAATGGATTTTTGGATCATCGATAGGATAGGAAAAATAAGGAGGGTTACTTGTTCGAGTTTGGGAAGAGAAAAAAATAAAAGAGGTTTAGCTCAGTTAGTGACAGTTGAAGAATGATTTTCACTTACAATTGAGATCCACTCTAGTTAGGCCTATCGTCAACGTAGCTCGAGTTTTTAGCCACTTGATCGAGCAAGGGTTGCAGAGAAAAACTCGAGGTGTCACTCAATGCTCCACTCGAGGTAAGACACTTTGCCCCTCCTTTTAAACCTGTCATTTATCCTTGAACGTTTTTCTTCACTTCTCTTCATCTCCTTTTCATGCCCTATCAATGTCACCAAGAGAACCATATAAAACACATTATTTAACATAAAAATCAAAATCAAAGGAAACAAAAATCATACCATTGGGTTGCCTTTCATTAAGCGCTCTTGTTTAAGGTATTGGGCTTTTCATAGCTTCTTTTCTTCTCTTATCCCTAATATAATCTTGATGAAGCAAGCTTGTCTTGATCTTTTGAAGCTTTCTTCTTGGTCAACCATTTCTTCAAATCCTTAAAAAAAAGCGTGAATTTTCGGTCTTCCATGCACTTTCTCCTTAACTTCTTTGGCTGGATCATATCCTTCCTGTAGAACCTCAACTTTCAAACATCATAGTTGAATGGTTCTTTATCACTAGAATATTCAATTTCATTTCATCTTCTAAGAGCTTCACAATATCACCTTCACTAAGAGGCTTGGGAATCTTCAAGTACTTGTACATGACATGTTCTTCACCAAGGTTGAATGTCAACATCCCATTCTTGACATCAATAACGGCTCTGACGGTGACTAGGAAGGGTCTTCCAAGGATGACCAACATCTTCTTATCCTCTACTATGTCAAGCACTACAAAGTTAATAGGCAATATGAACATTTCTATCGTGATTGCCACATCTTCTAATGCACCAACGTGTAGCTTTGCCGACTTGTCCACCATGAAGAGAACCATCTTGACCAGATTTGGTGTCCATAAGTTTAATCTCTCACAAAAGAGCTAGAGGATTCACGCTCACATTTCCTACAAGGTCACATAATACCTCAAATGTATCTTCTCCAAGATCAACCGACACACAAAATCTTCCCGGATCTTCTTTCTTAAACGCCATCTTTTGGTGGTTGATATGGTATGTTGACTCTCTACTCATCTTCATGAATCTTTTGGTGGTTTATCATAGGAAGACATATCTTTTAGAACTTTAAATGTTGAGGTAGAGTTTTCTTTTCCTCTCCATGAATCTTCCAAGTTGCTTGCCAAGCAACGTTCTAGCTCTCTTTTGGACAAATGGAGGAGAAGGTTTGTGAGGAGTTGGAACTAGGACTTTTTGTTTGACATCTTCCTTGCTTGCTACCTCTTTACTTGGCTCTTCTTATACAGTTATAACTTACTCTTTCCCTTTTTCTTGTTGAGTAGGTTTTGGCTCCTTTGAAGGGGAGCATTTGAAGGAGATGCTCCCTTTGGAATGATTTGAGGAACTTTCACCTTCTTTCCTCTCCTTAGGGTAAGTCCATTATAGCTCTCATCTTGGGCCATGTTGCATGCATGTCTCCCTAGGATTGACCTCTACATCTCCTCGGTAATGTGCCTAGTTGAGTTCTACTTGAAGAGGCTTGATAAGCCAATTGCTTATCTAGCATCTTTTGTCACCGGTAATGTGCCTTTTGAGTCCATTACAACTCTCATCTTTTTGTTGGAAATGAGGTCTTTGTTGTTTTGGTGGCGGTAGTCTACTTTGATCTCTTTGGTTATCATACCCTCTCTCGGCATAGCATGTTAGCTCTTCCCTTATCCTAAGATCTATATTCTCCTATTATATCCCTCACACATCAAAATGGTGTGGTTAACACTTGAACAAAATTGGCATGGGATACCCTTAACACTTTCTACCTCTCTCATGGTCTTCTCATCAAGTAGTTTTTTGAGCTCAATGACTTGGTTAGTCAATGCATCCACATTAGCATATCTTGCTACTCCTTCACTTACTTTGAACTACTTTCCTTTGAGAAGAGTCTCTCTCACAATATTTGGCTTGCTTCTCTATTAATGTTCATGCCTCATCAACATCTATTTCCACAAAAGTACCTTCGGTTAGTGAATCAATCTTGTCCCGATTGGCATTATCCAGTCCCTTGTAAAAGATCTCTAGCAACACAAGATTTGGCTCTCCATTGTGGGGGCAATCTAGCAACAATTCCTTGAACTTCACCCAACTTTGATATAAGTTGTCTCCACACTCCATCTTGGATGAGAATATCTTTCTTCTCAGCTCCTCAGTCCTATCTGGTGGGAAGAATCTGTTTAGGAACTCATGATATAGCTCCTCTCATGAAGTGAGACTCCCATATGGAATGCTTTGATACCATTGCTTGGCCTTTCCTCTAAAGGAAAACGAAAATAATGTAAGCTTGGGCTCGGATGACTTAACTCCTCTCATCTTCACGATTCTAGGAGTTCACTGTAAGTAGCAAGGGGAAGGTAGGGATGACAATCACACCCGCATCCGATGAGTGTCCGAAAATCCACCCCGAAAAAGCGGGTGAAAACCCGCTAACATGCGGGTGAAACTCGAGTGACGGGTGTAGCGGGTGATGGGACGGGTCGGATACGGGTGAGCTTCTCAGGACCCACCACCTGTACCCATCACCCACACGCATCATCCATTTTATTATAATTATTTTTTATATTTTAATGACATATAAGACCTTGTCGGCCCTACTAATTTCCATGCCCCGTGAATTATATATTTTTTGTTACATACAAAAATATTATTACTAAAGAAGACGAGTCAAATAGAGTGTGTCAACTCTAGAGTTTGTTCATAATCTTTTGTTATTTTTTTACACTTTTGGTTCATTCTATGTTTTGGAGGTATGTAAGATGTTTCGAATTTATATTTTTTCCAACCATGTTAGTTGTTAAGACTTAAATCGGAATAAGTTTTATTTTAATTTCAGCTTACACAATTTCAGCTTGTTTAAATTTTTGGATGAATTCAATGTTAAGAAAACGGGTTAAATTTCACCCGAAAAAACCGATCCAATTGTTCACCCGCGCGGGTACAGGTAAGAGTGACAAAAACTACAAATCGGGTGACGGATCACGTGAATATTTTAGGTGACGGGTCGGGTGACGGAACTGGTACATTCACCCATCACCCGACCCATTGTCGTCCCTAGGTGAAGGCGTGGGTTTTTGGATGGTCCTCCTTAAAACTAATTTTACATCACCATTTAAATCTATGAACTCTTCAACTAAAATTTCTGAGGCACATTATTGCCAAAGACAACTCCGGATGGTGGTATATGCTTAGCCGGGTACATCCTCTCTCTAAGAGTTCTTGGACCATAGAATCTTCCATTGTTGTCTCTTCTAGGCACTCCTCTATGCATTTGCTCATGGTGAATGGCATCTCTAATAAGATCCTTTTGAGCTAACAACCTAGCCTCAATATCAAGTATCATTTGGATTTGAAGCTCTTATGTCTCTCCAGCTTGGGTAATGTTCCTCTCAAGTTGGCTTTTTGATCCTCCATAACTAGTTTTTCTTTTCTTAGCTTCCTTAACCTTTTCAAAGTCTTTTTCGGCTCGGAATCAAGTGGCTCTAGTTCCTTGTTGTCACTTCTAAGCATACACAAGAACACCCACAAGTCACAAACACACACAAGTGCATCAAAAATAACAAAAAACACTTAAACTTCTAAAGAATTCTTCTAAACAATCAAACAATCTAAAACTCAATAGTCTCTTGCAACGATGTCAAAAACTTGATGTGGGGTGAGAAGACACCTCAAAATCACATATTACCACAAGTTCACAGTTATGTCAAAGTGAGGAGATATAGCAATAAGGTCGAGATCCCAAAGGACTATAAATAGTTTGAAGTGTTTCAAGTTCAATTAGCAAGATTCAAGTGTGTTAAAGAAAACTAAAAGGGAGGATCAATGTTATGGGTTTTGGGTAACAAGTAGGCAAGTATCACAAACAAGTATCAAGTATGAGAAAAACACTAGGTTTGGGGTTATTACTCCCACCGTAGTTAGTAGCATGCTCAAACATGTTGTGTTCAATAATGAAGGGAAATATAAAGGTATCAAGTACAAAGGTAACATGAATATTAGGTGAGATTTGTCACAACAAATTAGCATCACATGGTGTTTGTTATTTGTTTATATCATCCAACATAATCGTAATTTGGACAATAACATCACAAGTAGGATGATAATCCGCTCGGCCATAATCATTCTATTCTAGCATAATAAGCATCTCAATATTTCACAATCATCCTCATATTACTTATCGGTCTCAACTTGGATGATCATTCATTATTGGAAATATACAATGTGTTACGGGGACAATCTAAACTAGTGATAGTCTAACATCCGACATTTAAAATAATTCTCATACAAAATGAATGACAAGTAAATTTGATCCCTCCTATATGCTACTAACAAGCTTTTAGTTTTTCCTTCAAATCATAAACACACCATAACAACAATACTAGTCTAGCATGATTTAGGGATTTATCCCCAAAACCTAGCAAGGGTACTACTCACTCATTATCGAAAATCTCAACATGGTCTCTTAGAAACGAGTGAAATGGTTGCAAAGAAGACAACAAATGTTTAATGTAGGAAGATTGGCCGAATTTGGAATTACTAATCCAAAGTTATGACCAAAGCAAGTTGAGAATAATATCTAACAAGAACAAGAATAAAGAACATCAATGCTTCTCCTTAGATTTTATCCAAGTTCGGCAACTTCAAGCACCAAAATATTGTTAATACAACCATGCTACTACTAAGAGAATTTCATGTGATGTGAAATGGTATTTTACAATTAGCCAAAGACCTCTTTTATAGACCTAAAAGTAATGGTCCCCTCCTTGGAAAGCAAGTGGATCAAGTTGTTGGGAAGTTAGTTATGCAAGTGTATGAAACCCGGCATGACTACCACGAGTGGACAAGGTTTCTTTGGTCAAGTGGGTCTCTACAGAGCATCGAGTGTTCTACCAACTTAAGTCCGTCTTTCTTTCTCGGTTGCCTTGTCTTCTTCTCTTGACCTTTTCATCTTCTTAGCTCGAGTGATGTTGTAAACTCGAGAGAAGTTGACACTTTAGATTTCTGGCTTCTTAGCTTGAGTGATCTTGTATTCCTTGCTCGAGTAAGTAGTCACTCGAAGGTCCATACCAGCTATGTTGAACTTCCTTGCATCTGAGTCTTCTTAGGTCGAGTGAAGTGTCTTCTTTTCTCGAGTTGCTTGTCTACTTTGCTCGAGTTATGATGTAAACTCAGTTAACACTAACAACTCCACCTCCAATGCTTCTTAGATCGAGTTTAATCTTCCTTCTTGCTCGAGTTAGGCTTCACAAGATGGTCCATACTTGGGATTTCCTTTGCTCCAATGGCTTCATGTAAATAGTCAAGCTTGCCTTCTTTCTCCATTTTCTCTAATAAGGTAGATGATGATATCATGATTTCTCCTTAGGATGATTGAGATGTTGAATACGTTTTGTAAGCTCCATTTGAGACCTACAACACCTATAAACACAAAATAATGATATTTACAGCTTTAGCTAAGATGCGAATGCTTAAACCATGCTATAACTATAGCATGAGAACATGTTATCATTGCACACCCACTCATATTTCCATAATTATTTAAGAATGTAGTTCTTAAGATTAGGTTATGTTTGGATAGTTTTTTGAGCATATTAGAAGCCATATCACACAGTTGTTGGATAGTGAAGGATCGAACAACCCCTTCGGAGTCATATAGCATGAGCTTACTTATGGTTTTAGATAGAACTAAGAAGGGAGAGATCCATCTTCAAGATTATAGCGTTATCACCTATTGAGTTTGCCTATTTTAGGACTTTCAATCCACATCTATCTTTCAAATTCTTTTGCCTATGTTAATGACTTGTTTTTTCTTAATCATTGTTGATCTTACATTGTTGACAATGAAGGAGTGAGTTTTAATATAGGAATGAATGTAGAGATCATTAAGGAGGAAGCACAAGGTCGATGTCCATGAGATCCCGGATGACTATGGGGATTTGAGGAAGATTTGAGGGTGAATCCTTTCCAAGAAGGAGGTATTGATGAGGGGTTCTCACCACTACTATCTCATAGTCCTCAAAAAGTCATTGTTAAAGGAGTCATCATAAGGACAATAGCAAAGGAGCTAGCACAAGAGTTGGATTATGTATTGATAGTGTTTTCTTCTAAGTACTATGGAGGCGACTATAAGGACCTTGGTGACCATTTCAAAGAATGAAGGACTTGAAGATGACATGTTGACATCCAAGGAAGATTGTACACGTGAATACTCACCCATGCATACGAAGAAGCTCTCATGCACACGTCAAAGTGTTGTTTAGGCGTGTGATATGCACATGATCTTATTCTAATTTAGGCGTGTACCATGCTTATGTTTAAACATGTTTGAAGACTTTTAATACGAATATAGTGCTTACATTTTAAGATTGTCTAAGTTGTTTTTAGGAGGTAGAAAGTTTTTTAAAAATCTCTTGTGGCTTTTAAAGACTTTTTAGGATTTATTTTTCTAATTTATATTTCTTTTATCTTTAGAAAACAATTAGGATATATATAATTCTTTTCTAAATCTTTTTAGAGAGATCATATATTTTTGTTATTGCTTTTCACCTAAATATAATCTAGAAGAGAACTTTTGGTAAGAACTTACAAGTTGTTGTTTTCTGGAGTAGTTGTTCTTGAGTGTGTCAATATTACTTAATATCGGTATTTCTAGGCTCCATAAGCATCATCTCCATGATGCCAAGTCGTGTCGAGTTGTACAAGGCAAGGTCGTTGGTTGCGTTGTTTGGGTCTTTGATCCTGAGATCAAAGGTTCTTTCAATCGACTTATCTACGGTTTTATCTTCTCTACTATCATTGTTTCAATTCCATTTCTTTTACTCTATTTGAAAACGTTTGTCCCGTCCTACATTCACGTTTGATTGATTATGGTTTTGAGTCGAGTTTCTCACCCCTTTTGTATCAATTATAGCTTATTTTCTAGATGGAGACGAATATGGATCATCCCTTTATCAATATTAATTCTACATGTTTGATGAAGGCTCGTTATTTGCAAAGATAACATTTATGATATATGATGGCATGAGACTAGTATAACAACTTTGTGTACGTGAGTTTACAATTGAACGACTTACCTATATTACGGGTTCCACGTGCACGTGAATAATACCAAGATTTATGTATCGTATTTGTACGACAATGTGCAAATGAACACATATAAGCATCATGCCAATCAAATGAACACGGGTATATATATACGTTTCTTGAGCCCGAGTACTTAATGCATTTGAACATGATTACTTAATCCTAGATTTGCATGTTTCTTGAGCATGAGTAGCAACAATGTAATCCTACGTTTCTTGAGCACGAGTAACAACAATGTAAACCTAGTATTTGGTTTAAAAACTGAGACGCACGAGAGGAATATACACACATTTGATTATATAGTTTTGAATACATACTTGCTTCAATTGTAAACGATCGAGTCAATTAATTAAGAACGGTTTGTTCTTCTTGTTGTAACGACGGTGAAGACGCTAGGAAGACACACCGTTGAACTCATGCAAAATAGGTAATAATGAGTATATTACTAATGACAAAAACTAATATTTTTGTTTATCCTAAAAGAAAGGAAAACATCATATGAGGTTATTTAATAGGTAATTTGATTAGCTTATACTTTTAATGTATATTATGGCCGAAATTTGTTGATTCACACGAACTAATCTCTATACAATAATAAAACAACCCTCCTTTTGTCAACGTGTCATCTTCTTAAGTTGTCCACCACAGTAATTTTTCGATTTATTTACAATTATTCCACTCCTTTTTTACGAATACACCACTCCACAAAAACCTCCTCACTCGAATCCTAATAACCTTTTTACGAACATACACCACATTCCTCTATAACTTGTTCAAACCCTGCTCATTTACAGATCTATATTAATATACACCACATTTCTCTATAACCTGTTGTTCAAACCCTGCTCATTTACAGATCTATATTAATATACACCACATTCCTCTATAACCTATTGTTCAAACCCTACTCACTTACACATCTATATGAATATACACCACATTCCTCTATAACTTGTTGTTCAAAATCCTGCTTATTTACATCTGTTGAAACAAGAAGAAATGTCACATATCAAAACAGAACATATACTACGTACCAAATCGAAATCAATAACTAACTAATAAAATCCGATTCAATTTAGATTTTGTTAACAGATGATACATTTAACTTCATAATTATGTAAAAAACTAACAGGAAAAAATACTACATATCAAAACAGAACATATACTACGTACCAAATCAGAATCAAGAACTAACTAAATCACTATTCTATAACACAAAATATCTCACGTACCAAATCAGAATATATGATACATTTAACTTCATAATTTTGTAACAAACAAATCTTCATCAATTATACTCAAATAGCATTCCTAATATCCCATAATTATCAAAACAAACTAACTTGTAGGAATGGAAACGGGTCGGTTGATGAATGGATGTACCAATTCCGCTAACCATCCATCTTACTCAAGTTATCACCCACCCTGCCCATCACCCACCTAACACTTCACCCATATTCCACCCATCCATCAACCACCGGGTGATCGGGTGGTTCGGGTGAAGTAGTCGGGTGTGAGGTAATTTTTTTCGTTTTTAAAATTTTGAAAGTTATGACAATTTTCAATTTAAAAATAACAAAAATTAAAATTTACTATGTTATCAAATAGTGTGAAACATAATAAACCAACAACAAAAAGATTTCCAACTAATATAAACCAAACTGATGCAAAAAAAACACAACTTTGTATGCATACAACAAAAGTAAATTAACATAAATCAAATGAAACTCCTCTAAGCTCGATATAATAATACACTTCAACAACCTAACATAATAAAAAAATTAAAAAATAATAATTAGAAAATCAAATATTTTGATCCGCTATGCAAAATATAGTCAATATTCTTATAACATGATGTGTCATAATGGAACCTATTTGAAGAATATTGATCCGCTATGCATTTGAGTTTGTTGATTTCGAAACTATCAACAACAATAACAATGACACAAATATTTTGATCGGTAAAATATATTGGATTCCATATTTCAACCTGTTCTCTGGATATTGGTTTCATATATATATATATATATATATATATATAAATGTGTTATTAACATTTTTGTCTCAATTATAGATGTCATTGGTCATTTATCGTTCATTGGGCCACTAGATTCTCAATATGAAAGACGGAATATTTTCTTGAGGGACTTTGGGTAAGCATATTAACGCAAACTATATTTACATCATCAATATATGTCCGCAAAATGGATCTTTTTTCCACATGACAAGAATAAGGTACGTAAGTGCACAATATGGGATTCATATGCACACCAATTTGACTCATATAGCGATAATGTTCTGTTGAGTGATAATTCATCTCGGTCAAATCAAGGAATTTGTAGGCTTGACCTAATACTAATTATTCTCGGTCATATCAATTTCTTAATACAAGTTGTTAGTATTATGATGTTATTTTGATATTCATGTATCTTAACTATTTAATAATATACTCATATAATTTATCATATACAGGAGAATTTTATGTATCTAATGTCAAGTCGGTTATAACAAAGATTTTTGTTGATGAATGTGGGCTACTAGATATTATGGACTATAAGACCAGGTTTTGTGTTATGCATTGCATATCATCATGTCATTATGTACCTTTAAAGATTTACTAACCCAAAAAGATACCTTTAAAGATTTACCGGATAAGTCTCATTAATTACCTAACTTAGAAATGAATAATGACATATTTTATCCAATAAAGGTTACACCTTTATTACCTAAGGTCAATCTTCTTATATATCTAAAAAGTAATATCACCGGGTAGGTCTCAATTCCAACTCAGGTTATTAGCTTAGAAGGTTCCAAACTAGATTTGTCTCCAAAACAACTGATAACATGATTTATCGACATGTTGCATTCATGCATTTAGCTAGATTTTCCCTTTTTGCATTCATGTTTTGGCCTTATTTTGTGCCATTTATGCTTGTTTAGTTCTACTTTGCAAGAATAGATGTCTACACACGCTATTTGTGGATTTGTAGGTGATTTGGCACATTTTGGAGCTAAAACGACGTATTTGAGGATCAAGCCTCGAAGTGGATGCATTGGAGAAAGCGTACGTTCGCGGGAAAGGGCAAGGAATCGAGCTAAAGGCGTGAAGGAACGAAGCAGACTGCATCTCGGACCGAGATAGCCTGATCTCGGCCGAGATTTCTCAATCTCGGACAGAGATGGCTTGATCTCGGTCAGATCAGACCGAGATGGTCCATGATCTCGGCCGAGATTTCTTGATCTCGGCCGAGATTCCCAAAGTCTTGATGTGTAGAACCTACTGTTGCCATATCTCGGCCGAGATTCCCAAAGTCTTGATGTGCAGAACCTACTGTTGCCAAATCTCGGTCCCAACAGTGCTGATCTCGACCGAGATTTGTTGCCCAAGATTTCTTGTTCGGCGATTTTATTTTATTTTTGGATCTGATTTAGCCCAACCCATTCTTTGGAAGGTTGTTGGGTATAAAAGGGAAGCTCCAAATAATTTCGAAGGGTCCGTTTTAATCCGATTTTGAGGGTTAGGTTACCCTAGAGGGGGGAGCCGTCTCCTTCCTTTTTCCCTTCTTCTTCTCCATTGTTCTTCATTAGTTTAGAGTAAAGATTTAGACTTTTATATTTAGTTTTGTTTGAAAGACTTTGTTGAGTTGAGATTTGTCAAAATTGAAGGTTTTTATTTATTGAAGTTAAGTTCCTTTCATTCCTTTTTGTTATTTATTTATTTGTATTTCTTTGATATGATGTTATTGGCTAGAACTTTGAGGTTCCAAGGTTGACAGAGATTTGTTTATGCCTTGGATTATGATGGAATAGTTGGAGTTTATGTTTGGTTTGTTTAGCCTTGAAATCCTAGTGGTTAGTTTGGCCTGAATCTAGTTAGAATCCTTCTAGCGAGTGACCTAAGTTGGAACTGAGACTTACCCGGTGATATTCCTTCTTAGATACCTTAGAGAACTTAATCATAGGTAATAAAGGTTTGTCCTTTCTAAGTAGGGTAATACTTGAGACTTACCCAGTAATGGTTTACCTTTCCCTTAGTTTGTAGTCTAGTTTGTTTAAAATTTCCTACCTCTCTCCCTTGAGACTTACCCGGTAATAGGTAGTTTGGTTTAGAACTAGATGGTCTTGAGACTTACCCGATAATAGACCATCAGCTTAGAAATGTTCATCCTTGTGCTTGTCAGTCATATATGTCTTATGAGTCTTTGTTTTTTCCCTTTAACTTGATTATCTTTGTTTTTTCCCTTTAACTTGATTATGAGTCTTTGTTTTTTCCCTTTAACTAGATGGTCTTGAGACTTCCCTTTAACTTGATTATCTTTGTTTTTTTTCCCCTTTTTTGTTTGTTTGTTTGTTTTGACTTTCAATCAATAGGGACAATTGATTGCGAGTCCTTTAAACCTTTTTAAAACCTTTTTGATTTCTTTTTCTTATCTTTTCCAACCTCTTGTCTTTATTTGAGATCTATCATATTTATAATCATAGCTGCAAATTAATCCTCCCAGTCCCTGAGATCGACCTTGGAATACTTACCCTTACTGTGATTGACCCATACATTGTGGGTTCGCTACAATTTGGGTGTTTATTTCTTGTTTTACAAATTTAGAGCATACCGTGGTTTTTACTAACCTGTGAGCTTTTATCATTATTGATAAAGGTTTATAGGGGTGTAAAAATAGCGAACAACAACCAATAGGATTTAAAGCAATTCACACCAATTAAGGCACAATCTAATCCATCATAGTACAAGGCATAAACAATTCCCTACTAACCTTGGAATCATAACAGTTCTAGCCAAGAATCATCATAGTAGATTCAACAATCAATTCTAAAGGAAACAAGCAATTCATGGAATAACAATGAAAAGAAGAGAAAGTACTTAGCTTGAATGACTGTAATTCCAATAAATGTTGTCCCAATTGTATCGACAAAAGCTGAATGTAAAAGTTTGAATCTTTAAACTAATCTATGAAGATCAATGAATGGAAACGGGATGAAACTCAATAGAACAGGGTAAAGGAGATGTAACCGGATGTCACACACCTCTAATGAACGAACCTAGGGCATCCTTTTATACACAAACCCTTGTCAAAAGACGTTGGGCTGAAATGGAAAAGGCCCGTAAATAAAATATTACGTTCAGGTCGAAATCTCGGGTGGGATCTCGGCCGAGATGGGTTATATCGGGGCCGAGATTGGGTTATATCGGGGCCGAGATTCTTCATCATAATGGATCTCGGTCAAGGTCATGTGGTATCTTGGCCGAGATCCCGACTGAGATGCTCAATAGGAGCTTGAGTCACGGGCCGAGATGCTTCTATCTCGACCGAGATGGCTCATTGGTCGTTCTTCATGCCTTTAGCTTGATTCCTAGCCCTTTCCCGTGCACGTATGCTCGCTCCAATGCATCCACTTTGAGGCTTGATCCTCAAATGTATAGCTTTAGCTCCGAATGTTCCAAATCACCTACAATGAACCAAAAGTGTGTGTAGACATCTATTCTTGCAAAGTAGAACTAAACAAGTACAAATGACACAAACTAAGGCTAAAACATGAATGCGGAAAAAGGGAAATCTACCTAAATGCATGACTATACTAGGTCGATAAATCATGTTATCAAAATACCCCATACTTGTCTTTGCTTGTCCTCAAGAAAATAGTAAATCTATGATAGGATAACATGAATTATCTATGCAAAACATATTTTGGTAGTGCTTCTAATTACGATCACCCTCAATAGTGTAGTTTCATAGTCAAAGACATATTTCTTATAAGGTCAAATAAAGTAGGCATAGAAAGGATAATCACACTTTACAAGAAAATCATGCTCATTATTCCAATCACCATTATCTAATCATCATGAGAAATTCAAGTTTAGGCTACTAAGTCAAACACATGTATACAGAGATCAATATGACTTAGCAATTGAGAAGGTCAAAGAAACGTGATGAGGGTATGATATATTTGGGTAATGTGGTGGTAATCCGGGAAGAAGAACAACATATTCAATTCTTTTCTACTTCAAAATCCACCCTTTGCATTTTTTTTTCTTTTCTTTTCTCTCGTTTTTGAGTGAAAGGCATTTGGTGCACAATAGCCGAAACCTTGGTGTTCAGTTTCCTTCACGTACCTCACACCTTGCACATACCAAATTAACTCGTTAGGACGTTTAGCTAATCAGACTTTGACAAGACACAAACACCCGATTATGTGAATGGTGTCGAGTTACTCATTTTTATAATCAACAATCCCCTAAAAGCTTTGCTTTTCGATTCACATCACTTTTCATCACATTCACCTTCTTTACATAATACACATCAACAACATCAAGTTAAGCACACACCTTCAAACTTCACTTTCCTAATTCCTGGATAGGTCAAAAGGAGGCAATTATATTCAATGTTTGAGGGGCTAAGTATGAACAAGATAGAGAAGAAGAATGAAATTAAATTGCCTAAATCAATCCTATGCTATGTATAAGAACTTATCATGTAGCTTCAACTATTCTAACTCAATCCAACTACACAAGGAAGTTTTCATAACTCACATAAAAATCAAGCAAAGTATTCAAATCCCACATATGTCATTAGTCAAATTAAGCTCAAAATAGTTATCAAAGGCTAACTCACTAACACAATATCTTCACAGGGGTCATGTCATTTCTAGAAGCACAATTTTTTTTTTATACATGCTAAAAGGAAACATGTGACTGGAAATTCAAACTATCTAAATGCAATGCAATGAAAAGAAACATGCTAAAAATATTGCAAGTATCCCACCCCATACTTAAAACTCACATTGTCCCCAATGTGAAGAATAAATAGAAGATGAAAAAGAATACTCACAATGTAAAAATCAGTGATCTGGCTCAATCATATGGAAGTGGTGAAAAACAATGGCGTGAATTCCTTCAAGCATCTTCTCGTCATTTATTACCTAAAACCTCGAAAGACAAATATACCAAAATGCGCAGAAACGCAAAAGCAAAAAGAAAAAACAAAAACAAAGACAAAAAGACTCTTACCTCGGGTTGCCTCCCGAGAAGTGCTTGGTTTAAGGTCTCTAGCCATACCTAACTCCGTTGATTCCTAACCTGGAGATGTAGGCGAAGTCTGCTCCACCAAAATTTCCTGTTTATACTTATTTAGCCTACTCATATTCACTCGGATTTGTCCTTCATGTTCACCCCATACTTCAATGGTTCCATGGGGGTGAACTTTCTTCACAATGTACGGCCCTGTCCACTTTTTCCTCATCTTTCCCGATATTAGGTGCAATCTCGAGCTCGATAGAAGAACGAGATCACCTTCATTGAACTTTTTTCTTCCTCTTTTTCTTCTTTAAATAAGCTTTATATATCCTGGCGCTCTCGTAAGCGTCAAGTCGGCCACCCTTCTCTATTAGTTGGGAGAGTGATAATGAAACTTGATAAATTGATTTATCGACCTTTTTTAGTCATGCATATAGGTAGATTTTCCCAATCTGCATTCATGTTTTAGCCTTAGTTTGTGTCATTTATGCTTGTTTAGTTCTACTTTGCAAGAATAGATGTTTACAAACACTATTTGTGGCTTTGTAGGTGATTTGGCATATTTTGATGTTAAAACGACGTATTTGAAAATAAGGCCTCAAAGTGGATACATTGGAGTGAGCATACGTGCACGGGAAAGGGCTAGGAATCAAGCTAAAGGCATGAAGGAACGACCAAGGAGCATCTCGGACGAGATCTACCTATCTCGGTCCGAGATGGAAGGCTTGGAAGCTTCTGTTGCAATATCTCGGTCGGCATCTCGGGTGGTATCTCAGGTGACTTGACCGAGATTCCATGACGCTGAAGATCAAAGACGAAATCTCGGTCCTGACCTGAGAAATCTCGGTCGAGATCCAGCCCGAGATTCTTCCCTGAGCGTTTTATTTTGTTTACGAGCTTTTTCCTTTTTGGCCCAATGTCTTTTAGCTAGGTTTTGCAAAAGGAAGTCTTGGATTCATTCCAAGGGGTGCTTATTGAGGGCCAGAATTTTCCCTAGAGGGGGAGCCATCTCGTACCCTTCTTCTTCTTCACCATTGTTCTTCATAGCTTAGATTAGTTTAGATGAAAGTTCAAGACTTTCTAATTCAAATTTTTTTGGAAGAGATTGTGGATTTCAGATTTAGTAAGATTGAAGGTTTTTATTCATTGAAGTTGAGTAGTGATAACATGATTTATCGACCTGTTGCACTCATGCATTTAGTTAGATTTCCCCTTTTCGCATTCATGTTTTAGCCTTAGTTTGTGCCATTTATGCTTGTTTAGTTCTACTTTGCAAGAATAGATGTCTACACACACTATTTGTGGCTTTGTAGGTAATTTGGCACATTTTGGAGCTAAAACGACGTATTTGAGGATCAAGCCTCGAAGTGGACGCATTGGAGCAAGCGTACGTGCACGGGAAAGGCGAGGAATCGAGCTAAAGGCGCGAAGGAACGAAGAAGACCGCGTCTCGGACCGAGATGGACCGATCTCAGTCAGACTAGACCGAGATGGTCCAAATCCCGGCCGAGATTTCACTTTGCTTGGCCGAAATTTCTCCTGGCTCGGCCGAGATGGCCCTAGCTCGGCCGAGATGTTTCGAGCACGGCCTAGATTTCTCGATCTCGGCCGAGATTCCCGATGTGCTGACGCGTTGAAGTTTCTGTTGCTGAATCTCGATCCCGACTGGCCCGATCTCGGCCGAGATTTCTCCCGAGATTTTCTGTTCGGCGATTTTATCTTATTTTTGGATCGGTTTTGGCCCAGCCCGTCCATTGTAAGGTTGTTGCCTATAAAAGGGAAGCTCTAGGTTATTTCTAAGAGTCCGAATTGGTCCGATTGTAGTCCATTTCTTTTAGGGTTAGGTTACCCCATAGGGGGGAGCCGTCTCCTTCCTATCCCTTCTTGTTCTCCATTGTTCTTCATATGTTTACATTAAAGTTTCAGACTTTCACATTGAGTTTTGTTGGAAATACATTGTTGATTCGACATTTAAGAAGATTGAAGGTTTTCAGTTATTGAAGTTAAGTTCTTTTTATTCCCCTTTGTTATTTATTTATTTATCTTTCCTTGATATGATTGCTATTGGCTAGAACCTTGTGGTTCCAAGGTTGACATGGATTTGTTTATGCCTTTGATTATGATGGATTAGTTTGTGCTTTGTTTTGGGTTTGAATTGCTAGAAATCCTAATGGTTGGCTTGGACTTGAACCTAGTTAGAATCCTTCTAGCTAGTAACCTAAGTTGGAATTGAGACTTACCCGGTGATATTCCTTCATAGATACATGAGAGACTGATCATAGGTAATAAAGGTTTATCCTTTATTGGTTGAATGTGCTTAGATTCCTTGCTAAGTAGGGTAATACCTGAGACTTACCCAGTAATGGTTTACCTTTCCCTTAGTTTATAGTTTGGTTTGTTTAAAATTTCCTACCTCTCTACCTTGAGACTTACCCGGTAATAAGTAGTTGGTTTGGAACTAGATAGTCTTGAGACTTACCCGGTAATAGACTGTCAGCCTAGAAACGTTCATTCATGTGGCTTTTCTACCATATATCTTTATGAGTCTTCCTGAATCTATATGTATAAACAATGATCTTGAACCATTGGAATCCATTTTCTTTCCTTTAACTAGATTATCTTTGTTTTCCCTTTTTATTTGTTTGTTTTGACTTTCAATCAATAGTGACAATTGATTGCGAGTCCTTTAAAACATTTTCAAAACCTTTTTGACTTATTTCCCTTATCTTTTCCAACCCCCTGTCTTTAATTGAGATCTATTCTATTTATAATCATTATTGCATATTAATCCTCTCAATCCCTGAGATCGACCCTGGAATACTTACCTTTACTGTGATTGACCCATACACTGTGGGTTCGTTGTTATTTAGGGTATTATTTTCAGGTTGTAAATTTAAAACTATCACTTCCTTGTTTTACTAACTTATAGGTCTTTATCATTATTGATAAAGGTTTATAGGAGTGTAAAAACAGCAAACATGTTTTTGGCGCCGTTGCCGGGGACTGAGAAAGCTTAACTTGCGTGTTTTGATTATATATAGTTTAGATCTTTCTTGCTACTTTTGATCTTGTTCTCTTTCTGTCTTTGCATTCTCCAGGTTTAACAAAATGGTTGAGAGAAACCTTCGAGTTGAGTTAGATGAAACCTTGGAGCGGATTGACTATATGGAGAGAGAACTAGAATATGAGATTTTCTTGGTGAGCAGAGTGGGAGAAAGTGAGGAAAGATTAGAGCAGATTGATTATCTAGAAGATGAAATTATGTACCAAAGATATGAAGCAAGACGACAACGGGCAGAAATTGAATCTTGGTTCAACAAATACATAATCAAGTCTGAAAGTACCTTATCTCCTAGGGAAGGACCTCAAACGCTAAACTAATTGCGGAGATCAAGGGAGAAATCTGAAAGCATCTTAACTCCCAAGGAAGAGGTTCATCCAAAGGAAGAGCGCATCGAGCATGAAGAGTTGACGAAGGAGGAAGACGGATCGGACAACCCTATCCCGATCTCGGCCTAATCCTTACAAATCTCGGCCGAGATTTCTTACATGACTGCCCGAGATTTGCTGAAAATCGTCCCTGTGGCTCCCATCTTACTCAAGCTGCGCCTAAAAGCTGGAGGGCAGTGCCAAAGGAACCTCCCAAGGTTAGATTGAAGCTTCTCCCTTGCCAAAAGAGCTTATGGTTCAAGTATGGGGTAACCCACAAGATTACTATCCCATACCATCTTTTATTGCTGGGAACAGTGGAGATCTTCCAACAGGACATGAAGAGAGTTCTCAAGAAGAAAATCTATGGGTCTTGTGAAGAGTGGTTGAAATGACTGGATGAGCAGTCCAAGGTTTTTGATGTGAGCTAACACAACCACATAATTGGGTCTGGCTAGAGACCTTAAACCAAGCGCTTCTCGGGAGGCAGCCCGAGGTAAGAGTCTTTTGTACTCTTGTTTTTGTTTTTTCTTTTTGCTTTTGCACTTATCTGCGTTTTGTTTCTTTTGTCTTTTCAAGTTTTAGGTAATAAATGAAGAATAGTTGCTTGAAGGAGGTTGCACAACCGCTTGTTTCCACTACCACTTCCATTTACATGTGCCATATCATTGATTTTTACATTGTGAGTATTCTTTTTCACTTCTATTTATTCTTCACATTGGGGACAATGTGAGTTTTAAGTATGGGGTGGGATACCCGCAGTCTTTTAGCATGTTTCTTTTCTTGTCACCCGTTTCCTTTTAGCGTGCATAAAAAAAATGTGCTTCTAGGAATGACATGACCCCTATGATGGTATTGTGCTTGTGAATTAGCCCTTGATTATTACTTTTGAGCTCAATTTGATTTATGGCATATATGGGATTTGAATACTTTGCTTGAATTTTATGTGAATCATGAAAATTGCCTTGTCTAGTTGGATTGAGTTTTGATAGTTGAAGCTTCATGATAAGTTCTTATACATTGCATAGGGATGATTTAGGCAATTTGACTTCATTCTTCTTTTATCTTTATCATGCTTAACCCCTCAAACATGAAATTCATTGTCTCCTATCCGGGAATTAGGAATGTTTAGTTTGAAGGTTGTGCTGAAATTGTTGTGTTGTGAATTGTTTGAAGAAGTTTGAAGGATGTGAAATGTGATGTGAAAAAGAAAAGAAAGGCTTATAAGGGATTGTTGGCTATGAAAGATGAGTAACTCGGTACCATTCACATAGCCGGGTGTTTGTGCCTTGCCGAAGTCTGATTAGTTTTAAAAACATTCCCTTAGAGTTGATTTGGTATGTGCATTTTGGTGTCAGGTACGTGAAGGAAACTGAACACCAAGGTTTCGGCTACTGTGCACCAATGCCTTTCACTCCGGAAAAAGAAAAGAAAAGAAGAAAATTTGCAGATTATGAAAGAGTGGTGAATGCTGAGTTGAAAAGATGAAGTGTGTTGTTTCTTCTTCCCGGATTAGCACCACATGACCTAAAGAACATCCTACCCTTATCACGTTTCTTGGCCTTTATTTGCTAAGTCCTTTTGATCTATGTATACATGTATTTGACTTGGCAGGCTTAGACTTGAATTTCTCAATTATATTATATATTAGTAATTTTGATGATGAATGTGAAATTCTTGTAAAGTATGATTATCCTTTCTATGCCTATTTCATTTGATCTTAATTGAAATATATCTTTAGCTATGAAACTTGCACTATTGAGGGTGATCATAATTAGAAGCACTTCGCGTTTTTGTTTTTTTTTTTTGTTTTGCATAGATAATTCATGTTATCTTATCTAAGATTTACTACTTACTTGAGGACAAGCAAGGATAAGTATGGGGTATTTTGATAACATGATTTATAAACCTGTTGCACTCATGCATTAAGTTAGATTTCCCTTTTCCGCATTCATGTTTTAGCCTTAGTTTGTGCCATTTATGCTTGTTTAGTTCGACTTTGCAAGAATAGATGTCTACACACACTATTTGTGGCTTTGTTGGTAATTTGGCACATTTTGGAGCTAAAACAACGTATTTGAGGATCAAGCCTCGAAGTGGACGCATTGGAGCAAGCGTACGTGCACGGGAAAGGCGAGGAATCGAGCTAAAGGCGCGAAGGAACAAAGAAGACCGCGTCTCGGACCGAGATGGACCGATCTCGGTCAGACCAGACCGAGATGGTCAAATCTCGGCCGAGATTTCACTTGGCTCGGCCGAAATTTCTCCTGGCTCGGCCGAGATGGCCCTAGCTCGGCCGAGATGGTTCGAGCTCGGCCTAGATTTCTCGATCTCGGCCGAGATTCCCGATGTGCTGACGCGTTGAAGTTTCTGTTGCTGAATCTCGATCCCGACTGGCCCGATCTCGGCCGAGATTTCTGCCCGAGATTTTCTGTTCGGCGATTTTATCTTTTTTTTGGATCGGTTTTGGCCCAGCCCGTCCTTTGTAAGGTTGTTGCCTATAAAAGGGAAGCTCTAGGTTATTTCTAAGAGTCCGAATTGGTCCGATTTTAGTCTGTTTCTTTTATGGTTAGGTTACCCCATAGGGGGAGCCGTCTCCTTCCTTTCCCTTCTTCTTCTCCATTGTTCTTCATTAGTTTACATTAAAGTTTCAGACTTTCACATTGAGTTTTGTTGGAAATACATTGTTGATTAGAGATTTGAGAAGATTGAAGGTTTTCAGTTATTGAAGTTAAGTTCTTTTTATTCCCCTTTGTTATTTATTTCTTTATTTATCTTTCCTTGATATAATTGTTATTGGCTAGAACCTTGTGGGTCCAAGGTTGACAGGGATTTGTTTATGCCTTTGATTATGATGGATTAGATTGTGCCTTGTTTTGGATTTGAATTGCTAGAAATCCTAATGGTTGGCTTGGACTTGAACATAGTTAGAATCCTTCTAGCTAGTAAGTAACCTAAGTTGGAATTGAGACTTACCCGGTGATATTCCTTCATGGATACATGAGAGTGATCATAGGTAATAAAGGTTTATCCTTTATTGGTTGAATGTGCTTAGATTCCTTGCTAAGTAGGGTAATACCTGAGACTTACCCGGTAATGGTTTACCTTTCCCTTAGTTTGTAGTCTGGTTTGTTTAGAATTTCCTACCTCTCTACCTTGTAACACCCCAAATCCGCGGGACTCGGGGCGCTACGGGCGAGACCTCACAATGGGTCCCGACCCTTAGCTTGACAACAATTTCACCGGACCTTCCAACATGACACAAATAAAGGTCGAAAACTCAAATATGTTTTTAATGTATGCGGAAACAAGAAGTACAAAACTACAACTTGAAAACTCAGCCGAGTCCTCAAAACAACGTAAATAAATCCGAATTCTAACAAACGTCAATATCCATAAAAGACGACATGAAAAGACTCAAAACATCCCCGTCCTATAATGTACGGAGACCCCGGCTGTCCACTCATCCGCCTCACTCGGCGGCATCCCTAACCTGCAAGTCATCTACACAATCGGTTTAAAACCGTTAGCTAATATTCTAGGCATTAGAAAAGCGGTGAAGGCACAAACACACCCATAACACAAAACATAAATCACACAAGTCCGGTTCCTTATCTTTTATTATTAAGTCGTATTCCAATCTAGTTCAACTTCTTTTGTGACACGAGACCCCAATGGTCTCGCCTCGGTCCCTACTTACCGGAAAGGAATGGTACGGATGCATCCGTCCATCTAACCCGCCGGGCTAGTCGCCGAGAATCCCCTAGACCTCACTATGGGCTAGGCAGTATTGTCACCGCCCGTTCTCATACACTTGGGCCAATATAAACATATATATAAAGTCGGTGGTCCTAATTACCGGTTTCACCGTTATAACATAAAATAACATACACCACCAAACACACAACAATATTAATACATAAAATACGAGCTAAGTAAGTCCGGAGACTTACCTCGTCCCAAACGCTAACTCACAAAACACTCACGCTTCCCTTGGGAAGAAGTACTCAACCTGTTCACAACAAGGTATCATAAAAACCCGCTCAACTCGAGAAGTCTAGGACTTGTACACAAATGAACTACGCAGGATCATTTGACTCGCATTCTAGGGCCGCATCCTAGAGTCCAACATAATTACCGTCAATAATGACGTAAAAGCCAACTAGGTCTAATCCCGCTCCTCACATTCTCTTAAGGTCTCGAAGGCCACTACTTGGCATTATTCTAAGTCATGCTAGTTCCACCCTATCATGATACTACCAAGCATATATATATGTAAGAGCCGTAGTCTTTCGGGCCGAGACCGGACCTTGGCCGAGATTAGCTTTGGCCGAGGATGGTCTTGCCGCCCCCGCGGTGAGTGGCGTCGCCCCTGCGGCTGCTTGGACCACCCCTGCAGGTTCCGGCGGCTGCAGCCGTCTTCTTTGACCTTGTTGATCCGTGCTTTACTCTTTGCTTTGCTCCTTCTTACCTTTGGCTGATCAAGGGTTTCTTCATCTTCTTCTCCAGCTTCTCTCCACGTTCCTTGCTTCCCTTTGCTCCCCTTTGATCTTGTTCTCGAGTTCTGGAAGAGATTTGTGAGATTTTTGTGTGTGTACCTTGTATGAGTGTTGGCTGAGGTTATGCTAGGCTTGGAAGCCAGCCTTGGTAGCAGTTGAGCTCCCCTGCAGCCTTAGACCACAAGTGTGGTAAGGTTTCTTCTCCTCTCTTCTTTCCTTCTTGCCTTCCTTCATAGCTTAGGATTAGATGATTGCCTAGGCATGTTCTGATGTTGTATGTGTATACATGTGTATGGTCTTGGCTTTGGGTGAGAGTATAGACGTGATTTGATCACGTGAAGAACCGAAGAGAAGCCGCGAAGTTGCCTTTTGCACTATCGCCGCCCCCGCGGCCAAGAGCCACCGTCCCCGCGGCTACCGTGCCACAACGCCTGCGTTGCGCCAGCGGCCGCCCAAGTTCCGTATCGCCGCCCCCGCGGCCACATTCCGCCGCGCCCGCGGCCACCTGCTTTCGCCCCTGCGTCCCTTGTGACCCGCAGGTGAGTTTTTTCCCGGATCTACCTAAGGCTAGGTTGATCCTTTTCCTTCCTAGTATGAGTGTTAGTAGCCTGCTAGGTGCGAGTTGAAGTTACAATGAGTTGAGTATGGAACTGTTATGCCGGTTACGGCCTTTGAGGATTACGAGTTTGAATATGATCCGTATGGATCCCTTGGGTCTAGGTGTGACCCCTTGTATGGATATGTATATGATGTATGCGTTATACCTTGTTTAGGTTGAGTTGATCTCCAGAGCGGAGCCGAGTATTCTGAGTCTGTGACTTCCGAGGTTGAGGTAAGTCCATAGGACTTACTTAGCTGCCCTCCATAGATTGGATGTGTGCCTGAGTGGTGGATGTTATGCTTTATAGCCCGTATGATATATTGTATTACCGACCTATGGTCTATTGACTGCCCATTGTAGGGCCGTGACAACTTGTCCATTCATCCCATTGGGAGTCTGGAGGTTCTCTACGGGCAGGCCAGTATGGCTCAGTGGGCCGGACACCTGTCCACTCCCATAGGGTACACGGGAGGTGGTACCGGATCCCCACTCCAGCTGGCACTATTCCCGAGAGGCGAGGGTTATATTCCTCGTGTCACATATGTTCATATTGAGTTATTATTTATACGCTGTATGCGCCGGACTATTATTATAAGATAATAAAATGGGTAAATGTGTGACAGCATGTTTATATGTTTAAGTTCTGCCGTGTGCATGTGCTCTAGCATCTTCCTTTGTTGTGTTTGGTTAGCTAACGGTGTAATGCCATGTTGTAGACTTTGCAGGTTAGGACACTGCAGAGTGATCCAGACGGGGCGATCTGCTGAGGGTTCCGTACACTGGGGTTATACTCGTGGATGGGTATTTTGGATATGTATATATATATGATATGCTTTGTTGTACTCAGCAGTTGTATAAACCTTTTGACATGTTTATATATCAGTTTTATGTTTTGGTTTTAATCTGTTGGTGCCTTGTTGTAAGATCGATGAAATTGTTGTCAGGCTAGGGTCGGGATCCATTATGAGATCCTAGCCTGGTAGCACCTCGAGTCCCACAGATTCGGGGTGTTACAAAGGTGGTATCAGAGCCCAGGTTGACAACAATGGCACTAGTAATCTGCAATAAAGGTTGGATAGATAAATAAACAGAACCCGAAAGGGGTCTGACTTTTCAAAAGGTTTTGTTTGAAATGAGTACAAAACGTTTTGGGATATCGTGTACGTGAGCCATCGCCCCTCTCAAGTTCTCGACAGTATAGGTATATATATGTATAGATAGATACTATCTGCTGTGATGATGTGTTATATACCTATACATACGGCATATATATTGCCATCTGAGTTAGGTTTATGTCCTCTGCAGATGGTTCAGGCTAGAGCCTTACTTGCAGCAGGACGGGGTAGAGGCAGACCTCCGTTAGGTAGAGGACGGGGTAGGATCCCTGTTGCTTAGCTGCGTGCAGCAGAGGACGTTCAGGTAGAGGTTGCTGAGAGTGCCGCCCCTGAGATGGGGGAAGGCACAGCTGGGGGACAGGATCCACAGCGAGTCCAGTCAGCAGACTCGGACCGTGTCTCCATGGAGGGATCAGCCTTCCGTGATTACATCCGGCGGGTTGAGGAGGCTGCCAGGGCAGGTAGACGTGCCCCGGATCTGTGAGCGCATGAGGGGCCATCTGAGAGGTCCCACACCGTTACACAGGTGCCAGCTACACCGGCACCTGTTGTTGAGGTCATTCGAGTACAGGAGGAGTATAGAGGGCCTCGACCGGACAGTTGGTTGAAGGCTTTCCATCAGATGGGAGTACCCCCTTTCTTTGGGAAGGTGGGGTTGGAGGTAGAGCTGTGGATAGGACACGTAGACTCGGCTCTGGAGTCTATTAGGTGTCCAGCTGATAGACAGGTCGAGTTAGTGCAGAGCTTGTTCAGGGAGTTAGCGCAGCACTGGTGGAGATCTGTACGAGGTCAGGTCACCAGTTATGAGCAGATGAGGTCTAGGATCCGAGAGCGTTTCTGCCCTGCCTCGCTGAGGAAGGAGAGACTGAGGGATTTTGTGGAGGCCGGGTTCGAGGATGTGCCAGTTTTTGAGGCCATCCGGAGGTTTCAGGAGGAGCTGGCACTGTTAGGACCAGTTGCACCTCCTGCTGATCAACATGTGTATCTGTTTTTCCGACGGCTGAGGGATGCCACCCGGGCTTATATGGCGGGATTTCATTGTGAGTCCCTGATGGATTACCAGGATCGAGCCGCTGACTATGAGCGTGAGCGGGTCAGTCAGAGGAGAGATTCTCAGACTAGGGGGTTTGAGAAGAGGCAGCGTACCGGGCAGACTAGCGGTACGGCTGGAGCTGCTGGGTCAGGGCGAGGTCAGAGTCGCCAAAGTCAGCCTTCGCCTACACCGGCTACTGGTAGAGCTCGACAGTGCTATAACTGTGGAGAGCAGGGACATATTAGGCCAGAGTGCCCGAGACAGCCGGTGACTTGCTTCACGTGTGGTGGGCGAGGTCACAGAGCAGTGTGCTGCCGTCAGGGCGGAGCTTCTTCACAACAGGGTTCTTCACCTGCTGGTGGAGCTGGGGGTGGACAGAGGCCACCTCAGCAGCAGCAGACACAGGGATAGCAGAAGGTCCCAGATCGTCAGACGGCTCAGGGATCTGCTCCTTGGCCGAGCAGAGGTAGAGGTCGTGGTGGGAGCATCACTGACACCCGTGGCCCTCAAGGCCGAGTTTTTGAGCTGAGGAGTGCAGAGGAGCCGGCTGCCCCTACTGCTACAGGTACCATTCTGATTTATGGCTTACCTGTTCGTGTTTTGTTTGACACGGGTGCTACGCACTGATTCATATATGTTGCTTGTGTTGAGCGTCTGGGTCTAGACACAGTAGAGGGGATTCCCTTTATTATAGGGCTACCCAATGGGGGTAGGGTCAGAGGTACCCGTGAGATCCGCGACTGTCCCATTTATGTAGGGACCCGTGTGCTTTTAGTTGACTTCTTTGTCATGCCGCTGGAGCATGAGGAAGTCATCCTTGGTATGGATTGGATGGATAGGCATTCTGTGGTTTTAGATGTGGGTAGGAGGACTGTCACCCTCTCTACCGTGTCTGGTCAGTTAGAGGTTTTCCGAGGTTGGGACCTCGGGAAGGTAGGCATGGTTATCAGTGCTATACAGGCAGCTAGGTTGATTGCCCAGGGTTGTGAGGCCTTCTGGTGTTACGCCATGAAGGAGGGGGAGAGTCCAGCCTTAGAGGATATCCCAGTGGTTGATGAGTTTATAGATGTGTTTGTTGAGCCGTCCAGTTTGCCACCTCAGAGGAGTGTGGACTTTGGGATTGATTTAGAGCTGGGTACGAGACCGATCTCGAAGGCCCCATACCGGATGGCGCCTGTCGAGATGTTAGAGCTGAAGAAGCAACTCGAGGAGTTGGCTGAGAAGAGCTTCATTCGCCCTAGCATCCCCCATGGGGGGCACCGGTCCTCTTCGTACGGAAGAAGGACGGATCGTTGAGGCTATGCATAGATTACCGAGAGCTGAATAAGGTGACCATTAAGAACAAGTATCCGTTGCCGCGCATTGATGATTTGCTGGATCAGTTACAGGGAGCTTCAGTGTTCTTCAGGATAGACCTGCGCTCAGGATATCACCAGCTGAGGGTGAGAGAGCAAGATGTGAACAGGACGGCATTTCGGACCCGTTATGGACACTACGAGTTTGTAGTGATGCCATTCGGGCTCACGAATGCCCCGGTAGTTTTCATGGAGTTGATGAACAACATCTTCATCAACTTCCTGGATCAGTTTGTGGTGGTCTTTATAGATGACATCCTGGTGTACTCTCGCAGCAGAGAGGAGCATGCAGGACATTTGAGGATGGTACTACAGGTTTTACGGGATAGAGAACTTTATGCGAAGTTCTCTAAGTGCGAGTTTTGGATGCCAGAGGTAGTATTCCTGGGTCATATTGGTTCCGCCGAGGGGATCAAGGTTGATCCGGCGAAGATTGAGGCAGTAGCGGCATGGATGACACCGACGAACGTCAAGGAGGTACGTAGCTTCCTTGGCCTAGCCGGTTATTACAGACGCTTTGTGGAGGGATTTTCCGTGATTGCCGTCCACTGACGAGTTTGTTGAGGAAGACTACCACATTTGTGTGGTCTGATCAGTGTATGTGGAGTTTTGAGGAGCTGAAGAAACGTTTAACGTCTACTCCTGTTTTGGCACAGCCAGAGGGTACAACTGACTTCGTGGTTTACAATGATGCATCCAAGCTTGGCTTGGGATGTGTGTTGATGCAGCGGGGCAGAGTGATTGCTTATGCGTCTCGACAACTGAAGACGTATGAGGAGAACTACCCGACTCATGATCTGGAGTTGGCCGCGGTAGTTCATGCACTGAAGATTTGGAGACATTACCTGCATGGTGCCACATGCCAGATCTTCACCGACCATCAGAGTTTGAAGTATATTTTTACGCAGCGGGAGTTGAATAACCGCCAGCGTAGGTGGCTCGAGCTAATTAAGGATTTTAACTTGGAGATTCTGTATCATCCGGGGAAGGCGAACGTTGTTGCCGACGCCCTGAGCCGGAAGATGCCTCGAAAGTAGGCGATCAAGAGATTGACAGTACAGTCTCAGCTGTAGAAAGACCTGAGATGGTTAGAGTTGGACATCCAGTTTCCTGATGAGATGCCCGACTATGTATCTTAGAGGTTCTACCTGATTTGTTGGGGGAGATCCAACAGAAGCAGGAGACCTGCCCGATGTTGTTGAGGATACGGGAGAGGATGTCTCGAGATGAGGCACCACATTTCCTTCTGGGGGCAGATGGAGTGTTGAGACGCCGAGGTCGCGTCTGTGTACCTGCTGACGCAGATTTACGTCAGAGGATTCTACAGGAGGCTCACTGTACACCTTACTCGGTACATCCAGGTACGAGTAAGATGTATCAGGATTTGAGACGTATATACTGGTGGGGTGGGCTGAAGTCCGATGTGGCCAGATTTGTGGCACAGTGTGCGACCTGCCAGCAGGTCAAGATCGAGCATTTCAGACCTGGGGGCGAGCTTCATCCACTTCCTGTTCCACAAAGGAAGTGGGAAGACGTCACCATGGATTTTGTGACCGGACTGAGATTGAGCCGGGGTTATGATGATATCTGGGTCATTGTGGACAGATTGACGAAGACGGCACGTTTTGTTCCGATCAGGGAGACGTGGCCGGTGAGCAGACTGGCTGAGGAGTACACTAGGCAAATAGTGAGACTCCATGGGGTGCCGAGGACGATCGTCTCTGACAGAGATGGCGATTTACCTCGAGGTTTTGGCAGCAGATTCAGACTGCCCTGGGGACGAGTTTACATTTCACGACGGCGTTTCATCCTCAGACGATGGTCAGTCAGAGAGGACCATTCAGACGCTGGAGGATATGATGCGAGCTTGTGTGTTGGATTGGGGACAAGTGTGGACGGATCACCTCCCACTAGTTGAGTTCTCATACAACAACAGCTGGCATGCATCTATTGGGATGGCCCCATATGAGGCACTGTATGGACAGAGATGTCGGACTCCGTTATGCTGGATGAGCAGAGCAGTGTCAGCGGTATAGCCCCTGATCAGATTCAGGATGATATGGCCCGAGTAGCCCTGATTAGAGAGCGACTGCTGACGGCTCAGAGCCGTCAGAAGTCGTATGCAGACAGGAGGCGCAGACCTCTAGAGTTCCGAGTTGGAGCCCATGTGTGGCTGAGAGTGTCCCCGACACGAGGTGTGAGGAGATTCGGCATTAAGGGGAAGTTGAGCCCCGATATGTCGGACCATTCGAGATTCTGGATCGGGTTGGGAGCGCAGCCTACAGATTGGCTTTGCCTCGAGATTAGAGGGTGTTCACCCTGTGTTCCACGTGTCTCAGCTGAGGAGTATATACCAGACCCGAGACACATTGTGAGTTATGATGATT
>CM008285.1:27009402-27320059 GCA_002319775.1 Fagopyrum tataricum
TCCTCAGTGAGGCAGGGAAAAAATTCTCTCTAATCATGGTCCTCATCTGATCATAATTGGTAACTTGACCCCGTACAAATCTCCACTAGGGTTGTGCCAAGTCTCTGAATAGAGTCTGTACCAACTCTATCTGTCTATCTGCTAGACATCGAATAGACTCCAGAGTTGAGTCTACATGCCCGATCCACAGTTCTACCTCTAACCCACCTTCCCAGTGAAAGGGGGTACACCCATCTAGTGAAATGCATTCAACCAAGTGTCTGGTCGAGGCCCTCGATACTCCTCTAGAACTCTAGCAATCTTAGCAGCATGTGCCTGTGCAGCTGGCACCTGAGTCGCTCCATGGGATCTCAAAGATGATCCCTCCTGTGCCGCCAGATCAAGGGCACGTCTACCGGCTCTGACAGCCTCCTCTACTTGTCTGATATAAGCATGAAACTCTGATCCCCCATGGAAACACGATCCGAGTCATCCGACTGGACTCTCTGTGATCTCTGGCTCCCGGCTGCACCGTTCCTAGTCTCAGGAACGACACTCTCAGCAACATCCTCGTGAGTCTCCTCCGCTGTACGTGTATCACCAGCGGGAATCCGACCCCGTCCTCTACTTACTGAATGAAGAGGGGGTCTACCCTACCTCGTTCAACTACAGATAAGGCTCTAGTCCGAACCATCTACGGAATATAAACCTAACTTAAAAGGCTATATGTATATATATATGCCATATGTATAGATATATATATGCTACGATCAATCACACATCACATAAGGTAATATCTATATATATACCTATACTGTCGAGATCTTCAGAGGGGTGATGGCTTCTCGTACACGCTATCCCAAAACATTTGTACTCATTTCAAAACCAAAATCTTTTGAAAAGTCAGACCCATTTCGGGTTCTGTTTATTTATCAATTCGACCTTTATTGCAGATTACAAGTGTCATTGTTGTCAACCTAAGGCTCTGATACCAACTTTGTAACACCCCAAATCCATAGGACTCGAGGCGCTACTGGGCTAGGATCTCACAATGGATCTTGACCCTAGCTTGACAACAAGTTCATTGGATCTTACAACAAGGCACAAATAGATTAATACCAAAACATAAAACTATAATATATAAATCAAAAGGTTTACAGAAGAACCGCTGAGTACAACATAAACATGTATCTGTACATACAAAATCCCCATAACCCTCATAACCTAGTGTACGGAGCCCTCAGCGGATCACCCCATCTGGATCACTTTGCAGCTCTCCTAACCTGCAAAGGATCTACAACACGGTATAAAACCGTTAACTAACCAAACACATATATATAGAAGATGCACAAGCACAAACACACATCAGGGAATAATAAACACATCATCATGCTATCACACATTTACCCGGTTAATTATCTTTATAAAGTCCAACACTCAAGTCGTATATGCATGTATATGAATATATGTGACACGAGGAATATATAATCCTCGCCTCTCGGTGCTATTACAAGCTGTAGTGGTAATCTGGTAACACTTTCCCGTACACCCTAAGGGAGTGGTAGGTGCCTGTCCCACTTCTCGATCTGGCCTGTCCGCAGAGAATCTCCCTGTCTCCCAGCGGGATGACAGGACAAGTTATCACAACCCTACAATGGGCGGTCACTAAACCATAGGTCGGTAATGATCAATCATCACATGCTATCAAGCATATATCAAACATCACTCATGCATACATCCAATATAGGAATGGTAGCTAAGTAAGTCATATGGACTTACCTCAACCTCGAAGTAGTCTCAAACACGATCAACTCCAAACTGGAGGACAACACTGCCTAAAAACAAGGCATAACGAGACATCACATCTCCTATCAATCAAAGGGGTCACACCTAGACCCAAGGGATCTATAAGGATCATATCCAACTTATAAACCTCGATAAACTACTAAACCTCAAAGCCATAACCGACATAAAGATATATCATACTCATCATCATTCTATCCTCATACACATAGCTAGCATGTTACTAACTCGCTCATACTAGGAATGGAAATGATCACTTCTACTCTAAGTAGATCTTGTACAAGACGCACCTGCGGAACGAAAAGACGTAGGCGGAAAGGCAACATGCACTTGCGCGGAAACACACGGGCGCAGGCGCTGGGACCGTGGCCGCGGGGGCGGCGGCTTCCGGCCGCGGGTGCGGTGACAAGGTCTCGCGGGGCGGCGACGTTGAGGTGTAGGAGCGGCGACGCTGCAGAACGTAACCTCCCGACTTCTCTCCACTCTTCACGTGATCAAATCCACGTCTTCTTCATTCCATAGCCAAACACATACATATACATACACATTCTAACATCAATACACACCTAGAACATCTAATCCTAAGCTAAGGAAGAGAAAGGAATCAAAGAAGAAGAAACAAGAAGAAACAAGAAGCTTACCTACTGTTGTAGCCTAACCATGTTGGAAAAGATCACAAATACCACTCCACTAGCTCCCAACCTCAGTATAACACACAACATCAACAATAACAACAAAGCCACACAGCTTCCTTATTAAAACTCAAGGAAACATTCAAGAAGAGATCAAAGGAGAAACAAGAACGTGAGGCAGTTGGGAAGATGAAGAATGAAGAAAATCCTTCATCCAAAGGTAAGGAAAGGTTAAAGAGAAAATAAGTGTAAAGCATGGTCCAACGGTCAACAAAGCCGGCTGCAGCCGCAAGAAACCGCAGGGGCAGTATCCTGAGCCGCAGGGGCAGAAAACAAAGCCAGCCGCAGGGGCGGCCCTCTGGATCCGCAGGGGGCGGCTACCTGGCTCAGCTCCAAAGACTAACGCTCTCATATTAGGCTCCATTGGTTCAAGCATAGATCCATGCATGGCTCCATGTTATGACAACGTCACATTCTTCTTAGATGTTTCTTCTTGGATCTCCTTTTCCCTAGATCGAGTGATAAGTCCTTGTGTAGGGTCATGTCCTTGTTTAAATCACTCTCTCAAGTGTTTCCTTCAACTCTCACTCTCAAGTTGGTATCACCACAAGCTTTTTGATGTCATTGTTTTTGTAAGGATCAACACTTCACTTAGACCAATATACTAGCTCCAAAGTCCAAACTAGCAATGTCCTTGGCTTGCCAAAAAAAAAATATATATTTACGACGACGTCATGCCGGCTCAAAAGGTCTTTTGTGATGGCATTGCAACATCATGAGTGTCGTAAAGTAATCATCCGTCGCGAAAGGAATTTGCGATGACAATGTCGCATAAGTTTTTTTGTGACAGTTAAACTACCGATGCCAATAATCCGCCTTGGTGTCACGGTTTTTCTTTGCGACATTGAATAAACGTTACAAATAACATATGTGACGGCAAGTTGCCATCGCCAATATCCTTTTAGGTGTCACGTAGATATGAATTTTTGACGGTGAATGACCATCGCAAATAAATTAAATGACAACAATACTGCCGCCGCGATACACATTTTATGCCGTCACGATAAACTTTTGATGTGTGACATCATGCCGTCGTGAATTTTTACAGAATTTAATATTTATAATTTTGACAACAACAACCGTTGCGATATATTTCTCTGTGGCTATATTTAAATTTGTGATCCCATTATACCGCCGCCATTTTCAAAACTTTGACATTTGGAATGACATACTACGGAAAAAATAGTAATATATATTTCAAAGTCAACTCGGGCGATCATTTTGATGTTTATGATGGCATTAGAGCTGTCACATATTGGATGTTGTGAGCTTACAACTCAAGCAATATTTTCACAAAATATAATGAATGGCTCAATATCGCACAATAAAATTAATCACAACCTAAAAAATCAATTACATAGTATGATAAATAAATAAAAAAGAATTGTATCAATTAGTTGAGACCGTATATAGTCTACTATTAAAAAAAACAACACTTAGTTAATCAACGTAAACAAACACTAAATTATATTTAAGATTCTTTACTTGGTTTTCTTCTTGGACAATTTCTCTAGCAGTGATCTCTCGTTGACCCTCATCTCCAATCGACTCATTTTGATGAACACTTGTTGCACCCTAAAATATATGACATTAAATAATGTAAATCCTTGGTAAAAGTTCCTACATGAAAATATGAATTTCGCTAACATAAGTGATAATAAATAACGTTAACTAACCTGCACAAGTGAATTTGCACTTCTCCAATCATTGCTCTCTAATTTTTAGAGTAACATCTTACTTACTCTGAAACTTCTTACTCTGAAACTTACTTACTCTGAAACTTCTTGGGTGAGATCTCCTTTAATTTTTAGAGTAACATCTTCAGTGACTTTTCGAGTAATATTTTGTACGAAATATAGTGTGCTAATAGGAACAATTGGTTCAGGTGGATACGTTGCAGTACACGAGACACCTAAACCATATGTCCGATAATAAATATGACCGACATGTCCTACTATTGCATGTAAGATTTTGTCTCTCACAATTGTAAGTTCTCGTTGGTCCTCAAGTTCTTGACTTAAGAGTTTGTCAAAGTCCTTATGCAGGAGTTTTAAGCTTGACAATCATAGAAAGAACAAACTCGAAAATCTAAGAATGACAATTATGTACAAGATGAAAGATAAGACTCAAGGAAGATGATAAAGTCAGAGAAAGATTGACTAGAAAGATACACACAAGTTACTAGAAATGAGCTTACTACCTTGCAATTGAATGATAAAAAAAGATGGAGCCGACTGGTGTGGTGATGAAAGTTTTTCTATGGTTTATTAGTTTGGATAGAGGTAATGAAGGTCTATGATACTCTTACTTGTAGTCTTGATATACACCTAACAATTGGAATGATGAACGACTTATTCTCTTGCTTTTACAACACTTACATTAACATAAAATGTAACATAAAATAATGATAGAAACAAATAAAAAGACTTGATATTTCTTTTCCTTTTTTTTTTTGATTTTATTTTCTCTCTTCTTTTCCTTGAATGACAAGTAAATGAAACTAATTCAAAGAAAATGAAACAAATTAATTAAATAAGAAATAGTCTTGTAGTTGCTACAAATTAGAAGATATGGACCCTCTCTCGTAACAAATGTGATGGTTAGAATGAGAGTGAAAGAGTGACCAATTTCCTTCTCTTTCTCTTAGAGTAGGCGATTTTGGGAGAAGAAAAATTGGCTGGAGTTTTCTCAGATTTGGCTTGGTGGTAATGATGGTGATAGGGTGTTGGAATGGTGTTTGACTAGCACTTCTCTGATCACTCACAAACACAAGTTAGTTCACTCACAAATAAGATTAGAATTACATTCAAAAAATGAAACAAGAATCAAGAAAATCGACTTAGACTTAACAATGTAAGACAAGGAAGTTGAAGACACTTAAAACTTGGAACTAGGGGTGAAGTAGAATCAAAACACTAATTTAGCTCTTACTTGATACGGGGATATCCCGTTGTTACACGGTCGAGATGTATTGATCCCTTCATAACTCGACACCAATTAGAAACAAGAACTAGGATCCGACTATGGAACTATAATGGAAAGAAATGGCAGAATAGACACAAATGAGTGGAGAAGAAAAAAACCAAGGGGATCAAGAGACAAAACCTTGATCTAGGATGATCAAGACCCTTACATATGTCTTACCTTAACACAATATAAAATACAACCTTACACAAGATCCAACGGTGAAGTAAGCACATGGAGGAGGCAAGTGAAGAACTTGAAGCACCAATCTTAGGAAGATTGACACAAACAAAAATTCAACCAAGGTAGGACAAACACACAACAATTCCAATTAATGCTCTCTCTTCATTATATTTTGGCGTAAAAAGGGAATACAATCAATGTCTTAAAATTAATCTCTAACTAATAAAAAGAAAGGCTAAGGGAAACTTTTATATGTTTAAAAGCCTTCTTTCCTAAAAAGGTAAAATGAAAATGCAAACTAATTACAAAATCAAAAATACAATCTTTCTTTGTCAAGAGCTATTAAAGGGTGCATAAAATGTATCTAACTTGAATAAAATATACCAATAATGACATATTTATACCCAAGGGTTCAATCCGATTCCAAGGATCTTGCATGGTCTTCTTACGTGTGCATGGACGGATCTCACGTTTGCATGGGGTTGAGATGGTCATGAGGTGGACGAGGGTGGCCGTAGGCACCATTGGTTCAAGCATAGCTCTATGCATGACCCCATATGATGACAATGCCACAATCTTCTTTGATGCTTCTTCTTGGATCCTCTTTGCCTAGATCGAGTGATAGGTTCTTGTGTAGGGTACAATGAAGATGGTCCCTCATCAAAACTTGGGTACAAGTGTTTGCGGATTCTTCTTGTTGGTTGACAACATCGAATTGACGGTCAATGCTCAGAGTTCAAAGCTACAAACATTGGAGCCTTCACGGGAAAGGTTCCGGTCGTGGGTTCACATCTAGATATTTGACATGCTCCGTGCTTGAGTCTGCAACGAGCGCTTTGGACTGTTGTTGGAGATTTACGAGAGGAAAAAGAAGATCAAAGATACTACCAATTGTAGGCGTTCTATTGGGTGGATTCATATGGACTTCTATTTACTCATGAGTGATATCAAGTTATGTAGTTTCGCTTACATTAAGTTTGAGTCAAATTCTTTCTTTTTGGGTTGGAAAAGTAAGACCGATCGGCCCGTCCTTTGTGAGAGCCTTGGTTGACATTTAATCTTTTTTCTTTATTCTCTTATATTTGGGGCTGATTTTCAAGCCGACCACTAGGACTTTTTTAGTTTAGAAACTTCATTAGGAACAAGTCAATCTTTTCATAAAATAGATTCGCTAGTTATTCTCTATGGATAAATCTGTCTTTACCTAAGACATGAGTTGGTAGATTAAATATATCTTATCTTATTAGAAGATAGATCTTATGAAGATCTATGTTAGTTTTCTTCGTATAAATAAGATGTTTTTCCCTAGGTTTTAATAATCTTCTCTTCTGCAATTTATGAAGTTGTAACCATCGATTTGTAACCTAAGGCCGATCGGCTTTACGTTCATTGACCGCTTGACTGACTCATTTTTATAGTCTTTAATAAAGCATTATTCATGTATTTTGGCAATTCTCATATTTTCTAGGGTTTGGAGATCCAAATTGTGTTGATATATGATGTTGAATTAATTCTATATTATTTAATGTATGTTTGTACGACTTATGTTAGTCTTTGTGATGCAGGAGCATCTCAGGACCTAGCCCGAATGGAGATCATGAGCATGGAAGCTAGGAAGCACGGAGTGTTGATCACTCTAAGGAGAAGGAGAGGAAGAATTAAGGACATTCCTCAACATGTTAAGGAGATTATTCATGAAAGTAATGAGAAGACCATTTCCGGAGATACATTGAAGACCTTTGATTGGAGATGGGAGATGACATGCATGATCACGTATGCATGGGCAAGGAGGAGGATTCGATGTCAAGAAGCATGGAGTTGCATTTCTAAGGAGTTGGACGTTTTATTTTGAGCTAATTGGGCTTATTTTATTATTAAATAAGGCCTTAATTAGATCTATTATTTTAAAGTCCATTCTTGGACATCTTTTAAATAAAAGATGGGCTTGCTTTTAATTAGTTTATTTTATTTTTTTCCTTTTAGTTTGATCTTATCTCTAAAAAGATTTGATCTTATCTCTTTAACTAGTTTGGGCTCGACCTTGGATCAAGCCCACGGCCCGTAGGAAACCCTAGAGGACGTCCAACATGCCTATATAAGGCTTTCTAGGACGTCATTCTACCTTCAGCTTTGAATGAAATTAAACACAAGTACTTTTGAGTATTGTTTTTCTCTTTTATCTCATATTCTTCTCGTGGAATCGAGACACCTTATTGTGCGAATAGTGGAATCTGTTCGCCTAGCAACTTTGGACTGTTTTGAGTTGTGTCACTTGGATTGGCAAGTTGGTGCTCTCAATCATCTTCGGGTGACTTCTCGTGCTCTGGGGACAATCGCTTTCCCCTTTGTGTGAGATTATAGCAAAAGGGCTTCTTCAAGGCATTCCAAGTTGTGTGTTAGGGCCTTTGTTTCCCTATCGTGCTCTTGGTTGCCTTAAGGGTTCGACCAGATCTATCCATCTATCGATTCTTCACAATCATTGGATCATTCCTCAATTTTTATTTCAAGTTTTTGTCTTTTTATCCATTTTCTTCAGTTCGAGTCTTGGTGTTGAAAGATCGGGCCAACTAACGGCTAACCCCGTATCACTTTGGATTATTCATTACAAAATGCGAGAAACGAGTTTGGAATTTTGATTTGCTAAATGTTCTTCAAGGTATTGATGGTAAAATACAAAAGTCGAGTCAATCATGCCTCCATAGTGAGTTCAATGTGAAGAATAGGCATTGTCTTGTGTACGTGACAATCAACGAGGTGACATCCATTGATGTATGCCAAACAACGTCCTAAGCACGTGACAATCGGACGAGTTTTTTGCCGTATAACTAGACTTACATTCAATTGTAGAATTGTCAATTGAGATCTATGTTATATGCATGTTGTGGTGATCTGGATTTTGTAAATTGCATTATTGGTTGGTTATCTTATCTTATTCTCCCTCTCTCATAATATATGATTTTGGTTCCAAAAAAAAGAAGAATAATTTCCCTCACCCTTATTACTAATATTTTACATTGATATGAGTGGAGGATGATCGACATACTCCCTTGGCCGTTCGTCCTTATGGAGTTTTCTCTCGTATTTTGATAGCATGTTTTCATGCTATGTTTTTTCGATGTTTTTGTCTTAGTTTTGCCTGGTTTAGGCATCTATATCTTATCTAAATCTTTAAATGTCAAAAAAAATGTCTACTACTCCCTTTGTTTGTGTGTCTTTGTAGAGATTTGAGCCTAAAATGGGGCAAAAAGGAAGATATAAAGCATCCATGGAAGCCAATCATCAATCATGATCACATTCATCCTCCTAGAGAATTGGAAGAAGGGAAATCAGCATGAAAGCCAAACATTGGATCCAACGAAAGTCCTTAGTCAAGTCCCAGGCCTAACAAGGATGACACCGTGTCCTTGAGAGCCTAGCATGGAGTCAAAGGAGCCTAAGGATCAAGCTTGGAGAAGCATTGAGCAAAGAAAAACAACCAACAAGAAGTAAATGTTTTCCTTGAGTTGAGGAGCAACTCGAGCAAAGGCAAAAATTCTACCCCGGGTTTGCCTTGAGGTGAAGAACCAACTCGAACGAAGAAGACACTTACCTCAAGGTAGCCTCGATGATGCGCCCTTGACAACCATGACCGTGGATGAGGAGGACGATGTTTTGCGGGTTCGCTCCGATGGATCGCTCACTCGCTCCGATGGATCGCTCACTCGCTCCCGAGCTAAAGCCATCGCCCAAGCTGCCGGCTCAATCATCCGACGCACCATTGCATCACTTGGACCCGTGAGTGGCATGTCATGTCACCACTCCACCATGGCATAGACTTCCGGCGCCACATCATCAAGCTAGCAATATTATTATTATTTTAATGTATTTTTCATTTTAATAATAGATTTTAATTTTCGGAACCGTAACTCCGGAACTTAATTCCGGGAGTTACTTTCCGACATTGATAGTCTAGGCCTTTCAATTCGGGAGTTAGCCCCGGCTTTATTTCCCGCTTTTATTTCCCGCCTTTATTTCCGTCTTTAATTTCCGGCTAATGGTTTGGCCTTCATCCACTATATAAAGGATGCTTGGCCACACTTGTAAAGCATGTCTAATATTAATCAAGTTATTTGAAGGAAAATCCTCTCTCTTGATTTGGGCATCACTTCCTCTTCAATCCCCTCAAAGTTCTTCCTTGGATCAAGTCTTAGATCCAAGAACTCACATTCGAGGATTCTTCTAAAGAATCAACCCTCCAATCCACTACAACGTTTGCTCGATCTCCCTTCGCTTCCGCATCCATTTTCAAATCGTTTCCGCCTTATCAAAGTTCCCATTTGCACATCAACAAGGAGTAGTTGAAGCTCTAGCTTGGTCTAGATCCGGCATTCGTTCTTCAACGATTCCAAGGACGCATAAAATTGGCATTAGAGCAAAGGGATCGAAGCTAAGTTCTCTTTACTCTTGTTTTTGTGCGTTATTTTATTATCCTTCTTTTGCCTTTGTTGTTCATCCCCTCTTCAAGATCTTCATCTTGTTCTTCGTGTTCATTGAAGTTTTCTTGAAAATTTTTTTTCCCTCACCAAACAAATTTAGGAGATATTTGGTTTGCCATCAAACCATCTATCAAATACAATTTGTTCTTAAACCGATCCAATCCGACAAGTTTGTTAATCAATTTTACCAAATTTCTTGGGATTTATTTGTTAACAAATTCGGATATCTCGCATTTTGATATTCAAAAAAAAAAAACAAAAACCAAAACTCTTCAACAAAGCGGATTTGTTTCCAAAGTGTTTCATCTCTTGCATCAAAAGTTGCAAAGTTATTAAAAAAAAAAAAAAAAAACAGAACAAAACAAAGTGAAAAGACGTCCGGCAAACCGGTCCATCCGAAAAATCGGATTAGTACAAAAGGTCAAAGACCAAAAGCAAGTGAAACTTGCCGACAAACAATCCGTCCATTTCTTATCTCTCCATCTTCTTACACACGTTGCAAATTTATCACTTGTTATTTGTGTGAATTGGTTCAAATTTTGTTGGATTAGCCTATCTTGCCTAACCGCCAAACGGCCTTCCCAAAAGTAGAACCTTAACGCACTTGAACTTGGGTAACGTTGACTTACTTTGTCACCTTGCTCATTTGATTGCTTGCATTTGTGTGTATTCATTTGGAATCATGACTAACGTGGATATGGAAAACTCTCAGGATGCTCGTGAACGTGAAAATACCTCCTTATCCGAGGAAGTTGTTAATCTTAAGCAACAATTGGAGGAGATGAGGGCACAACTTTTGGCCCTTACCACCGCTCAACGTCCCGCTTCAAATCCAAATGACACCATGGTCGAGACCTCCACGTCCGATGCCCGTCGAAAAGGCAAAGGTCTTTTGGGATCCGACCCATCTCAAGGTCTTAGGCTTGCCACAATCATCGAAAGTCAAAATCAACAAGACGGCAGGGACCACCTCAATGAGACCAACAACAACGATGGCCCGACTCCGGATGATTTACTTTATGTAGATACGATGGATCGGAACAAGCGTTTCGAGCGCAACCGTAGACGGTACGGATCGCCCCCACCTCCACCAAATGCACAACATACTAGCCATCCCGTCCAGAACGATTCCCAACACACCAATCGACAAGATCATCATCCTCGACGTTCTAGTAATGATCGGTATGGACAACGCCGCCAACAACTTAGCCGGCGATCATCATACCGCGGCTATGATGAGTATGACGAGAGGGATGATTTTGATGAGTTCTCCGACGATGAACCCAACTTGGAACGGGTGGCTCATGTCCGTCCATGGCACCCACCCGTCCGAGACCCATATGAGAACCAGGACCGAGGAGAAGAATGGTTGCCTCCTCCTAACCCATCAAGGCATGCCCATCAACGAGCTCATCATGATGATATGCCACCGCCCCGCCCGGATCCCTACAAAGCTCGTAGGGAAGGTAAAGTTAAATTTCCGATATTTTATGGGGAATATGATCCTTGTGTATTTCTTGATTGGGCACAGGACATGAGAAGGGCTTTGAAGGATTGCCACTATGAGGAATATGAGAAGATCGAAGCGGCAACTTTGTATTTTGAAGGCGATGCAAAATCTTGGTGGAACCGGTATGAACACGTCCGTGAGAGCCGAGGATGGGAACCGGTTGCGACGTTTGATCAATTGTTCTACGTCATGACAAAGAAGTATGTCCCCGACGATTTCAAAAACGATATGCGGATGCAAATTGCCGAGCTCCAACAAGGCGAACTCACTCCGGTGGCCTACTTGGCCAAGCTCGAGGACATGCATATGAAGGCCGGCATTTCGGCCTCTCCCTCCTCCCTACGCACCAAGTTCATGAGTGGCCTTAATCCGTCAATCCGACGTCCCCTTGAGATCATTCCATACAAGGACTTAGGAGCTTTGTGTCATGCGGCCATGAAGCTTCATAAGCAACAACAAGAGAATGCAAGATACTCAAGGTATAACTCCTCTCAAAGTCAATACACTTATTCTACTAACACTCGTGCTCGAGATATATCTAGTTCTCAAGAGTCCGGCGCCACCAAAGGAGCCCAACGGATGGTTCAATCCACCCGACAAGCGGATACCGAGAGGGCACCACCACGTGGCCCCAATGCCCCGGCGCAAGCACCTCCCGCCCGCACCTTTCAAGGAACTCCACCGGCGGCACGGCCAACAGAGCCCGTGTGTTACAAATGTAGCGGATTCGGTCACGTCCAACGTGATTGCCCGAACACAAAGCGTGTGTTGTTTGTCAACTCCTCATATGAAGATGAGGAAGATGAAGAAGACGGCGATATCATCATTGAGGATGACCAAGACGCCGACCCCTACTACGGCATGGAACCATGCGATGAACAAATGGCTTGCGGCCCGGCACAACCCGGTAAGTTCGCCCTTGTATCTCGTCGAATTTTGGCCGTTAAAGAATTTGTTCCTATTGACCAACGTGAAAATCTTTTCCATTCTCGTTGTTTGGTCAATAATACTAGTCTCTCTTTAATAGTTGATGGGGGTTCATGTTGTAACATTATCAATGAAAAAGTGGTAAAACAATTTAAGTTGCCTACAACCCCCCACCCAACACCTTATGGAATCCAATGGATTTCCGATAAGGCGTGTGACACCGTTACACAACAAGCTTGGGTGACGTTTTCCATAGGCGCCTATGTTGATAAGATCCTTTGTGATGTTATCAAGATGGACGCCACACATGCATTATTAGGACGACCATGGCAATTCGATCGTCGTACATTCCATGATGGTTATCTTAATAGATATATGTTCCAATATAATGGAAAAAGAGTCACATTATTGCCTATGACTCCACATGAAATATTAAATGATTATGCGGAACGGAAGAGGCAACAAGCCATAGATGAGACCACTATGGCGCCGGCAACATCGGACCCTCCTAGGAGTTTTCCCGATGTTGTGGGTGCTAGTACTTCCGGATCCCGGAACATCGGCTCTAGTAACCATGCTATTGAGACTAGAGGTAGTAAAGGAAGCATCGTTCCCACGAATGAAACTTTACCATCTCCGGACCCAATAATCAAAGGCCGGTGTGAGCCGAGGGTACTTTTGGCCCGGAAACATGATTTGACACCGGTCAAGGAAGACAAGTTACCATGCTTTTTGCTAGTTCCTTTGTGCTTATCTACTTCCCATGACGTTAGTAATATGTCGCACGAGGTGTCTACTTTGTTGTCTGAATTTCAGGACGTCTTGACCGATGATCTACCACCCGGCTTGCCACCGATCCGTGGAATTGAGCACCAAATCGATTTGGTGCCCGGCGCGTCTTTACCCAACCGTGCCGCTTACCGTGCAAGTCCGGAAGAGACTAAGGAGCTACAACGTCAAGTCCAAGAGCTCCTAGACCGGGGATATGTTCGTGAGTCGCTTTCACCATGTGCCGTGCAGGTCATTTTGGTGCCCAAGAAGGACGGGTCTTGGAGGATGTGTGTCGATTGCCGAGCCATCAACCAAATAACCGTCAAGTACCGGCATCCGATCCCGCGCCTCGACGACATGCTAGATGAACTCCACGGCGCCACCGTTTTCTCAAAGATTGATCTCCGGAGCGGTTATCACCAAATCCGGATGGCCGAGGATGACGAATGGAAGACGGCTTTCAAAACGAAGTACGGCTTATATGAGTGGCTTTTCATGCCGTTCGGACTCTCCAACGCTCCATCCACGTTCATGCGTCTCATGAACCATGTCCTCCGCCGGTTTTTGGGTAATTTTGTTGTAGTTTATTTCGACGATATTCTCATATTTAGTAAGTCTTTGGATGAACACCTCGGGCACCTTCACCAAGTGCTCGAGTGCCTTAGACAAGAGCAATTATATGTGAATTATGAAAAATGTGTCTTTTGCTCGGACACAACAATTTTTCTTGGCTACGTCATTTCTAAGGACGGACTCCGAGTAGACGAATCCAAAGTTCGCGTTATTCGGGAGTGGCCTACACCTAGTACGGTCACCATGGTCCGAGCCTTTCTTGGCTTAGCGGGCTTCTACCGACGCTTTGTCAAAGACTTTAGCTCGGTAGCGGCGCCGCTTCATGAGCTCACTACTAAGGGTGTCACGTTTGAGTGGCGTGATACCCATGCTCGAGCGTTTGATGCGCTCAAAGACCGACTTTGCGATGCACCGTTACTCCAGCTCCCAAATTTCTCGAAAACCTTCGAGGTGGAGTGTGATGCATCTAATGTTGGCATTGGGGGGGTTCTTCTACAAGAGAATCGGCCCATTGCTTACTTTAGCGAAAAGCTTTCCGGTCCGCCACTCAACTATCCAACATATGACAAGGAACTATATGCTTTAGTTCGTTGTCTAAAGACATGGCAACACTACTTGTGGCCGAAGGAGTTCGTGATTCATTCGGATCATGCGGCTCTTTCGTATCTCAAGAGTCAAACTAATTTGAGTCGGCGCCATGCAAGTTGGGTAGAATTTCTAGAAACCTTTCCATATGCCATTCGGCATAAGAAGGAAAAAGAGAATGTGGTAGCCGATGCCCTTTCTCGGCGATATATCCTTTTGGTGCATATGGACGCCAAGATTCATGGCTTTGCTCTTATTAAAGAGTTATATGCCACGGATCTTGACTTCAAGGATATATTTGCCAAATGCCTTGACCTCCGAGAGCATGAGACCTTCTTTATAAATGATGGCTACTTGTTCCGCGCGGGAAAACTTTGTATTCTGTGTTCGTCCATACGCCACTTGTTGATAAAAGAAGCCCATGAGGGTCGTGGTCACTTTGGTGCTACCAAGACTCTCGCCGCTCTCCAAGAGCACTTCTTTTGGCCCAAAAATGCGCAAGCATGTGACACGGTTTTGCACAAGTTGCATCACATGTCATCATGCAAAATCGCGTCAAGGTCCGGACGGATTGTATTCTCCTTTACCTATACCAATGGGACCTTGGGAGGATCTTTCCATGGACTTTGTAGTTGGCCTACCAATTTCCAAGTGAGGCAACGACTCCATTTTTGTGGTAGTCGACCGTTTTTCAAAAATGGCTCATTTTATCGCGTGTAAGAGCACCCACAATGCTAGCGATGTCGCCACGTTATTCTTTAACAATGTGGTGCGCTTACACGGAATACCACGTTCCATCTTTAGTGATCGGGACGTGAAGTTTGTGAGTCACTTTTGGAGGACGTTATGGGGAAAACTTGGAACCAACTTGTTGTTTTCAAGTAGTTATCACCCCCAAACCGATGGTCAAACGGAGGTGACCAATCGGACTCTCGGTGCTCTACTTAGAGCAACGCTTAGGAACAACCCACGTAAGTGGGAGGACTTACTCTCGGTTGTGGAGTTTTCATATAACAGGTCTAGGCACTCGGCAACTAAACTCTCACCATTTGAAGTTGTCTACGGCCTTAATCCACATACGCCTTTGGACTCCACACCACGCCCACTCAAGGACGGTGAACACATCACCGCCGCAAGTCGAGCCGCCTCAATCATTGAACTTCATGAGCGGACAAAAGCACAACTCCAATGTCGTGCTGCCCAACTTGCCGAACAACGCAACAAGGGCCGTCGCGACATATCTTTCGAGCCCGGCGATCTTGTTTGGCTCCACTTAAGGAAGGAGCGTTTTCCATCTCGACGCAAAGGCAAGCTATCGGATCGAGGTGATGGCCCTTTCCGGATCCTATCCCGCCATGGTCCGAATGCTTACAAGTTGGAGCTTCCGGATTCCTACGGCGTGCACCCAACGTTCAATGTCAAGGATCTAGCCCCTTATGTTGAGCCCCTATTTGACGACGGTGAAACGGGGACGTTTCACATCCAAGATGGGGGGACCGATGCGCCCTTGACAACCATGACCGTGGATGAGGAGGACGATGCTTTGCGGGTTCGCTCCGATGGATCGCTCACTCGCTCCGATGGACCGCTCACTTGCTCCCGAGCTAAAGCCATCGCCCAAGCTGCCGGCTCAATCATCCGACGCACCATTGCATCACTTGGACCCGTTAGTGGCATGCCATGTCACCACTCCACCATGGCATAGACTTCCGGCGCCACATCATCAAGCTAGCAATATTATTATTATTTTAATGTATTTTTCATTTTAATAATAGACTTTAATTTTCGGAACCGTAATTCCGGAACTTAATTCCGGGAGTTACTTTCCGACATTGATAGTCTAGGCCTTTCATTTCGGGAGTTAGCCCCGGCTTTATTTCCCGCCTTTATTTCCGTCTTTAATTTCCGGCTAATGGTTTGGCCTTCATCCACTATATAAAGGATGCTTGGCCACACTTGTAAAGCATGTCTAATATTAATCAAGTTATTTGAAGGAAAATCCTCTCTCTTGATTTGGGCATCACTTCCTCTTCAATCCCCTCAAAGTTCTTCCTTGGATCAAGTCTTAGATCCAAGAACTCACATTCGAGGATTCTTCTAAAGAATCAACCCTCCAATCCACTACAACGTTTGCTCGATCTCCCTTCGCTTCCGCATCCATTTTCAAATCGTTTCCGCCTTATCAAAGTTCCCATTTGCACATCAACAAGGAGTAGTTGAAGCTCTAGCTTGGTCTAGATCCGGCGTTCGTTCTTCAACGATTCCAAGGATGCATCACTCGAGGTGGAAGGCAACTCGACCGAAGACGTTAATTGACTAGACCACACCCTTAAGTTGGTCGACACCTAGAGATAAGGCACCAGTTGGCTTGGGCGAAGCTTGCCCAGGGGTTGAGCATCAGCTCCTTCAAAGATGATCTTCTCAATTGCCAAAGATTTCTTTTGAAGGAGGAACACTCCTTAGAGCTTCTATATAATCTCATTGGTTGTGGATTAGAGATATCTCATCATAGCTAATCTCAAATACATTAAAATTGGGTATAATCTAGAAATATATTTTGGAGCATTGTTTGGCCGAATTTTGGATCATAATCAAGGATTATTTGATGTACTTCGTTTCTTCAATCTTCAAAACCTCATAACTTTTGATTTGTAAGTCCAAATCTGTCCATTCTTCTTTCATTATCTCTATTTTGTTCTCTACCTTATATTCATGGCATTTATTTTGATTGTTATGTTGATTCATTTTTCGAAGAATGAGTAGTTTCCTATCTAGGTTTTGGGGTGAAAATCCTCAAATCATGCTAGCTTAGTGTTGTTCTAGCATTTATTCATGATATGAAAGGAACTCAAACATGATTAGTGGCATACAAGAGGGACAAAACTCGGGAGTTTGTTGATCACTCATTCTGTTGTTGAGTAAAAACGTACACAAATTTATAAAATATTTATATTTATTTTATTGAGCACAAATTTACAAAACACATTTTATTTATTTTGTTATTTGAGTTCGACCCTCTCTTTTTGACCTTTTGATTCTAAGTTATACAAATACCGATATTTGGGTCGTTTTGGTGATTTGGGTTGCACCCGGTTTTTGACGGGTTGCCTACGTACCTCTTTAAAGAGGATCAAGCCTTACGTAGTTCAGTGCGGTGTTTTCATGCATCAGAGAATCAAAGTCCAAACCCACCTTCTAGGAAGGGTTGCTTAATTTTATCCCGCTATCATGTGCAATGATCAAGAAAAGTGATAGGTTTTTTTTTTGTACTTAATTTGGTCCTTAGTTTATTCGTACCAAATTTCCTACGTATCCTTTTTTAGGAATCAAATCGCACGTAGTTCTTCATTGATCGAATTTTTTTGTGGTTAAACTCGACGAGCGGATGCTTTATATCTTGTTCGGAAATATTTGAGATTTTTTTATTCAACTCCAAAGTTTGTTTCGGAGTTTATTTTATTTCAACGGTGCGACTGAACCCAATTTTAATCATTATTGAGTTTCCTACGTAGCTCGGAAAGAGCATCAAGTCATAACGTAGTTCTGGAAAAGAACCATGTTAAAGTCGGTTTGACTTTATATATATTTAAATTTTTATTTAACATGTGCGATTGAGCTTGATAATTTATAAAATCGAGTTTCCTACGTAGTCTTTTATATTTAGACATCAAATCACTCGTAGTTCTAAAAAGAATATTTGAACCGTTGATGTAGTAACCAAAAGTATTTACTTTCGGGCCACAAACGAACTTGGTGTAGTGGCGAAAATAATCACACCAAGATTTATTTTTATTTACAATTTTTAATCGTAAACGAACTTTGTTGTTGTTGTTGTCGTTAACTCTAATGGAATGCCCAATTTCAGTTTCTCCATATACGAATCTGATTTGACTTATATGTGATTATTTATATTTTACCTAATTAATCAAATCAAAATTAGATTAATAAGGACAAATAATTGTTTAGCTCTGCAGACCATTCCAAATGAGATTTCTCACTTTTCCTCGGTCGTAAAACCATGATAGTGGAAACTTTGAATGCTAAGTGGAAGTGATATGCATATTTCTATGCCAAAGATTGACACTTCTCTTGTCTTGATCTTTCTTTTTGTGTTTCTTTTTGATTTGCACAAAAGCTTCCCCATCCTAATCTCTTTTCTTATTTGTGTAAGTAAGGCAACAAATTGGTATTCAAGCGTCAAAATATATGGTTTTTATGAAAACCGTTGTGTTGCCTTATTGTCTTTGAGAAATCAAACTCATTTCATCATCCCATGAAATCTGGAGTATTTAATTGTTCATGAGAATGAATTCCGACCGAGAGTCGTTTAAAGTCATTGAATAAGATTTTGACAAGGTTTTTGTCTTAACAAAGGCCAATTTTATGATTATGAAATATGTCTCGAGAGATTCGGTTTGAAAATTGGGTCGCTCTTGCATCTTGACACCGCACACAACGGTTTTTATAAAAACCGTTGTGTTGCCTTATTGTCTTTGTTTTTAATCGCTTCTTTTGTTGCATTCTTCATCTTTTGTTTCTATGATTTCTTTTTCATAGAAATATAATGGAGATTAAAACAACCTATTCATCAAATTTGGGGTTGGATGCACGCAGTGAAAAAAGTGACTGGCCATAGCGATCGGAAATGTTTACTTCCAAGCAAACTAGGAGTTTTTTTGTTCAATGGCCGAAAGGTTTACTTTCGGACCAACTGCGTCTTCTAGCGATCGGAAATATTTACTTCCGAACAAACTATGAGGCTTGTGTGCAGTGGCCGAAAGTATTTACTTTCGCATCAACCGCGTCTTCATCTTCAAGGCAAACAAGACCACTTGGTTGGGATGAACCTAAACCCAAATTCCTTTCAATCCCATGGAATTAACCAAGTATGCATGATTGAAAATTGTTTTGAACTTTGCTCACCTGTGACTTTCTGTGCTAAAACAAAACGTATCCTTTGTTTTTTGCTACATACTTTGAACTTGATCTTCTAACTTCTTCAAACTTTGATTTTCTTTTTTGGTGTTTTTTTTTTCTCTTTTGCAGGTCAATCAGTGCCCGTAGTGCTCAGAGGGCTCAAAGAGGAAGAAATCGTGCCTTTTGTATAGAACAAATTAGAAAGTTAAAAGAGATTTTATGTAATAACCTCCCACTTACACAAAAATGAACTTTAATCATTTTTTTATTACTTCCTATTTGCTGGAAGTTTCAAATTGAATTGCTCTTACTCAATAACTTCCGCAACTCCCTTCTTCGGTTTCTTTAAGTTCATTTGAATTTAGTCCTTTCTTTTAGCTAATATTTGTAATTAATTAGCATTTGAACTAATAAAAATATGAGGTTTAATTAACTTTGAATTTGTCTAATATTTATTAGACTTGAGCCTAAATAAAAATCATATTAACTAACATGATGATTACATTTTAGAAATCTCAATTTTTTTCTAAAATGTAAATAAATTAGTTTTATGTCAACTTTGGAGAAATTAACCACATGTATAACATGTAATTAAATTTCGAGTAATCTACATTAAATAATGAATTATAAAAATTCATGAAATTTTACCCCCATACAGGTGTATTTACCACATTGTTAGTGGTTTAGATTATATCTAGTCTAAATCTACTTTTTAAAGCGTTGTATTCTTCCATACATGAATGATTTCTAGATTAATCATCTAAATAGAGACTTACAAGGTACTATGAAGATGAAAAGGCTTTATTTAGATCCCTATCATGCTAGGGTAGAGTTGATTGGAGCCGAATGGATTATTATACTCTATTTGTAATCATTCTTCCAAGTTATGACATGATAGATAATGTATGCAAATAATAAACATCATGTGATGTTTATGTAAGTTATTTAGTATAATCATAATTGCGACCTAAGCTTAGTCAATTTAATTGTGACATGATCTTATGTAACACCCTGAATCCGTAGGACTCGAGGCGCTACTGGGCTAGGATCTCACAATGGATCCTGACCCTAGCCTGACAACAAGTTCACTGAATCTTACAACAAGGCACAGATAGATTAAAACAAAACATCAAACTGATATATATATATATATATATATATATATATATATATATATATATATATATATATATATATATATATATATATATATATATATATATATATATCAAAAGGTAATACAGAAGAACCGCTGAGTACAAACCAAAACATAAGACCGTACATCATAAAATATCTCGTATCCCACGTATAATCCCAGTGTACGGAGCCCTCAGCGGATCACCCACTCTGGATCACTCTGCAGCTCTCCTAACCTGCAAAGGATCTACAACACGGTATAAAACCGTTAGCTAACCATACACATATATATAGAGATGCAAGAGCAGAAACACATATTAGGAATCATAACACATCATCATGCTTTCACACATTTACCCGGTTTATTATCTTTATAAAGTCCAACACTCAAATCGTATATATATAGATATCAATATGAACATATGTGGCACGAGGAATATAACCCTCGCCTCTGGGTGCTCATGGCAGCTGGAGTGGTCCCTAGTCACACCCACCTTGTACCCTAAGGGAATGGGGAGTGGCCAACCGTTTACCAAGTCTGACCCAACCACAAAAAACTGCCCAGACTCCAAAGGGATGAAAGGGACAGCTGTCATGGCCCTACAATGGGCAATCACTATACCATAGGTCGGTAATCATCATAACGCATGCTATAAATCATATAACAAACACCACTCATGCATAAATCCAATATAAGGATGGAAGCTAAGTAAGTCCTATGGACTTACCCCAACCTCGAAGTAATCTCAACCACGTAGTACTCTCAAGTATGATCAGCTCCAAATATGGAGAACAACACTGCCTATACAAGGCATACAAAGATATCAATCTCCTATCAAACAAAGGGGTCACACCTAGACCCAATGGATCCATAAGGATCGTATCCTAACTCATAAACCTCAAAGCCATAACCGGCATAAACGATATCATACTCATCATCATTCTATCCTCAAACATATACCTAGCATGCTACTAACTCTCATACTTGGAAAGGAAAGGATCTACACTACTCTAGGTAGATCCGGGACAAGACGCACCTGCGTGACAAGAGGGACGCAGGGGCGGAGCAAGGCAACCCGCAAGCGCGGCGACACTCGGCCGCAGGCGCGGTGACAATGGTCGCGGGCAAGCGCAGGTGTTGGCGCAAGCGCTGGGATAGTGGCCGCGGGGTGGCAACTTCTGGGCGCGGGTGCGGTGACAAGGTTTCCGTAGGGGCGGCGGTTCACAGCCGCGGGGGCGGCGACTATGCAGAATGTGAACTCCGATCTCCTCTTCGGCTCTTCACGTGATCAAATCATGTCTTTTCCATTCCAAAGCCACACACATTCATACACATACACAATCCAACATCAATCTACATCCACATACATCTAATCCTAAGCTAAGCAAAGGAATCAAGGAAGAAAGAAGAGAAGAAGAAGCAAGGAGCTTACCTCCACTACTGTGGTCTAGACAAGGAAAGAACAGAACACACCCTTTGCTGGCATTAGAAGCTCAGCAACCAAGCACAACATCAACCTCTACCAAAGCCACACAAAACCACTTCCAAACCAAGAAGAAACCAACTCAAGATCAAGGAGAAAGAAGAAAAGAGAAGAAGGACATGAGAATGGTTGAGAAAAGGAGTAACCCTTGCTCAGGAAGCAAAGGAAAAGGCTAAGAAGAGAAGAGAGTAAAGCACGGGTCAAAGGGTCAACAAAACCGGTTACAGCCGCAGGAAACCGCAGGGGCGGGCTTCCTGGCCGCAGGGGCGGAACAACAGACGAGCCGCAGGGGCGGCCTCACGGACCCGCGGGGGCGGCTAAGGCCAAAACTGGCTCCCAAAGACTAAGACTCTTACACCTTACGACAATTTAATTGATATAAGATATCCGATGATCTTCAAAAGAGGATTATGATGCTTAGATGAACTCACCTAATAAATTTTTTACCCTTCATTGATTGAATATTATCACTAGAGCATGCTAGCGAGTAATGGTTTGGGAGGATGCATGAGCCCCTAAACCTAGTCATTATGATGAATCTGATTCTCATATTTGTTACTTGCACTTGGTCACAATCTCTCCTGAATTTAATTAATCTGTGATCCCCTTTTTTTTTGTACACCTTTTTCAAGCCTATATTGCCTTAATCTTGACTACCATTTAAGCTATATAGAGTCCTTGTTGAATTCGACCTTGAAGACTATATCATACTACTACATTGACAATATTCTTGACAATATTCGTGCACTTTTTGTGTGATTATTGAGTGTACTTCTACGTCACATCATCTTTAGATTACTTGTTACTCTCTTGTCTTTGACCTGAATATATCTGCCTCGATAGTCTGAATTCTTACTTTCAACTTGGATTTTGCATTTCTTGCCCTCGTGGCTATATGGGACTCCCAACTATTCCTTTGTTGCATTTTGCAACTTTTTTCATCTGAATATCTCTCATGAGCTTTTTCAAAATTGAGCTAGGTGTGGAAAGTGTCTTTTCCGAACATCTTCCACTTTAAACCATGTCTCAAAAATGTGAAAAAATAGAAAACCTAAAAGGGAAAAGAAAACGGAAAAAAAAAACAATAACACAAAAGTTTCCAGATTAATAAGTCAAACATTTCAATGCCTTTCCCGGCAATGACGTTAATTTGGTGAGGCCTGAAACGTGAACCCCAAATCTTGCAAATAATTACAAGACCCACTATAGTAAAGGGAATCATAATCAAACACACGTAAATCGATGTCTTTATTGAAAAACTAATTAAGATACAAACAAAATTAAATATACACATTAAACTAGAATGAAGTAACAAAGACGATAGATGATGACAAACCGATTGCCAAGCCTCAACCGATATTCCAAAGACTCGAACTTTTAGTTGAATAAGTAAATAAGAAAACATAAGAGAAAAAGAAAAATAGAGGGAAAATATTGTATTATTTCGGAACCATAACTAGATAATTCCAAAGTAGGAGAATATGGGTAAAATAATCGATCAATACATCAATTCCAAAATCCAAATTATCACAACATGCATATAATAAAGATATCAATTGACCATTCCACAATTGTATGTAATTCTAGTTAGGCGTGAAACAACTTCGTCTGATGGCACGTAGTTAAGACTTTACTTGACATACATCAACTATTGTCAACCCATTGATTTTCACGTATATACGATAACGCTTATTTATTCACATCGAAGTTGGTATTATCAATCTAATCTACCAAATCTATCTCAGGTAAAGAAAAATTTATCCTTAATGGATAACTATAAACTATAGCATCCAATTGGACATGCTAAAATTTTTCTCAAAACAAAAGGGAATATAAAGGAGAAGGAGATAGCATTGATGCGGGCTTGTCACTGAGGACATACCGATCGACCTTCATGGGCCTGGCCGATTGGCCTAGTCCAATTTCTTGTTGGTGGACGCTTGCTCTTCGACTATGGTCATTTGCTAGTGAAATCTCCATAATGCTGCTCGACCTCTATGCCCGTCGATTGATATGCACGCTTTACGAGGTTTTCTTCGTCTTCACTCTCGGATCTCAGGCATTTTCATCTTGGTCTTGATTTTTTTGACTGCATTCAGATCCTTAGTGGTATGAAGTCATTTTGTTGTAAATATATCATTTATGCTCCACAAATGCCTAAATACGTGCAATTACATCAACTAACAGGTAGACTTGTAACACACAAATGTGAAGAAAATAGCCGATAAACTGTGATATTAAGCCCAAAAAATTAAGGAAAAAATGGAATGAGGTTGAAAAATGACGCTAATGTGAATGCTATCAGGCTTTTTTTGGCATCAAGGTGGATCACATTTCCATACCAGTTTCTTTTTCGATAATCTATTAAAGTTTCTCCTATTTGTCTACTTTGGAACCATCAAAATTTTATTCATAGAGTTGTTCCTTTGTTTTTCACCGCTTGATGCTGTATTTGTTTTTATTAATAGGTCGTGTTTGGTATCTTTATTAGCTTTATAGTCGTCTTCATCATCTCTTATTGGCTCTTTTCCACCGAGAAGATTTGTTGTTGCTGAATTTGCTATTACATGTGTTGTCATTTGAGTCGTTTGGCAAAATAGTCTTACTTCTAGTACATCAAATTTCGCACCAAAATTAAAAATGTTGCAATGTTTTGCTAGACCATTTGGACCAACATTTTGTTTTAATTCTTGTAAGATTTCAATTGGTTGTTTATTATTAAGTTCTACCCATGCTAAAATTTCCACAACAATTTTACTTTTGTTTTGCCTCCGCGTGAAGCTCCTTCATAGATATTTATAAAACTCTGTTATTTGAATATATGTAATTAACATATGAAATAAATTGATATTAATCGAATTACTTACCCTAATTTTGTCAATGAGTATTTAGTGTTGAATAATAAAAATAACAAGATACGATAATAGTACTCAGAAAAAAAGAAAAAAAAAAACAACTTCCTCAAGAAATGCGAAGTTTATCATAATTTGGCATAGAATTGTAGCCACACTACATAATATTTGATTTTGATGGGCTAGATTTATAAGACATACAGATTTTTATTTGTTTAAAAACAAAAGAAATTATGATAAAATGATGATATATAGTGATGATAATGATGACGATGACACTTTGGAAAATGAGTAAAAATTACTCTAAGTTAAGATGAAAATATAATGTAGGATCATCTTCTATAGAAGGAAGTAAGCTGAACCAGCAAGCATAGGTAAGAAGATTGAAGGTGTCATCCCACTCCATCTGGTGCTTCTTCCCAATTGATCTTATCTCTTCCATTTCCTCCTCGTCCAGCGCTCTACGCTCAGCTCCGACGTACTTGGGAGCCTCTTGCAGCTCCGGTGAGTCAACTTCTGTAAAATCAAGAGCCGAGGTCAGATAATTCCTTCGAAAGCTGAGATCCGGTGATTGAACTGATGAGTTCCGGTGAATACGATCGGTCTCTACTTCTTCCTCTTGTCGTTTCCTCATAGAACTGCGATGGAACTTGAGAGCGGCGACGATCTCCTTCCGAGCCTCGGCCATGTTGAGGAGCCGCTGTTGGTAAGGCTTGCTTCTGTGAATTCGCCGACGAACTTGTTTCTTGCGCGTCGTCGCTCGCCTTTCTGTTGGGTTCTTCTCCTCACTGCAATTGCAATTGTATTTGTCGTTGCTAATTCTGATCATCTCCATGGCTCAATGGATTTTATGACATGTCTATGACTTTCTGCAGCCTTTATATACTTATATATCAAGGGTAAACTAATTTTTGTTTTTCTAAAACCTAGACTATAGTAGAACCATATGTATTATAAAATATTATTTGTATTCATTGAGTAAGTTGTTATAATATCCGGTCTATTTTTCAACTATACTTCCAAACAATAGTAATATTATGACACTAATATATATATATATATATATATATATATAATTTGTTAAAATTATTTTTAACCATAAAAAATTGAAAATATAAATCTAATCAACTTATTAACAAAACAACACCACGAGAAAATTCAAAATATAAAATAATTCAAAATTTACAATATCACCACAAAAGAAGCACACGAACTTACAAATTCAAAAATCGAAAGTGAAACACGAGAATTCGAGTGAGAAGATTGAAATAGTGGATCGAATCTTATAGAAAAATTCAAAGAGTAGAAATCACATCGCATGGAAAATTAAGGAAAACCAATCAAAACTCAAATAAACTTCCATGCATATGTTTATCCGTCAAATAAATTGATCAAATCTCAAATAAAATCGATAGATAAAAGTTAACGGTCGTTAATCCTAAGATTAGGCAATAAACATCACTTAAAATCAAATAAATCTCATCCATAATTTTTTTATAGCCTATAATTAAACTCTTTTAATTATGGGTTGTTTAAACAATTGAGTTACTAAACTACTTTCAAGCCCATCTTATTGTTTTGTTTTTTTTGTTTATTTTATGTTTGATTAGAGAAAGTCTGGTATGAATTTTCTTTTGTTTTACACACCATATATATTGGTCAAATTATGCTTGGGTCATTTACCCACACTTTGAACCAATTAACGTTTTACATATAACTCTTCTATACTCTTTTCCCAACACTAAGAAAATTTTGGTCTAATTTAGCACATACAAAACATCGTGCATGTGTCTAATGTGTGACGATGTCTCGACAATATTAACTCCTCTTTCTTTTACTTTTAGATAATTTTTATTCCTACCTCTAACCCCTAAAATATATGATTTATCTAGATTGAAAAAGATATACACATTAATCGTTATATAACATATACGACAATATATACAACCATTGTCGTGTTGACATGATGATGCCTTGTTTATTGCATAAGGTGTAACAAACAAATTTTTTTATGTCCGATCTTCAATTGTAGAAATTCGAGCTTGTTGATTATTATTGCTTTTTCAATTTCTTTGTACATGACTGTCTTCGTTGCATTTCCAATCTTTTAATTGTTGGTTTTTCCAAACAATCCTTGTTCAAGACTCTTCGTTTATTACATGTAACACAATTCACATCCTTCAACTCTCTTTTCCGCTACTTCCTTTACCTTTCTTTTTGTCCGCTATTTTCCTTTCTTATCATTTCCTTTGTCTTCCCTGTATACACTATGTCTTTTGTTTGACATAGAGAGCAACATATGTACTCTTTTCACATCTTTAGCTCGTTCGTTACTCAACCACTTGTAAAGAGTTTGCAAGTTCTGTTACAATCATCTTCGAGATAACACGAGTATCTTCCAATTTTTTTTGTTTGTAACAAACTTATTAGTTAAGTTACCGTTACCTTCTCAACTACCCTTGTTTAGAAACTTCTTCGCCAAGCAATCTAATATGATTAATCAATTTCATTGTTTTACCAATATGTCATTTTTCCTTCATTTTCAACAATATAATTGGAGCTTGACACAACCTATACAATTCTCTTTTCACTACTACTTGCATATAAATAGGAGTTGACACAACCTAACATCATAATATATGAAACATCACAACTAAATTTTAACTGTAAAAAAAGCCTTATTAAACCGTGGCATAAACTTTGGAAGTGGGGGATCATGCATCAGAGCTAAGGCTATAAATAATGGGGAAGAGGAGGGGGGGCAACAGACAACCACCCCCCTTCCAGAAAGGTCATTGCGGCGCCCCACGAGAGAGCGAACCAGAGGAAGGGATCCCCTCCAGAAACGCTGCGTTTGGATTAATGGGCAGAGATATGATAGCCTTCAATTCCAATTTGAGTGGTCTCTCTGCATGGCTTTATGTTTGGGTTGCAGATGATAAGATTCGGTCCCACCCTAAGGGCCTAAGCTGCATCACACTCCCTTCTCTTGTATTGTCACACCGCATCACCATTCATTTCTTACATAATAAATTAATAACCACTGCTCCTTTCTACCTTCTTATCCCTTCCTATTTTGCTTCTTTTTGTTTCTTTTTAATAATGTTAAATTAATTATATGATTGTTTAATCATATACTATACACACCACTAGTCACTATCTTTCTCAAAGGCCATAATTTTTGCATACAAGTAACTACATGCACACGCTCGTACGAGTTTTGATTCGGGTTGGGTTTCGGTTTCGTATTTGGTTTTCGGTTCAGGTTTCGATTTCGGTTTTTTATAAATAATGTTAAAATTATAATATGATTGCTTAATCATATACTATATAAACATCCCCTTGTAGCTTAATAATGTTAAAATGTCAAAATTATTACTCGTATGCAATAATTTTGACATATGAGAAAGATAATGTCAGTGAAGGGGCATGTTATGTACACAGACTTCAAATTACTTGTTGTAAAAAACAAACGCAAGGCGTCGGTACCTAGCTTGAGCGTTGTCGAATGACGTCGGTGTCCTTTTTTTTCAAATTTTTTCGTCTTTTATTCAGAGAAAAAATAAATTTAAAAAAAACCGGGCTTTTGTTGATGATGTCCGAAGTTTATCAGCAAATTTTTTAACAACGAAAAAAAATTACATAACCGACTTTCTCAATTCATAAATTTCTCTTTTTCCGTACGACTTAGACCGTGATAGAGGGAGTTTATGGGGTTGAAAACGATCACTGTGGATGAACACTGATCTTTATACAAAAAATTAAATCGAATTGAAATAGATTATGACGCCGGAACCAAACATTTTTTTTCTCATCCAAGTACCGGCGCCCAATTATTTTATTTTATTTTTATTTTCTGAATTTTTTAGAAGAAGAGGGTGTTAGTTGTACAAAATAATGTAAGTAACTTTGGATTCATCCAATTCATATATTTCTCTTTTTTCTGTACAAAATAATGTAAATCACTTTGAATTCATTCGGTAGCAGAAATTTATAGGGTTGAAGAGTATTATTGGGATGAGATTTACCAAAAAAAAATGTGTAGAGATAAATTTTGGTTACTAAGTTTGCTACAAATTTAACTATAATAAATAAATATTGAAAAAACAAAACTCAATATGGGCGCCGGCCGGTGCTAGGAGCCGGCGCTCATTTTTTTTTTAAAATTTCAAAAAAAAACAATAATTAAAAAAAACAATTGAACGTCGACTCCCGACACCGCTCGAATTTTACGTTAATAAAACAAAACTTTTTAGTTATAAAAATCAAGTTTCTTTTCTAAACAAAATAGTAATTTTATAACTATTGGGTGTAGGCCCAAATTTATATAATAAACCACGTCCACGTAAAATGACGGAAACATAAAATATACCTAATGAATGAACAAGGATTGTAATACGTAGATGCAAATTACTCATTTATTAATTCTGAAATTGCATTGTACTATCACGGTTTAGTGATTAGAATTTCACGTAAAACTCCAACATTTTGTCATTAGCGCAAACCAAACTTCAAAAGTTACAAGACAATATTTATTTGACGATAAAACTCGATACTGTAAACAAAGAGATGAAGGGATTGTTTCGTTTCTTATGTGAATTATGAATGCGATTAATTAAACTCTTTATATGGAGACTCAAGGAGATATAATCATCGGATTCTCACAAAGGCACTAAAGCCCATTGTAAACCCAATCCTCCGGATTCTCGTAGAACATTTACAACGTAATATTTTAGACATGAATGCTTGATCAAAAGATTTATGTAATGCATTCTTAAAACGGATTTTCAACTGGTGACAACTCTTTTAGCACGTACTCTACCTTTCCATCACCGGCTCTCCAGTCTGGTATTATAATGTCAAGACTTATTACGTAGGGACTGGTCAATTCAATTTCGTCATGCCTACCGCAAAACGAATAAATGTGCGGATTATCAAACTAGTTCTGCTTTTAATTTTTTTATTGGTAAGTGTATTGTATGACACTCCCGATTATAAAGTTGATATTTTATACGATGATGTAGAGGTCGGGCTATCCCCGTGTACGGACTACTTAGCCCTTTTGGATAAATGAAAAGCGCGTCTAGATGCGCGGAGTTCAATGTCCTCCTTCTAATCAAAAAAAGATTTATGTAATGGAGATATGTTTGGAACATTCGAAGAACCTTGATGGAATAATATGGTTGGCCTACCCAAGTAATGTATCGGGCCCAAGACCCATTACATTTAGATGAAACCCATGCACAATTTTGGATCTCCATTTCCCACTCGCTCAAAATTAATTTTTGTTGTATCTATAATCTACGTATCTATTTATATATTAAAATAGCACGTAAACTTACACGTGACATAATTTGATGAATTTACGTCAATTAAATTTACAAGTGTCAGTTTTTCGTTAATAAAGATTCCAAAATGTTAAAAACAAATTATTTTAAATATTTAATTTATAAATTTATTTTAAATATTTTACTAACTAATTTTTGTTAGTCTCTAAATTATTAATGGACCTTTAGTCAATTGTAATTTCAAAATCAAAATAGTTAAGATTACAATCTAATTTTAAATCTTAATATTTTTTTAACTTTTTTTAAAAATTTTTAATTGAACTTTCTACAACTTAAAAACTTTATTTTAAATTTAATCTTATTTTGTTTACTTATATTTTTCAACCGAGCGTTGCTTTTTATTTTTTTTATAACTTATAAAATTAATTTTTTTAATTTAAAACTTAAAAAGATCTTAATATTTTGTTTATTTATATTTTTTATTTTCAATTCTGAAACTTATAAAAAAATATTTGTAAATTTAGTTTTTTATAAAGATCAAAAAAAAATATTTCTTCATTTTTTTTTATAATAAAGAAAATTTTAGAATTAAAAAAATCTTTTTTTTAGAAAAATCTTTTTTTTCATTCATAAAAATCGATTTTAATATATTTGGAAAAAATTTCAGATATATTTAAATGATATTGTATAAAAACTCATAAATTTTATGTAACACCCCAAATCCGCGGGACTCGGGGTGCTACGGGCCAGACCTCACAATGGGTCCCGACCCTTAGCCTGACAACAATTTCACCGGACCTTCCAACAAGGCACAAATAAAGGCGAAAACTCAGTACGTTTTTAATGTATGCGGAAACCGAAAAGTAAGAAACTACAACTTGGAAACTCAGCCGAGTCCTCAAAACAACATAATCCCGATCCGAAATCTAAACGTACGACAACATCCATAAACAAGAACATGAAACCCGACTCAAAACATCCCCGTCCTATAATGTACGGAGACCCTGGCTGCCCACTCTTCCACCTCACTCGACGGCATCCCTAACCTGCAAGTCATCTACACAACGGTTTTAAACCGTTAGCTCATATTCTAGGTATTAGAAAGACGGTGAATGCAAAAACACATCCATAACACAAAACATAAATTACAGAAGTCCGGTTTATTATCTTTCATTATTAAGTCGTATTCCATTCTAGTTCAACTTCTGTTGTGACACGAGACCCTAATGGTCTCGCCTCGGGCCCTACTTACCGGCAAGGAATGGCACGGATGCACCCGCACGTATACCCGCCGGGCTAGTCGCCAAGATCCTCCTAGCCCCAGTCAAGGCTAGGCAGTGATGTCACCGCCCGTTCTCATACACTTGGGCCAACATATACATATAGGGTTGGGGGTCCTAATTACCGGTTTAATCGTTATAACATAACATAAACACACACCGCCAAACACACAACAATGCCAATACATAAAATACGAGCTAAGTAAGTCCGGAGACTTACCTCGTCACCAAAGCCAAGTCAACCACAGTCTTGCTTCCTTAAGGAGGAAGCCCACAACCTGCTCACAAGAGATATGCATATCAATACATACTCACACTCAAGAAGTCTTAGACTTCACTCTAGTGATCTACGCAAGATCACTTAACCCTCAAACTAGGAAACGCATCCTACGTCCCAAGTACTCATCACACTCTCAACACATGCAACAACCCATAACAGTCCATAATTCCACAAGATAGTAATCCTCAACCAAAGAGGCACAAGCTAGCCTAGAAGGTCCATCATGCTCACATGCTCATATCCATCACTTACATCGAGCCTTAAGGGCTCCTAGGTTCACAACCACTAAGTGGCATTCCAAGCTACTCTAGATCCATCCTAGGCATGCTACTAACAAGATCCAACATCAATACTAAGGAAGGAACGAAGAGGAAAGGAGAGGAGGGACCTACTGTTGCCGAAACCCCAGCCGCGGAGTCAAGCCGGCGCCCCCTGCGGACACAGGAGCCGCCCCCGCGGAACAAGGAGCCGCACCCGCAGAGGACTGCGTCGCCTGCCAGGAGCCGCCCCCGCGGTTTTGCCGTGCCCCGCCCGTGCCGGAGCCCAGCCGCACCCGCGGCCGTCCGCCGCCGCAACTGCGGCCTTGTGTTGCCGCACCCACGGCCTTCTGCCGCCGCACCCGCGGCCTTGTGTTGCCGTGAGTCTGCCGCCGCCCCCGCGGCCATGCCGAGCCGCACCCGCGGCGTGCTGGGTCGTGAGTCTTCCTCCGCCCCCGCGTCCATGCCGAGCCGCACCCGCGGCGGTGCTGTGCCGCTCCCGCGGCCGTGCTGAGCTGCTCCTGCGGCCGTCCGCGCCCGCGGCCGTGATGATCCGCCCCCACGGTTACGCTGCAAAAGCTCGTCTTCTTCGTCTCGATCGTGGATCCTTGGCTCCCAAGTGCTTCTTCTCTTGTTGGATCTTCTCCAAACACCCACCACTGGTCTTAGGCACCTCTCCTCGACCTAATCGAGCTAAGATCACAAGCATGCAAGGGACTTGAGTGAAAACCTCTCAAAGCTTCATCCATGGCCATGGATGAAGAGGAGGAAAGAAGATAGGATGATCAGCCAAAGAAGAAAGGTAAGGGAGAGGAAGGAGCTTACCACAGATTTGGAATGCCTATCCAAGCTGTCCACAACAAGATATCCACACAAAATGGAAGAAGAGAAGAGAAAGGAGCAAAGATGGAGCCATGGGAGGAAGAGGGAAAGGAATGAACGTGAAAGAGAAAGGGAGGAGAGAGAGAGGGGGACAAGGGCTGCAAAGTGAGGGGACAACAGCTGTCTTGTCCTCTTTTGCCCGGAACGAGGGGTCGGAAATGACCCCTTGTCACTTCGACTCGGAACGAAAGGTCGGAACGCGGGAAAAAGGGAAAAACGACGATTCGGCTCGGGATTTTCTTAGGAATAAATCCTGGCACTCGGCATCTCGGAACTACGGGATAAACTACAAGGTGCTCTAACTCCGGAATAAAATTAATAAAATTCCGGGCGTTACATTTTATATTAAAAATATATGAAAAAAATAAAAAAAAAACATTTTAGAATTATAAAAAATCTTTTTTTTTAGAATAATTGTTTTACCCTTTTTTTTCTTAATATATGTTTAACACATGACTTCTTATCTATCTTATATACTACAACAACCCGTGAACTAATACTTGGCGCAGTTTCGTGTGGTCACCTCATCAATTTTACAGTGTCTTTTATTCGTTAATCCACATCATCTACTCTACATTTAATTTAACAAACCCTAATTTTTTCTGGGATTTATACTAACTTTGGCATTCGAGTATCTCAGAGGATATTGTCCTGGAATCCTCTTTCCCGATTGTTATTGTAGGAATTGGATTCTTGCTTGATTTCAATTCATAAATGTGAAAAAAAAACCTTACAACAAGTATCACATAACAATTAAGACAATTCTCAACATAACTGTAATAACCGGAAAATTTAGATTTTTAAGTAACCGAAAATTTTAGATTCTTAAATAACTATTTTAATTAAATTTTTTTATTCATAATGTGAAAAATGGATGTCATCAAAAATCACTTGCCAAGAACTCCCTCCTCGAAGATAAAAGACAAGTATGTGGTGCGTCCTGAGATTACTTATTTATCTTGCCTTCGTCAGTATAAGGTATTGTTCTACCTTCCACCCGGACTCTTGAAATCGAAAGACACACACATTAAATACTTGTATATTAGATAATGTGTCAAATCTTCATCTTGAGTTCAATTAGGTCAAGCTATTGACCGTAAACAAATCTCCATCTTAAGATAAATTGTGTTCGTTTCAAAATTGAGTCCAAAATGGCTTTAATTTGGCATGTAAAATTTGACTGGGTTCAATTTAGAACAAATGATAATTTTTATTTCTCAATAAATCAAGAAGTTTTATTTTTTTTATAATCCTAGTTATGTATTGTCTGTTGTCTAGGAACTTAAGCTGATATTGAACCCGATTCCTCCTTGTCAATGCTCGTTTGTTAGAGAAAGCCTTCAATGAGAGGGTTGAAGATACCTCTACGGTTGCAGACAATCATATTTTACAACTTCCTTATGCTTTATGTATTATGTTTGATTTATAAAAGTTTAGAGTTTGGATATGAGGATGCATAATATCTGTTTAAAACGAATTCAAAATTTAAAATTAATCGAGACTTTTTTTATTGGATTTGGCAACAAATTCACCATCATACTACTTGAAATTAGCTTTCATTTACGTTTGGAATCAACACATCTCATAAAACTACAACATTATTGTTAAATAAGTTCATATTACCAATATTACCAGTTTCTGACAAATATGGGGGTATACTAAACACCTCTCACATAAAAACATATTTCAAAAACTGAGTTGTTTCAACTTTCATTCCAAAAATTGAGTTGCTTCAGCTTTCATTCCAACGCGGACAAGACCAATTCAAGACAGTTGATTTGATTCGATCTACTTAATAATACGATTTTCATTGGTGGGCAGTTGAAATAATCGAGTCCAAACAGCTGGATATCATGAACTGGCATTATTGTTAAATTTGTTCTAAAGCGGACACAATCAAATTTTACATCAGAAATTAAAGCCATATTGGATTCAAATAGAAAATGAACCCATATTGGAGAATTAGGGTTAAGACTTTTCAAACATCTACCCCTAAATTTGAAGTTCTTCTCAAAGTCTAGAATAAAACTAGTTGAATCAAACAAATAGAACATGAGGATTAGTATTAGAAGCAAACCTATGAGGAGATCTCCATTGAAGAGTTATATATTACGGGTATTGATTATCAATGGGTATTGATAACAACATCTTCTTTTTTAATTTATTTTTATGTTCTTATCTTATATCTTATTGGCCCTATTTTATTTGCGATTTTTTCGTTTTTAATGTCTCTAACGTTTTATTTAACAACAATTGAAGACATTCGACGGAATGGGCAAAATCCGGAAAAGGACATAAATCAAGGCCACATTCCGAACTCGAAAAAAATTACGAGCAAAATCCAAAATACCCCATACCACAAGGCACCGACCGGAATTTCCATTAATTAAATCAAGTAAATTTGAAACCAAGTTCAAGTGATAGAAACCTTTGAAAGTCGGATAAAAAAATTATAAACTAAATTAGATAATTTAGAAAAAATAAGTTTGTGACATTAATTGTTGGTTTGCAAATTAGTAATATTTGTTCTACAACGTGTCACGTTAGGCCAAGTGCACTCTTTTTTTTTTGGTTAGAAGGAGGTTCGGTACCCTCTGCGCATCTAATCGGAGCCAGAGACGAGGCAACCTCTTTTGTGGACGAGGAGACGACACTAGAGGAGGTCCTTGAGAGTTGTTGCCATGGAGATAAGTTCATAGTTACCGAGGCATATGACATGATCAGGGAGCATGGAGAGATAGTTGATTGGTATAGGATAGTGTGGGACACAGGCAACACGCCCAAGCATTGTTTCATTCTTTAAATGGTGATTCTTGGACGCCTTTCTACTAGAGACGTCTTGCACTTCCTGGATATTGACCCTACCTGTCATTGGTGTGGCCTAGAGAGTGAGTCACATGATCATTTGATTTTTGGTTGTACCTATGCGAAAGAGGTATATAGACAGATTTACCGGGGATCCGGATGCCTGCAGATATGTTCACGAGAGCCGATGTCCTGACTTACCTTCTTAGCACTACACCATGAAGGAGTTGGTCGAGCAAAGCACGCATATATGCCTTCTCTACGAAGGTGAATGATACCTTGATCCGATGGCTAGGCACACTTCTTGTTTATGAGTGTCCCTCTCTGCTGATGACTTTTCCGAAGGTGGAAAGGCCTTATGAACAGTGTCATGAGATCTTTTATTTTTATATTCAGTTTGAGGTAAATGGTACGTTTAGGAGGTTTACATGCTTACTTGGAGTACTTGGGCACTATGTTTTAGCCTGTTATGATTATTTGATGATGTACTCTTGTGTTATGCAGGTTTAGCTAAGACTATTTTGGTCCTAGTTAAGCCCTATTTTCTCTTTCTCTTATGAATTTACCATTTACCATGCGCATTCCATAGATAAAAATTTGGCTAAGTAGTCAGCACACGGGGGATAGCCCGACCCCTTACATCGTCAGATAAAAGGTCCACTATAACCTCAAGAGGGTCATTCAATACACTTAGTCCAATAGGAAAATGAAAAGCAATACTAGCTAAATAGTCCGCACACTTATTCGCCTCACGGTAGGCATGACGGAATTGGATAGACCAATCCCTACGTAAAAAGTATGGGCATTGACATACTATATTGGAGAGAGGATGATGAGAGGGCAAATAACGGTTTAAGAGAGTGATAACCAATCGAGAGTCCGTTTCCAGGATAACTAAACCGGAAGCCACTTTTCCAACCTAACTTTAGACCATGTAGTACACCCCACAATTCAGCCATGGGGACACTACATAGACGAAGATGTACTCGAAAACTCTTCAACTAAACTCCCTCATGGTTCCTAATAATACCAACAACAACATGACCATCAAAATGTCTTACTCCATCCGTGTTGATCTTCAAAAAACCTAGTGCAAGCGCTTCCCAAGAAACTTGGATAATCCGTCTCGAAACACGGTGGCCACCGTAGGTATTAATCCAAGATTGAGTTTGATGATGCGCCAAAGCTCGAACATGTCCACTTCTATCCTCCTCCACCACTCCATTCTCGAAAATCTCCATATTTCTCCACTTCCACGTCCACCAAATCTTGACTGCAAATGCCTCATTCCAAAAGCAATCATTTGAAAATAAACGTCATGAAAGAATATTACCCCTAATCCAAGTAGCGAAAGGAAGATCGTAGAAGTCATCCATGAACATAAAAGTGTTTAAATCCCTCTACATTCGTGTAGCTTTTGGAAAATCTCAAAAGAGATGGCACAAAGACTCAATGGTGGGGGAACAGGGAAAACAACCTCCGGAAGAAGCCAAATGACGCGGTACCGTTCCTTGTTGCACAAGATCCCTCCCATCAAAAGCTTCCAAATAAAAAGCTTGGCACGTTCAGATACACTAACCTGCCAGAGAGAATGAAACAACTTACCTTCGCTATAGGCTAAAACATATGGGGTTGAGAGCAGTGAATAAGCAGAAGCAATGGTAAAATTTCCATCCAGTGAGGTTGCCCAACCAATCTCGTCCTGTAAGGCAACTGGGCCATCCTCTCCAACAATATCCTCTGTCGTCTTGAAAGACGCAAGCCGCAATAACAGAGAAGGGGACACATGATCACTGTACCCATCGGTATTCCACCCATCCATCGGAGACCGGTAAGAACGAACCACTGCATCCCGATTAACAACAGCATAGGCAGCCGGATACTTAGTAGTAAGGGGTTCATCATCGATCCACTTATCTTCCCAAGATCTAATATCGGTACCGTCTGCAAGAATCCTAGAAGAGCCATCCGAAATAACTTTATGCAAGCAATGAAGAATACCCTTCCAACAAGGTGAAGGCGCGCCATGTGAAGTACCCAAAGTACGAATATACTTATTGCGGAGAGTCTTAACCCAAAGAGCATTATCATCTTTTAAAAACCGTCAAGCTAACTTACCAATCATAGCAGTATTAAAGAGTTCCATCTTCTTGAAACCCAACTGATGCGCCCTTGGATGCTCCTCTTACGTTGACCGTAGACGAAGAGGACGAGGCTTTGAGGGTTCGTTCAGATGGACCGCTCACCCGATCCCGAGCCAAGTCCATTGCCCGAGCCACCGGATCCATCATCGTCCGCACCACTTCGTCACTTGGACCAGTCGCCGGTATGCCGTGTCTCTACACCACCATGGCATAGGCTACCGGTTCCGCCCACGCTTTTACTTTCGGACTATTTTTTGCATGTTTTCCTTTTATGTAATAAAAGGGATATTCCTTATAGAATATTCCCTTTGAACTTATCTTTTAGGGTTTTTCCTTGTTGGACTTTTTCGTATGTATGTTTTGGCCCGTTGGCCCATAGGTGGGCAAGACTCTCTATATAAGGGACCTCTTGCCTCACCTATTTTTCCATGTTCAATTTTACTAGGTTTTGAGAAGACTTTTCCTCTGACTTAGCTTGGGCATCAAACCTTCCCGTCTATTTCTCAAATTTCTTCCTTGGATCTCGTCTTTGACCCAAGAACACCATATTCGAGGATTCTTCTTTAGAATCTACTTCCGATTTCCATCAAACGGTTTATTCGATCTCTCTAGATCGAATCAACCCTTGTTTCTTCATCGCTTCCGCCCCTTTGGATCTGAATCGAAATAACGCCGCACAAAGAGTCAAGGAGTAGTTGGAGCTTTGTTGGATCTAGATCCGAAAGTTATCCTTGGTTACCTCCAAAGACGCATCAAATTGGTATCAGAGCAAAGGGATCAAAGCTAAGTTCTCTTTACTCTTGTTTTTTTGCGTTATTATCTTCAACCTATTTAGCCTTTTGTTCATGATGTTCTTCATTTGTTCTTCGTGATCTTCATGTTGTTCATCATGTTCATCCATTTTTCCTGAATTTTTTTTTTCTCTTTTCTTTTGATCAATTTGAAAAACAAAAATAGGAGATATTTGGTTTGCCATCAAACCAGTTATCAAACCCGTCTTTTCTTAAACCGACCCAATCCGACAATTTTGTTAATTAATTTCACCAAATTTCTTGGGGTATTTTTGTTAATGAATATTCGGATATCTCGCTTTGATATTCCAAGAAAAGCAAACAAACTCTTCATCAATACGGATTTGTGTTCAAAAAAAAAAGAAAAAAAAAAAGAAAACAACAAAAGTGTTGCTCAAAACGTTTCAAAGAAACGAAACACAAAGGTGAAAAGACGTCCGGCAAACCGGTCCATCCGAAAAATCAGATTTTACAAAACGGTCAAAGACCGAAAGCAAGCAAAGCTTGCCGACTGCACAATCCGTCCATCTTCCTCCTCTCCATTTTCTTACATACGTTTGCAAAATATCACTTGTTTATTTGTGTGTAATTGGTTCAATTTTGTTGGATTTGCCTTACTTTCCTAACCGCCAAACGGCCTTCCCCAAAGTAGAACCCGATAACGCACTTCAACTTGGGTAAAGTTGACTTAACTTGTCATCTTGCTCATTTGATTGCTTGCAATTGTGTGCTGATTTGGAGCAATGACTAACGTTGAATTGGAAACTTCTCAGGATTCTGGTCCGCAAGAGTCCAATGAACCTTTAGCTCAAGAAAATGCTTCGTTGTCCCTCGAAAATGACTCCATAAGGCAAGAATTGGAAGCTTTGAAGGCACAACAAAAGTTTGATGCCTTGACCCGAGAAAATATTGCCTTGAAGCAAGAGTTGGAAGCTCTTAAGGCTCTACGGCTTGCCCAACATCCCACCCCAACAATTCCGATTGAGACCTAGGTCAATGCTTCCACATCCAATGCACAACGGAAAGGCAAGGGAATTTTAGGAGCCGGACCATCAAACGGTCCCCGGCTTGCGTCCGTCATTGAATGCCAACGTCCCTTACCTTTTGACGGAAATGAGTCCCATGAAGAGGACGAAGAATTCCCCGACTCGACTCAAGATGACCTTCTCATAGTCGATACGGAAAATCGGCACAAGCATTATGAGCCTCAACACCAACGGTATGTCCCTTCTCCACCTCCACCTAGTGCGCCCCGCACCGACTGTCGAGCCCGGGAAGAGCCCCGGTCCCGTCGCGACTCGACCAACAATCATGGTCGTGAGAATGATCGTTCCGGACGCCGTCGCCAACGGTCAACCCGGAAACCGACGACCCTTGACTTTGATGAGTATGATGAGCAAAACGATTTCAACGAGTTCTCCGGTGATGAGTCCGACTTGGAATGGGTGGCACATGACCGTCCATGGCACCCACCCATCATGGACCCTTATGAGAACCAAGACCGAGGTGAAGAATGGTTGCCTCCCCTAAACCCACCTAGGCATGAACCACACGTTCATGGGCGCCACCGGCGTCAAGGCGGCCACCGGCGTCAAGGCGGCCACCGGCGAGCCCGTGCCGATGATGCCTACAATCCACCGCCCTGCCCGGACCCCTACCGCGCTCGTAGGGAAGGTAAGGTTAAATTCCCTATCTTTCATGGTGAATATGATCCGTGTGTTTTTCTTGATTGGGCGCAGGATATGAAAATAGCCTTGAAACATTGTCATTATGAGGATGAATACGAGAAAATCGAGGCGGCAACTCTTTACTTTGAAGGAGATGTCAAGTCTTAGTGGAACCGGTATGAGATCACCCGTGAAAGGCGAGGATGGGCACCGATTGCGACCTTTGAGCAATTGATCTATGTCATGACCAAGAAATACGTGCCCGAGGACTTCAAGAATGATATGTGGTTGCAAATTGCCGAGTTCAAACAAGGCAACTTCACCCCGGTGGCTTACTTGGCCAAACTCGAGGACATGCACATTAAGGCCGGCGTCTCGGCCTCTCCCTCCGCCCTTCGCACCAAATTTATGAGTGGGCTTAATGCTTCCATTCGGCGCCCGCTTGAGATTGTGCCATATAAGGATTTGGGGGCATTGTGCCATGCTGCCATGAAGCTCTACAAGCAACAACTTGAGACGCCTTGGTATTCAAGGTATAATTCTTCCTCGAGTCAATATCCTCATTCTTCTAACACACGTACTCGAGATGTGCCTAGTTCTCTAAATGTCGACGCTTCCAAAGGAGCCCAACGGACGGGTCAATCCAATAGGCAAGCGGGTAATGAGAGGGCACCAAACCGTGGACCCACGGCCCCGGCGCCTCCCGCTAGAGGTCAACAAGGACCTTCCCCGGCAGCTCGCCCAAGGGAACCCATGTGCTACAAGTGTAGCGGTTTTGGTCACGTGCAACGAGATTGTCCAAACACCAAACGGGTTTTGTTTGCTGACCCAACATATTTCGAGGACGAAGATGATCATCAAGATGGCGATATCATCATTGAGGATGACCAAGACGTCGACCGGCAATTTGGAATGGAACCATGTGACGACGAGCTTGCTTGCGCTCTAGCACAACCCGGTAAATTCGCTCTTGTTTCTCGTCATATTTTTGCTATTAAAGAGTTTATTCCTATTGATCAACGCGAGAATCTCTTCCACTCTCGTTGCTTGGTCAATAATACGAGCCTTTCTCTAATTGTTGACGGGGGTTCTTGTTGCAATATTGTCGACGAACGAGTGGTAAAACACTTCAAGTTGCCTACAACCCCCCACCCAACACCTTACGGACTCCAATGGATTTCCGATAAGGTGTGTGACACCGTCACACAACAAGCTTGGGTGATGTTTTCTATTGGAGCCTATGTTGATAAGGTCCTTTGTGATGTTATCAAGATGGACGCCACACATGTCCTATTAGGACGACCATGGCAATTCGATCGCCGAACATTTCACGATGGTTATCTTAACCGGTACATGTTCCAATATAATGGAAAACGGGTCACACTTTTGCCTATGACTCCGCACGAAATTTTGGTTGACTATGCGGAACGGAAGAGGCAACAATCTATAGATGAGTCCGCTAAGGCACCGGCAAAATCGGACCCTCCTCGGAGTTCCGATGTTGTAGGTGCTAGTACTTCCAAATCCCGGAACACCGCCCCTCTTGTCCATGCTACCGAGTCCAAAGGAAGTAAAGGCCGCATCGTTCCTACGAGCGCACCTTTGCCATCTTTGGACCCCGTGATTAAAGGACGGTGTGAGCCGAGGATACTCTTAGCTCGCCGGCATGATTTACAACCGGTCATGGAAGGCAAGTTTCCATATTTCTTGCTTGTTCCGTTTTGTTTATCTACTTCTCATGACCCAAGTAATGTGCCACACGAGGTGTCTTTGTTGTTGTCCGAATTTCAGGATATTATGCCCAAAGACCTACCACCCGGCTTGCCACCAATCCGAGGGATTGAACACCAAATTGACTTTGTGCCCGGTGCTTCTTTACCAAACCGTGCCGCATACCGAGCAAGTCCGGAAGAGACGAAGGAGCTACAACGTCAAGTGCAAGAGCTCCTAGACCGGGGACATGTGCGTGAATCCTTATCACCATGTGCCGTCCCGGTCATATTAGTGCCAAAGAAAGACGGATCATGGCGGATGTGTGTTGATTGTCGTACCATCAACCAAATCACCATTAAATACCGCCACCCGATCCCGCGCCTGGATGACATGTTGGATGAGCTCCACGGCGCCACCATTTTCTCCAAAATTGATCTCCGGAGCGGTTACCACCAAATCCGGATGGCCGAAGGTGACGAGTGGAAGACGGCGTTCAAGACGAAGTATGGACTCTATGAATGGCTTGTCATGCCATTTGGCCTCTCCAATGCCCCATCCACCTTCATGCGCCTCATGAACCATGTCTTGCGCCGATTCTTGGGTATATTTGTCGTTGTTTATTTCGATAATATTTTGGTGTTTAGTACGTCTTTGGAGGATCACATCGGGCACCTTCGCCAAGTGCTCGAGTGCCTTAGACAAGAGCAATTGTATGTCAACTTTGAAAAATGTGTATTTTGCTTGGACACCACTATCTTTCTTGGCTATGTCGTGTCTAAGGACGGACTACGAGTAGACGAATCTAAAGTTCGTGCTATTCGGGAGTGGCCTACTCCTACTACGGTCACCATGGTCCGAGCCTTTCTCGGCTTAGCGGGTTTCTACCGGCGCTTTGTCAAGGATTTTAGCACGGTAGCGCCCCGCTCCATGAGCTTACTACCAAGGGTGTCACGTTTGAGTGGCGTGATATCCATGCTCGAGCGTTTGATGCGCTCAAAGACCGCCTTTGTAATGCACCATTACTCCAACTCCCAAACTTTTCGAAAACTTTCAAGGTGGAGTGTGATGCATCGAATGTGGGCATTGGAGGAGTTCTCTTACAAGAGACTCGTCCAATTGCCTACTTTAGTGAAAAACTCTCCGGTCCTTCGCTCAACTACCCTACATATGACAAAAAACTATATGCTCTAGTTCGTTGTCTTAAGACATGGCAACATTACTTGTGGCCGAAGGAGTTCGTGATTCATTCGGATCATGCGGCTCTTTCGTATCTCAAGAGTCAAACAAATCTAAGTCGGCGCCATGCTAGTTGGGTAGAGTTTTTAGAGACCTTTCCTTATGTCATTCGGCATAAGAAAGGCAAGGAGAATGTGGTAGCCGATGCCCTTTCTCGCCGATATGCCCTTCTTGTGTATATGGACGCCAAGATACATGGCTTTACTCTTATTAAAGAGTTAAATGCCACGGATCTTGACTTCAAGGACATATGGGCACAATGCCTCGACCTCCGAGAGCACGAGTCTTTCTTTATTAACGATGGCTATCTTTTCCGAGCGGGAAAACTTTGCATTCCGCGCTCATCTATACGCCATTTGTTGATCAAGGAAGCTCATGAGGGCCGTGGCCACTTCGGTGCTACCAAGACCCTTTCCGCTCTCCAAGAGCATTTCTTTTGGCCCCGGATGCGTATGCATGTGACACGGTTTTGCAAGGGTTGCATCACATGTCATCATGCAAAGTCGCGCCAAGGTCCGGATGGAATGTATTCTCCTTTGCCTATACCAATGGGACCTTGGGAGGATCTATCCATGGACTTTGTGGTCGGATTGCCTATGTCCAAACGAGGCAAAGACTCCATTTTTGTGGTAGTCGATCTCTTTTCCAAAATGGCTCATTTCATTACATGTAAGAGCACCCAAAATGCTAGTGAAGTTGTCACCTTGTTCTTTGACAATGTGGTGCGCTTACATGGGATACCCCGTTCTATCGTTAGTGATCGGGACGTGAAATTCGTGAGTCACTTTTGGAGAACGCTTTGGGGAAAACTTGGAACTAACTTGTTGTTTTCAAGTAGTTATCACCCCCAAACCGATGGTCAAACGGAGGTGACCAATCGGACTCTTGGTGCTCTACTTAGAGCCACCACTAGGACCAACCCACGTAGGTGGGAGGACTTACTTTCTATTGTGGAGTTTTCGTATAACAGGTCTAGGCACATGGCAACTAAATTGTCCCCATTTGAAGTTGTTTACGGCCTTAATCCACACACACCGTTGGACTTCACTCCCCGCCCGCTCAAGGACGGCGAACAAATCATTGCCGCAAACCGAGCCACCCAAATCATTGAGCTTCATGAGCGGACTAGGACACATCTTGAACGTCGTGCCGCCCAACTTGCCGGACAACGCAACAAGGGCCGCCGCGATGTCTCTTTTGAGCCCGGTGATCTTGTTTGGCTCCACCTAAGGAAGGAGCGTTTTCCAACTCGCCGCATGAGCAAGCTCTCGGACCGTGGTGATGGCCCATTCCGCATCTTAGCCCGCCATGGCCCGAATGCATACAAGTTAGAGCTTCCAGATTCCTACGGAGTACACCCGACGTTCAACGTCAAGGACCTTGCCCCTTATGAGCCCCTCTTTGACGATGGTGAAACGGGGACGTTTCACAGCCAAGATGGGGGGACTGATGCGCCCTTGGATGCTCCTCTTACGTTGACCGTAGACGAAGAGGACGAGGCTTTGAGGGTTCGTTCAGATGGACCACTCACCCGATCCCGAGCCAAGTCCATTGCCCGAGCCACCGGATCCATCATCGTCCGCACCACTTCGTCACTTGGACCAGTCGCCGGTATGCCATGTCTCTACACCACCATGGCATAGGCTACCGGTCCCGCCCAAGCTTTTACTTTCGGACTATTTTTTGCATGTTTTCCTTTTATGTAATAAAAGGGATATTCCTTATAGAATATTCCCTTTGACCTTATCTTTTAGAGTTTTTCCTTGTTGGGTTTTTTCGTATGTATGTTTTGGCCCATTGGCCCATAGGTGGGCAATACTCTCTATATAAGGGACCTCTTGCCTCACCTATTTTTCCATGTTCAATTTTACTAGGTTTTGAGAAGACTTTTCCTCTAACTTAGCTTGGGCATCAAACCTTCCCGTCTATTTCTCAAATTTCTTCCTTGGATCTCGTCTTTGATCCAAGAACACCATATTCGAGGAGTCTTCTTTAGAATCTACTACCGATTTCCATCAAACGGTTTATTCGATCTCTCTAGATCGAATCAACCCTTGTTTCTTCATCGCTTCCGCCCCTTTGGATCTGAATCGAAACAACGCCGCACAAAGAGTCAAGGAGTAGTTGGAGCTTTGCTGGATCTAGATCCGAAAGTTATCCTTGGTTACCTCCAAGGACGCATCACCAACCCTCCTTGACACTTAGGCTTGTAGAAAACTTTCCAATCAATAGTATGCAACTTTCTTTTAACTGTAGTATTACCCCAAACAAAATTCCGAATAAGCTTGTCAATTTGAGAACAAACATTCTTCGGAATAGTCAGGACTACCATTGAGTAGACCAGGATAGAAGCAAGGACAAATTTTGCCTAAGTAACACATTCAGCAAAGCTCAAATGACCACACCTCCAACCCTGGAAGCGTGATGTTATCATATCAAGCAAAGGCCGGAAGGTCTCCTTAGTTACCCGACCCTAAAAGGATAGGCATCCTAAGATAATTGCCTAAGTTACGAGTGACGTCCACACTGCTTAAGATAGCCAACTCATTACACAGTTCTCGTGAAACATTAGGAGAAGCAAAAATCTTAGACTTTCCAATGCAGACTTTTAGACCCGAAGCTTTACAAAACAAATCAATAAAGCCCATAATCACCCTCATTTGAGAAGTAGAAGCTTTCGCAAAAAGAGTAATATCATCCGCAAAAAAAAACATATGCGAAAGAGCCGGACATCCACGAGAAAGGAAAATGGACTTCCAATCCCACACTCCACTGCTGCCAAGATAAGATGACTAAGCATTTCAAGTGCCCTCTATTTTAGTTAATTTATATAGATTAAATTGCATAACATGCATTCTCTCGACCAATTCAAATGTTGACATCCATTTCAGCACCTTTATTGTTGTTGGAAACATATAAACTTGCTTTAATAATAATTTGGTTGACCATTATAAGAAATGTCTAGTAATATTTATATGTAAGTTTGAAAATAGATTGATTATGGGATGATAAGATAATGACCTTGAAATGATGTTAAACATGAAATAAATTGAGTTTGAGTTTTTTTTTTTTTGAGTTTGAAGCGTTGAAGTCAGATTATTGGGCTTTTTCTCAAAAAAAAAGAAGTGTCGCTTGCTTTTTTTTTTATTTTTAATTAAAATGATTTTTTTTTGATTGTAGGACTTTTTTAATATAACGGAAAGCGGTTAGGTTAGACTATCTTATAGAGGTAGTCCAACATAAAGCATCTTTACGGATGAGAATATGAAGTTCGGGATCATTAGAAAAATTGGTGTTGGAGGTCGATATTCCCATGTGGGTCAATCGGTCAGCAACATAGTTGATTTCTCTGAAAATATGTATGATCTGAATTTCGTTAAAAAAAACAAAGATCTAGTCTGGGGTCAAAGATAATCGTCTCTACATCTCACGGACAACTCCACAAACCTTGGAGTGCCCTAATAACACACATATTGTCACCTTCGATTTCAATCTTTTTGTTCTGTAGTATGAATGCCTCTTCTAAACCAGCCTTGAGAGCAAAAACTTCAGCTTTTATGACTGAGTTGAAGTTATTTTTCTTTGCATCAAGGCTAATAACATCACCATTATGATTTCGAATCACAAAACCTATGGATGTTACACCCAAATCGAGTTTTGATCCGTCAAAATTCAGTTTATGGAAACCCAATTTTAATTTTTCCCATTTAATATTGTGTTTTTTTCTTGATGTTGCTTTATTGTCTTTTTGTTTCTTTTTAATATCATAGATTCATAATCATCTTTGTCAGTGATTTTAGTTTTCAAGTTATAGATTTTGGTCTTTAATGTATGCAATTACCTTATTATCAAGTCCAACTGATTCATCATTAAAAATAATTTTGTTCCTAAAAAAAATCAAATACTTCACAATATAGTTGCGAGACACTCGAACTTTTTCATTACAATTTTGTTTTTCAATTTTTGTAGGATTTCATGAGCTTTTTTATTTATTTATTTTGAATTTTTATTTTATTAAGTTCATTCAAGATTGTTCTATCGAATTTGATAATAATTTATTTAGTGAATGACATTCGATTATCAAGTGACCAATATTGTGGTGCATTTAGTAAATAGAATATTGTGGTGCATTTAGTAAATAGGAATTAATTAATTATTTATTTTCTTTTCTGGTGCAAGGTCCAATATTGTATGGCACGTGGTCTTTAATAGTCGGAGCCTCAATGAAGAGTAGAAAGAATATCAAACAAAACTTGATTGACAGATGAAACGCCTTAAGCCAATGTTGTAAAACAATAATCCAAATCTGTAAAAAAAAAAAAAAAAAAAAAAAAAAGAAGGCTTTTGCCTTTTGGTTGGTCACAGATGTTCTTCAGTTGAACCAGAAATATGTGATGTCCTATACCTATACTTCCTAGCCACATACAAAAACCCACAAAAATTAACAAAACAAACAATCGTAAGAAGCCAATAAAAATAATCAAACCTACCTTTATTTATATTCTGCGAAAGCCAAGATTCATCCGCCGCCCCTTCCTTCGCCGTCACCGATTTCACAACACTATTCAACAACGAAGCAGCAAAACACCCTAACCCACCGGCCAACGCTGCATACGCCGATCCAATACTTCGCATTGCATCCGGCGCCTCCTCATACAAAAACTCCAACAACCCCACAATACAAAAAACCTCAGCAATTCCAATCAAACAATACTGAATCAACAACCAATACGCACTCAAATTCGGCATTGGACTTAGAAATAGACTTTCGAAATTATTCTTAATTGCATAATTCCTCCTGTAATTCTCAAAAATCGCAGCAGATCCGGCTGATAAAATCGAAAGCCCTAATCCAATCCCTACTCTCTGTAACTGTGAGACTCCGTGTGGATTGCCGGTTAATCGTCTCGAAAGAGGAACGAAAACGGAGTAGTAGAGTGAGAGAATGAGGAAAATCGTAATGCAAGGGAAAACCGGCATGCAGGTCACCGGTAACTTGAACTTTCCGATATGCGTGTTTAGAGTGTAGGCTTGTTGTACGGACAAGGTTAAAAACTCTGTCAAGACTAGATTCAACATGATTGTGCAAGATGGAATCGGAATCATTCTGATTAAGATCTTAATTTCTTCAACTTGTGTGACTGTACAAAGCTTCCATGGATTTGGATTTGTTGTGTCTTCTTTTAACTGCAATGCTGCTTTATCCAACCATTTAAACCCCTCTGTATGCGGAATTCTTCTGCTTCCTTTAACAGCGCAGATCTTCCCCGGAAGCTCATAGAGTCCAATCATCTCACTACTCGAGAAATCAACCGTCCTTTTCCGAAACGCGGCTGATAAAACTTGCGCTACGCGTGTTAATGGACTGCCACCTGGTAATCTATGTCTGTAAGTTGGAGTGCCGGTGAAGAAAAGGATGTTTGATACTGCCATGGCGACTGCTAATGATCCAAATGCGGATCCCCAACCGTGTTGCATTTGGATGTAGACGACGAGAGTGAAGGCTAAGATAGCTCCAATTGTGACGGATAAATAGAATACGTTGAAGAATCTCTCGAGATGAGATTTGTAATTCTCTTTGGTTTCGTCGAATTGATCTGCGCCAAAGGAGGATACACATGGTCTGATTCCTGCAGCTCCGAAGCCTGTTAAGTAAAGAACTGAATAGAGATAGAGCATCTGCCATGACTTTGCGGGCTCACAGGCTCCTATTAGAAGCTCGATTTCATCACAATCTTCTTGATTTGGTACAAACATTTTCATGGTTGCACACAGAGTGATTCCTGTCAATCCCTATATAGAAACTCATGTCAAACTATATATATTGGCAAATACTAAACCCCGTATGGTTGTAATTACAGATAACGAAAACGAAATGAAAATAAATATAATCCATATCCGTATACTTATTTATTAAATCTATTTATTAAATTTAAGGGATGATTTCAAAAAATTTCATCAGCAAGTATAGATATATGTTGGTTTGGATGACGATTTTAAAAATGAACTTTCATCTTTAAAGAATTTAAACTAATGTTTTTTGTTTATAATCCAGAAAAAAAATAGTAATACCAAATAAAATAAAACCATAGTATAAAAAATTAACAAACTTTATCCTCAACCCTTCTATAAAGAGTATCCTCACTAGAATATATATATATATATATATATATATATATATATATATATATATATATATATATACTAGATTCATTTTGATTCCGTTACTAAAATTCAAATCATACAGGCCGTAATAGCTTTGAAGTAGCAAGTAGTCAATTTTACCGCAAGATATATGGTGGTGAAAATGGCAATGGTCCAGTATCGACCAAGATAGGCATCGGCTAGAAAACCGCCGAGAACAGAGGAGGCTTGAGATATCCCAAGAAAGATATTAACAGCATTTGCCGAGCTAGAGAATGGCTTATGCATAACATAGAACATGAAAGCCACCATGTTGACTGATAAACCAAAGTAAGCTAGTCTCTCAGCCATCTCATTTCCTACACAACACAACAAATTCATGAGTTGTAGATAAGTTGCAAGATACAAATAAATGTGTGAACTTACCAAAGATGAAAATAGTTGCAAACCATCCACCGGTCTTGCGGAGATGACTTTCGGTTAAAGGTCTTCCGCGTATATCAACAGGAGTAGTGCCTCCCGGGATGCCACTAGTAGATGCAGTATAAGCGCGAGCAAATACCAAACCCTTCCTTCTATCGTCCGATTCCATGAAATGAGACTCGAGTTTCTTTCTTCCAACCGGAGTTGTATCCGAGTTGATTTCATTGCTTGTGGTATCCATATGGACTATTCGGATAGCTCTTGATCTTTAACCTTAGCCACTTTATGCACACAGCACACTGCAATATTTGTACTCATTTTGTAGACATAAGAATAAATGGTAAATCCAATCAATTAAGTGTACAACCAATACACAGCTATGAGCATTCAATAAGGTTGGAGTTGGCAGTTGGGCTCATATCATTAAGTGTACACGTTGCACCATATGACACACTCTCTCTCCGCAAACAAGGGAATGGGACCGATTCAGCATGTATAAGTTGTTGGAAATAACGTCTTAACAACATTAATTTCTTACTTTTTATTATCTTTTCTTTTTCCAAAGTGGTTTCACCACTTTTTCATGCTTATTTATGGGGTTTTGGAAATACCCTCCATTTTGAGGCCTAATAACTAATAATGTATATCTGCTTCAGCTCTGATTTTTTTTTTTTTTTTTTTTGACACATTGTCTTGAGATCGCCCTGCTCTTCGGTGGCAGACAATCCTTATTTAACGAATTTATCCGCTACCGTGTTGATTTTCTTGAAAAAATGTGTGGTGTTTGCTTGAAAAAAAGTCTAAGATGCTGGCGGAAATATCTGATCATGTATGTCTCCAAAGGAGTTTTCAAAAAGACTAAATGGGTGACAAACAAAAAGGCTAAATAAAAAAAATCAAGGAATAGTTGTATTGGAAAACCTTTGAAGAAGATGTATGCATACAGAAAAGCGGAAGGGACATGTAAAACTATGTTTACATAGAGCTACCATCTCATGGACATAATGGGTAACAATCTTGATGTGCTTTGTAGTTTATATTCGACGTAAAATACTTAATTAATATTATTGATAGGCCTTGAATGAGTCTATTTGTTTGGGTCTTTATTGTTTTCACTCATCTAGAGTTTTGTAATGTTATGTATTTGTAGCGTTGCTTTTACCTCCAATAATTTTTTTAATTTGTACTTTGACAATAATTATTAAAATCTCTAAAGTGAACGTAGTCATTATTGACTATTTTGTTTGTTGAATCATTTTATTTCTCGTAATTCTGCACAACATATATTTTGTAGGTATAGATGATGGAAGCCTGACTTAGATGGCAATGAAGCTCGAGATAGAGAATGCAAATCCAAACCACTACATTTGCGAATCGATGATACTCAGCCTCTACACTAAACTGAGTAACCATGGCTCTTTATCTATTTAACTTGATATGAGATCCTAGTGTATCCCTCGTTACATAATATATATTCACATATTAACAAGTTCCATATATATATATATATATATATATATATATATATATATATATATATATATATATATTTCGGTTTAAGCAGACATGTCGATCGAAATTCTCCCTTGTTGTAATGGTCTATGACTTCCTTTGAACCAAAACAATTAGTCAGTAATTGTGTAACACCAGTTGCACTAAAGTTCGGGTTTCAATACCAAAAATGAAGGATATATTGGTATAAGACAAAGGATCGATCACCAAGGCTTTCTGTCACCAAGGGGTCCAGCAGTCCAATTAAGGATCTTTTCCCCAGGTTTAAGGTAAATATTATTATGATGCGGCAGTTTTCTCGCTAAACCATTAAGTATCTGATGAAAAGCATCTCCTGCTTCAGCTGGCTGCGGAAACATCATGGCTTTCTTCATAGAAGGGTTAGCCAACAGTCTTTGTTTCCTCAGGATCACTTGAACAGGTATAGAGGTTAGGATTGAGTCCAGGTTCGGAACATCCTTCTCCTCAACAAAGACACCTATTTCCTCCCATGGGATCGCGTCTGCAAAGGGTAAAACGATGTCGTCTGCTATGACTACAGGGATGCACCCGAACACGACGGCCTCCACTAATCTTGGACTCCATGGTGCCCACCCTAGAGGACATAAACAGAAGACTGCTCTTTGCATGTCCTCGTAGTAGGTAGTTGGATGTTCGGTTGATATGTCGAAGAGAGGGTTGTTCTTGAAATTCTCCCATACTGATGCTCTTGCTCCTCTATTCAGTTTCATTACAAAACTAGTTAGTTACTCAATATACGCGTATATATATTTTGAGTTAATTGTTCATTTTATTGTTTAGCACTTTTTATAATTAAGTTTTATCAGACTATGGAAAAAAAATGTAGAGAGAATTGGATAAAATTAACGTGTGAATAACATGATTAAATAAATAATGACAGATTTGACCTTATAATATCATCTCAAATTATCTTTTTCAGTTTCAAGAATAAACAACTGAATTTTTAAAATATAATTGACAAATCTAAATAAAAAAAAGAATAATTATGAAATAAATTAGTTTAAATACAATAAGAATATTACAATTTACAAATCTAAATTAAGAATTAAATGTAATCACGGAGAATCAATCTCTGGTTGATAGTCCCTCCCACTCTATTACCAACCAGACAAGTTGGATCTGACGATTTATTCTTCTTTTTAAAAATTATAAATATACGTAAGTTATGATACTAGAATTTTATCTTGTACACTAGTTTTTTTTGTACAAGAATTATTGTAACTGGATTTTCTTGTACACGATTATTGTATTTTATAAAGTAAATCAAAATTATTATTCGATTATTTTTACTTGTACAAAAAACTATTTTAATTATTTTTTTTGTTCCTGTAACTCATATACAAGAATTAAAAAGAAAATCTTATAACATATTAAGGAAAGTTGATATATTAAATAAGTGCAAATTAGTCCATTTATCAATAAAAAATGCTATATATTTATTTATTTATGTTAGGAACTTTCACTAACTAATTAGTACCTTCTAGTTCACATTAGAACTTGAAAATTTTGATTCATAATAATTTGTCTTATAACTGTTATTACTACTTAAACTTTCTATAAATATTATTATATCTATCTTTTCATTTATTGCTTGTATTTTCATGACACTGTTTCTCTTAAGATACAACTCTCCACATTCTATCCTCATTTTTGTACAATTTTTTAAAATTATTTTACATCATTAAAAATAAATAATAGCTTCTACTTATAGTTTTTCTTAATTTGTATGTTTTTTATTCTAATGACATCTATTCAAAACCGGATGGAATATGAGGTTAGGTTACATAGAAAATTCACCCAAAAATGTATTATTTTGTTAGGATAAAAGTTAATTTTAAATAAATTAGAAAAAAATAAAGAAAATAAGTTAGGGATTAAATATTGAACTCAAAATTTTGGTTCACCTCACTCTCTCTATATCTCTATATGTATATATATGATTAATTGATGATTACCTTGCATAATAGCCGCCTTCTGGGTCATTATTGACATCATAAAACAAGCCCCTGAAGTAGACAAAGATGGAGCGCGGGATGTCAGGTGGAATCAAGTGAGTTTGCATCTTCTGTGGCGGAGCATATGGAGGAATTGTTATAGAACCATCCTTTAAACAGACATGGTTACGTTGTCCAAATGTTTGTACTAGTGTTGCACGTCTCAGTAGTGAAAGAACCCCCCTCTTTATAGCCGTTTCTTCCTACAATTAACACAATATATGTCGATCACTCAACAAGAATATATATATTGACGCCACGAGCTTTACCTAAATAACGTGTACTGTAACTGCGTGTCAACAAAAAAAAACTCGACTCTGACGCATTAAGTGTTGTGCATTTAACAGTTGATTTATATATTTCTTACTTGGTAGTGAAAACAGGCGCCGAAGTCATGGGGGACGAGAAAGAAGTGATCAGCCCCTTCGGTACGGTTCCAGTAGGGCCAGTTGGTGGAGATAAGCTGGATGGCGCTTCGCATCATCCTGGGAGATTTGAAGGGCAATGGTAAGCCTTGTGGAGTAAGATCACAAGTAGCGTAAACCGGAGTGTAAAACCAATCAGCCTCTTGTGGGTTAAGTGTACGGACGGGACTTGATAGGAGAAACCTATGCATATATACTTCAGCTGCAAACATATGGTTAAGACATCTAGGATCTTTTTGTAGTATCTTTCTGTTGTATTTGCTTGGAAGATCATATACATATACTTTCAGCCTTCCAACTGGATTATCCTCCAACACATCACCAGCACTTCCTGTAATCAATATTCATATTATCAAATTGTCTGGAAAGTCATGAATTTGTACGAGGAGAAGAAGAAGAATGATGTACCGGATATCCGCTCGGTGGGAACAGCGGGTGAGACGGAAGCATATCCGAAACCGGTTGAGAAGCAGAGTAGAAGAGCAACAATAGACGCCCACTGCAGGGGCATCATCGTAAAATATAACGTTAACTTGAAATGGATGTTGGCTTCAATATAAAATGGATGTTGTTGTATGTAATGTTATGGTTTTCCTTTCTTTCTTCTTTTTTTAACATAATTTTGTCAGTGATTAATCATTATTTTGCAGTTGAGATGTCACAGAAAGGCGGTGGTTGGAAATTGGTTCGTTGCTTGTTTCGTAGAGTGGAAGTAACCTTAATTTAATTTGAGTAGCTACTAATAGTATGGTAGGAGAATATGGCGTTTCAACTCAAAATTAAGAATAAAACATCAAAACTAAGTTCATGTTAATGGACCAACAAAAGACACTTTTCATTATTTTAAAATTATACTCAATTGTTTGTTTTTTTTAACTCTCGCAAAATTACGTATATATTACCGTTATAAAATCAACTTTTTATTTTTTTTAATATCATTTTCTCTGAACAATTATTTCACCTTTGGGAACTCAAAAACAAATATTCAAAAAAAAAAAAATCATAATATACACACGCGCATATATATACATACATACATATATACATACATACATACATACTGTAAGAGTCTTAGTCTTTTGGACCGAGTTTTGACCTTAGCTGCCCCCGCGGGCTTGTGTGCCGCCTCAACGGGTTTCTGCTCCCGCGGCCCGGGGAACCGCCCCTGCGGTTTCTTGCGTCTGCAGCCGGTTTTATCGACCGGTTGACCGTGCTTTACCCTCTCTTCCTTACTTCTTTCTTTCCTTGTTGAGCAAGGGTTTCTTCTTCACTCCATTCCCAGCTTCCTACGTCCTTCTTGCTTCCTTCTTCCTTCTCCTTGATCTTGGGTGTGAGTGTTCTTGAGTTTGGAAGTGTTTTGATTGTGAGGATGATGATGTTGATGATGTTGGATGTTGTGATGAGCTTGAGAGCTAGCTTTGTTGGTTCTTGATCTTCTGTACAGCCTAGGACCACAAGTGTGGTAAGTCTTCTTCTTGTTCTCCTTCTCTTCTTCTTTGATTCCATCTCCCTTAGCTTAGGATTAGATGATTTGGATATAGATTGATGTTGGAATGTGTATGTATATGTATGTGTGTGACTTGGAATGAAGAAGACGTGATTTTATCACGTGAAGAGCCGAAGAGGAATCGCGGGGTCACTTTCTGCACTGTCGCCGCCCCTGCGGAAGCCGTGTCACAACGCCTGCGCCGTGCCTGCGTTGCCTGCGGCATTGTCACCGCGCCTGCGGCTGAGCCTTGCCGCGCCTGCGGGTTGCCTGTTCCGCCCCTGCGTATCTCTTGTTACGCAGGTTCGTCTTGTCCCGGGTCTACCTAGAGTTGGGTAGATCCTTTCCTTTTCTAGTATGAGCGAGTTAGTAGCATGCTAGGTATATGTATGAGGTTAGAATGATGATGAGTATGTTATCGTTTATGCCGGTTATGGCTTTGAGGTTTATGAGTTAGGATATGATCCTTATGGATCCCTTGGGTCTAGGTGTGACCCCTTTGATGGATATGAGTGTGACATATGGTTATGCCTTGTTATTAGGCAGTGTTGTCCTCCAGATTGGAGTGGACCGTGTTTCATATCGTGGTTGAGACTACTACTGAGGTTGAGGTAAGTCCATAGGACTTACTTAGCTACCATCCTTATATTGGATGTATGCATGAGTGGTGTTTGTTATATGCTTTATAGCATGCGATATGGTTCATTACCGACCTATGTTATATTGACCTCCCATTGTAGTGTCTGTGACAACTTGCCTTTCATCCCGTAGTGGAGTCTGGGAAGTTCTCTGTAGTCTAGTTAGATCTGGTATACAGGAAGGGCACTGACCACTCCTTATGGTATACGGGAAGGTGCGCTGATACCACTCCAGCTAGCTATTGCACGCAGAGGCGAGGATTATATACATTCCTCGTGTCACATATTTTCATATGCAGATCTATATACTATTTGAGTGATTGACGTTATAAAGATAATAAACCGGGTAAATGTGTGAAAGCATGATGATGTGTTATGATTCGTAATGTGTGTTTGTGCTCTAGCATTTTCTTATATATGTGTATGGTTAGCTAACGGTTTTATACCGTGTTGTAGATCCTTTGCAGGTTAGGAGAGCTGTAGAGTGATCCAGAGGGGTGATCCGCTGAGGGCTCCGTACACTGGGGCGATATCGTGGGATATGGGATATTTATGTTGTACGGTTATATATTTTGATTTTGTACTCAGCGGTTACTTTGTATTACCTTTTGATATGTATATATATATATATATATATATATATATATATGTATCAGTTTTATATTTTGTTTTAATCTATCTGTGTCTTGTTGTAAGATTCAGTGAACTTGTTGTCAGGCTAGGGTCAGGATCCATTGTGAGATCCTAGCCCAGTAGCACCTCGAGTCCTACGGATTTGGGGTGTTACAAAGTTGGTATCAGAGCCCAGTTTGACAACAATGACACTTGTAATCTGCGCTAAAGGTCGAATAGATAAATAAACAGAACCCGAAAAGGGGTCTGACTTTTCAAAAGGTTTTGGTTTTGAAATGAGTACAAATGTTTTGGGATATCGTGTACGTGAGCCATCATCCCTCTGAAGATCTCGACATTATAGATATATATAAATATTCTGTTGTGATTGATTTGATATATATCTATACATATGGCATATATATAACCTTCTAAGTTAGGTTTACGTCTTCTGCAGATGGTTCAGACTAGAGCCTTACCTGCAGCTAGAGGAGGTAGAGGTAGACCCCCTCTAGGTAGAGGACAGGGTAGGACTCCTACTGGCGGATCACATGAAACGGGAGAGATTCACGAGGAGGTTGCTGAGAGTGCCGTTCTTGAGACTGGGAACGGTGCAGCTGAGAGACATGGGTCACAGAGAGCCCAGTCTGGTGATTCTGATCGTGTCTCCATGGAGGATCAGAGTTCCGTGCTTATATCAGACGAGTAGAGGAGGCTGCCAGAGCCGGTAGACGTGCCCCAGATTTACAGGCACATGAGGGACCATCTGAGAGATCCCACGGAGTGACTCAGGTGCCAGTTGTACAAGCACATGCTGCTGAGATTCCTCAGGTTCGGGAGGAGTATAGAGGGCCTAGACCAAATACCTAGTTGAAGGCATTCCACCAGATGGGTGTACCCCCTTTCACTGGGAAGGTGGGGTTAGAGGTTGAGCTCTGGATTGGACATGTGGACTCAGCTTTGGAGTCCATTAGATGTCCAATGGACAGACAAATCGAGTTGGTGCAGACTTTATTTCGGGACTTGGCACAACACTGGTGGAGATCAGTACGGGGTCAGGTTACCAGTTATGAGCATATGAGGACTATGATCGGAGAGCGTTTTTGCCCTGCCTCACTGAGGAGGGAGAAACTGCGGGATTTTATGGAGGCTGGGTTTGAGGATGTACCAGTCTCCAAGGCTATCAGGAGGTTCCAGGAAGAGCTGGCTTTACTGGGTCCAACTGCACTTCTTGCAGATCAGCATGTATATCTGTTCTCCCGACGACTGAGGGATACTACTCGGACTTACATGGCAGGGTTTTACTGTGAGACCTTGGTGGATTATCAGGATCGGGCTTCTGATTATGATTGAGAGAGAGCTGGACAGAGGAGAGCTTCTCAGACCGGAGGGTTTGAGAAAAGGCAGCGTACAGGGCAGACCAGTGGTACTGGTGGTGCTGCTAGTGTTTGGCGAGGTCAGAGACGCCAAAGTCACCCCTCATCTGCACCGGTTGCAGATAAGGGACGTCAGTGTTTTAACTGTGGTGATCCAGGACATATGAGGCCCGAGTGCACGAGGCCACTAGTGACTTGCTACACCTGTGGTAGGCAAGGTCACAAAGCTGTTTACTGCCGATAGGGCGGAGCTTCATCTCAGCAGGGTTCTTCCCTTGCTAGTGTAGCGGGAGGTGGGCAGAGGCCACCTCAGCAACAACAGATACAGGGACAGCAGAGGGTCTCAGATCGCCCTACGACTCATGGATCTGCTCTTGGGCCGAGTAGAGGCAGAGGTCGTGGTGGGAGCACCACTGACACCCAGGGCCACAGGGCCGAGTTTTTGAGCTGAGGAGTGCAAGGAGCCAGCTGCACCGACTCCTACGGTTACCATTCTGATTCATGGTTTACCTGTTAGAGTCTTATTTGATACTGGTGCTACGCATTCTTTTATTTGTGATGCCTGTATAGAGCGTCTGAGTCTAGATACGGTTGAGGGGATGCCCTTTATTATAGGTTACCCGATGGTGGTAGGGTCAGAGGTACCCGTGAGATTCATGGTTGTGCCATTTCTGTAGGGACTCGTGTGTTACTAGTTGACTTCTTTGTCATGCCATTAGAGCCTGAATAAGTCATTCTAGGTATGGATTGGATGGATAGACATTCTGCAGTCTTAGATGTAGGTAGGAGGACTGTTACCCTCTCTACCGAGTTAGGTCAGATAGAGGTCTTCCGAGGTTAGGACCTTGGAAAGACAGGCACGATTATCAGTGTGATACGGGCAGCTAGACTGATTGCACAGGGTTGTGAGGCCTTCTGGTGTTATGCCATGAAGGAGGGGGAGAGTCCAGCATTAGAGGATATCCCAGTGGTCTGTGAGTTTACGGATGTGTTTGCTGAGCCGTCTAGTTTGCCGCCTCAAAGGAGTGTGGACTTCAGTATTGAGTTAGAGCCTGGTACGAGACCGATCTCGAAGGCCCAATACCGGATGGCGCCTGTCGAGATGCTGGAGCTGAAGAAGCAACTTGAGGAGCTGGCTGAGAAGGGCTTCATTCGCTCTAGCATGTCCCCATGGGGAGCACCTGTCCTCTTCGTACGGAAGAAGGACGGATCGCTGAGATTATGCATTGATTACAGAGAGCTGAACAAGGTGACCATCAAGAACAAGTATCCACTGCCTCGTATTGATGATTTGTTAGATCAGCTTCAAGGAGCAACAATATTCTCCAGGATTGACCTGCGCTCAAGATATCACCAACTGAGGGTGAGAGAGCAGGATGTGCACAGGACAGCATTCCGGACCAGGTATGGCCACTACGAGTTTGTAGTGATGTCATTTGGGCTTACGAATGCCCCAACAGTCTGTATGGAGTTGATGAACAGCATCTTCATCGACTTCCTGGATCAGTTTGTGGTGGTCTTCATAGATGACATTTTGGTGTACTCTCGCAGCAGAGAGGAGCATGCAGGACAGCTGAGGACTGTATTGCAGGTTTTACGAGATAGAGAACTTTATGCTAAGTTCTCTAAGTGCGAGTTCTGGATGCCAGAGGTAGCATTCCTGGGTCATGTTGTATCAGCTGAAGGAATTAAGGTGGATCCGGCCAAGATTGAGGCAGTAGCAGCTTGGACTACACCGACGAACGTCAAGGAAGTACGTAGCTTCCTTAGCCTAGCCGGTTATTACAGACGCTTTGTGGAGGGATTTTCTGTGATTACCCGTCCACTGACGAGTTTACAGAGGAAGACTACCAAATTTGTATGGTTTGATTAGTGTATGCAGAGTTTTGAGGAGCTGAAGAGACGTCTGACTTCTGCTCCTATTTTGGCATAGCTAGAGGGTACCAAGGATTTTGTGGTATACAGTGATGCATCCAAGCTAGGCTTGGGATGTGTATTGATGCAGCGAGGCAGGGTGATAGCATATGCGTCTAGACAACTGAAGACATATGAGGAGAACTACCCGACTCATGATCTGGAGTTGGCAGCGGTAGTTCATGCACTGAAGATCTGGAGACATTACCTGTATGGTGCTACATGTCAGATCTTCACAGACCATAAGAGTCTGAAGTACATTTTCACGCAGCGGGAATTGAATAACCGCCAGCGTAGGTGACTTGAGCTGATCAAGGACTTTGATTTAGAGATTCTGTATCATCCAAGGAAGGAGAACGTTGTCGCCGATGCCCTGAGCAGGAAGACGCCTCGAGAGCAGGCGATTGCGAGGCTGACAGTTCAGCATCAGTTGTAGAGAGACCTGATCTGGTTAGAGTTGGACATCCAATTTCCTGATGAGGATGCCCAGCTGCGTACATTAGAGGTTCTTCTTGATCTATTGGGTGAGATCCAACAGAAGCAGGAGACCTGCCCGACACTGATGATGTAACACCCCAAATCCGCGGGACTCGGGATGCTACGGGCGAGACCTCACAATGGGCCCCGACCCTTAGCTTGACAACAATTTCACCAGACCTTTCCAACAAGGCACAAATAAAGGCGAAAACTCAAAACGTTTTTAATGTATGCGAAAACCGGAATGTAAAGACTACCAAGTGGAAACTCAGCCGAGTCCTCAAAACAACATAACTCCGATACGAAAGTCTAAATCGTGGAACAACATTCACAACCAAAGATACGAACACATAACCCAAAACGTAACACAACCCAAAAACGTCCCCGTCCTATAATGTACGGAGATCCCGGCTGTCCACTCCTCCACCTCACTCGGCGGCGTCCCTAACCTGCAAGTCATCTACAACCACGGTTTAAAACCGTTAGCTCATATTCGAAGCATTAGAAAAGAGGTGAAGGCACAAACACATACATATCACACAACATAAAACACGCAAGTCCGGTTTATTATCTTTTTATTATTAAGTCATATTCTGTTCTAATTCAACTTCGGTTTGTGACACGAGACCACCGTGGTCTCGCCTCGGTCCCTACTTACCGGAAAAGAATGGTACGGATGCACCCGACCATCTAACCCGCCGGGCTAGTCGCCGAGAACCTCCTAGAATTTCCGCAGGGCTAGGCAGATGATGTCACCGCCCATTATCATACACTTGGGCCAAAATATATAAGGTCGGTGGTCCTAATTACCGGTTTAGTTGTTATAAAAAGAACATAAACACACACCACCAAACACACATCAATGCTAATACGTAAAATACGAGCTAAGTAAGTCCGGAGACTTACCTCGTCACCGCACTCAAATCACCACACTCTTGCTTCCTTAAGGAGGAAGCCCACAACCTGCTCACAAGAGATATGCATATCAATACATGCTCACGCTCAAGAAGTCTTAGACTTCACTCTAGTGATCTATGCAAGATCACCTAACCCTCACGCTAGGAATGCATCCTAGGTCCCAAGTACTCATCACACTCTCCACACATGAAAGTAACACCCAACAGTTTATAACCTCAAAGATCTTAATCCTCAACAAAGGAGGAACAAGCTAGCCTAGAAGGTCCATCATGCTCACATGCTCATATCCATCAATTACATCGAGCCTTGGGGGCTCCTAGGTTCACAACCACTAAATGTCATCTCACACTACTCTAGATCCATCCTAGGCATGCTACTAACATGATTCAACAACAAAACTAAGGAAGGAACGAAGAGGAAAGGAGAGGAGAAGCCTACTGTTGCCGGAACCGCAGCCGTGGAATCAGCTGGCGCCCCCTGCGGAATACAGAAGCCGCCCCCACGGAACCAGGATCCGCCCCTGCGCCTTGCTGCCGCCCTAGAGTCGCGTGTCTGGCGCCGCTCCTGCGTCCGTGCCGAGCCACACCCGCGGCCGTGCTGAGCCGCACCCGCGGCAGTGCTGAGCCGCCCCCGCGGCCGTGCTGAGCCGCCCCCGCGGCCGTGCTGAGCCGCCCCTGCGGCTGGCCGCTCCCGCGGTCGTGAAGATCCGCCCCGCGGGTTCTGTGCAAAACGTCGTCTTCTTCGTTTTCGATCGTGGATCCTTCTTTTCTTGCTGGATCTTCTCCAAATACCCACCACTGGTCTTAGGCTCCTCTCCACAACCTAATCGAGCTAAGAACACATGCATTCAAGGATTTGAGCAAAAACTTCTCAAGATCTTCATCCATGACCATGGATGAAGGAGGGAAGAAGAAAAGGATGATCAACTAAAGAAGAGAGGGGAGGGAGAGAAAGGAGCTTACCAAACCAAATCTGGAACCTCTCCACTGCAGTCCACAATCCAAGCTTCAATCAAAATGGAAGAAGAGAAGAGAAGAGAAGAGAAGAGTGAATGAAAAGAAAATGACGTGAAAGAGGGAGAGGAGAGAGAGGGAGGGGACACAAGGCTGAAAAGGGGGTGTGGGGATCAAGGGGTCAGCTGACCTCTTGTCCCTCACCACGGACCGAGGGGTCGGAAATGACCCCTTGTCACTGTAATCCGGAATGAAGGGTCGGAACGCGGAATAAAGGGAAAAACGACGAGTCGGCTCGGGATTTTCTTAGGAATAAATCCCGGCACTCGGCATCTCGGGCCTACGGGAAGATCTACAAGGCGCTCTAAGCCCGGAATAAAATTCCGGGCGTTACAACTAACCCCCCTAAAAACAAGTTTCGTCCCGAAACTTGCCAAACCCAACACTCTCCGACCAACACGTCTCGTAACCACGTGGAACTCATAAAACGTCAACTACTGGCTCTAATCCAAGTCTACGTATAGCATCACATCAAGACCTCGCAAGGTACACATAACTCAAACAAAATCACATAACACGCATAACAAACAAGGAAGATCTCAGGACTAACCCGACGGTCCTATCGATGTCGCTAAGTCTGCATAAAACTCGGGATAGTTCCTCCGGATACTATCCTCCGTCTCCCATGTAGCCTCATCGGCTCCTCGCCTCAACCACTGTACTCTCAGCATCGGTATATCCTTAGATCGAAGGCGCCTCGTACTCCGCTTTAAGACCGCTATCGGGTGCTTTGCAAAAGTATGGTCCGGCTCGACCACTAGGTCCTCGTGACTGATGATGTGTCTCGGGTCATGTATGTACTCTCTCAGCTGAGAGACATGAAATACCGGGTGTATACCTTCCAATCGCGGTGGCAGTGCTAACCGGTATGCCACCCTACCGACTCTCTCCAAGATCTCGAATGGACCAACATATCGGGGGTTTAACTTCCCCTTAATGCCGAATCGCCTGACACCCCGCGTCGGTGATACCCTCAACCACACCTGAGCTCCTACCCTGAACTCGAGAGGTCTACGCCTCCTATCCGCATACGACCTCTGATGGCTCTGCGCGGCCAACATCCTCTCTCGGATCAAAGCAACTCTCGCCACGTCGTCCTGTACCTGATCTGGAGCTACAACGCTAGAGCTCCCCGGCTCGTCCCAACATAAGGGAGTACGACATCTCCGTCCATACAATGCCTCATAAGGTGCCATCCCAATCGACGCGTGCCAGCTTTTATTATACGAAAACTCGACCAACGGGAGGTGATCTGGCCATACCTGACCCCAGTCTAGTGCACATGCTCGTAACATATCCTCTAATGTCTGAATAGTCCACTCGGATTGACCGTCGGTCTGAGGATGGTATGCGGTGGTGAAATGAAGACTCGAACCTAGGGCGGCGTGTACCTGCTACCAGAACCTCGAGGTAAAACGTCCGTCCCTGTCCGAGATGATGGTCTTCGGTACTCCATGTAATCTCACAATCTGACGGGTAAACTCCTCGGCTAAACGACTCACCGGCCACGTTTCCCGTATAGGAATGAAACGCGCGGTCTTCGTCAACCGATCTACTACCACCAATATCGCGTCAAAGCTCCTACTCGGTCTCAAACCTGTAACGAAGTCCATGGATATGTCCTTCCACTTCCACTACGGCACGGGCAGTGGGTGAAGCTCTCCTCCGGATCTCTGGTGGTCGATCTTGACCTACTGGCAGGTCACGCATCGGGCCACATATCTAGCTACATCGGGCTTGAGCCCGCCCCACCAATAAGATCTCCTAATGTCCTGGTACATCTTACTCGCGCCTGGGTGCACCGAGTAAGGTGTGGAATGGGCCTCATGCTAAATCCGCTCTCTCAACTCCTGATCCGACGGTACACAAATACGTCCCTGACGTCTTAATAGCCCGTCTGCTCCCGTGATAAACTGCGGTGCCTCTCCTCGGGACATCCTATCCCGGATCCTCATCAAAATGGGACATCTCTCCTGCTTCTACAGGATCTCACCGGACAGGTCAGGTAATACCTCTAACTCGGACAAACAACAGTCCGTACCCAGGAACCGGATATCCAACTCCAAACCTATCAAATCCCTCTGCAACTGAGGCTGAACCGTAAGCCGAGCTATAGCCTCCTCTAGAGGTGTCCTCCTACTCAAAGCATCGGCGACTACGTTCGCCTTCCCCGGATGGTACAAAATCTCAAAGTCAAAGTCCTTAATCAGCTCCAACCATCTCCTCCGGCGGTTATTCAACTCCCGTTGAGTGAATATATACTTCAGACTCTTATGGTCTGTGAAGATCTGACATGTAGCCCCGTACAAGTAGTGTCGCCAGATCTTCAGGGCATGAATCACTGCCGCTAGCTCAAGATCATGGGTAGGGTAATTCTCCTCGTACGACTTCAGCTGCCGAGAAGCGTACGCAATACCCTACCTCTCTGCATCAAAATGCACCCCAAGCCTAGCTTGGAGGCGTCACTATATACCACAAAAATCCTCTACGCCCTCAGGCTGGGATAACACAGGAGCGGAGATCAACCTCCTCTTCAGCTCCTCGAAGTTGTGCTGACATGGCTCGGACCAGACGAACCTGGTAGACTTACTCAGCAAGGAAGTGAGCGGTCGTGCAATCACGGAGAAACCCTCAACAAAATGGCGGTAGTATCCCGCTATGCCCAAGAAACTGCGCACCTCCTTGACCGTTTTAGGAGGCGGCCATGAGGAAACAGACTCTATCTTCGCCGGGTCAACCATGACACCCTCGGTGGAAACTATATGACCCAGGAATGCCACCTCGGACATCCTGAACTCGCACTTAGAGAGCTTAGCGTAAAGCTCTCTATCCTGGAGGACTCGAAGCACCGTCCTCAAGTGTCCCGCATGCTCTTCCCTACTCCGGGAGTGAACTAAGATGTCGTCTATAAACACTACCACGAACTGGTCCAAGAAGTCGATGAAGATGCCGATCATCAACTCCATGAAGACGGCGGGTGCATTCGTGAGCCCAAATGGTATCATGACAAACTCATAATGGCCGTATCTCGTCCTGAATGCCGTCTTCGGCACATCCAAGAAACTTGTAACTTCTTTCACATCCTTCGGGGGTTGTCATCCCGAGACAACTGGTCATACAACTTCACTCTTCTTCGAGAGTAGACCAAAATGTCTTATTCGGGGCATTAGTAAGCCCATATGGAATCACTATAACTTGTAGTGACCATGGTTGGTCCGGAATGCCGTGTTTGCAATATCCCAGTCTCGACTTCTCAATTGGTGACAATCAAACCTTAACTCGATTTTAGAAGAGACCACCAACCCTTGCAACCGGTCGAGTAGATCATCTATACGTGGTAAGGGGGTATTTTTTCTTCATTGTAATCTTGTTCGGCTCATTGTAATCGATGTACAAATGGAGATAACCGTCTCTCTTTTCGCCAAATGGTGTTCTCCATAACAACTTCAAATCAAGAGTTTAAGATATATTCTAAGTTCTTGTTACCGTTCCTTTATGATCCCACAGCCTGGTTACTCTCCCCCACACTCATCCATAGACCACCCGCACATGCACGTTCTCGGTTGTCACCAATTAGTTGATAAATGACCTTCTCCTATGTCAATGACTTACCATTCTTCTATGCTTCCATGTTACCATTCTCATGAAGGCTACCCTCTCGGGGTACTCTACCTTAAACTCTATTAGCTCATTCTTCATTCTACGCGTCCTTTTCCTTCAGCGAGATAAATATATCCTTCTCGGCGTTGTTGTTTCACATGACTCACCTTCGTAGGCTTAACCGCGCTTCATGATATCTGGTAAGTGCGTCTTCTCAAAATCTCTAACGTTAGTTAGCATCCACGTGTTGCTCTCATCTTCTTAGGATCATCATTTATACATACTTCCTCCTTTTTGGCGTTTCTTCGCCTTATCGTCATAACGGAAACCGGTCAACTCCGCGTAAATTCCCACCTTGCCATTCTTCTCATAACTCTCGTAATGTTGACTCTTCACTTAATGGTACCTCGTAAGCTTAACTTACGGTATCTTACATCCTTCACACTTGGTTCAATTACGTTCTCATCTTGACTCCAAAGCATAGGAGCGTCTAAGGAAAGCTTCACTTCTCGTGAAGGAACACCGCCTTTAACCTTGTTAGAATGCACCCATCTCCTCCTTGATTCGCATCTTTAGTTGTCCACGCGTCTTCTTGAAGAACTTAAGTTTTCTATCTCCATTGTTCTTGTCGTACGTAGTCCTCAAACGCGGTAGCTCCAATGGATGCTCCCCTGGTCCTGGCAGATGGAGAACTTTGCGCCCGGACCTCCCAACGGTCCTATCCCCAGCCTCGGGAACGATGATCTCGGCGATGTCCTCTACGGGAACCTTAACTACTGGTGGATCCACAACTGGCGGGTCCGCAATGGGGATACGTCCCCGACCTCTCGCGCATGGAGGTCTTCCTACTAGTCACCGTATCGGGACGGTAGGAGAGAGAGGGGGTCTACCCCTGGCGGGTCCTACGTAAGCGGTAGCTCTCGTACGTGCCATCTGATAGCGTATGACGTTTACTTAAGTATAAATGTGTAGGTACTATTATGATCTCGTATGATAATACTTCTAAAAGCGTAAGGTAAGCATAATCACAAAATACATCCAAGGCATACAAGCCCAAACATCCTAAGGTCATATATTTATATATATAACTATGTACTAATATATACATACTTCTAATCCAGAGATCTATGTCGCCGAAGTTTGCGGAAGGAGTGGTGGCCCCGTACATTCTAACCCAAACCCGACTCATGCACATGATTTTGAAAACAAAAAAGTCAGAACCCGTGGGGGTTCTGTTTATTCCTCATTCGGCCTTTAAAAAGATTGCGAGTGCCATTATTGTCAACCTAGGGCTCTGATACCACTTTTGTAACACCCCAAATCCGCGGGACTCGGGATGCTACGGGCGAGACCTCACAATGGGTCCCGACCCTTAGCTTGACAACAATTTCACCGGAGCTTTCCAACAAGGCACAAATAAAGGTGAAAACTCAAAACGTTTTTAATGTATGCGAAAACCGGAATGTAAAGACTACAAAGTGAAAACTCAGCCGAGTCCTCAAAACAACATAACTCCGATACGAAAGTCTAAATCGTGCAACAACATCCACAACCAAAGATACGAACACATAACCCAAAACGTAACACAACCCAAAAACGTTCCCGTCCTATAATGTACGGAGACCCCGGCTGTCCACTCCTCCACCTCACTCGGCGGCGTCCCTAGAGTTCAGAGTGAGAGCCCATGTGTGGCTGAGAGTGTCTCCGACACGAGGTGTTAGACTTTTTGGCATTAAGGGGAAGTTGAGCCCCCAATATGTCGGACCGTTCGAGATTTTGGATCGGGTTGGGAGCGCAACATACAGATTGACTTTTCCTCCGAGGTTAGAGGGTGTTCACCCTGTGTTTCACGTGTCTCAGCTGAGGGAGTATATAACAAATCCGAGACATATTGTGAGTTATGATGATTTGGTGGTTGAGCCGGACCACACCTTTGTTGAGCATCCGATTGCAGTCCTAGAACGAGGTATGAGACGCCTGCGTTCGAAGGACATTCCTATGCTTAGGATACAGTGGTCAAGAGGAGGACCTGATGAGGCTACATGGGAGACTGAGGATAGTATCCAGAGTTCTATGCCGAGTTAGATGCACCAGTAGGATTACCGAGTAGATCTTAGTACTATCTTGGTGAGTATTATGTGCTTATGTGCTTATATGCTATGATGTATTTATTTTCATACTAGCTTTGATGTGATATATGATCTTATTAGATCTTGTTGTGCTAGTATGATTATTGTTTATAGCTGGAGATGGCTCTTTCCTCCATGCTATTGTGATACATTTAGGATTCAGCTGGAGATGGTTATTCCTCCATGCTATTTTGATGGACATAGTGTTGCTGGAGATGGTTTTCCTCCATGCCTTTCTGTTATGAGTATGATACGGCTAAATATGTGATTCCTTTATGCCTTGTGATGTGTTTATGGTTTGGCTAGAGATGGTTTTCCTTTATGCTCTGGATAGTGTTTTGTTGCTGGAGTTGATGGTTTCCTCCATGCTTATGTTTGAGGTTATAGAGAGAGTTGTACCTCGGCTTGTGAGTCCGAGTGGTTTGAGGATTTTACAAGTTTCGGGACGAAACTTGTTTTTAGGGGGGGGTGAGGTGTAAGAGCCTTAGTCTTTTGGACCGAGTTTTGACCTTAGCCTCCCCCGCGGGCTTGTGTGCCGCCCCAGCGAGTTTCTGCTCCCGCGGCCCAGGGAACCGCCCCCGCGGTTTCTTGCAGCTGCAGCCGGTTTTATCGACCGGTTGACCGTGCTTTACCCTCTCTTCCTTACTTATTTCTTTCCTTGTTGAGCAAGGGTTTCTTCTTCACTCCATTCCCAGCTTCCTACGTCCTTCTTGCTTCCTTCTTCCTTCTCCTTGATCTCTAGTGTGAGTGTTCTTGAGTTTGGAAGTGCATGTTTTAATTGTGAGGATGATGATGTTGATGATGTTGGATGTTGTGATGAGCTTGAGAGTTAGCTTTGTTGGTTGTTGATCTTCTGTACAGTCTAGGACCACAAGTGTGGTAAGTCTTCTTCTTCTTCTCCTTCTCTTCTTCTTTGATTCCATCTCCATTAGCTTAGGATTAGATGATTTGGATATAGATTGATGTTGGAATGTGTATGTATATGTATGTGTGTGACTTTGGAGTGATGAAGACGTGATTTGATCACGTGAAGAGCCGAAGAGGAATCGCGGGGTCACTTTCTGCACTGTCGCCGCCCCTGCGCCTAGAAGCCGGCGGAAGCCGTGTCACAACGCCTGTGCCGTGCATGCGCCGTGCCTGCGTTGCCTATGGCCATTGTCACCGCGCCTGCGGCTGAGCCTTGCCGTGCCTGCGGGTTGCCTATTCCGCCCTTGTGTCTCTCTTGTTACGCAGGTGCGTCTTGTCCCGGGTCTACCTAGAGTTGGGTAGATCCTTTCCTTTCCTAGTATGAGCGGGTTAGTAGCATGCTAGGTATATGTATGAGGTTAGAATGATGATGAGTATGTTATCGTTTATGCCGGTTATGGCTTTGAGGTTTATGAGTTAGGATATGATCCTTATGGATCCCTTGGGTCTAGGTGTGACCCCTTTGATGGATATGAGTGTGATATATGGTTATGCCTTGTTATTTGGCAGTGTTGTCCTCCAGATTGGTGTGGACCGTGTTTGAGATCGTGGTTGAGACTACTATTGAGGTTGAGGTAAGTCCATAGGACTTACTTAACTACCATCCTTATATTGGATGTATGCATGAGTGGTGTTTGTTATATGCTTTATAACATGCGATATGGTTCATTACCGACCTATGTTATATTGACCGCCCATTGTAGTGGCTGTGACAACTTGCCTTTCATCCCGTAGTGGAGTCTGGGAAGTTCTCTGTAGTCTAGTTAGATCTGGTATACGGGAACGGCACTGACCGCTCCTTATGGTATACGGGAAGGTGCGCTGATACTACTCCAGCTAGCTATTGCACTTAGAGGCGAGGATTATATACATTCCTCGTGTCACATATTTTCATATGAAGATCTATATACTATTTGAGGGATTGACGTTATAAAGATAATAAACCGGGTAAATGTGTGCAAGCATGATGATGTGTTATGATTACTGATGTGTGTTTGTGCTCTACAATCTTCTTATATATGTGTATGGTTAGCTAACGGTTTTATACCGTGTTGTAGATCCTTTGCAGGTTAGGAGAGCTGCAGAGTGATCCAAAGGGGTGATCCGCTGAGGGCTCCGTACACTGGGGCGATATCGTGGGATATGAGATATTTATGTTGTACGGTTATATATTTTTATTTTGTACTCAGCGGTTACTCTGTATTACCTTTTGATATGTATATATATATATATATATATATATATATACATATCAGTTTTATGTTTTGTTTTAATCTATTTGTGCCTTGTTGTAAGATTCAGTGAACTTGTTGTCAGGCTAGGGTCAGGATCCATTGTGAGATCCAACGGTTACTCTGAAAATTTTATGTGATAGTAAATTAAATAGGTACATCTATTTCCCCTAATAGAATCAATGTTCACGTTCATCAACTTTCTGACTAAAATATACGGAATCAATATTCAGAAAATTTTAACGACCAATTGTAACCAACATTCTTTCCATATTACATATTTTAACGACCAAAACAAAATTTAACGACTAAATTTAACGACCAAAAAAAAATTAACGACCAATCCTAACAAATTTAACCGGCATTAAATTTAACGACCAAATTTTAACCACAAAATTTAACGACCAATTTTAATGACCAAAAAAAATAAATTAACGACCAATCCTAACAAATTTAACCAACATAAAATTTAACGACCAATTTTAACGACCAAAATTTAACCACCAAATTTAAAGACCAAAAAATATAAATTAACGATCAATCCTAACAAATTTAACCAGCATAAAATTTAACGACTAAATTTTAACGACCAAATTTAACGTTCAAAACAAAATTTAACAACCAATCCTAACACATTTAACGACTGGTATACTATATTTTAACGACCAGACAAATTTAACGACTGGTATACTATATTTTAACGACCAAACAAAATTTAACGACGGACATACTATATTTTAACGACCAAAATAAAATTTAATGACTGATATATAATATTTTTAACGACCGGCATACTATATTTTTACGTTATTTTAATGGTCGTTAATTTTTTTTAAAGTTCGTTAATGTATAATTATACCGATTTGAAGATTTGTTCAGCCATAAATATGATATCAACTTTCCTTTTCTAAATATATATTAATGGCTAGTGAATTAAATTGGAACAATCATATAAAACTCACCTATTTAACCTTATTATGTACCTTCCATCATGTACGTTCATTATTTAATCTAAAGGATCTTAGAAGTTCCTACTCCCTACTCCAATAGAGGTTCTTACCGGATCTTGACCTTGTGTGTGCATATATATATGTATATGTGTGTATATATATATATATACACACACATATATATATTCATATATAACACATATATATACATATACATACATATACATACATATACATATACATATATATACATATATATATATATATATATATATATATATATATATATATATATGTATATATGTATGTATGTATGTATGTATGTATGTATGTATGTATGTATGTATGTATGTATGTATGTATGTATGTGTATATATATATATATATATATATTTGAATAACTCGGAATTTTTTTTGAAAATTTTTAACTTGATTTGTTTTTATTATAAAATAAAACGATTTTAGTTCGGTTTTCATATTCAATTTATTGAACCGGTTCATGGTTTAGAGGGAATAAGGCCCTATTTAGTAACACACTAAAGGAGGTTTTTGTTTAGATTCTGGTTTGGGTTTTCGCTTCTCTAGCCCCGTTTAGTTTTGGCTTTGGAAACTTGGTTATAGTTTTGGGGCAGATTTGAGGAGCTTCGAATCCCACCTTTTTGAAAATTTTCTCAGCAAGATTTTCGAATATTTGTGATTGTCTTTTAAAATTGGAGTTCTAACAGTAGATGATGAGGACAAGGCTTTGAAGGTTCACTCCGAAATATGGACCGCTCACCCGTTTCCGAGCCAAAGCCATCGCCTAAGGTACTGAATCTATCATTATTCACACTATCTCTTCACTTGGACCCGTTAGTGGCATGTCGTGTTTCCACACCACCATGACATAGACTACCGGCTCCATCCACACCTCTTGGCCCGTTAGCGGCATGTCTCGTCTGTTCGACACCATGACATGAAGCTAGCATATTTTGGACTACATTTCCCATGGTTTTCCTTTATTGCAATAAAAGAGATATTCGTTATAGAATATTCCCTTTTAAGCCCTCCTATTGCGCCTCCCATTTTATGAAATTGTTTTGGCCTGTAGGCCCGTAATTATGCAACACCCTCTATATAAGGATGTGTTGGCCTCACTTGTATTTCCATGTTCAAATTTACTAAGTATTTCCTCCTACTTATCTTCGGCATAACATCCTCTTCCATCCTCTCAAAACTTTTCCTTGGATCTAATATTTGATCCAAGAAAATCATATTCGAGGATTCTTCTCAAGAATCAATTCTCAATTCTCTTCAAACAACTTGTTCGATCTCTCTAGATCGAATCAACCTTCGTTTCCGAATTCATCTCAATCGCTTCATCTAACCATATTCAATCCAAAGTTACAACCTTGCACATCAACACAGAAGTAGTTGAAGCTCTAGCTTGATCTAGATCCGGAGTTTGCCTTTGAACGTTGATAACATGATTTATCGACCTGTTTTAGTCATGCATTTAGGTAGATTTCCCTTTTTCGCATTCATGTTTTAGCCTTAGTTTATGTCATTTTTGCTTGTTTAGTTCTACTTTGCAAGAATAGATGTGTACACACACTATTTGTGGCTTTGTAGGTGATTTGACACATTTTGGAGCTAAAACGACGTATTTGAGGATCAAGCCTCAAAGTGGATGCATTGGAGCAAGCATATGTGCACGAGAAAGGGCTAGGAATCAAGCTAAAGGTATGAAGATCGACCAAGGATCCATCTCGGCCGAGATCCACTTATCTCGGTCCGAGATGAAGCTTCTGTTGCAATATCTCGGTCGGCATCTCGGCTGGCATCTCGGGTGACTTGACCGAGATCCATGAAGCTGAAGATCGAAGACGAAATCTCGTCCCCGGCAGTGACTGGACTCGGCCGAGATCCAGCCCGAGATTCTTCCCTGAGTGAGCGTTATATTTTGTTTACGGGCTTTTTTCTTTTTGGCCCAATGTCTTTTAGCTAGGCTTTTGATATAAAAGGAAGTCTTGGATTCATTCCAAGGTGTGCTTGCTGGGAGTCGCCCAGAAGTTGCCCTAGAAGGGAGGAGCCGTCTTCTACCCTGTCCTTTTTCTTGATCACCCTTGTTCTTTATAGTTTAGTTAGTTTAGATCAAAGTTTGAGACTTTCGCATTGAGATTTGTTTGGAAGTGATTGTTGATTAGAGATTTGAGAAGATTGCAAGTTTTCATTCATTCAAAGTTGAGTTCTTTCTTTCCCTTTTATGCTTTCTTTGTTTGATATGATTGTTATTGGATAGAACTTTGTGGTTCCAGGGAAGAATAGACGATTTGTTTATACAAAGATTAATGAGGGATTGTTCCCTATATATTTGAATCGCTTTAAATCTTATGAAAAGGTTTGGTTTTTGCAGGTTTAGACTCAATCTAAATCCCTTAACCTAGGAGTTCAGTTGTAACTGAGATATTCCTATTTAGATACATCAGAAAACATGTTCCTACGTAATAAAGTTTTAACCTTTATTGGATAGAATATGCCATTATTCCTTCCTTTGAGACAATAATTCCTGAGACGTAATTGTAAAGGGTTATTGTGTTTCCTTGATTGAAAGAATAAGGTTTGTTTATATATTTCTCCCTCTTTACCTTGAAAGCTATAGGTATTAGGCCGCGGACCTTTATGTTCTTGAGACGTCACTATAAAAGAGCATAAGTTAAGAAACATTCATCCCTGTATGCTTTTCAAATCATATATGTTTTGTGATATTGTCCTGAGTTCTTGTGTATAAACAATGATCTTGAATCCTTAGAATCCATTTCTTGCATTTAATTTGATTATCTTTGTTTTTCTTTGTTTTTATAAAACCGCTCTTGATTGAAGGTGACATTCAATTGAGAACAACCCAAAACCCTTTCCAAACCCTTTTTGATCTGCCTTTCCCTTATCTTTTCCAACCCCCTTTCTTATTCTAGATTTATACTATCCTTAATCATTGTTGTAGATTAATCCTCTCAGTCCTTGTGTTCGACCCTGAAATACTTGTCCTATTTCGTACGATCCATACACTGTGGGTCCGTTGCTAATTAGGGGAATTATTTACAGGTTATAAATTTAAAACTATCCCTTCCTTGTTTTACTATGTTGTGAATTTCTATCACTTTTGATAGGGATTTATAGGTGTGTAAAACCAACGAACAAAAATATCCAAGGTCGCATCAAATTACTTATATGCCCTCATCGACGATTGGAATGTCCCTATAAGTTGTATCGTTCTATTATACGGTTGAGAGAGAAATCGACAAGATGGCCAACGTTGTTATGATATTGAGGAAACTGCAAGGAGGAGGAGATGTATGTATCTACACAATCTTTCGATTATTTCATTGTTCTGATATTGAACATCCTTTGTTTGTGCAGGAGTTTCCACTTTCTTTTCACAGTCCATGTTTGTTTTCCTTTCTTGAATACATGATCCGAGAAGCCAAATCTGCAAACAAAGGTACCTACCTTTTTTCTTGCTTCATTCTTTCGTTGTTCTAGTATTGACCTACCTTTCTCTTCTTTCGTTTACATTTGGTTATACTTCAAGAGAGAGACTTTTTTGATAATCTGCTTAAGGGAATGATGAATTTAGGTGATGATGTTTGAGTTGTAAGTTTAGATATGTCACATTAAATTCTCATATCCTCTCGAACCCCTCTTTCTGAGTCGATGGATCAACTACATAGTGAGGTCAAAGAGTGAGTTTAGTAGGCCAAAACTAATAGTTGACATCAATGGTAGACCCCCCAACCTGTTGTCAAAGAGTGCGTAGCTAGCATTAGTAGGACAATATACTCAGTTTTGTTAGTTGACATAAAAAAACAAACCCTAACCTGTTGTCAAAGAGTGAGTAGCTAGCAACTAGTAATGGCTGTAAAAAACTTGCAATTGATCTATTGAGGCACACTATAATGGTAACTTTTTGACACACACCCCAACCTAATGTCAAAGAGTGAGAACATGAATGATAATTTTGGGCCAAGAATGGTAACTTGTTTTAACTAGCCTTGTTTATTCGTTGTGGATCTATAATACATCAACTTGAACACTAGAGCCTTACTGATTATGTTGTCTCTACTGCTCTCCTCCTTGTTGATAGGTGTTGGTTGTACGAATACCTCAACAATAAACAAGGAGATGAGTACATAGACTAACCTAGTGATTAACTAGCCTTGTTGATTCGGTGTAGATCTATAATACATCAATTTGAACACTATTATATAGTCTCATTGATTATGTTGTCTTTACTGCTCTCCTCCTTGTTGATAGGCGTTCGTTGTACTTAACTCTCAACAATAAACAAGGAGACGAGTACCTAGACTAACCTGGTGATTAACTAACCTTGTTGATTCGTTCTGGATCTATAATACATCAATTTGAACACTATTATAGAGCCTAATTGATTATGCTATCTCTACTGCTCTCCACTATTTTGAAAAGGGCATGGATATGGTCCGTCCAAGTTTGCACCGAACCGGATCGTAAATCAATAAAATATATATTTTTGAAAATAAAATTTGGAGGTAACTGATTCTTTTTTATACACTTTGGTTTTTTGCCTTTGTGTCACACCAAACATTACTGACTATCTATAACCAAACCGTTTGAACATTTGTAAAATTATGAAATCGATAGAATTTATTACTTTTATATTTATCTTAAAAAATTAAAAAACTATGATCCTTGTAAGTTGTTCTCTCTACTGTTTCGGAGTTTCGTTCAATTTTAACAATAAGCATACCAACTACACTACCAATTATAATTACATATAAATATAATCTTATTAATATATATTGGGCCTTATGTTTGGGGCTTAGTTGATCTTATGGACCACCCTTCAAATCGGTCCTGCTCGTAAGTATTAAGTACTCTCTAATGTTGTAAGCTGAAAATTCCTGCGTTCTGGACGAATGAATAGAAAAACCCTAGCTGTATACTCAACTATTTTATGCCGCAACAATCGTCTTCTTTAGTTGTTCGCACAAGCTGTTGCAATCGTCATCTTCAGGTACTTTCTTCATTTAATAAATTCAGGTAAGGAGTCTAATCCCGATTCAACGCACTCAATTTGGAAAGATTTATGGGTAGAGATCCTGAAAAGATTACCAGTAAAATGCCTATGCCGATTCCAATGTGTTGATCAATCTTGGAAACACCTAATCTCATCCACTTTCTTCGTCAAGCATTACCGATCGTTCACTTCTTCCATCAAACATTCCACCCCTAAACCCTATGTCATGGTGGAATTCGACAACAACGGTCAAAATTCATATTCTATTTGTCATCCTCATAAGACTCATGATCTATATTTTTCGTTTCGACTTCGTGATTCCAGTAACCCGAATTTTTTACCGATATTTTGCCCGATTAGTTTTAGTTTTGTTGATGTAATTCATGAGATAGTGTGTGTTACCAGAATTTTGGTTTGAAAAAGATGAGTTGTTGGAGTATGCTGGCATGGTGGCAGCAGTGGCGCTATCACACCAAAACCTCCAAAGTTATCTTGAGATGTGGGTGATGGAGGAGCATGGTGTAGCTACATCATGGAAGAGGGTTTACAGGTTAGAGTTAAATTCCAAAGAAGGTATGATGAGGTTTGATAAGATATTGTGTGACCATGCTTACGAGGAAGGTTGGATGTTGCACTAAACTCAAACTCAGTTCAAACTTAAACTAGAAAACATAACACATTCTCAACAGATATCCATATATCTTTTTCCATGTGCCACTTCTTATCTTATTGATCCAGCCCTTTACGATCCTTGTATTCCCACTTCAACCACTCTAGCCGTCATTAGGAATTAACATGAACATCTCATGTTGAGCCTCAATGGAGAGAAACGAAACAACGAAACACAATAGTGGAGAACCATTTCGCAAAAACCCATCCGAAATCCTTCATCCATTGACATTCATGGACTTGTCGGCTAAACTCTGGGGTGGTGGTGGTGGTGGTTGCGGTGGGGACTGGCTTGATGCTTGAGTAGCCGAGTTCACATCGTGTTCCTATAGTGACACCATTACTCGAGTTTGTTCTAATGATGTTGCCATATGTTATTGGTACATGCTACAACCAACAGACCTCCACACGCTTCGCATGCCTTTTCTACTCTGATTCTATACACACCCTTTCGTTTCCCCTTGCCACGTGAAGCCACAAGAAAAGAGTTGTAGTTCTCGACATCCTCAAGACTCCCATCTCCACTCACACGAACTTGTGTCTCAAAATGACCAGCAACTGATGTGTCAGCACCGAAAACTTCAATATCTTCATCAGGTTCCAAAGGTGTAGGTGTGCCTTCAAAAGGATCCATTGAAGAGGCAACACAGTGTACACCAGTGGCGATTGTCCCCCATAAATGGTATCAATCATGAACTCAACATCTGGGGGATTGTATGCCCTTGAACACACCCGATAATCAGGATTTCCCTATTCAGGTTCAAGCATAGAAATGATTAATGTAATTATTATATAACATAAACCTATTTCACATGAAGAATGCCAACAACATATATTACCTATAGATATCTCGCCCACCTGTCATCCCCCGCATCAACTCTATGTTTATCGTAATCCCAACCTAATCTAGTTTCTCCATTCTTAAGTTTCAACCATAACTTCCTCTAACTCTTGATTTTTCCATGCTTGTTCTTTAAAGTGTCCATTTTGCACTTCATGTTTGTCTTCTACTCGAATAATTCAGTCAAACTAATCCAGTTGAACCCATTTTTCTGCCCGTTGTGTCTTCGAATTAAACAACAACTCTAAAAAAAGTCTTTATGAGGGCTTCATTCCACACAAATGACTATTCTTTGCACTGAACCCGGGACTTATTGACATCACTCGTCTCATTTATGCCTCTATTAAAGAAATTTGCAAAGGACAAAACACTTGTGGCTGCTCTTCTTCGCATGCAATTCCACGATTATTTTGTTAGGGTACGTGAGATATACATAAGTATTTTGGTTATAAGATATATATTATAACTAGCTATGTTCTTAACATCAATTTCCCCTTTATGTGTGTGTAATGATCCAATAGGGATGTGATGCCTCCATTTTGTTAGATTGAGGCAACACCGAGAAGAATGATGGTCCGAATGGAATTGTTAGAGTTTACGAAGTTATTGATGCGGTAAAAGCCGTTTTGGATAAGGTTTGTCCTAGAGTTGCTTCATGCGCTGATATTATAGTCATAGCAACAAGAGCGGCTGTTATCCTGGTTAGTATATTTAATGAGCAAAAATTTAGTTTTACTATATCAAATTAATGATTAAGATCTTTTCGACCTCATCCAAGTAAAAATCCATGATTCGATTTCATTCTAACATGTATGTACTCGTTGAATTTATGTGCTATGCAGGCAGGCGGGAAAACATACAAGGTTGAAACCGGAAGAAGTGATGGAAAAGTTTCGTTAGCTAGCGACGCTAACTCGATTCTCGTCGAATCAACAATCCCCGTCTCCTCAACTATTCAGACATTTGCTGCTAAAGGAATAAGCAAAAAAGATTTTGTTTTTCTTCTAGGTAAAAAATCAACCATGCAAAATCCTCTAATTTCTAACTAATTAATACATATATTTGTTGAATTGGTAAGTAAACTTATGCACGCATGCATTGTATTATATATATATGTGTGTGTGTGTGTGTGTTTGTGTGTGTGTGTGCACCACGGGTATAATTCATTGCAACTTGTTCTAAAACCGTCTATACAGCTTCAACGGTGTTTCCGGAAAACCCGATCCAAGCATGAACCCATCTCTCGTGCCATTTCTCAAGAAAACATGCCCTAGTAATGGAGATGGAAGCAAATCAGTGTTTCTCTAAGAAGCCGAAAGAGTGCAAAAATTATAGACAATGGCTACTTCAAGGCAATTGCAACACGTAAAGGTATTCTTCAGATTGATTAGGCAATAGCACTAGATTCGTCTACTAAGTTTATCGTCTCTATATATGCCGCAAACAATGCCTTGTTCAGAGTTAAGTTTGGCCAGGCAATGGTTAAACTTGTTCGGATCGGAGTTTTGACCGGCACCCAAGTACAAGTAAAGAAGTCTTGCCGCCGGAATAACTAATGGAGATGATCCCTGCCGGACAATAACTGCACTTCATCAATAAAAGTCTGGGGTCGATAAGTTGTTTATGTAAGTTGTACGTAATAAAAGTCTGGAGTTTTGTTCGGAGTTAAGTTTTGTTTTCTTGATGTTGTTTATGTAAGTTGTACGTAATACTATTTCTTTTCTTCCTTTCCTATCTTGTTACACTTGTTAATAAAAGTCTGGGGTCGATAAGTTGAGACCAAGCCAACCATACCTAGTAAGTGGGACTCAAACGTATAAGTTACATGAGTATACTTTGTGTCCTAGATAGGATTGCGTAGATTTGGACCAGATTATACCCGAAGTTAAGGTCATCCTCATAAGACTCATGATCTACATTTTCCGTTTCGACTTCGGGATTCTAGTAACCCGAATTTTGAACCGATATTTTGCCCGATTAATTTTAGTTTTGTTGATGCAATTCATGGAATAGTGTGTCTTACCCGAATTTTGGTTTGAAATGGATGAGCTATTGGTGTATGCTGGCATGGTGGCAACAGTGGCGCTATCACACGAAAACCTCCAAAGTTATCTTGAGATGTGGGTAATGGAGGAGCATGGTGTAACCAGATCTTGGAAGAGGGTTTAAAGGTCCGAGTTAAATTCGAAAGAAGGTATGATGAGGTTTGATAAGATATTGCGTGACCATGCTTACGAGGAAGGTATGATGTTGAACTAAAATCAAACTCAGTTTAAACTTAAACTAGAAAACATAACACATTCTCAACACATATCCATATTTCTTTTTCCATGCGCCACTTCTCATCTTATGGATCCACGTACTCCTTTACGATCCTTGTATTCCCACTTCAACCACTCCAGTCTCGGCTGGTTATTAGTAATCAACTTGAATATCTCACGTTGAGCCTCAATCGAGAGCAACGAAACAACGAAACACAATAGTGGAGAACCATTTCACCAAAACCCATAAGAAATCATTCATCCATTGACATTCATGGACTCATGGGCTAAATTTTTGGTTGTGGTGGTGGTGGTTGGGGTGGGGACTGGATTGATGCTTGAGTAGCCGAGTTCACATTGTGTTCCCATAGTGACACCATTACCAGGGTTTGTTCTAATGATGTTGCCATATGTTCTTGATAAATCCTAGAACCAACAGACCTCCGCACACTTCGCTTGCCTTCTTCATTGTTTCTATGCACACCCTTTCGTTTCCCCTTGCCACGTGAAGCCACAAGACAAGAGTTGTAGTTCTCGACATCCTCAAGACCCCCATCTCCACTCACACGGACTTGTTGTAAGAGCCTTAGTTTTGGAACCACTTTGGCCTTAGCCGCCCCTGCGGCTAGGGTAGTGATCCGCCCCTGCGGCCAGGAATTTCCGCCCCTGCGGTTTCTTGAGGCTGCAGCCGGCTTTGTTGACTCTTTGACTTGTGCTTTACTCTTCTCTTCTTAGCCTTTTCCTTTGCTTCCTAAGCAAGGGTTACTTCTTTCCCAGCCATTTCACATCCGTCTTGCTTCTCCTTCTCTCCTTCTTGATCTTGTGTGAGTTTTCTTGAGTTTGCAAGAGAGTTGTGTGTTGTTGTGGTTGATGATGATGATAGATGTTGCTGTTGAGCTCGGAAGCCAGTGTGGTTGGTTGTGTTTTTCTCTTGCCTAGACCACATCAGTGGTAAGCTCCATTCTTGCTTCTTCTTCTTCTTCTTCTCTTCTTCCTTTCTTGGTTTTCCTTTGCCTAGCTTAGGATTAGATGCATGTAAGGTGTATATTGATGTTAGATTGTGTATGTATATGTTTGTATGTGGCTTTGGAATGGTGAAGACGTGATTTGATCACGTGAAGAGCCGAAGAGGAACCGCGGGATCACTCTCTGCATTGTCGCCGCCTCCGCGGTCCAGTGAAGCCGCCCCTACGGGAGCCTTGTCACCGCACCCGCGCCCGGAAGCCGCCGCCCCGCGGCCACTGTCCCAGCGCCAGCGCCAGCGCTTGCGCTTGCCTGCGGCCTTGTCACCGCGCCTGTGGCCGAGCTTTGCCGCGCCCGCGGTTTGCCTTGTTCCGCTCCTGCGTCCCTTTTGTCACGCAGGTGCGTCTTATCCCGGTTCTACCTAGAGTAAGGTAGATCCTTTCCTTTCCTAGTATGAGTGGTTTAGTGGCATGCTAGTATGTGTATGAGGATAGAATGAGGATGATCATGATATCGTTTATGCCGGTTATGGCTTTGAGGTTTATGAGTTAGGATACGATCCTTATGGATCCCTTGGGTCTAGGTGTGACCCCTTTGATGGATATGAGTTTGATATGGTTATGCCTTGTTATTAGGCAGTGTTGTCCTCCAGATTGGAGTGTACCAGGTTGGAGCTGATCGGGTTGAGATTACTTCTGAGGTTGAGGTAAGTCCATAGGAGTTACTTAGCTACCATCCCTATATTGGATGTGTGCATGAGTGGTGTGTGTTATATGCTTTATAGCATGCGTTATGATTATTACCGACCTATGGTATAGTGATTGCCCATTGTAGGGCCATGACAGTTGTCCCTTTCATCCCTTTGGAGCCTGGGCGGTTCTCTGTGGTTGGGTCAGACTTGTTACACGGTTGGCCACTCCCCATTCCCTCAAGGTACACGGGTGGGTGTGACCAGGGGCCACTCCAGCTGCCATGAGCACCCAGAGGAGAGGGTTATATTCCTCGTGTCACATATGTTCATATTTAGATATATTTATATATACGATTGAGTGATTGGACTTTATAAAGATAATAAATCGGGTAAATGTGTGATAACATGATGAGGTGTTTATTTCCTGATATGTGATTGTGCTCTTGCATCTCTATATGTAACACCCCAAATCCGCGGGACTCGGGATGCTACAGGCGAGACCTCACAATGGGTCCCGACCCTTAGCTTGACAACAATTTCACCAAACCTTTCCAACAAGGCACAAATAAAGGCGAAAACTCAAAACGTTTTTAATGTATGCGCAAACCGATATGTAATGAATACAAAGTGGAAACTCAGCCGAGTCCTCAAAACAACATAACCCCGATACAAAAGTCTAAAACGTGCAATAACATCCACAACCAAAGGTACGAACACATAACCCAAAACGTAACACAACCCAAAAATGTCCCCGTCCTATAATGTACGGAGACCCCGGCTGTCCACTCCTCCACCGCACTCGGCGGCATCCCTAACCTACAATTCATCTACACAAACAGTTTAAAACCGTTAGCTCATATTCGAAGCATTAGAAAAGCGATGAAGGCACAAACACACACATATCACAAAACACACAAATCCGGTTCATTATCTTTTTTATTATTACGTCATATCCCGTTCTAATTCAACTTCGGTTTGTGACACGAGAACCACCGTGGTCTCGCCTCCGTCCCTACTTACCGGCAAAGAATGGTACGGATGCACCCGGCCATATCACCCGCCGGGCTAGTCGCCGAGATTCTCCTAAACTTCACGCAGAGCCAGGCAGAATGTCACCGCCCGTTATCATACACTTGGGCAAAATATACATAAGGTCGGTGGTCCTATTTACTGGTTTAGTTGTTTATAACAAGAACATAAACACACACCACCAAACACACATCAATGCTAATACATAGAATACGAGCTAAGTAAGTCCGGAGACTTACCTCGTCACCAAACCCAAGTGACCACACTCTTGCTTCCTTAGGGAGGAAGCCCACAACCTGCTCACAAGAGATATGCATATCAATACATACTCACTCTCAAGAAGTCTTGGACTTCCTTCTAGTGATCTAAGCAAGATCACCTAACCCTCAAGCTAGGATTGCATCCTAGGTCCTAAGTACTCATCACACTTTCCAGACATGAAACAACCCACAACAGTTCGTAATCTCACAAGATCTTAATCCTCAACCAAGGAGGAACAAGCTAGCCTAGAAGGTCCAACATGCTCACATGCTCATATCCATCAATTACATCGAGCCTTAGGGGCTCCTAGGTTCACAACCACTAAGTGTCATCTCACACTACTCTAGGCCATCTTAAGCATGCTACTAACATGATACAACTACAAAGCTAAAGAATGAACGAAGGAGAAGGGAGGAGAGAGAGAGAGACATAAGGCTGAAAAAGAGGTGTGGGGATCAAGGGGTCAGCTGACCTCTTGTCCCTCACCACGGACCGAGGGGTCGGAAATGACCCCTTGTTATTTTAACCCGGAACGAAGGGTCGGAACGCGGAAAATGAGGAAAAACGACGAGTCGGCTCGGGATTTTCTTAGGAATAAATCCCGGCACTCGGCATCTCGGGCCTACGGGATAGACTACAAGGCGCTCAAGTCCGGAATAAAATTCCGGACGTTACACTATATATATGTGTATGTTAGCTAAAGGTTTTATACCGTGTTGTAGATCCTTTGCAGGTTAGGAGAGTTGCAGAGTGATCCAGAGTGGGTGATCCGCTGAGGGCTCCATACACTAGGTCGTTATCGTGGTAATGGGATCTTTTTGTTGTACAGTTATGTTTTATTTGTACTCAGCGGTACTTATGTATTACCTTTTGATATTTATATATATCAGTTTCATGTTTTGTATTTAATCTATCTATGCCTTGTTGTAAGATCCAGAGAACTTGTTGTCAAGCTAGGGTCAGGATCCATTGTGAGATCCCAGCCCAGTAGCACCTCGAGTCCTACGGATTTGAGGTGTTACACTTGTGTCTCAAAATGATCAGCAACTGATGTGTTAACACCGAAAACTTCAATCTCTTCATCAGGTTCTGAAGGTGTAGTTGTGCCTTCAAAAGGTTCCATTGAATGGTCAACACATTGTACACCAATGCGATTGCCCCCCATAAATGGTATCCATCATGAACTCAACATATGGGGGATTGTATGCCCTTGAACACTCGATAATCGGGATTTTCCTATTCATGTTCAAGCATAGAAATGTTTAATATAATTATGATATAGCATAAACCTATTTCATATGAAGTACACCCACAACATATTTTACCTATAGCTATCTCGCCCACCAGTCATCCCCTGCATCAATTCTATGTTTATCGTAATCCCAACCTAATCTAGTTTCTCCATTTATAAGTTTCCACCATAACTTCGTTTGACTCTTGGTTTTCCAATGCTTCTTCTTTAAAGTGTCCTTGTTGCACTTCATGTTTTTCTACTCGAATAATTCAATCAAACTAATCCAGTTGAACCCATTTTTCTGCCCGTTGTGTCTTCAAATTATACAACAACTCTAAAAAAAAGTCTTTTTGAGGGCTTCATTCCACACAAATGACTTTTCTTTGCATTGAACCCGGGACTTATTGACATAACTCGTCTCAATCATGCCTCTATTAAAGATCTTTACAAAGGACAAAACAGTTGTGACTGCTCTTCGTCGCATGCAATTTTCCTATTATGTGTGTATAAGGATCCAATAGGGTTGTGATGTCTCCATTTTGTTGGATGGAAGCAGCACCGAGAAGAAAGTTGGTCCGAATGGAAGTGTTAGAGGTTACAAAGTTATTGATGCGGTAAAAACCGCTTTGGAGATGGCTTGTCCTAGAGTTGTTTCATGCACTGATATTATAGTCATAGCAATATGAGCGGCCATTATCCTGGTTAGTATATTGAATAGCCACAAATTTTACTTTTATTATGTCAGATTAATGATTAAGATCTTTTCGAACTCATCCAACTTAAAATCCATTATTTCGATTTCATTCTAACATCTATGTACTCGTTGAATTTATGTGCTATGTAGGCAGGCGGAAAAACATACAAGGTTGAAACCGGAAAAAGAGATGGAAAAGTTTCATTAGCTAGCGACGCTAACTCGATTCTCCCCAGACCAACAATCCCCGTTTCCTCAACAATTCAGACATTTGGTGCTAAAGGAATAAGCAAAGTAGATTTTGTTCTTCTTCTAGGTAAAAATCAACGATGCAAAATCCTCTAATTTCTAAGTAATACTTACATATATTTGTTGAATTGGTAACTAAACTTATGCACACATGCATTGTAATATATATATATATATATATATATATATATATATATATATATATATATATATATATATATATATATATATATATATATATATATATATATATATATATATATATATATAGGGTCAGGATCAGGTAAGAACCAAAGTTACGGTAAGAAATAAGAACCATTTTAGAGCGTTAGATTAAAGCACGGAAGGATGAGATTTAACATCTAAATAAGGTATACTTTTTATTAAGCTTTATTACAGATTCTCCGTATGGTAAGAAAATATTCGGTAGTCGTGCATGATTTATTATATACGTGTTATATGGTATATAAGTATTGAGTCTATTTATTTATGGAAAGAAATATTAAGACTTGATACATTGTGCACGGATAAAAAAAAACTGTACGTGTCATCGAAGTTTCATTAAACGTGTATTCCCTTAGAAATGTAATTTTATCTTACACGAACATTGTTATGCACATAGTATATATTTGACATTGGGATTGCGTGTTGTATTAAACTCGTGCATTACGTTATTTGTGTCCTGATCTGTTGGTTAACTCTCGGTACATCACACAACAAAGAATGAAATTGAATTTTTTTTACTCGTGCTAATGTGTTCTCGTGCCTTGCATGCTAGTGCTTTTATAGTTTCAATATATTTCCAATTACATGCAATATGCATGATTATGTTTCCATCATTTACTCACAGGAGTCACAGGCGCACGATATGTGCTCAACGTCGTCATTAATGCACGTGTTATGCACGAGTCCATGAATTGGATCGACACGAGTTACATAATGCATGAATGTACGTGCAATGCACGAGTCCATGAATTGGATCAACACGAGTGCATGCATAATACATGCAGTAAACGTAATGCACTTGTAATGCATGAGTCCAACAATAATAATAAGAGGACGACGATGGCACGACTATAATAACCGATAAATTAAACGTGTAATTGGAAAACAATTCAGTAAATTCATGCACGACTAGAAAATATTAGAAAACATGTACATTCAATTTTAATCCATGATTAATATACAAAATTATTACTAAATCATGGACGTTGGCATAAGAAAATAATCAGCTACTAGGTCAAACGCATAGACTTATTATGGTAGTTAATATGTTGCTATTAAAATGGTAACAAAATATAACAATCCTAAAATATAAATGGTGAAATTAATATACAAAAACACAATTGAATCATGGACGTTGATTTATTTTAATCGAGTGGTAGATGTTGGTTCTTATTTCTTACCGTAACTTTGGTTCTTACTTGATCCTATCCCTATATATATATAGGTGCACACACCACGGGTATTGCTCATTACAACTTGTTCCAAAACCGTCTATATAGTTTCAACGGTGTTTCCGGAAAGACCGATCCAAGCATGAACCCATCTCTCGTGTCATTTTTCAAGAAAACATGCCCTAGTAATGGAGATGGAAGCAAATCAACGATTCTCAAAGAGCGGAAAGAGTGCAAACATTGTAGACAACGGCTACTTCAAGGCAATTGTAGCACATAAAGGTATTCTTCAGATTGATCAGGCAATAGCACTAGATTCGTCTACTAAGTCTATTGTCTCTAAATATGCCGCAAAAAAATGCCTTGTTTGGCCAGTCAATGGTTAAACTTAGTCGGATCGGAGTTTTGACCGACCCCCAAGGCCAAGTAAAGAAGTCTTGCCGCTGGAATAACTAATGGAGATGATCCCGGCCGGACAATAATTGCACTTCATCAATACTGTTTTCATATTCTGTACTTCTTTTTTTCTTGGTTTTCTTGATGTTGTTTATGTAAGTTGAACGTAATACTATTTCTTTTGTGACTTTGCTATCTTGTTACGCTTATTAATAAAAGTTTGGGGTTGATAAGTTGAGTCCAAGTGAACCATACCTAGTAAGTGGGACTCCAACGTATAAGTTTACATGAGTATACTTTGTGTCCTAACTAGGATTGTGTAGATTTGGACCGGATTATACCCGAACTTAAGGTCCCGTCCGGTCTTGAACCGTAATTATCGGATCCGGTTTGATCTCGGTCCATCATATTACGGTCCGATCTTGAACCATAATGTTCCGGTCTAGTCCTTTTGATGACACTATTTTGAAAAGGGCATGGATATTGTCCCGTCCAAGTTTGCACCGAACCGGAACGTAAACCAATAAAAAATATATTTTTTAAAATTAATTTTGGAGGTAACTGATTCTTGTTTATACACTTTGGTTTTTTTGCCTTGGTGTCACACCAAACATTACTGAATATCTATAACCAAACCCTTTGAACGGTTGTAAAATTATGAAATCGATAGAATTTAATACTTTTATCTTTATTTTAAAAATTAGAAAACTATGATCCTCGTAAGTCGTTCGTCTCAACTATTTCGGAGTTTCGTTCCATTTTAATATTAGCATACCAACTACACTACCAATTATAATTGCATATAAATATTATCTTATCAATATATATTGGGCCTTATATTTTGGGCTTTGTTGATCTTATGGACCATCCTCTAAATCGGTCCTTATCGTAATTACTAAGTACTCTCTAATTAGTAAGTTGAAAATTCCTGCCTTCTGAAGGAATAAATAGAAAAACCCTAGCTGTATACTCAACTATTTTATGCCGCAACAATCATCTTCTCTAGTTGTTCGCACAAGTTGCTGCAATCGTCATCTTCAGGTACTTTCTTCATTTAATAAATTCAGGTATGGAGTCTTATCCCGATTCAACGCACTCAATTGGGGAAGATTTATGGGTAGAGATCCTAAAAACATTACCGGGAAAATGCCTATGCAGATTCCAATGTGTTGATCAATCTTGGAAACACCTAATCTCATCCACTTTCTTCGTCAACCATTACCGATCGTTCATTTCTTCCATCAAACCGTCTACCCCTAAACCCTATGTTAGGGTGGAATTCGACAACAATTGTCAAAATGCATATTCTATTTTTCATCCTCATAAGTCTCATGATCTACATTTTCCGTTTCGACTTCGGGATTTCAGTAACCCGAATTTTGTACCGATATTTTGCCCGATTAATTTCAGTATTGTTGATGTAATTCATGGGATTGTGTGTCTTACCCGAATTTTGGTTTGAAATGGATGAGCTATTGGAGTATGTTGGCATGGTGGCAGTAGTGGCTATATCACACGAAACCCTCCAAAGTTATCTTGAGATGCGGGTGATGGAGGAGTATGGTGTAGCTAGATCATGGAAGAGGGTTTACAAGTTCGAGTTAAATTCGAAAGAAGGTATGATGAGGTTTTATAAGATATTGTGTGATCATGCTTACGAGGAAGGTATGATGTTGCACTAAACTCAAACTCAGTTCAAGCTTAAACTAGAAAACCTAACACATTCTCAACACAAATCCATATTTCTTTTTTCATGCGTCACTTCTCATCTTATGGATCCACTCCTTTACGATCCTTGTGTTTCCACTTCAACCACCCCTGTCTCGTCTAGTTATTAGTAATCAACATGAACATCTCACGTTGAGCCGCAATGGAGAGCAACGAAACAACGAAACACAATAGTGTAGAGCCATTTCGCAAAAACTCATCAAAAATCATTCATCCATTGACATTCATGGACTCGTCGGCTAAATTCTGGGTGGTGGTAGTGGTGGTTGGGGTGGGGACTGGCTTGATGCTTGTGTAGCCGAGATCACATCGTGTTCCCGAAGTGACACCATTACTCGGGTTTGTTCTAATGTTGTTGCCATATGTTCTTGGTACATGCTAGAACCAACAAACCTCCGCACACTTCGCTTGCCTTCTCCTTTGTTGTTATGCACACCCTTTCGTTTCCCCTTGCTACGTGAAGCCAAAAGACAAGAGTTGTAGTTCTCGACATCCTCAAGACTCCCATCTCCACTCACACGGACTTGTGTCTCAAAATGATAAGCAACTGATGTGTCAGCACCGAAAATTAAACTTTAGTCTCTATATCAGGTTCCAAAGGTGTAGGTTTGCCTTCAAAAGGTTTCATTGAATGGGCAACACAGTGTACACCAGTGGCGATTGTCCCCCATAAATGGTATCCATCATGAAATCAACATCTCGGAGATTGTATGCCCTTGAACACCCGATAATCGGGATTTTCCTATTCATGTTCAACTATAGAAATGATTAACATGATTATGATATAGAATAAACCTATTTCACATGAAGTACACCGACAACATATTTTACCCGTAGCTATCCCGCCCACCAGTTATCCTCTCCATCAATTCTATGTTTATCGTAATCCCAACCTAATCTAGTTTCTCCATTCTTAAGATTTGATAACATGAATTATCGACCTAATTTAGTAGAGCATATAGTTAGTTTTTCCTTTTCCGGCATGCATGTTTTAGCCTTAAGTTGTGTTCTTTATACTTGTTTAATGCAACTTTGGGAGTATAGATGTGTACACAAACTTTTGGTGTCTTTGTAGGTATTTTGGCGTGTTTTGGAGCTAAAACGATGCATTTGAAGATCAGGCCTCTAGATGGACGATTAGGAGCGATCACGCAGGCACGGGAAAGGAGGAAAAGACGAGCCAAGACGAAACGCACGAGATTGGAGCAATCTCGGTCGAGATCCACATGATCTCGGTTGAGATCTGAGAAATCTCGGCCGAGATCCAAGCCATCTTGGCCGAGATTCGAGCCACTTCGACCGACACTCCATATCAGAAGTTTCTGTCGATGCATCTCGGTCCCCATCTTGGTCCCGATCTCGGCCGAGATTTGTTCCATCTCGGTCGAGATTTTTCACATTTGACCGAGATTTCCGACCGAGATTTCGTCAACGCTAGATCACGAAGCCAATCTCGGCCCCGACGTTCAAAAATCTCGGTCACTGACCAAGATTTCCGACCGAGATCCCTGTTCACCGATTTATTTCTTAATTTTCGGATTTGTTTTAGGGCAGCCCGTTGCGGGATATAAAAGGAAAGCCCTAAATGATTTCCGGGGGTTCCTGTTTCATTCTAATTTCAAGCTCCTTTGGTGTAACACCCCAAATCCGCGGGACTCGGGGTGCTACGGGCGAGACCTCGCGATGGGTCCCGACCCTTAGCTTGACAACAATTTCACCGGACCTTCCAACAAGGCACAAATAAAGGCGAAAACACAAAACGTTTTTAATGTATGCGGAAACCGAAAAGTAAGAAACTACAACTTGGAAACTCAGCCGAGTCCTCAAAACAACACAACTCTAATACGAAACTTAAACCGTACAACATAATCCACATTACGAAAACATAACCCAAAACATCCCCGTCCTATAATGTACGGAGACCCCGGCTGTCCAATGCTCCACCTCACTCGGCGGCATCCCTAACTTGCAAGTCATCTACACAAACGGTTTAAAACCGTTAGCTAATATTCTAAGCATTAGAAAAGCAATGAAGACACAAACACATACATAACACATAACATAAAACACGCAAGTCCATTTAACTATCTTTACATCATTAAGTCGTATCCCGTTCTAATTCAACTTCGGTTGTGACACGAGAACCACCGTGGTCTCGCCTCGGTCCCCCCACCGGCAAAGAATGGTACGGATGCACCAAACCATCTAACCCGCCGGGCAAGTCGCCGAGAATCCCCTAGATCCACGCAAGGCTAGGCAGTATTGTCACCGCCCGTTATCATACACTTGGGCAAAATATACATATAAGGTCGGTGGTCCTATTTACCGGTTTAATAGTTATAACAAGAACATAAACACACACCACCAAACACACATGAATGCTAATACGTAAAATACGAGCTAAGTAAGTCCGGAGACTTACCTCGTCACCACACTCAAGTCACCACACCTTGCTTCCTTAAGGAGGAAGCCCACAACCTGCTCACAAGAGATATGCATATCAATACATACTCACACTCAAGAAGTCTTAGACTTCACTCTAGTGATCTATGCAAGATCACCTAACCCTCAAACTAGGAATGCATCTTAGGTACCAAGTATTCATCACACTCTCAACACATGCAACAACCCACAACAGTCCATAATTCCACAAGAGTAATCCTCAACCAAAGAGGCACAAGTTAGCCTTGAAGGTCCATCATGCTCACATGCTCATATCCATCACTTACATTGAGCCTTAAGGGCTCCTTGGTTCACAACCACTAAGTGGCATTCCAAGCTACTCTAGATCAATCCTTGGCATGCTACTAACAAGATCCAACATCAATACTAAGGAAGAAACGAAGAGGAAAGGAGAGGAGGGACCTACTGTTGCCGAAACCGCAGCCGCGGAGTCAAGCCGGCGCCCCCTGCGGACACAGGAGCCGCCCCCGCGAAAATAGGAGCCGCACCCGCGGAGGACTGCGTCGCCTGCCAAGAGCCGCCCCCGCGTTTTTGCAGAGCCGCGCCCGCGCCGGAGCCCAGCCGCACCCGCGGCCGTCTGCCGCCGCACCCGCGGCCTTGTGCTTCCGCACCCGCGGCTGTCCGCCGCCGCACCCGCGGCCTTGTGCTGCCATGAGTCTTCCGCCGCCCCCGCGGCCATGCCGAGCCGCACCCGCGGCGGGGCTGTGCCGCTCCCGCGGCCGTGCTGAGCCGCCCCTGCGGCCGTCCGCGCCCGCGGCCGTGATGATCCGCCCCGCGGTTACGCTACAGAAGCTCGTCTTCTTCGTCTCGATCGTGAATCCTTGGCTCCCAAGTGCTTCTTCTCCTGCTGGATCTTCTCCAAACACCCACCACTGGTCTTAGGCACCTCTCCTCGACCTAATCGAGCTAAGATCACAAGCATGCAAGGGACTTGAGTGAAAACCTCTCAAAGCTTCATCCATGGCCATGGATGAAGAGAAGGAAAGAAGATAGGATGATTAGCCAAAGAAGAGAGGTAAGGGAGAGGAAGGAGCTTACCACAGATCTGGAATGCCTCTCCAAGCTGTCCACAACAAGATCTCCACACAAAATGGAAGAAGAGAAGAGAAAGGAGCAAAGATGGAGCCATGGGAGGAAGAGGGAAATGAATGAACGTGAAAGAGAAAGGGAGGAGAGAGAGAGGGGGACAAGGGCTGGAAAGTGAGGGGACAACAGCTGTCTTGTCCTGTTTTGCCCAGAACGAGGGTTCGGAAATGACCCCTTGTCACTTCGACTCGGAACGAAATGTCGGAACGCGGGAAAAAGGGAAAAACGACGAGTCGGCTCGGGATTTTCTTAGGAATAAATCCTGGAACTCGGCATCTCGGGACTACAGGATAAACTACAAGGCGCTCTAAGTCCGGAATAAAATTAATAAAATTTCGGGCGTTACAACTAACCCCCCTAAAAACAAGTTTCATCCCGAAACTTGCTAAACCCAACACTCTCGGACAAACACGTCACGTAACCACGTGGAACTCATAAAACGTCACTATCGGCTCTAATCCAAGTCTACGAATAGAATCACGTCAAGACCTCGTAAGGTACAAATGTCTCAAACAAAATCACATAATCACACAGAACAAACAAGGAAGATCTCGGGACTAGCCCGATGGTCCTATTGATGTCGCTAAAATCTGCGTAAAACTCAGGATAGTTCCTCCAGATACTATCCTCCGTCTCCTATGTAGCCTCGTCGGCTCCTCGCCTCTACCGCTGCACTCTCAACATCAGTATCTCCTTCGATCGAAGGTGACTCGTACTCCGCTCTAAAACTGCTATCGGGTGCTGTGCAAACGTATGGTCCGGCTCGACCACTAAGTCCTCGTGGCTAATGATGTGCTTCGTGCAAAATCCGCTCTCTCCAAGATCTCGAATGGATCGACATATCGGGGGCTTAACTTCCCCTTGAAGCCGAATCGCCTAACGCCCTGCGTCGGTGATACCCTCAATCACACCTGAGCTATTACCTTGAACTCGAGAGGTCTACGCCTCCCATCCACATACGACCTCTGACGGCTCTGCGCGGCCAACATCCTCTTTCGGATCAAAGCAACTCTAGCCACGTCGTCATGTGCCTGATCTGGAGCTACAACGCTAGAACTCCCCGGCTCATCCTAACATAAGGGAGTACGGCATCTCCGTCCATACAATGCCTCATACGGTTGCTATCCCAATCGACGCGTGCCAAAACCTCGAGGTAAAACGCCCGTCCCTGTCCGAGACGATGACCCTCGGTATTCCATGTAATCTCACCATCTAGCAGTTGTGGATATGTCCTCCCACTTCCACTGTGGCACGAGCAGTGGGTGAAGTTCTCCTCCGGGTCTCTGGTGCTCGATCTTGACCTACTGGCAGGTCGCGCATCAGGCCACATATCTAGCTACATCGGGCTTGAGCCCGCCCCACCAATAAGATCTCCTAATATCCTGGTACATCTTACTCGTGCATGGGTGCACCAAGTAAGGTGTGGAATGGGCCTCATGCAAGATCCGCTCACTCTCAGCTCTTGATCCGACGGTACACAAATACGTCCCTGAAGTCTCAATAGTCCGTCTGCTCCCATGACAAACTGCGGTGCCTCTCCTCGGGACATCCTGTTCTGGATCCTCATCAAAATGGGACATCTCTCCTGCTTCTACAAGATCTCTCCGGACAGGTCAGGTAGTACCTCCAACTCGGACAAACAACAGTCCGTACCCGGGAACCGGATATCCAACTCTAAACCCACCAAATCCCTCTGCAGTTGAGGCTGAACCGTAAGCCGAGCTATCGCCTCCTCCGAGGTGTCCTCCTACTCAAAGCATTGGCGACTACGTTCGCCTTCCCGGGATGGTATAAAATCTCCAAGTCAAAGTCCTTAATCAGCTCCAACCATCTCCTCTGGCGGTTATTCAACTCCCGCTGAGTGAATATATACTTCAGATTCTTATGGTTTGTGAAGATCTGGCACGTATCCTCGCACAAGTAATGTCGCCAGATCTTCAGGGCATGAATCCCTGCCGCTAACCCAAGATCATGGGTAGGGTAATTCTCCTCGTACGGCTTCAGCTGCCGAGAAGCGTACGCAATAACCCTACCCCTCTGCATCAAAACGCACCCCAAGCCTAGCTTGTAGGCGTCACTATTCACGATAAAATCCTCTACGCCCTCAGGCTGGGCTAAAACAGGAGCAGAGGTCAACCTCCTCTTTAGCTCCTCGAAGCTGTGCTGACATGGCTCGGACCAGACGAACCTGGTAGACTTCCTCAGCAAGGAATTGAACGGTCGTGCAACCACGGAGAAACCCTCAACAAAACGGAGGTAGTATCCCGCCAAGCCTAAGAAACGGCACACCTCCTTGACCGTCCTAGGAGGCGGTCATAAGGAAACAACTCTATGGTTGACCCGGCGGAAACTATATGACCCAGGAATGCCACCTCGGACATCCTGATCTCGTTCTTAAAGAGCTTAGCGTAAAGCTCTCTACCCTGGAGGACTCGAAGCACCATCCTCAGGTGTCCCTCATGCTCCTCCCTACTCCGGGAGTAGACTAAGATGTCGTCTATGAATACTTCCATGAACTGGTCCAAGAAGTCGATGAAGATGCCGTTCATCAACTCCATGAAGATGGTGGGTGCATTCGTGAGCCCAAATGGCATCACGACAACTCATAATGGCCGTATCTCGTCCTAAATACCGTCTTCGATACGTCCTCTTCTCTCGATTGATACTCTTGAAACGCCGGGTGAACATCCACTACTCTCGGAGGCCATGCCATCCGGTAAAACACTTTCTCAACTTGCGCTAAGATCTCCAAAAATTTCCGATGTATCGGAAACTCAACTTCCTTCTCGGGTCTTTCTTACTACGACATTTCCATTATGTTTCTTCTTTGCTCCTCTCTAACAAAGAAGATCGAACTTCCAATTTACACCGTTGGCTTTGGTTCTTGTCAAACCAAACTTTGACGTTGCGTTTCCTCAATTCTCGTTGCAAGTACTAAGTAATGAAGGAATACTTTGCTTCATACTGCTTCTACTAACGAGACATGTATGTTATAACTTTTACATCGTCTCTCCATACTCTATCAAGACCATGTCTTGAAGAACCACTTGTACACTTCAACCGATCATACCTCGAGGCAATTTCAAAACCGTTACACCAATGAATCTCCTCTTAACCCTCACAACTCCATTGACCATTTTCGCCCCACTCGATACTTCATCGTCATCCGTAGTGGGTTAGCCATGGCTGGTGTTACTTGGAGAATCTCTCCCCAATCCGGTAATGATCGGCCCCTCCAAGAAACTTGCAACGTCTTTCACATCCTTCGGGGGTTGTCATCCCGAGACAACTGGTCATACAACTTCTCTCTTCTTCGAGAGTAAACCAGAATGTCCTATTCGGGCATTAGTAAGCCCATATGGAATCACTACAACTCGTAGTGACCATGGTTCGTCCAAAATGCCATGTTTGCACTATCCCAATCTCGACTTCTTCATTGGTGACAAACAAACCTCAACTCGATTTTAGAAGAGACCACCGACCCTTGCAACCGGTCGTGTAGATCATCTACACGTGGTAAGGGGATACTTGTTCTTCATTGTAATCTTGTTCGGTCATTGTAGTCGATGTACCAATGGAGGTACCCGTCTCTCTTCCCGCAATTGTTGTTCTCCATAACAACTTCAAATCAAGAGTTTAAGATATAATCTAAGCTCTTGTTACCGTTCCTTTAGGATTCCACAACCTAGTTAGTCTCCCCCACACTCATCTATAGACCACCCGCACATGCGCGTTCTTGGTTGTCACCAATTAGCTAATAACTGACCTTCTTCGCATGTCAAAGACTTACCATTTTTCTGTGCTTCCATGTTACCATTTTCATGAAGGCTACCCTCTCGGGGTACCTTAAACTCCGTTAGCTCATTCTTCATTCCACGCTTCCTTTTTCTTATGCGAGATAAATATACCCTTCTCGGCGTTGTTGAGTCACATGACTCGCCTTCATAGGCTTAACCGCGCTTCATGATATCTCGCAAGTGCGTCTTCCCAAAATCTCTAACGTTGGTTAGCATCCACGTGTTGATCTCATCTTCTTAGGATCATCATTTATACACACTTCCTCCTTTTTGGTGTTTCTTCGCCTTATCGCCATAAAGGAAACCGGTTAACTCCGTGTAAATCCCCACCTTTCCATTCTTCTCATAACTCTCGTAATGTTGACTCTTCACTTGATGGTACCTCGTAAGCTTAACTTACGGTATCTTACATCTTTCACCCTTGGTTCGATCACGTTTCTCATCTTGACTCCAAAGCTTAGGAGCGTCTAGGGAAAGTTTCACTTCTCGTGATGGAACACCGCCTTTAACCTTGTTAGAATGCACCCATCTCCTCCTTGTTATCTCCATTGTTCTTGTGGTACGTGGTCCTCAAACACGGTAGCTCCAATGGATGCTCCCCTGGTCCTGGAAGATGGAGAACTCTGTGTCCGGACCTCCCAACGATCCTATCCCTAGCCTTGGGAACGATGCTCTCGGAGACGTCCTCTACGGGAACCTTATCTACTGGTGGATCCACAACTGGCTGGCCCGCAATGGGGATACGTCCCCGACCTCTCGCGCCTGGAGGTCTTCCTACTCCTCCTCGTCTCAAGACGGTAGGAGAAAGAGGGGGTCTATCCCTGGCGGGTCCTACGTAAGCGGTAGCTCCCGTACGTGCCATCTAATCGCGTAAGATGTTTATTTAATATAATTATGTAGGCACTATTTATGGTCTCGATATGCTAAACTTGTAGAACATAAAGTAAGCAATCACTTAATACATCCAAGGCATACAAGCCCAAACATCCTAAGGCAACATACGTAGCTAGGTATATACAAATCCACAATCATCCTAGGGTCATATATATATATATAACTATTGTACTAATATATACATACTTCTAATCCAGAGATCTATGTCGCCGAGGTTTGCGGAAGGGGTGGTGGTCCCGTACATTCTAACCCAAACCCGACTCATGCACATGATTTTGAAAACGAAAAGTCAGAACCCGTTGGGGTTCTGCTAATTCCTCATTCGGTCTTTAAAAAGATTGCGAGTGCCATTGTTGTCAACCTAGGGCTCTGATACCACTTTTGTAACACCCCAAATCCGCGTGACTCGGGGTGCTACGGGCGAGACCTCACGATGGGTCCCAACCCTTAGCTTGACAACAATTTCACCGGACCTTCCAACAAGGCACAAATAAAGGCGAAAACTCAAAACGTTTTTAATGTATGCGGAAACCGAAAAGTAAGAAACTACAACTTGGAAACTCAGCCGAGTCCTCAAAACAACACAACTCTAATACGAAACTTAAACCGTACAACATAATCCACATTACGAAAACATAACCCAAAACATCCCCGTCCTATAATGTACGGAGACCCCGGCTGTCCAATCCTCCACCTCACTCGGTGGCATCCCTAACCTGCAAGTCATCTACACAAACGGTTTAAAACCGTTAGCTAATATTCTAAGCATTAGAAAAGCAATGAAGGCACAAACACATACATAGCACATAACATAAAACACACAAATCCGTTTTATTATCTTTACATCATTAAGTCGTATCCCGTTCTAATTCAACTTCGGTTGTGACACGAGAACCACCGTGGTCTCGCCTCGGTCCCCCACCGGCAAAGAATGGTACGGATGCACCCGACCATCTAACCCGCCGAGCAAGTCGCCGAGAATCCCCTAGATCCACGCAAGGCTAGGCAGTATTGTCACCGCCCGTTATCATACACTTGGGCCAAAATATACATATAAGGTCGGTGGTCCTATTTACCGGTTTAATAGTTATAACAAGAACATAAACACACACCACCAAACACACATCAATGCTAATACGTAAAATACGAGCTAAGTAAGTCCGGAGACTTACCTCGTCACCACACTCAAGTCACCACACTCTTGCTTCCTTAAGGAGGAAGCCCACAACCTGCTCACAAGAGATATGCATATCAATACATACTCACACTCAAGAAATCTTAGACTTCACTCTAGTGATCTATGCAAGATCACCTAACCCTCAAACTAGGAATGCATCTTAGGTACCAAGTATTCATCACACTCTCAACACATGCAACAGCCCACAACAGTCCATAATTCCACAAGTGTAATCCTCAATCAAAGAGGCACAAGTTAGCCTAGAAGGTCCATTATGCTCACATGCTCATATCCATCACTTACATCGAGCCTTAAGGGCTCCTAGGTTCACAACCACTAAGTGGCATTCCAAGCTACTCTAGATCCATCCTAGGCATGCTACTAACAAGATCCAACATCAATACTAAGGAAGGAACGAAGAGGAAAGGAGAGGAGAGACCTACTGTTGCCGAAACTGCAGCCGCGGAGTCAAGCCGGCGCCCCCTGCGGACACAGGAGCCGCCCCCGAGGAACAAGGAGCCGCACCCGCGGAGGACTGCGTCGCCTGCCAGGAGCCACCCTCGCGTTTTTGCCGAGCCGCGCCCGCGCCGGAGCCCAGCCGCACCCGCGGCCGTCTGTCGTCGCACCCGCGGCTGTCCCCCGCCGCACCCGCGGCCTTGTGCTGCCATGAGTCTGCCGCCGCCCCGCGGCCATGCCGAGCCGCACCCTTGGCGTGCTAGGTCGTGAGTCTTCTGCCGCCCCCGCGACCATGCCGAGCCGCACCCGCGGCGGGGCTGTGCCGCTCCTGCTACCGTGCTGAGCCGCCCCTGCGGCCGTCCGCGCCCGCGGCCGTGATGATCCGCCCCGCGGTTACGCTGCAGAAGCTCGTCTTCTTCATCTCGATCGTGGATCCTTGGCTCCCAAGTGCTTCTTCTCTTTCTGGATCTTCTCCAAACACCCACCACTGGTCTTAGGCACCTCTCCTCGACCTAATCGAGCTAAGATCACAAGCATGCAAGAGACTTGAGTGAAAACCTCTCAAAGCTTCATCCATGGCCATGGATGAAGCGGAGGAAAGAAGATAGGATGATCAGCCAAAGAAGAGAGGTAAAGGAGAGGAAGGAGCTTACCACAGATCTAGAATGCCTCTCCAAGTTGTCCACAACAAGATCTCCACACAAAATGGAAGAAGAGAAGAGAAAGGAGCAAAGATGGAGCCATGGGATGAAGAGGGAAATGAATGAACGTGAAAGAGAAAGGGAGGAGAGAGAGAGGGGGACAAGGGCTGCAAAGTGAGGGGACAACAACTGTCTTGTCCTCTTTTGCCCGGAACGAGGGGTTGGAAGTGACTCCTTGTCACTTAGACTCGGAACGAAAGGTCGGAACGCGGGAAAAAGGGAAAAACGACGAGTCGGCTCGGGATTTCCTTAGGAATAAATCCCGGCACTCGGCATCTCGGGACTAGAGGATAAACTACAAGGCGCTCTATGTCCGGAATAAAATTAATAAAATTTCGGGCGTTACATTTGGAGAGAGCTTTTCCCCCTTTTTCTTCTCCCTTTTCCCTACACCATTGTTGGCCATTGTTGAACTTGATTGAGCTTGGAGGAACTTCGCGAATATTTGGGAATTTGACGTTTTGCTAATTTCCTATCAATAAAGCTGAGTTTCTTCTTTAATCTCTCTTTTTAGTTCTTATTTATGCTTTCTCTCTTGAATTGATTGAATTGATAATTGCTTCTTCCATTGAATTGATTGGATTGATGATTGCTTCTTCCATTGAATTGATTGGATTGAAGATTGCTTTTGAAATGTTGATTGTTGGCTAGAACCATTGTGGTTCCAAGGTGAATTGAGATTTGTTTATACCCGGATTATGATGGAATAGTTCTTTATGCTTGGTTTGAATAGCTTTGAAATCCTAATGGTTGGCTTGTTCTTGGACCTAGTTAGAATTCATCTAGCTAGTAACCTAGGCCGAAATTGAGACTTACCCGGTAATATTCCGCTTAGATACTTGAGTGTTCGACCATAGGTAATAGATGTGAAAACCTCTATTGGGTTGAGTGTGCCTAGATTCCGTCCTAAGTAGGGTAATACCTGAGACTTACCCGGTAATGGTTTACCTTTCCCTTAGTTTGGAGTTTGATTTGTTTAGAATTTCCTACCTCTCTACCTTGAGACTTACCCGGTAATAGGTAGTTGGTTTGGAACAAGATAGTCTTGAGAGTACCCGGTAATAGACTATCAGTTTAGAAACGTTCTTCCCTGAAGTTTGTTAACCATAGATCCCTTGAGAGGTTTCCTGAGTCCGTGCGTATAAACAATGACCTTGAATCCTTGGAATCCGCATTCTCTTTATTGATATACCTTCGTTTGTCTGTTTTACTTAGTTTTCAATCAAATATGTTATTTGATTGCGAACTCTACAGAAATCCTTCAAAACTCCTTTGATCTTTCTTCCCTTCTTTTCCAACCTCGTTCTTTTATTTTGATTTACGCTATATGTGATCACATTTGCATTCCAAACATTTAGTCCATGAGTTCGACCTACGAATACTTACCCTAACTGTAATTGACCCATACATTGTGGGTTCGCTACAATTTGGGTGTTTATTTCTTGTTTACAAATTTAAAACATGCCGTATTTTTACTAACATGTGAGCTTTTATCATTATTGATAAAAGTTTATAGGGGCGTGAAAATAGCAAACAAAGTTTTTGGCGCCGTTGCCGGGAACTAAGTCATTTGTTTTGTTTTTTGATTTCTTTTAGTGTAAGTCTTTCTTTTACTTTTGATCTCGTTTCTGGTTTTGTTGTTGGAATTTTCAGGACATTAGGTATCCTTCACAGTGTATGCAAAGAACTCGGGGTTTGAAAGAACTAGTTCCGTACGATCCCGAACCTGAAAGGAAACTGCGAGAGACTAAGAGATGCTTTAGAGCAACTAGAAGCTGAAAGTGATTGCAACTTGAATTGAGTATCTTCATCAAGAGTTTGCTCTCTTTCTAAAATGGATAAAATCAGAGATTATGAAGCTGAACTTAGAGATGCTTTAGAGCGACTAGAAGCTGAGAGACGGATTGCTAGAGAAAGAGAGCAAACTACAGAGAGGGAAATGGCTGCAATGAGAGCTCAAATGGAAGAGATAGCTAGAGCAATGAACCAGAGGCAAGCTGCAGCTCAAGCTCCAGCTCCAGTGCAACAAGTAATTCCAGCACCATAATTAGCTCCAATTCCTCCTCGAGTTGAAGCTCCTCCACAAGCTCCACCACCCACTCCTCTCAGACCTGTCCTTCACCAGCCTTTTGTGGAAGTTCCACAAACACTTGGACAGAGAATGGATCCTACCCAAAGAGTTAATCGTCCTGGAGTTAACTTTGGAGATCCCGCAAATCATGAGCATGAGTTGCGACTGCAGGTGATACAGATGATTCACCAGAATCAGTTTGGTGGGACAGAAACATAATCTACTCACCAACACATGAACAACTACGAGACTCTTATGGATGCGGTAAGTCCAGCTCGTATGGAAGGTAAGAATCATAAGATAAGAGGTTTTTCTTTCTCTCTTAAGGATAAAGCTTTAGCTTGGTATCAAACTATTCCATATGGGCGGATTAACACATGGGAGGAGATGGTATCTGAATTCCTCACTAAGTTTTTCCCACCCTACAAGACTACTGAACTTAGAGGGAAGATAAATGCTTTTGTGATGAAAGATAAGGAGAGTTTGTATAAGTCTTGGGAGAGGTTCATTGACCTTACGTTGGAATGTCCTCATCATGGGATCTCTAAGATTGAATTGGTAGAGATTTATTACAAGGGACTTGATGAAGATACTCAATTCAAGTTGCAATCACTTTCTGGAGGTACTTTTATGGAAAAAACTATGGATGAAGCTTGGGAATTCATTATGAAGCAAGCCAAGACTATTGAAAAGTATTCTCACAGGAAAGTTGAAGAGAGAAAGACTAGACCCGGAGTCTATGAGGTAAACCAAAAGACTCTTAATGATTCAAGGTTAGATGCTTTGCAAGCTGAACTTAAATCTTTGAAAGAATTAATTGCATCTAACATGAAAGCTCGGCAAGCCGAAGTGCAGGTAGCATCCAAGGAAGAGGATGCAAATTACATGGGTAAAGGTAACTACCAAGGAGGTTATCAAAACCAAAGAGGTCATCATCGTTTTTCTTATTCTAATCATAAGGGTGCTTTGAACCCTCAAGCTTCTTCTAGCAATGTAGGCCAGCCGTCCAAGCCAGCTGAACCCGCTCAACCAAAGGATAGAGTTGAAGCAATGTTTGAGCAATTGATGGCTAGGATGGGAAATCTAGAGAGTATAGTCACTAGTGTAACCAAAGCCCAAAAGGTTTTGAAAACTCAAGTGTTCAAGAAGGCCGAAGACGCTCAAAGAGATACAGGAAGATTTCCTGAAAAAACTGAAAATAATAACAAGGGGCAAGTCATGGCAATCACTACAAGAAGTGGATTAGAAACAAATGATCCACAACCAAAGATTTTGGATAAAGGAAAGAAACCAATGGAAGAGGAGCCTAAGGAAAAAGAGAATGTCTACACCCTCCTCCTCCATACAAGCCACCACTTCCTTTTCCTAAATCCCGTGCTAGAGCTCAATTGGACAAGCACTTTGGTAAGTTCCTTGACCTTTTAAATAAATTGCATATTAACATCCCTTTTGTTGATGCTATTTTAGGAATGTCTGCCTATGGAAAGTTCTTGAAGGAAATCCTCTCCAACAAGAGGAAGTTAGAAGAATATGGAGAAGTCAGAATGACCCGGAGATCTACTGACCTCGTCCAGAGGAACAGTGGAAAGATGCCACCAAAATTGAGTGATCCCGGATCTTTTTGTGTCCCAATCAAAGTTGGAGATGGAACGTACAAAGCACTTTGCGATCTTGGAGCTAGTGTAAGCATTATCCCACTCGTTTTATGCAGGAAGGTTGGACTTGGAGAACCAAATCCGGTAAAGATGACTCTTTGCATGGCAGACAGAACCACCACACGTCCTGTGGGAATCATTGAGGATGTTCCAATCCAATTAGAGAAGTTCTTTATCCCTATTGACTTTGTTGTTCTTGATATTCCTGTTGACTGTCCTGTTCCTATCATTTTAGGGAGACCTTTTCTTGCTACCTTTGGATGTTTAGTTGATTGTAGGGGTGCTACCCTTACATTTATAATTGATGAGGAAGTTGTGCAATTTAAACTCCCTCATTTGATTAAGGGACCCTTATTTGAAGAGGATATGTACAACATCCTAGAGGATGATGAAGATGATTGTGAGATTATAAATTCAATTCTATGTTCTGACCCTCTTGAGCAGGTTTTGACCATGAGCATCATGACAGTAGAGCCAAAAGAAGAACTATTTGAAGAACTATTTGAAGAAGCAAAGGGCATCTCGGCCGAAATCCAAGAAATCTCGGCCGAGATTCTTCAACAGAAAGTTTCAGTTTCAGAAGATCAGGGCATCTCGGACGAGACCGCCAAATCTCGGCCAAGATTTACCCTAGCTCGGCCGAGATTCACCTCAGCTCGGCCGAGATTCACCTCAGCTCGGCCGAGATTCACCTCAGCTCGGTCGAGATTCACCCTAGCTCGGCCGAGATTCACACCAGCTCGGGCCGAGGTCCTTCATCTCCACCGAGAAGAGTTGGCCGAGATTTCTGAAGAAGAACCGGAGCCTCCTAAGGTCGAGATGAAGCCTCTTCCGACACACCTAAGATACGCCTTTCTTGGTTCTAACTCCTCTTATCCCGTCATTGTTAATACTAGCTTGAATGAACTTGAACTTGAGAAGTTATTGAAAGAGCTTAGGATGCATAGAAAAGCTTTGGGCTACACTATAGATGACCTCATAGGGATTAATCCTTCTATGTGCGTGCATAGGATCTTGTTAGATGATGGACATAGGCCTTCTAGAGAACCTCAAAAGAGATTGAATCCTAACATGAAAGAGGTAGTTAAGAAGGAGATCCTTAAGTTACTTGATGCGGGAATTATATTCCCCATCTCGGAGAGTAAGTGGGTTAGTCCGGTACATGTTGTACCTAAGAAAGGTGGGATGACTGTCATAACCAATGAAAAGAATGAGTTGATCCCGACTAGGACCGTGACAAGATGGAGGATGTGCATTGATTATAGGAAGTTGAATCATGCTACTAGGAAAGATCACTTTCCTTTACCCTTCATTGACCAAATGTTAGAAAGGCTAGCCCAATAATCTTACTTTTGCTACCTAGATGGGTATAGTGGTTTTTTCCAGATCCCCATCCATCCGGATGACCAAGAGAAAATCACTTTTACTTGTCCTTAGGGTACCTTTGCATATAGGAGAATGCCTTTCGGTTTATGTAATGCTCCTGCTACTTTCCAAAGATGCATGATGTCTATTTTTCTAAATATATTGAAAACATCATGGAAGTCTTTATGGATGACTTTTCTGTTTACGGATCCTCTTTTGATGAATGTTTGGCTAACTTGTCTTTAGTCTTACAAAGATGTGAGGATTGTAATCTTGTTCTCAATTGGGAGAAATGTCATTTCATGGTTAGGGAAGGTATTGTGTTAGGTCACTTGATATCAAACCGTGGATTTGAGGTTGATAAGGCCAAGATTGAGACTATTGAGAAGCTACCTCCACCATCATCAGTCAAAGGGGTAAGGAGTTTTCTAGGACATGCTGGTTTTTACTAGAGATTTATAAAAGATTTCTCTAAAATTGCTAAACCTTTGACTAACCTACTAATCAAGGATGTTCAGTTTGTTTTCTCGAAGGAATGCCTTGATGCTTTTTATAGGTTGAAGGAAGCTCTCATCACTGCTCCAATCATGCAACCTCCCGATTGGTCTCTTCCATTCAAGGTGATGTGTGATGCAAGCAACTTCGCAGTGGGAGCGGTGCTAGGACAGAAGAAGGAAGGACTTACTCATGTTATTTACTATGCTAGCAAGACGCTTGATGGAGCCCAGCTGAATTATGCAACTATTGAAAAGGAGCTCCTAGCCGTCATCTACGCATTTGAGAAGTTCCGTTCCTATCTTGTAGGAGCCAAGGTGATTGTGTACACGGATCATGCTGCGATTCGGTACCTTCTCACCAAGAAGGATGCAAAGCCACGTCTTATCCGATGGATTCTTCTCCTTCAAGAATTTGATTTAGAGATTGGAGATAAGAAGGGGTCCGAAAACTCTATAGTTGACATCCCTATTGACGATGCATTTCCGGCCTATTGACGATGATTTCGGATGAGATCTCCACATGATGGAGAAATATATCCTCCAAATTTCAGGTGAAAAGGAACCTTGGTTTGCTGACATTGTTAATTATTTAGTTTGTGGTGAAATTCCTCCAGGTTTATCTCATTCCCAACGGAAGAAATTCTACAAGGATGTGAGACATTACTATTGGAATGAACCACTACTATTCAAGAGAGGACCCGAGGGAATCCTTAGGAGATGCGTCCCAGACGACGAGATTGAGAGTGTCATCCGACATTGTTATTCATTGCCCTGTGGAGGACATGCTAGTGCTCACAAGACTAGTGCCAAGGTATTGCAATCTGGATTCTTTTGGCCTAATCTTTTCAGAGATGTGCAGATATTCGTCACTGCTTGTGATTCATGCCAAAGGACGGGCAACATATCTAGGAGGAATGAGATGCCTTTGAACAACATCCAAGAAGTTGAGATTTTTGATGTATGGGGTGTTGACTTCATGGGACCTTTCCCATCCTCATGCGGGAACCTTTACATTCTTTTAGCGGTTGATTATGTATCTAGATGGGTTGAAGCTATAGCCTCACCCACAAATGACGCTAAAGTTGTGATTAAATTTTCAACCGAACTATCTTCCCTAGATTTGGCACACCACGTGTCATTATTAGTGATGGAGGGAAGCATTTCACAGCCAGAAACTTTGAGTCACTTTTGTCCAAGTATGGGGTAACTCACAAGGTTGCAACCCCATATCATCCCCAAACTAGTGGCCAAGTGGAAATCTCGAATAGAGAAATCAAGGGGATCCTAGAGAAGACAGTGTCTCGCTCAAGGAAAGATTGGGCAATGAAGCTTGATGATGCACTCTGGGCTTATAGGACAGCATACAAGACTCCCATAGGTACTACTCCTTATCAACTTGTTTATGGGAAATCATGTCATTTGCCTGTAGAGTTGGAGCATAGAGCATATTGGGCCGTGAAATGGCTAAACTTTGATATAAAAGAAGCCGGAGAAAAGAGGTTGTTGGACATCAACGAGCTGGAGGAGATCCGGATGAATGCATATGAGAATGCACGGATCTACAAGGAAAGAACAAAGAAGTGGCATGACAAGCACATATTGCCAAAGAACTTCAAAGAAGGTGATCTTGTTCTTCTCTTTAATTCTAGGCTCCGACTTTTTCCAGGAAAGTTAAGGTCACGATGGACGGGACCTTATGTTGTGAAGAAGATTTTCCCCCACGGAGCTGTCGAAGTATGGGGTGAAAACTCCGGTATTTTTAAAGTGAATGGACATAGGTTGAAGAGGTATACACCGGAACTTCCGGTGGAAAAACTTTCACCTATCCATCTCACTTGATGCTTTAAAGGAGTTAGGTCCGGCTAGAGACCTTAAACCAAGCGCTTCTCGGGAGGCAACCCGAGGTAAGAGTCTTTTCGTCTTTTTATTTTTATTTTTTTTGCTTTTGCGTTTTTGCGCGTTCTTGTTGGGTCTTTGCAGGACCTAGGTGTCGTGGTAAAAAAGATACGGGAAGAGCACTCAGAACGAGCTTAAGGCGAGGAAATTGCTATGAAAGACGAGAAACGAAGTAAGTCGAAGGAAACACGCCGGATGCCTTCTTCATTCTTACATTGTGAGTATTGTTTTTACTTCATATTTATTATTCACATTAGGGACAATGTGAGATTTAAGTATGGGGTAGGATGCTTGCAATACCTTTTAGCATGTTTCTTTTATTTGTACTGCATTTTATATGAAAATCCAAAAAAATCAGAAAATTTCAAAAAATTTTGTGCTTCTAGGATTGATGTGACCTTAATGAGGAAATTGTGTATGTTTATTTGGCTATCGATGTTTATTTTGAGCTTTAATTGAATTAATGGCAATTATGGGATTTGAATGCCTTGTTTGTAATCTATATGATTTATTTGGATTACCTTGTTTAATCGGATTGATCTTGAAAAGTTGAAGCTATATGATGAGTTCTTTTACATTGCACAGAAATGACTTAGGCAATTCGAATTCTTCTTCTTCTCTTCTTTACCATTTTCAGCACCTCAAACATTGAATTTATTTGCCCCTTATGACCCATCCGGGAATTAGGAAAGTGAAGTTTGAAGGTGTATGCTTAATTGTGAAAAGTGAATTATGTGCAATATGTGAAGAAGTTGTTTGATTTGTGATATGTGAATTGAAAGCAAAAGCTTTCTATGGGTTTTGTTGGCTATGAAGATGAGTAACTCGGCACCATTCACATAATCGGGTGTTTGTGTCTTGCCAAAGTCGGATTAGTTTTAAAAACATTACCTAGAGTTGATTTGGTATGTGCACTTTGGTGTAAGGTACGTGAAGGAAACTGAACACCAAGGTTTCGGCTATTGTGCACCTATGCCTTCACTCAAAAGAAAAGAAAAAAAAAAAAAAAATATGCAGAAAAGAAAGGATGTATGTCGAGAAAGAAGAAAGAAAAGAAAAATGTTGTGTTGTCCTCTTTCCCGGATTTCCACCACATTACCTATACACATCCTACCTTTATCACGTTTCTTGGCCTTTATTTGTTAAGTCCTATTGATCTTTGCATACATGTAATTGACTTCATGGCCTAAACTTGGATTTTTCATGAATTTTAACATTGGTAGTTTAAATGATGATTTTGGATTCCTTGCAAGGTGTGATTATCCTATATCTTGCCTATCTTACTTGACCTTAATCGAAATATGTCTTTAGCCTTGTGACTACACTCTGAAAGTGATCATGAATAGAAGCACTACCAAAAAGAGTTTTTGTTTTGTTTAGCATAGATGATTCATGCTATCTTGCCTTGAATTTATTATTTGCTTGGGGACAAGCAAAGATAAGTATGGGGTATTTTGATAACATGAATTATCGACCTAGTTTAGTAGAGCATATAGTTAGTTTTCCCTTTTCCCGCATGCATGTTTTAGCCTTAAGTTGTGTTCTTTATACTTGTTTAATGCAACTTTGCGAGTATAGATGTCTACACACACTTTTGGTGTCTTTGTAGGTATTTTGGCGTGTTTCGGAGCTAAAACGATGCATTTGAGGATCAGGCCTCGGGATGGACGCTTAGGAGCGATCACGCAGGCACGGGAAAGGAGGAAAAGACGAGCCAAGACGAAACGCACGAGATTGGAGCAATCTCGGTCGAGATCCAGCATCTCGGCCGAGATCCGAGCCAGCTCGACCGAGATCCCATATCAGAAGTTTCTGTCGAAGAATCTCGGTCCCCATCCGGTCCATCTCGGCCGAGATTTTTCACATTTGACGAGATTTCTGACCGAGATTTCGTCAACGCTGGATCACGAAGCAAATCTCGGCCCCGACTTTCAAAAATCTCGGTCACCGACCGAGATTTCGACCGAGATTCCTGTTCGCCGATTTATTTCGTTAATTTTCGGATTTGTTTTAGGGCAGCCCGTTGCGGGATATAAAAGGAAAGCCCTAAATGATTTCCGGGGTTCCCGTTTCATTCAAATTTCGAGCTCCTTTGGAGAGAGCTTTTTCCCCTTTTCTTCTCCCTTTGCCCTACACCATTGTTGGCCATTGTTGAACTTGTTGGAGCTTGGAGGAACTTCGCGAATATTGGGAATTTGACGTTTTGCTAATCCTCTATCAATAAAGCTGAGTTTCTTCTTTAATCTCTATTTTAGATTCTTGTTTATGCATTCTCTCTTGAATTGATTGGATTGATAATTGCTTCTTCCATTGAATTGCTTGGATTGATGATTGTTTCTTCCATTGAATTGAGTGGATTGATTCTTCCATTGAATTGATTGGATTGAAGATTGCTTTTGAAATGTTGATTGTTGGCTAGAACCATTGTGGTTCCTATGAGAATTGGGATTTGTTTATACCCGGACTATGATGGAATAGTGCTTTATGCTTGGTTTGAATAGCTTTGAAATCCTAATGGTTGGCTTGTTCTTGTACCTAGTTAGAATTCATCTAACTAGTAATCTTGGCCGGAATTGAGACTTACCCGGTAATATTTCGCTTAAATACTTGAGTGTTCGACCATAGGTAATAGATGTGAAAACCTCTATTGGGTTGAGTGTGCCTAGATTCCGTCCTAAGTAGGGTAATACCTGAGACTTACCCGGTAATGGTTTACCTTTCCCTTAGTTTGGAGTTTGGTTTGTTTAGAATTTCCTACCTCTCTACCTTGAGACATACCCGGTAATGGGTAGTTGACTTGGAACTAGATAGTCTTGAGACTTACCCGGTAATAGACTATCAGTGTAGAAACGTTCTTCCTTGAAGTTTGTTAACCATAGATCCCTTGAGAGGTTTCTTGAGTCCGTGCGTATAAACAATGACCTTGAATCCTTGGAATCCGCATTCTCTTTATTGATATACCTTCGTTTGTCTGTTTTACTTAGTTTTCAATCAAATTTGTTATTTGATTGCGAACTCCACATAAATCCTTCAAAACTCCTTTGATATTTCTTCCCTTCTTTTCCAACCTCGTTCTTTTATTTTGATTTACGCTATCTGTGATCACATTTGCATTCCAAACATTTAGTCTCTGAGTTCGACCTAGGAATACTTACCCTAATTGTAATTGACCCATACACTGTGAGTTCGCTACAATTTGGGTGTTTATTTCTTGTTTACAAATTTAAAACATACCGTATTTTTATTAACCTGTGAGTTTTTATCATTAGTGATAAAAGTTTATAGGGGCGTGAAAATAGCGAACAAGATTCAACCATAACTTCCTCTGACTCTTGATTTCCCTCTGCTTGTTTATTAAAGTGTTCTTGTTGCACTTCATGTTTGTCTTCTACTCGAAAAACTCAGTCAAACTAATCCAGTTGAACCCATTTTTCTGCCCGTTGTGTCTTCAAATTACACAACAACTCTAAAAAAAAGTCTTTGTGAGGGCTTCATTCCACACAAATTACTTTTCTTTGCACTGAACCCGGGACTTATTAACATCACTCGTCTCAGTCATGCCTCTATTAACGATCTTTACAAAGGACAAAACATTTGTTGTTGCTCTTCTTCGCATGCAATTCCACAATTATTTTGTTAGGGTACGTGAGATACATATATATTTTGGTTATAAGATATATATATTATAACTAGCTATGTTCTTAACATCAATTTTCCCATTATGTGTGTATAAGGATCCAATAGGTTGTGATACCTCAATTTTGTTGGATAGAAGCAACACCGAGAAGAATGATGGTCCGAATGGAAGTGTTAGAGGTTACGAAGTTATTGATGCGGTAAAAGTCGCTTTGGAGAAGGCTTATCCTAGAGTTGTTTCATGCGCTGATATTATAGTCATAGCAACAAGAGCGGCCTTTATCCTAGTTAGTATATTGAATAGGCACAAATTTTACTTTTATTATATCAGATTAATGATTAAGATCTTTTCGAACTAATCCAAGTTAAAATCCATTATTTCGATTTCATTCTAACACGTATGTACTCGTTGAATTTATGTGCTATGAAGGCAGGCGGGAAAACACAAGGTTGAAACAGGAAGAAGAGATGGAAAAGTTTTGTTAGCTAGCGACGCTAACTTGATTCTCCCCGGACCAACAATCCCCGTTTCCTCAGCTATTCAGACATTTGTTGCTAAAGGAATAAGCAAAAAAGATTTTGTTCTTCTTCTAGGTAAAAAATCAACCATGCAAAATCCTCTAATTTCTAACTAATACATATATTTGTTGAATTGGTAAGTAAACTTATGCACGCATGCATTGTAATATATATTTATAGGTGCACACACCACGGGTATTGCTCATTGCCACTTGTTCCAAAACCGTCTATACAACTTCAACGGTGTTTCCGGAAAGACCGATCCAAGTATGAACCCATCTCCTGTGCTATTTCTCAAGAAAACATGCCCTAGTAATGGAGATAAAAGTAAATCAGCGATTCTCAAAGAGGCGAAGTACTCTTTAATGTTGCGTGACCACCCTAATGTTGTAAGCTGAAAATTCCTGCCTTCTGGAGGAATAAATAGAAAACCCTAGCTATATACTCAACTATTTTCTGCCGCAACAATCGTCTTCTCTAGTTGTTCGCACAAGTTGTTGCAATTGTCATCTTCACGTACTTTCTTCATTTAATAAATTCACGTATGGAGACTAAGTCTGATTCAACGCACCCAATTGGGGATGATTTATGGGTAAAGATCCTGAAAAGATTACCGGTAAAATGCCTATGCTGATCCAATGTGTTGATCAATCTTGGAAACACCTAATCTCATCCACTTTCTTCGTCAACCATTACCGATCGTTCACTTCTTCCATCAAACCTTCTACCCCTAAACCCTATATCATGGTGGAATTCGACAACAACGGTCAAAATTCATATTCTATTTGTCATCCTCATAAGACTCATGATTTACATTTTCCGTTTCGACATCGGGATTCCAGTAACCCGAACATTGTACCGATATTTTTTCTGATTAATTTTAGTTTTGTTGATGTAATTCATGGGATAGTGTGTCTTACTAGAATGTTGGTTTGAAAAGGATGAGTTATTGGGGTATGTTGGCATGGTGGCAACAGTGGCGCTATCATACAAAAACCTCCAAAGTTATTTTGATATGTGGGTGATGGAGGAGCATGGTGTAGCTAGATCATGGAAAAGGGTTTAAGGGTCCGAGTTAAATTCGAAAGAAGGTATGGTGAGGTTTGATAAGATATTGCGTGACCATGCTTATGAGGAAGGTATGATGTTGCACTATACTCAAGTTTAAACTTAAACTAGAAAGTTTCGTTATCGTAAGTTCTCGTTGAATTTATGTGCTATGCAGGCAGGCGGGAAAACATACAAGGTTGAAACCGGAAGAAGAGATGGAAAAGTTTCGTTAGCTAGCGACGCTTACTCAATTCTCCTAGGACAAACAATCATCCTTTCCTCATCTATTAAGACATTTGCTGCTAAAGGACTAAACAAAGAAGATTTTTTTTTTCTTCTAGGTAAAAAATCAACCATGCAAAATCCTCTAATTTCTAACGAATACATATATTTGTTGAATTGGTAAGTAAACTTATGCATGCATGCATTGCATTGTATAATATATCTATATATATATATATATATATATATATATATATATATATATATATATATATATATATATATATCTATATATATATATATATAAGTGCACACACCACGGGTATTGCTCATTGCAACTTGTTCCAAAACCGTCTATATATACAGCTTCAACGGTGTTTTCGGAAAGACCGATCTAATCATTAACCCATCTCAAGTTCCATTTCGCAAGAAAACATGCCCTAGTAATGGAGATGGAAGCAAATCAGTGTTTCTCAAAGCAGCCGAATGAGTGCAAACATTGTAGACAATGGATACTTCAAGGCAATTGCACCACGTAAAGGTATTCTTCAGATTGATCAGACAATAGCACTAGATTCATCTACTAAGTCTATCGTCTCTAAATATGCCGCAAACAATGCCTTGTTCGGAGTTAAGTTTGGTTACGCAATGGTTAAACTTGGTCGAATCGGATTTTTGACCGACACCCAAGGCCAAGTAAAAAAGTATTGCCGCCGAAATAACTACTGGAGATAATCCCGGCCGGACAATAACTGCACTTCATCAATACTGTTTTCATATTCTGTAAATAAAATTTCGTTTTGTGTTCTTGATGTTGTTTATGTAAGTTGTACGTAATACTATTTCTTTTGTGCCTTTGTTATCTTGTTACACTTATTAATAAAAGTTTGGGGTTGATAAGTTGAGACCAAGTCAACCATACCTAGTAAGTGGGACTCCAACGTATAAGTTTACATGATTATACTTTGTGTCCTAGCTAGATTGTGTAGATTTCGACCGGATTATACCCGAAGTTAATGTCCCGTCCTGAACCGTAATTATCGGATCCAGTTTCATCCCGGTCCATCATATTACGGTCCGGTCTTGAACCATAATGTTCTGGTCTAGTCCTTTTGATGACACTATTTTGAAAAGGGCATGGATATGGTCCCGTCCGAGTTTGCACCGAACCGGATCGTAAAACAATAAAATATATATTTTTTAAAATAAAGTTTGGAGGTAACTGATTCTTATTTATACACTTTGGTTTTTTGCCTTTGTGTCACACAAAATATTACTGAATACCTATAACCAAACCGTTTGAATGGTTGTAAAATTATGAGATCGATAGAATTTATTACCTTTATCTTTATTTAAAAGAATTAGAAAACTATGATCCTTGTAAGTCGTTCACCTCAACTATTTCGGAGTTTCGTTCAATTTTAACAACTAGCATACTAACTACACTACCAATTTTAATTGCATATAAATATTATCTTATTAATATATATTGGGCCTTATATATTGGGCTTTATTGATCTTATGGACCACCCTCCGAATCTTTCCTGATCATAAGTACTAAGTACTCTCTAATGTTGTAAGATGAAAATTCTTGCCTTCTGGAGGAATTAACAAAAAACCCCTAGTTGTATATTCAACTATTTTCTGCCGCAACAATTGTCTTCTCTAGTTGTTTGCACAAGCTGCTACAATCGTCATCTTCAGGCACTTTCTTCATGTAATAAACTCAGGTATGGAGTCTAATACCGATTCAACGCACTTAATTGGCGAAGATTTATGGGGTAGAGATCCTGAAAAGATTACCGGTAAAATTCCTATGCCGATTCCAATGTGTTGATCAATCTTGGAAACACCTAATCTTATCCATTTTCTTCGTGCACCATTACCGATCGTTCACTTCTTCCATCAAACCTTCTACCCCTAAACCCTTTCCCCGGGTGGAGTTTGACAACAACGGTCAAATTCATATTCTATTTGTCACCCTCATAAGACTCATGATCTACATTTTCCGTTTCGACTTCGGCATTCCAGTAACCCGAATTTTGTACCGATAGTTTGCCCGATTAATTTTAGTTTTGTTGATGTAAATCATGGGATAGTGTGTGTTACCCAAATTTTTGTTTAAAAAATGATGAGTTGTTGGAGTATGTTGGCATGGCGGCAGCAGTGACGCTATCTTACCAAAACCTCCAAAGTTATCTTGAGATGTGGGTGATGGAGGAGCATGGTGTAGCTAGATCATGGAAGAGGGTATATAGGTTCGAGTTAAATTCAAAAGAAGGTATGATGAGGTTTGATAAGATATTACGTGACCATTCTTATGAGGAAGGTATGATGTTGATGGATGATAGCAAAGCCAAGTCTTATGCAAAGGAAGAGATCGTTCATTTATGAACCGTGTTCTATACTACCTTTCAAGATTTTGGCTCGTTTGGATACTATTTTGGTAAAGCGATTTCTATTTTTTTTTTTGGGTTTTTAGATATGATTAATTTGGTTGTTTGTTGCATAATTGGATTTGCTCTTATGAGTACGAGTGATTTCGAGCATGATTTGGTGTCATCTTCATTGTCTGGGTTACTTCGTGATGGAAATGGTTCTTCTCTCAAAATTGAGATTGATTCACCCACTCAAATTATATTGAATGTCATTAATTGTGTTATTTTCATCAAACAAAGAGATGTACATGTCGAGATACAATATAGTCATTGCATAGACTACACAATAATTACAGTGGAACAAATCAAATTTCCCAACAAAGATGGAATTGAGTTCGAGCTAAACAACAACAAAACTCTCTACAGCTAAGCAATACAAAGAATACTATGGAGATTCAGACCAATATCAAGTTGCATCAAAAAATTTAATCAAATGGAGCAACAATTTCTTAATTATCAACACTCACCTACATTTGCGAGGAAGAACAGATCCTGATAGGTTGGAGCTCCGAGATAGTTTCTTTGTCAAGTACAACAATCGGTACGACGCCGCTGTTTCCGTTTAGCAATGGAAGGTCATTGCCATCAAAGTGGGATGATGCTGAGAGGTGGATTTGTAGCTCAATTTTCGGTCAAGATGGGAGCTTTAGCATTAAGAGTTTGCAGGTTACTCAATTTGAAAGGGGCGAAATCCAAGAGTGGTCCTTTAGGTCCTGAGTTGTTTGAAAATTTTGGAAGTTTTTTGCCATTGATGCCTGTGGTGTATGGAGATGGTTCTATGGCTGCAAATTCTCCGCTTTTTGGAGCATCTAATAGTAGTTATGGAAGAAGAAGGTCATGTCCAAGCTAGGCAGAGCGAGGAGGATCTAGCTTGTACTGAACCTAATTATATATGAGATGAGGTGTATTCTATCAGAAAGAGTATATAATGATTGTGGTCCATTAGATTAAAAATAGTAATACACACTTATTTTCATCACAAATCATATGAAAATGAAATTTTTGGAGCCAAAGAAAATAATAAATTTTGATTAAATATGTGCCATGCACATCTTATGGAATATGTGGAAATAGCGACAAATTTAACAACGGATTTGGTGACGGCAATCCGTCACCAATTCCTTGAGCGACGGACTCAGTGACAAAGAAGGATGTCGTCGCTAACAATCGTGTTGGTAAATTTTGTGACAACAACCGCCGACCAATGTTGGCGACGACAACACAAATCGTTTCTAATGTTGTCGCAAATAGAGGATGTGGCTATTCACAACACTTCTCGTGCAAATCAACACCGTTGCTCTAAAAGTCGACGTTCCGTCACCAAATGAGTCGTGGATCACCCGTGTAATGGCATCACAACATTGGTCTTTATATTGGTCGCCGTTGTAGTTGTTGGATCGGTTGCAATATTAGTTGTTGGAGTGGTCACTGGTGTAACACCCCAAATCCGCGGGACTCGGGGCGCTACGGGCGAGACCTCACAATGGGTCCCGACCCTTAGCCTGACAACAATTTCACCGGACCTTTCAACATGGCACAAATAAAGGCAAAACTCAAACGTTTTTAATGTATGCGGAAACGAAAGAGAAAGATACAACTTAGAAACTCAGCCGAGTCCTCAAAACGACAAACCACAATACTAATGTTTAATCATGCAACAACATCCAACTAGACATAAACAACATAAACCCAATAACCGTCCCCGTCCTATAATGTACGGAGACCCCGGCTGTCCACTCCTCCGCCTCACTCGGCGGCGTTCCTAACCTGCAAGTCATCTACACAAACGGTTTAAAACCGTTAGCTAATATTCTAAGCATTAGAAAAGAAGTGAAGGCACAAACACACCCATAACACATAATATAAATCACACAAGTCCGTTTCTTTATCTTTATATCATCAAGTCATATCCCGTTCTAATTCAACTTCGGTTGTGACACGAGACCCCAATGGTCCCGCCTCGGTCCCCCCTCCTGCAAGGAATGGCACGGATGCCTCCGTCCATCTGACCCGCCGGACAAGTCGCCGAGAATCCCCTAGACCCCGCAAGGCTAGGCAGTATTGTCACCGCCCGTTATCATACACTTGGGCCAAAATTATACATATAAGTCGGTGGTCCTATTTACCGGTTTAATAGTTATAGCAAAACATAAACATGCACCACCAAACACACATCAATGCTAATACGTAAAATATGACCTAAGTAAGTCCGGAGACTTACCTCGTCACCAAACCAAGTCAACCACACTCTTGCTTCCTAAGGAGGAAGCCCACAACCTGCTCACAAGAGATTTGCATATCAATACATACTCACACTCAAGAAGTCTTAGACTTCACTCTAGTGATCTACGCAAGATCACCTAACCCTCAAACTAGGAATGCATCCTAGGTACCAAGTACTCATCACACTCTCAACACATGCAACAGCCTACAATAGTCGTTAATTCCACAAGAGTAATCCTCAACCAAAGAGGCACAAGCTAGCCTAGAAGGTCCATCATGCTCACATGCTTATATCCATCACTTACATCGAGCCTTAAGGGCTCCTAGGTTCACAACCACTAAGTGGCATTCCAAGCTACTCTAGATCCATCCTAGGCATGCTACTAACATGATCCAACATCAATACTAAGGAAGAACGAAGAGGAAAGGACAGGAGGAACCTACTGTCGAAGAAACGCAATCGCGGAGTCAAGCTGGCGCCCCGGCGGAGCAGGAGCCGCCCCTGCGGAACCAGAGGCCGCCCCCTGCGGCGTTGCCGGCCGCACTCGCAGCGCTGCCGCCCGCACCCGCGGCAAAAGGGAGCCGCACCCTGGGGCGGTCTTGTCCTGGAGCCGGAGTCCGCCGCCGCCCCCGCGGCCATGCCGAGCCGCACCCGCGGCTGTGCCGAGCCACCCCCGCGGTCTGCCGCGCCCGCGGCGTGATGGTCCACCCCGCGGTCGTGCTGTAGAATGTCGTCTTCTTCGTCTTTGATCGTGGCTTCTTGGCTCCAAAGTCTTTCTTCTCTTGCTGGATCTTCTCCAAACAACCACCACAGGTCTGAGGCACCTCTCCTTGACCTAATCGAGCTAAGAACCTAGACATGCGAAGAGTTGAGTAAAAACCTCTCAAAAGCTTCATCCATGGCAATGGATGAAGGAGGGAAGAAGAGAGGGATGATCAGCCATGGGGAAGAAGGAAGGAAGGAAGGAAGGAGAGAAGCTTACCACTCCAGAATCTGTAGTTCCCTTGCTGCAGTCTACATATGCAAGCTTCAAGGAACAATGGGGAAGAGAAGAGGAGAAGAGAAGAGAAGTGTGGAAGAAAACTAACGTGAAAGTGTAGGAATGAGAGAGAGAGGGAAGGGGACAAGGTTGCCAAGATGGGACAGCAGCCATCTTGTCCTCTTTTTCCCGGAACGAGGGGTCGGAAATGACCCCTTGTCACTTCGACTGGGAATGATAGGTCGGAACACGGAAAAAAGGGAAAAACGACGAGTCGGCTCGGGATTTACTTAGGTATAAATTCCGGCACTCGGCATCTCGGACCTACGGGATAACCTACAAGGCGCTCTAAGTCCGGAATAAAATTAATAAAATTCCGGGCGTTACAACTAACTCCCCTAAAAACAAGTTTCGTCCCGAAACTTGCTAACCCAACACTCTCGGACAAACACATCACGTAACGACCTGGAACTCATAAAACGTCACTATCGGCTCTAATCCAAGTCTACGAATAGATTCACGTCCAGACCTCGCAAGGTACCAATATAATCATACAATATGCCAAAACACGACATAACATAAAACACAGAACAAACAAGGAAAGATCTCGGGACTAGCCCGACGGTCCTATCAACGTCGCTAAATCTGCGTAAACTAGGAGGAACTATCCTCCGTCTCCCATGTAGCCTCATCGGCTCCTCGCCTCGACCGCTGCACTCGCAGCATCGGTATCTCCTTCGATCGAAGGCGCCTCGCACTCAGCTCTAAAACTGCTATCGGGTGCTCTGCAAAAGTATGGTCCGGCACGACCACTAGGTCCTCGTGGTTGATGATGTGCCTCGGGTCGTGTATGTACTCTCTCAGCTGAAAGACATGAAATATTGGGTGTATACCCTCAACCACACCTGAGCTCTTACCCTGAACTCGTGAGGTCTACGCCTCTTATCCGCATACGACCTCTGACGGCTTTGCGCGACCAACATCCTCTCTCAGATCAACGCAACTCTAGCCACGTTGTCCTGTACCTGATCTGGAGTTACAACGCTAGAACTTCCCGGCTCACCCCCACATAATGGAGTACGACATTTCTGTCCATACAATGCCTCATACGGTGCCATCCCAATCGACGCGTGCCAGCACCTCGAGGTAAAACGCCCGTCCCTGTCCGAGATGACGGTCCTCGGTACTCCATGTAATCTCACAATTTGACGGTAAACTCCTTGGCTAAACGAACAACCGGCCACATTTCCCGTATAGGGATGAAACGTGCGGTCTTCGTCAATCGATCTACTACTACCCTTATCATGTCGAAGCTCCTACTCGGTCTCAGACCGGTAACGAAATCCATGGATATATCCTCCCACCTCCACTGCGGCATGGGCAGTGGGTGAACCTTTCCTCTGTGTCTCTTGTGCTCGATCTTGACCTGCTGGCAGGTCGTGCATCGGGCCACATATGTAGCTACATTGGGCTTGAGCCCTCCCCACCAAAAAAATCTCCAAATGTCCTAGTACATCTTAATCGTGCCTGGGTGCACCGGGTAAGGTGTGGAATGTGCCTCATACAAAATCTGCTCTCTCAACTCCTGATCCGACGGTACACAAATGCATCCCTGGCGTCTCAGTAGCCAGTCTGCTCCTGTGATAACTGCGGTGCCTCTCCTTGGGACATCCTGTCCCGGATCCTCCTGAGTTCATGTGTAAATTAACCTCATGTTAGCCCAACTATACTTCTCGCTTTAGTTAGAAGTTTTTCTAACTAATTGCTGACACGGAGGTATAGTAAGTGGACAAGAGTTTAAATGGATCACTTGACTCTACTGGGAGTTAAAAACAGAGTTACTTGTTTGATGTTTCATAACCCTTGGAATGTCAGGTTAAAGATGAGTTATCCAAACTACACTCCTCGCTTTGGTTATGCCAATTGCTGACACGGGATGGTAGTAGGAAACTCAGTTTTAACTAGGAAATTTTAAGGAGTGAATGGATAGATGAACTAAAGGTTTTGACGAAGTGCTTGTTGTTTCTTTCTCTTGATTTTAAATACTTTTAATAGGTGATGAGTTAGCCTAACTATAGTACCTCGCTTTGATTGGTTCTTCTAATCAATTGCTGACACGGGAACTGTAGTAAGTGAACTTAGCCTTTATGAGTATGATAAAGAAAGGAATGGATAGTTCTTACTAAAGCTTTGACGGACAGATTACCATGACCTAACCCCTGCGCAAATGAGGACCTCGCTTTGGAGTTAGGGTCTGATGTTGAGTGTATATTCGACGTCTAAGATTCCTACTGCAATTGCTGACACGGGCCCTCATGTAGTGGGGGTAGGGTCATAGAAATCTGAGTACAGGATGTCTTGAGCTTCGAAAAATGGAATCCAACTCTTGAAGATGTCCCAACCATTATGAGAACATAGGATGTCACACATCAAAGGCTAGTTTTATAGCACATCAGACTACCACTGCCACAACAGAGACATACCAGCAACACCCAATCACATCAGCATCACATCAGACCCATGTCTGAACCAGAAATGCCACAACAGATTCAAGTCAGCGATACGTCAGATCACACGGCTACAACACCAGTACCGTGCCATGTCCGTAACAGTATCAGTTCAGCTTCATATGCATCACGTCAACAACACATCAGGAACTTTTAGCCATCACTCTCAAGATATTAGATACATGTCAGCATCACGTCAGATCCACGTCTGTGCCATCAGCGTCAAGACAGATCCACATCTGCACTGCACTAGTTCTAGTTACATCACGCCAGCAATATGTTGGCACCTTGTCAGTACCACGTTAACATTACGTCAACTTCAAGTCAGCGTATACTGTAGCACACCGCTTCTTCACTGTTATATCTTTGCACAGTTGACTTCCTTTCTGCCTTGTACTCTGCAGCTTCCAAGACAGAGACACTCCCGAGCTACATCTTTTCTGTTTTGAGTTTTCTGTTCCTGTTTCTGTAAGGCTTTGTATGCCACTTTTGTTTTTCTGAACTGGGTTTTCTCCCGAGGTTTTGTCTTGTTTCTTTGGGGATGTCTCCCCCCCCCCTTGTCCTTGGTTTGTTTTATGTTTTGTTGGTTGTTTAATTTTGGCTCCCAGTGGAGCTTAGATGGTCAGCTTTTGGGTAGTTTGTGGGTTCTGTTCCACCGGTTGTTTGTTTTCTGTTTCACCCTTGTTGGGGTTGGTTGTAACTTTTTTCACCTTAATTTACCAGTTAGACACCGGATCCTCATCAAAATGGAACATCCCTCCTGCTTCTGCCGGATATCTCCGGACAGGTCAGGTAATATCTCCGACTCGGACAAGCAACAGTCCGTATCCGGGAACCGGATATCCAACTCCAAACTTATCAAATCCCTCTGCAACCGTGGTTGAACCGTAAGCCGAGCTATAGCCTCCTCTCGAGGTGTCGTCCTACTCCAAAGCATCGGCGACTACTTCGCCTTCCCCCGGATGGTACAAAATATCTGAGTCAAACTCCTTAATCAGCTCCAACCATCTCCTCTGGCGGATATTCAACTCCCGCTGAGTGAAATTTCAGACTCTTATGGTATGTGAAGATCTGGCACGTAGCCCCGTACAAGTAGTGTCGCCAGATCTTTAGGGCATGAATCACTAACGCTAGCTCAAGATCGTGGGTAGGGTAATTCTCCTCGTACGGCTTCAGCTGCCAAGAAGCGTACGCAATAACCCTACCTCTTTGCATCAAAATGCACTCCCATCCTAGCTTGGAGGCGTCACTATACACCACGAAGTCCTCTATGCCCTCAGGCTGGGCTAAAACAGGAGCGGAGGTCAACCTCCTCTTCATCTCCTCGAAACTGCGCTAACAAGGCTCGGACCATACGAACCTGGTGGACTTCCTCAGCAAGGAAGTGAGCGGTCGTGCAATCACTAAGAACCCTCAACAAAACGGAGGTAGTATTCCGCTAAGCCTAAGAAACTGCGCACTTCCTTGACCTTCCTTAAGTGTCCCTCATGCTCCTCCTTGCTCCGGAAGTAGACTAAGATGTCGTCTATAAACACTACCACGAACTGGTCCAACCAGTCGATGAAGATGCCGTTCATCAACTCTATGAAGACGGCGGGTGTATTCGTGAGCCAAATGGCATCACGACAACTTCATAATGGTCTTATCTCGTCCTGAATGCCGTCTTCGGCACGTCCTCCTTTCTCGATTGATACACTTGAACGCCAGATGAACACCTTCTACTCTCGGCGGCCATGCCAGCCGGTAAAACACTTTCCCCACTTGCGCTAAGATCTCCAAAAAGTTCTGATGTATCGGAAACTCAACTTCCTTCTCGGGTCCTTCCTACCACGACATTTCCATTATGTTTCTTCTTTGCTTGTCTCTACAAAGAAGATCAAACTTCCAATTTACACCATTAGCTTTGGTTCTTGTCAAACCACACTCGATGTTACGCTTCCTCAACTCTTGTTGCAAGTTCTAAGTAGCGATGGAAATACTTTGCTTTATACTGCTCCCACTAAAGAGACATGTATGCTATGACCTTTGCATCGTCTCTCAAAATTCAATCAAGACCATTCTTGAAGAATCACTTGTACACCTCAGCCCGGTCGTACTCCGAGGCAATTTCCGAAATAGTTGCACCAATGAATCTCCTCTTAACTCTCACAACTCCATTGTCCATTATCGTCCCACTCGATACTTCATCGCCATCCGAAGTAGGTTAGCCCTAGATGGTGTTACCTGGAGAATCTTTCCATAACTCCGGTAATGATCGGCGCATCCCAGAAACTTGCAACTTCTTTCACATCCTTCGGGGGTTGTCATCCCGAGACAACTGGTCATACAACTTCTCTCTTCTTCGAGAGTAGACCAGAGTATCCTATTCGGGCATTAGTAAGCCCATATGGAATCACTACAACTAGTAGTGACCATGGTTTGTCCAATATGCGATGTTTGCACTACCCCCAATCTCGACTTCTCAATTGGTGACAATCAACCGTAACTCGATTTTAGAAGAGACCACCGACCCTTGCAACCGGTCGAGTAGATCATCTACACGTGGTAAGAGGGTACTTGTTCTTCATTGTAATCTTGTTCGGCTCATTGTAGTCGATGTACAAATGAAGATAACCGTCTCACTTCCCGCAAACTGGTGTTCTCCATAACAACTTCAAAACAAGAGTTTAAGATATAATCTAAGCTCTTGTTACCGCCCTTTAGGATTCCACATCCTGGTTACTCTCCCCCACACTCATCCATAAATCACCCGCACATGCGCGTTCTCGGTTGTCACCAGTTAGTTGGTAAATGACCTTCTCCTACGTCAATGACTTACCATTCTCCTATGCTTCCATGTTACCATTCTCATGAAGGCTACCCTCTCGGGGTACCTTAAACTTCGTTAGCTCATTCTTCATTCCACGCTTCCCTTTTTCTTATGCGAGATAAATATACCCTTTTCGGCGTTGTTGAGTCACATTACTCACCTTCATAGGCTTAACCGCGCTTCATGATGTCTTGTAAGTGCGTTTCCTCAAAATCTCTAACATTAGTTAGCATCACGTCTTGCTCTCATCTTCTTAGGATCATCATTTATACACACTTCCTCCTTCTTGGTGTGTCTTCGCCTTATCGTCGTAAAGGAAACCGGTCAACTCCACGTGAATCCCCACATTGCCATTCTTTTGATGATTTTCGTAATGTTTACTCTTCACTTAATGGTACCTCGTAGGCTTAACTTACGGTATCTTACCACCTTCACACTGGTTCGATAACGTTTCTCATATTGACTCCAAAGCTTGGGAGCGTCTAAGGAAAGCTTCACTTTTCATGATGGAACACCGGCTTTAACCTTGTTAGAATGCACCCATCTCCTCCTTGATTCGCATCTTTAGTTGTCCACGCGTCTTCTCGAAGAACTTAAGTTTGTTAACTCCATTGCTTTCGTCGTCATTCACTTATGGCTCCCTTAGCACCGCTTCCATCTTGATTGCCCTTAAGTTGTCTCGATCTCTCTTTTACTTAGTTGCCCCTTTTTGCTTACGTCGTCTCTAAGGGAATGATATCGTATTATCCTCTTTCTATATGGCCCATATTTCTAGCCTCGGGAACAATGCTCTCTTGCGACATCCTCTACGGAAAACTTATCTACTGGTGGATCCACAACTGCCAGGTCCGCAATGGGGATACGTCCCCGACCTCTCGCGCCTGGAGGTCTTCCTACTCGTCCCCGTCTCGGGACGGTAGGAGAAAGAGGGGGTCTACCCCTGGCGGGTCCTACGTAAGCGGTAGCTCTCGTACGTGCTATCTAATAGCGTATAGAGTTTACTTAAGTATAACGTGTAGGTACTAATGTAGTCTCGTATGATAAACTTCTAAAAACATAAAGGTAAACATTGTCATCAAGCACATCAAAACATACAAGTCCAAAACATCCTAAGGCACATACGTTGCTAGGTACATACAAATCCACAAACATCCTAAGGTCATATATATAACTATATATATACCTATTTCTAATCCGGAGATCTACGTCGCCGAAGTTTGCGGAAGGAGTGGTGATCCCGTACATTCTAACCCAAACCCGACTCATGCATATGATTTTGAAAACGAAAAGTCAGACCCCGTGTGGGTTCTGTTTATACCTCATTCGGCCTTTAAAAAGATTGCGAGTGCCATTGTTGTCAACCTAGGGCTCTGATACCACTTTTGTAACACCCCAAATCCGCGGGACTCGGGGCGTTACGGGCGAGACCTCACAATGGGTCCCGACCCTTAGCCTGACAACAATTTCACCGGACCTTTCAACATGGCACAAATAAAGGCAAAACTCAAACGTTTTTAATGTATGCGGAAACGAAAGAGAAAGGTACAACTTGGAAACTCAGCCGAGTCCTCAAAACGACAAACCACAATACTAATGTTTAATCATGCAACAACATCCAACTAGACAAAAACAACATAAACCCAAAAATCGTCCCCGTCCTATAATGTACGGAGACCCCGGCTGTCCACTCCTCCGCCTCACTCGGCGGCGTTCCTAACTTGCAAGTCATCTACACAAACGGTTTAAAACCGTTAGCTAATATTCTAAGCATTAGAAAAGCAGTGAAGGCACAAACACACCCATAACACATAATATAAATCACACAAGTCCGTTTCTTTATCTTTATATCATCAAGTCATATCCCGTTCTAATTCAACTTCGGTTGTGACACGAGACCCCAATGGTCCCGCCTCGGTCCCCCTCCGGCAAGGAATGGCACGGATGCCTCCGTCCATCTGACCCGCCAGACAAGTCGCCGAGAATCCCCTAGACCCCGCAAGGCTAGGCAGTATTGTCACCGCCCGTTATCATACACTTGGGCCAAAATTATACATATAAGTCGGTGGTCCTATTTATCGGTTTAATAGTTATAGCAAAACATAAACACGCACCACCAAACACACATCAATGCTAATACGTAAAATACGAGCTAAGTAAGTCCGGAGACTTACCTCGTCACCAAACCAAGTCAACCACACTCTTGCTTCCTTAAGGAGGAAGCCCACAACCTGCTCACAAGAGATATGCATATCAATACATACTCACACTCAAGAAGTCTTAGACTTCACTCTAGTGATCTACGCAAGATCACCTAACCCTCAAACTAGGAATACATCCTAGGTATCAAGTACTCATCACACTCTCAACACATGCAACAACCTACAACAGTCGTTAATTCCACAAGGGTAATCCTCAACCAAAGAGGCACAAGCTAGCCTAGAAGGTCCATCATGCTCACATGCTAATATCCATCACTTACATCGAGCCTTAAGGGCTCCTAGGTTCACAACAACTAAGTGGCATTCCAAGCTACTCTAGATCCATCCTAGGCATGCTACTAACATGATCCAACATCAATACTAAGGAAGGAACGAAGAGGAAAGGAGAGGAGGAACCTACTGTCGAAGAAATGCAATCGCGGAGTCAAGCTGGCGCCCCGGCGGAGCAGGAGCCGCCCCTGCGGAACCAGAGGCCGCCCCCTGCGGCGCTGCCGGCCGCACCCGCGGCGGAAGGGAGCCGCCCCCGCGGCGGTCTTGTCCTTGAGCCGGAGTCCGCCCCCGCCCCCGCGGCCATGCCGAGCCGCACCCGCGGTGGTGCCTGGCCACACCCGCGGCTGTGCTGAGCCGCCCCAGCGGTCTGCCGCGCCCGCGGCGTGATGGTCCGCCCCCGCGGTCGTGTTGCAGAATGTCGTCTTCGATCGTGGCTTCTTGGCTCCAAAGTCTTTCTTCTCTTGCTGGATCTTCTCCAAACATCCACCACTGGTCTTAGGCACCTCTCCTCAACCTAATCGAGCTAAGAACCTAGACATGCAAAGAGTTGAGTAAAAACCTCTCAAAAGCTTCATCCATGGCAATGGATGAAGGAGGGAAGAAGAGAGGGATGATCAACCATGGGGAAGAAGGAAGGAAGGAAGGAGAGAAGCTTATCACTCCAGATCTGTAGTTCCCTTGCTGTAGTCCACACATGCAAGTTTCAAGCAACAATGGGGAAGAGAAGAGGAGAAGAGAAGAAAAGTGTGGAAGAAAACTAATGTGAAAGTGAAGGAAGGAGAGAGAGAGGGAAGGGGACAAGGCTGCCAAGATGGGACAGCAGCCATCTTCTCCTCTTTTGCCCGGAACGAGGGGTTGGAAATGACCCCTTGTCACTTCGACTGGGAACGAAAGGTCGGAACACGGAAAAAAGGGGAAAACGACGAGTCGGCTCGGGATTTTCTTAGGAATAAATTCCGGCACTCGGCATCTCGGACCTACGGGATAACCTACAAGGCACTCTAAGTCCGGAATAAAATTAATAAAATTCCGGGCGTTACAACTGGGGTGGTCACTATTCCGTCACCAATAAGTAACTTGACGTTCCTATTATCGTCACGTAGTCCGTCATTAAGGTCGTCGCCAATGTTGTCCTTACAGTAGTCTCCAAATACGACCTAAATTTGTCACCACATACGTCCCTGAACCGTCGCAAATGCCGTACTAAAATAGTCACCGAATCCGTTGCGAAAGTAGTTGCACATCCGTCCATACAACGTCATAAAATTCATCGCTTTACTCGTCGTCACATTCGTCCCTACTAAAGTCACCAATACCATCCTAATTGATATATAGCCTTTGCATCCGTTGCTAAAGTGGTCGCTAATGTTCCTAACGGCTTTATTGTATTTCATCTTACGAGCGTCGTCAATTACGTTGTTGTTCTTCATTTTAATCAATATTCATGATTTTTCTAATAAAATGTGAAAAATAAATAATGATTAATCACCAAATAATTTATATAAAAACCTACATTATATTAATAACAAAATACAATGTCAATTTTACTAAATACTAGAATTGAAGAAAAAGTCATACAAAAGTAAAGTCAAAATGACATTAAAAACAATAACAACTTTGTGATATAGAGCTACTTAGGAAAATAGGCTGCGAACATCTTTGCCATCGTCGCTTCTAAGGTCTTTTGGTCCACGAGGTTATCAATTCTGCTATGAGTATAGTTCACTTTATCCCCTAATGACGTCAACACTTGTTTCACCGAAGTTTCTAGTTGTTTCACCGAAGTTTCTAGTTGTTTCACCTTCTCACCCACAATATTTTTCACTTATTGCACATTTTGCTTTAGAGAACTTTCAACTTGTTGAACCTTTTCTCCCAAAGATATCTCCACTTGTTGCATCCTAATTTCTGCAATTTGAGCCATCAATTATGTCCTTAATTCATCACTAGAAGAATCACCATTTTTATGAGAATAAACAGGTGGTCCATCATGCAGATTGAACATCATATGTTTAAGCATTGATTCACCCTCAGATCCCATGCCAAAAACAAGACGTCTCTTCACACCTCCCGTTCCCATAATCCACACTTGATTCACATCAACCAAATTAGAATCCTCAATAGTGGGAGCATCTTGAGTGGCTTGTTCCATTAATTTATCATAGTTATGCCTTAGTTTATCATATCACATGCATACAAGCCAAACCAATCCACTTAAAGTAACATAAAAAACAAATCAACATCATTAAGTGATAAAATGTATGAATCCAATTAAATTTTTTTAAATATATAAAATGCATCCATTTTAATCAGCTTACCACAGTAACTTGTCCTAGCGCTCCGGTCCATGCACCGTCTTGTCGTGTATGGCATTTAATAAATATTTCTTTTGGAGTGGGATCCTTTCCAAGTTTAGCTTTCTATCAAAAGAAATTAAAAGTTTTCTTAGCATGTGGATATATATACAAAACCATCCATTCTTAACAACTATGATTAGAGAATGATATCTACGTACAATATCTATTAGTTCTCTACAAATAAAAGTTACAAAAAAAGCATTTAAAAATGAACAAAAGAAAAATATGCTTTAAACAATAAGAAAAGTATGATAAAATGCTACTAGTAGTTCCACGTGTTCGCTTGTAGTTATTGATTCACCTGTATGACCCGGAATATTCTTTCTTGTTGCAACTGCTCGGTTTTTCTAATTCACTTCAGATTTGTGTAAGAAATCTTTATCGGTTGTCCATAATACCATCAATGTCTCCCATACATTTTCTTTCATCCAGGAAGGCCTCTTTTTATCATTATGGGCCTTTTGGAGTACATTCTTCAAATGTATGGATCCTTTGTGATTGAACACTTTGCGTATGAGTTCATCGGAATACATATTTCCATCCCATCTACATTGTTTATGTCTATAGTGAACAAACAATTATGTTAACTAAGTAATAGCTAACGAATTATTTAAATTTAAATATTTTATACCTTGAACAACTTCCACCATCGCTCCATTGTATGTGGATCGACCTTAGTCTAACTCATATATGGCCCATCAAAATGGACATGCACAATAAACTTTTGGATTTTAAAAGCTTCCTTTCGATCATAACTACATCATAAAAAACAATCAAATTAGCAATATAACAGAATAATTAAGCATATTTGAAAAAAAAAATTTGTAATGTGACATCCAAGTTACTTGTTGTTTATCACTCTAATTATCACCCTCCTATCTATAAATGGAGTTGGTTCTGTCATAGGTGGGATCACATCACCCGTTTCGTGATTACTTGAATGAACTCCATTGTTTTCATCTTCCGGTGAAGCAGATCGTGTTGGCGTGTAACCCGAGGGTGAGGGGTTTTGTGGAGAAGCTTGTGGTAATTTAGATCGAGAGTTTTGTTCGGGTGAAAGAGATGATGAACACGCACGTGTAGATATCCTTATCCTTCTAGACATGTTGAACTCCTGTAAAAAGGCAATAAATTAGAAGTATACATCATAATATAAGAAAAGAGATCTATAAGTAGATGATAAAACACCTACAGTAAAAAACAAAACAGGGAATATTAAGTTTCTTTCTTATTCTTGCAAAATGGATGATCAAGTTTTGTGAACTTGTCTCTGACGATAAAACAAACCAACAAGCCTTTATACCATGTTGCAGACGGAAAGCTTTTGTTTTCTCCATGCAAGATGGACATGCTAAAACTCCAGAACTACTCCATCCTGACAACATAGCATATGCGGGAAAGTCGTTAATTGTCCAAAGTAGAGCTGCACGCATGATAAAATTTTGTTTCCTTGACACATCATAAGTGGTTACCCCAAACAACCACAACTGAATTAGTTCATCAATGAGAGGTTGCAAACATACATCTATCAACTTCTTGGGATTTTTGGGACCAGAAACTATCATTGACAAGAACATGTGGGAAACATACATCTATCAACTTCATGCACATCTCATGCGGAAAATTGTAAGGAGTTATAATAACCGGCCAACAAGAGTATTGTTTTCCCGATTTACCAAAAGGTGTAAAGCCATCAGAACACAAACCCAAAAAAATGTTACGAGTCTCAGAGGCAAAATCAGGACACCTTTCATCTAGCCGTTTCCATGCCTTATCATCCGAAGGATGAGACATCATTCCCTCTTCTGGTTTGTGAGTAGAAAGCCAAGTTATATGGGAAGCGGTAGCCTCAGATGGATACAATCTTTGTATACGCGGAATTAGAGGTAAATAATGTAGAACCTTGTGTGGAGTGCGTTTTTCACCGCTTGAATCCTTATACCTAGCATAATCACAAATTTTACATGATTCTGCATTGATCTCACCTTTCCAATACAACATACAACCCTCGGGACACTTGTATATTTTCTCCACCCGCAAGCCTAAATCTCGAACCAACTTCTTAGTTTGGTATAAATTCTTTGGAACCTTATGATCTTGAGGCAAAATCTCATCATACAACTAGAGAAAACCATTAAAGAGGCTTGCATGCTCATTATATTTACTCTTTAAACTCATAAGTCTAGCCACAAAAGACAATTGTGTATGTGTTTCACACCCTGGATATAATGGTTCATATGCCACTCTAAGAACTTCCAAAAAACGTTGGGATGACTTAGCCTCATCTTTATTTGTAACTGGATCTGTTAACATCTCATTTACCTCATTAACTTGATCAAAATGCTCCATTCCACGGTCTTCTTCAATATTCATTCGTGTAGGGGGAACAAAACTAGGAGCTGCAATGTCAAATATCAGTCATTGTTCTGCATTCAAACGACCAATCAAGTCTCTCGGCTTACTCCTTGATATTCCTCATTGTTTGTAGAAGGTATAAATGAGTCATCGTGTTCACCCTGTGCCGTCCACCAATAATAATGAGGTGTAAACCCCCGTCGATATAAATGTTCTTTAACTTCGTTTGATCTCCAAAATTTACAATTACAACATTTCGTACATGGAAATTTTATCTTATCACCATCCATGAAATCAGGTTGAAGAGTTGCAAACTCTACAAACTCATCCACCCCTTTAAAAAATTCCGGCCGTATACCTCCACCATTTGACAAGTACATATCATCAATCCAAGCACGTTTGTTCATTGTACCTACATGAACATTTATAAACATGTATATCTACTACATAGAAAATAAGAAAGCAAGAGATTCTACAGTTTCAATACGACACTTAAAAATACTAAAGATCGTAAAATTTTAAATTGTGATACCAATACAGAGTAGGGAAGAGCAATTTAAATTTATACTTACTTAATGACTTCAAATCCTTTGAATTTGTGTGACTAATTGAATGTTGTATTTCTTGATCTTGAATGATATATCTCTTGATAATGGTTTATGAGTGGCGGAACAAATGGGCAAAACACGATTTCATCCACCGTAATTAATTAGGGATATTATGGAGTGTGCGACCACCTCAGCGACGGAAATTGCGACTACCTCAGCGACGGACATTGCGACCATCTCAGCGACGTATTCTACGACTATTTCCGCGACGTCACCGGTGACCTCCTTAGCGACAACAACGACGTCATAATGGACCCATAAAATTAGTGTATGGATGAGCTAGAGATGGACATAGCGACCATGTGACAAAGTAGTCACTTTTCAGTGACACCATCTAATTGGTCGCTAAAATGGTTGCGATTCAGAGACCATAGGACGACGAGTAGTTTTCCGTTAGTGACCACTTTTGTATTGGTTATTTTTTGGTGGAGATACATCTATAACCGGTCCCTGATTCGGTTACAAATTAGCGACTTCATAGTGATGAATGTTGATCGGTCTCGAAAATAGCGATCGAGTGGGCGACCATCTCAACATTGGTGGTTATATTGGTGACAATTATATGATGGTCGCTCATTTTGTAGCCAAATAACGACAGAATTTGTGACCTTTCACAATTTGTCGTTTCAATAGAGACTAATCTAGCGACGACCTTGTTATTCGTAGAAGATATAGCGACGCCTCTTCATTAGTCGTTGTTGTAGTTGTTAAGAGAGACCATTACGGCGATTAAATTTACTGTATGTAGCTAATAGTGACGCAAAATAGTGACGACATGTAAGTGGACGCTAACCGCCACCAATGTGGAGACCATTGATAATTCGGTTGCTAAATTAGTTACGCATAGCATTGTGGTCCCAATTTTAGTCGCTATTAGCGATCAATTTATTTTGTCGCTAAAATTCGTCAATGATCCTGTTTAATCTAGTAGTGTTATTACGATCTAATAACCAAATCTATTTGCTCAGTTAAAGCACTTGTATATACATATATGTTTAGGAGTTTTAACATGGTGGCTGATAGAGAGGAGGTAGCAGTTGTGTAATTGTTTTGATGAATGATGTAACACCCCAAATCCGTAGGACTCGAGGTGCTACTGGGCTAGGATCTCACAATGGATCCTAACCCTAGCCTGACAACAAGTTCACTGAATCTTACAACAAGGCATAGATAGATTAACACAAAACATAAAACTGATGTATATATATACATATCAAAAGGTAATACAGAGTACTACTGAGTACAAAGTTAAAACATAAATCCGTACAACATAAATAACCCATATCCCACGATATCGCCCCAGTGTACGGAACCCTCAGCAGATCACCCCTCTGGATCACTCTGCAGCTCTCCTAACCTGCAAAGGATCTACAACACGGTATAAAACCGCTAGCTAACCATACACATATATAAGAAGATGCTAGAGCACAAACACACATCAGAAATTATAACATATCAACATGCTTTCACACATTTACCTGGTTTATTATCTTTAATAAGTCCAATCACTCAATTGTATCAATATATGTATATGAATATATGTGACACGAGGAATGTATATAACCCTCGCCTCTGCGTGCAATAGCTAGCTGGAGTGGTATCAGCGCACTTTCCCGTATACCATATGGAGTGGTAGGTGCCCTTCCCGTATACCATGTCTAACTAGCTTACAGAGAACTTCCCAGACTCCACTACGGGATGAAAGGTAAGTTGCCACAACCACTACAATTGGCGGTCAATATAACATAGGTCGGTAATGAACCATATCGCATGCTACAAAGCATATAACAAACACCGCTCAAGCATACATCCAATATAAGGATAGTAGCTAAGTAAGTCCTATGGACTTACCTCAACCTCAGGAGTAAACTCAACCACGATCAACTCTCAGATACCTCCACTCCAATCCGGAGGACAACACTGCCTAAAAACAAGGCATAACAATATGTCACACTCATATCCATCAAAGGGGTCACACTTAGACCCAAGGGATCCATAAGGATCATATCCTAATTCATAAACCTCAAAGCCATAACCGGCATACAGATACATCACATCCTCATACACGAACCTAGCAAGCTACTAACCCGCTCAAACTAGGAAAGGAAAGGATCTACCCAACTCTAGGTAGATCCGGGACAAGACGCACCTGCGTGACAAGAGAGACGCAGGGTGGAGTAAGGCAATCCGCAGGCGCGGAGAAGCTCAGCCGCAGGCAACGCAGGCGTTGGGACAGTGGCCGCGAGGGCGGCAGAATCCGGGCGCGGGTGCGGTGACTGGTTTCCCGCAGGGGCGGTAGATTCCAGACGCAGGGGCAGCGACAGTGCAGAACCTAGTCCCGCGAGTTCTCTTCCACTCTTCACGTGATCAAATCACGTCTTCTTCATTCCAGATTCACACACATACATATACATACACATTCCAACATCAATCTATATCCAATTCATCTAATCCTAAACTAAGGAAGGAAGAACAAGAAAGAAAGAAAGGAAGGAGAAGCAAGAAGCTCACCTCTACTGCTGGACTAGGCAAGGAAAAGCTCCACAACCACAACTCAGCTGGCTTCCAAACTCAGCAACCACATCTACCATCAACATCAACCACAACAACACACAACTCTCTTCAAACTCTAAGGAATCCAAAACAAGATCAAGGAGAAGAAAGGGAGAAGCAAGGAGGACGTGAGACTGGATTAGGAAGTGAAGAAGGGAACCCTTGTTCAACAAGGAAAAGAAAGAAGTAAGGAAAAGAGTAAAGCACGAGTCAACCGGTCAACAAAATCGGCTGCAGCCGTCGGAAACCGCAGGGGCGGTTCCCTGAGCCGCAGGGGTGGAAATCCGCTGGAGCGGCACACATGCCCGCGGGGGCGGCTAAGGTAAACTAGGTCCAAAAGACTAAGGCTCTTACACCTCACCCCCCTAAAAACAAGTATCGTCCCGAAACTTGTAAAATCCTCAAACCACTCGGACTCACAAGCCGAGGTACAACTCTCTCTATAACCTCAAACATAAGCATGGAGGAAACCATCAACTCCAGCAACAAAACACTATCCAAGGCATAGAGGAAAACCATCTCTAGCCAAACCATAAACATATCACAAGGCATAGAGGAATCACATCTCTAGCCGTATCATACTCATAACAGAAAGGCATGGAGGAAAAACATCTCTTGTAACACTATGTCCATCAAAATAGCATGGAGGAATAACATCTCCAGCTGAATCCTAAACGTATCACAATAGCATGGAGGAAAGAGCCATCTCCAGCTATAAACAATAATCATACTAGCACAACAAGATCTAATAAGATCATAAATCACATCAAAGCTAGTATGACAATAAACACATCATAACATATAAGCATATAAGCACACAATACTCACCAAGATAGTACTAAGATCTACTCGGTGATCCTACTGGTGCATCTAACTCGGCATAGAACTCTGGATAGTTCGTCTGGATACTATCCTTAGTCCCCATGTAGCCTCATCAGGTCCTCGTCTCGACAACGGTATCCTCAGCATAGGAATGTCCTTCGAACGCAGACGTCTCATACCTCGTTCTAGGACTGTAATCGGGTGCTCAACAAAAGTGTGGACCCGCTCAACCACCAAATCATCATAACTCACAATATGTCTCGGATCTGGTATGTACTCCCTCAGCTGAGACACGTGAAATACAGGGTGAACACCCTCTAATCTCGGAGACAAGGCTAATCTGTATGCTACGCTCCCAACCCGATCCAGAATCTCGAACGGTCCGACATATCGGGGACTCAACTTCCCCTTAATGCCAAATCGCCTAACACCTCGTGTCGGGGACACTATCAGCACACATGGGCTCCAACTCTGAACTCTAGAGGTCTACACCTCCTATCAGCATACGACTTCTAGCGTCTCTGGGCAGTCAGCATCCGCTCTCGAATCAGTGCTACTCGAGCTACATCATCCTGAATCTGATCAGGTGCTAAACCACTAACACTACTCTGCTCATCCCAGCATAACGGGGTACGACATCTCTGTCCATACAGTGCCTCATATGGGGCCATCCCAATAGATGTATGTCAGTTGTTGTTATATGAGAACTCAACAAGTGGGTGATGATCCGTCCCCACTTGCCCCCAATCCAACACACAAGCTCGCAACATATCCTCCAGCGTCTAAATGGTCCTCTCTGACTGACCATCTATCTGAGGATGGAACGCAGTCGTGAAGTGCAAACTCGTCCCCAGGGCAGTCTGAATCTGCTGCCAAAATCTCGAGGTAAATCGTCCATCTCTGTCTGAGACGATCGTCCTCGGTACACAATGGAGTCTCACTATCTGCCTAGTGTACCCCTCAGCTAATCTGCTCATCGGCCACGTCTCCCTAATAGGAATGAAACGTGCCGTCTTCGTCAATCTGTCCACAATAACCCAAATAGTATCAAAACACCGGCTCAGTCTCAGCCCGGTCACAAAATCCATGGTGACGTCCTCCCACTTCCTCTGTGGAACAGGAAGTGGATGGAGCTCACCTCCAGGTCTGCAATGCTCTATCTTAACCTGTTGGCAGGTCGCACACTATGCCACAAATCTGGCTACATCGGGCTTCAGCCCTCCCCACCAATATAGACGTCTCAAATCCTGATACATCTTACTCGTACCTTGATGTATAGAGTAAGGTGTATAGTGAGCCTCCTGTAAAATCCTCTCTCTCAGCTCTGTATCTGCAGGTACACAGACGGGACCGCGGCGTCTCAATTCTTCATCTGCTCCTAGCAAGAATTGTGGTGCCTCATTCCGAGACATCCTATCTCGTATCCTCATCAGTGTCGGGCAGATCTTCTGCTTCTGTTGGATCTCACCCAACAGGAATTGTGGCAGCTTCCGGGCGCGGGTGCGGTGACAAGGTTCCCGCATGGGCGGTGGTACTGGAACGCGAGGGCGGCGACTCTGCAGAACGTAGAGTCCCGACTTCTCTTTCACTCTTCACGTGATCAAATCACGTCTTCGCCATTCCATATTGAAACACATGCATACACATACACATTTTAACATCAGTCTACATCCAATACATCTAATCCTAAGCTAAGGAAGATGGAATCAAAGAAAGAAAGAAGAGAAGAAGAAGAATGGAGCTTACCTACTGCTGGAGTAACCATGGAAAGGATCACACAACCTCAACAACTAGCTCTCAAGCTCAGCAACAACAACATACAACATCAACCTCAACAAGGCCACACAAAACCTCTTCCAAACCAAAAGGAATCCAAGCACAAGGTCAAGAAGGAGGAAGGAGGTAAGAAGAAGAACGTGAAGAAGACTGGAATGAAGTAACCCTTGCTCAGGAAGCAAAGGAAAAGGCTAAGAAGAGAAGAGAGTAAAGCACGGGTCAAGAGTCAACAAAGTCGGCTGCAGCGGCAAGAAACCGCAGGGGCGGTTCCCTGAGCCGCAGGGGCGGAAAGCTACACGAGCCGCATGGGCGGCTCCCTAAACCCGCGGGGGCAGCTAAGGCCAAAATGGCTCCAAAGACTAAGGCTCTTACACCTCTCCCCACTAAAAACAAGTTTCGTCCCGAAACTTGTAAGGTCCTGAAACCACTCGGACTCAAAAGCCGAGGTACAACTCTCTCTAAACCCTCAAACACGAGCATGGAGGAAATCATCAACTCCAGCAACAAAAACACTATACTACCAAGGCATAGAGGAAAACCATCTCTAGCCATATCATCATCACATCACAAAGGCATAGAGGAAAACCATCTCTAGCCGTAACATACTCATAACAGAAAGGCATGGAGGAAAAACATCCCCAGCAAAACTATGGCCACCAAAAAATAGCATGGAGGAATAACCATCTCCAGCTGAATCCTAAGCATATAATAATAGCATGGAGGAAAGAGCCATCTCCAGCTATAAACAGTAACCGTACTAGCACAACAAGATCTAATAAGATCATATATCACATCAAAGCTAGTACGAAAATAAACACATCATAACATATAAGCACATAAGCATAACACTCACCAAGATAGTACTAAGATTTACTCGTCGATCCTACTGGTACATCTATCTCGGCATAAAACTCTGGATAGTTCCTCTAGACACTATCATCAGTCTCCTATGTAGCCTCATCAAGTCCTCGTCTTGACCACTGTATCCTGAGCATAGGAATGTCCTTCGAGCGCAGGCGTCTCATAACTCGTTCTAGGACTGCAATAGGGTGCTCAACAAAAGTGTGGTCCGGCTCGACCACCAAATCATCATAACTCACGATGTGTCTCGGATCTGGTATGTACTCCCTCACCTCAAATGTGTATATATATATATATATATATATATATATATATATATATATATATATATATATATATATATATATATATATATATATATATACATTTGAGTTATTGGACTTTATACAGATAATAAACCGGGTAAATGTTTGAAAGCATGATGATGTGTTATTATTCCTTGTGGTGTGATTGTGCTTATGCTTATCATCTATATATATGTGTATGGTTAGCTAACGGTTTTATACCGTGTTGTAGATCCCTTGCAGGTTAGGACTGTAGAGTGATCCAGAGTGGGTGATCCGCTGAGGGCTCCGTACACTGGGTCGATATCGAGGATATGGGATATTTCATATGTACAGTCTATGTTTTATTTGTACTCAGCGGTACTTATGTATTACCTTTTGATATATATATATATATATATATATATATATATATATATATATATATATATGTATATATATATATATCAGTTTAATCTTTTGTATTTAATCTATATGTGCCTTGTTGTAAGATTCAGTGAACTTGTTGTCAAGCTGGGGTAAGGATCCATTGTGAGATCCTAGCCCGGTAGCACTTCGAGTTCTACGGATTCGGAGTGTTACAGGTGGGTCTAGAGGTGGAGCTCTGGATTGGACATGTGGACTCAGCTTTGGAGTCTATTAGGTGTCCTGCCGATAGACAGATCGAGTTGGTGCAGACTTTGTTCAGAGATTTGGCACAACACTGGTGGAGGTCTGTACGAGTAACAGGTTACCAGTTATGAGCAGATGAGGACTATGATCAGAGAGCGTTTCTTCCCTGCCTCATTGAGGAGGGAGAAACTGCGAGATTTTATGGAGGCTGGCTTCGAGGATGTACTAGTCTCACAGGCCATCAGGTGATTTCAGTAGGAGCTGGCTTTACTTGATCCAACTGCACCTCCTGCAGATCAGCATGTATATCTATTTTCCCGACGACTGAGGGACACGACCCGGACTTACATGGCAGGGTTTCACTGTGAGACCTTGGTGGATTATCAGGACCGGGCTTCTGATTATGAGAGAGAGAGAGATGGACAGAGGAGAGCTTCTCAGACCGGAGGGTCTAAGAAGAGACAGCGTACCGGGCAAACTAGTGGTACCGGTGGAGTTGCTGGTTCAGGGCGAGGCTAGAGTCGCTAGAGTCATCCCTCATCTGCACCAGTTACAGATAGGGTACGACAGTGTTTTAACTGTGGAAGGTATGGACATATCAGACAAGAGTGTACGAGGCACATAGTGACTTGCTTCACTTGTGGTGGACGAGGCCACGGAGCTGTCTTTTATAGACAGGGTGGAGCAGCATCTCAGCGGGGTTCTTCTCCTGCCAGTGTAGCGGGAGGTGGGCAGAGGCCACCTCACAGCAGCAGACACAGGGACAGTAGAGAGCCCGGATCGGCCTACGACTCTGGGATCTGCTCCTGGGCCGAGTAGAGGAAGAGGTTGTGGTGGGAGAACCACTGACACCCGAGGGCCACAGGGCCGAGTTTTTGAGATGAGGAGTGCAGAGGAGCCAGCTGCACCGACTGCTACAGGTACCATTCTGATTCATGGTTTACCTGTTAGAGTCTTGTTTGATACAGGTGCTACGCACTCTTTTATATCTGATGCATGTGTAGAGCGTCTGGATTTAGATATGATTGAGGGGATACCCTTTAGTATAGGGTTACCCGATGGTAATAGGGTCAGAGGTACCCATGAGATTCATGACTGTCCCATTTCTGTAGGGACCCGTGTGTTACTAGTTAACTTCTTTGTCATGCCATTAGAGCATGAAGAAGTCATACTAGGTATGGATTGGATGGATAGACATTCTGCCGTATTAGATGTAGGTAGGAGGACTGTTACCCTCTCTACCGAGTTAGGGCAGATAGAGGTTTTCCGAGGTTGGGACCTTGGAAAGTAAGGCATGGTTATCAGTGCGATACGGGCAGCTCGATTGATTGCACAGGGTTATGAGGTCTTCGGGTGTTATGCCATGAAGGAGGGGGAGAGTCCAACATTAGAGAATATCCTAGTGGTCTGTGAGTTTGCAGATGTGTTTGCTGAGCCGTCCAATTTGCCTCCTCAGAGGAGTGTGGACTTCGGTATCGAGTTAGAGCCTGGTACGAGACCGATCTTGAAGGCCCCATACCGGATGGCACCTGTTGAGATGTTAGAGCTGAAGAAGCAACTCGAGGAGTTGGCTAAGAACGGTTTTATCCGCCCTAGCGTATCTCCATGGGGAGCACCTGTCCTCTTCGTACGGAAGAAGGACGGATCGTTGAGATTGTGTATAGATTACAGGGAGCTGAACAAGGTGACCATCAAGAACAAGTATCCATTGCCGCGCATTGATGATTTGTTAGATCAGCTTCAGGGAGCGATTGTATTCTTCAGGATTGACCTGCGCTCAGGATATCACCAACTGAGGGTGAGAGAGCAGGATGTGCACAGGACAACATTCCGGACCAGATATGGACACTATGAGTTTGTAGTGATGCCATTTGGGCTTACGAATGCCCCAACCGTCTTTATGGAGTTGATGAACAGCATATTCATCGACTTCCTGGATCAGTTTGTGGTGGTTTTCATAGATGACATTCTAGTATACTCTCGTAGCAGAGAGGAGCATGCAGGATAGCTGAGGATTGTATTGCAGGTTTTGCGGGATAGAGAACTTTATGCTAAGTTCTCTAAGTGCGAGTTCTAGATGCCAAAGGTAGCATTCCTGGGTCATGTGGTTTCAGCTGAGGGGATCAAGGTGGATCTGGCCAAGATTGAGGCAATAGCAGCTGGGACGACACCGAAGAATGTCAAGGAAGTACGTAGCTTCGTTGGCCTAGCCGGTTATTACAAACGCTTTGTGGAGGGATTTTCTATGATTGCCCGTCCACTAACGAGTCTATTGAAGAAGACTATCAGATTTGTATGGTCTGATCAGTGTATGCAGAGTTTTGAGGAGCTGAAGAGACGTTTGACTTCTGCTCCTATTTTTGCACAGCCAGAGGGTACCGAGGATTTTGTGGTATACAGTGATGCATCCAAGCTAGGCTTGGGATGTGTGTTGATGCAGCGGGGCAGAGTGATTGCTTATGCATCTCGACAGCTGAAGACGTATGAGGAGAACTACCCGACTCATGATCTGGAGTTGGCAGCGGTAGTTCATGCACTGAAGATCTGGAGACATTACCTGTATGGTGCTACATGTCAGATCTTCACAGACCATAAGAGTTTGAAGTACATTTTCACGCAGCGGGAATTGAATAACCGCCGGCGTAGGTGGCTCGAGCTGATCAAGGACTTTGAGGATCCGAGAGAGGATGTCTAGAGATGAGGCACCACAGTTCCTGCTAGGAGCAGATGGAGTATTGAGGCGCCGCGGTCGCGTATGTGTACCCGCTGATGCAAATCTACGTCAGAGGATTTTACAGGAGGCTCACTGTATGCCTTATTCCGTACACTCAGGTACGAGTAAGATGTACCGGGACATGAGACGTTCATATTGGTGGGGAGGGCTGAAGCCCGATGTGGCCAGATTTGTGGCACATTGTGCGACTTGCCAGCAGGTCAAGATGGAGCATTGTTGACCTGGAGGTGAGCTCCATCCACTTTCTGTTCCACAAAGGAAGTGGGAGGACGTCACCATGGACTTTGTGTTTGAGCTGAGACTGAGCCGGAGTTTTGATGCTATATGGGTTATCGTAGACATATTGACGAAGACGGCACATTTCATTCCTATTCGGGAGACGTGCCCGGTGAGCAAATTAGCTGAGGAGTACACTAGGCAGATAGTGAGACTCCATGGTGTACCGAGGACGATCGTCTCAGACCGAGATGGGCAATTCACCTCGAGATTTTGGCAGCAGATTCAGACTGCCCTGGGGACGAGTTTTCACTTCAATACTGCATTTCATCCTCAGACAGATGGTCAGTTAGAGAGGACCATTCAGACCCTGGAGGATATGCTGCGAGCTTGTGTGTTGGATTGGGGACAAGTGTTGACGGATCACCTCCCACTAGTTGAGTTCTCGTACAACAACAGCTGATAGGCATCTATTGGGATGGCCCCATATGAGGCACTATATGGACAGAGATGTCGTACATCGTTATGTTGGGATGAGCCTAGTACAACTAGTGGTTTGACACTTGATCAGATTCAGGATGATGTGGCTCGAGTAGCACTGATTAGAGAGAGGATGTTGACTGCGCAGAACCGTCAGAAGTCTTATGTTGATAGGAGGCGTAGACCTCTAGAGTTCAGAGTGGGAGCCCATGTGTGGATGAGAGTGTCCCCGACACGAGGTGTTAGGCGTTTTGGCATTAAGGGAAAGTTGTGCCCCCGATATGTCGGACCGTTCGAGATTCTAGATCGGGTTAGGAGCGCAACATACAGGTTAGCTTTGTCTCTGAGGTTAGAGGGTGTTCACCCTGTGTTTCACGTGTCTCAGTTGAGGGAGTATACCAGATCCGAGACATATCGTGAGTTATGATGATTTGGTGGTTGAGCCGGACCACACTTTTGTTGAGCACCCGATTGCAGTCCTAGAGCGAGGTATGAGACGTCTGCGTTCGAAGGACATTCCTATGCTGAGGATTCAGTGGTCGAGACGTGGACCTGATGAGGCTACATGGGAGACTGAGGATAGTATCCAGAGGAACTATCCAGAGTTTTATGCCGAGATAGATGTACCAGTAGGATCGACGAGTAGATCTTAGTACTATCTTGGTGAGTGATATGCTTATGTGCTTATATGCCATGATGTGTTTATTTTCGTGCTAGCTATGATGTGATTATGATCTTATTAGATCCTGTTGTGCTAGTGCGATTGTTTATAGCTGGAGATGATTATTTCCTCCATGCTATTATGATGTAATAGGTTTAGTTGGAGATGGTTCTTTCCTCCATGCTACTTTGGTGGACATAGTTTTGCTAAAGATGTTTTTCCTCCATGTCCGTGGTTATGTTGATACATTGGCTAGAGATGTTTTTCCTCTATGCCCTTGAGAGTTGATGATGGTTTGGCTAGAGATGTTTTTCCTCTATGCCCTGGATAGTATAGTGATCTTATGGCTAGAGATGATAAGCTCCTACATGCCCGTGCTTGAGGTTATAGAGTGATATAGGTTGATACCATGAGCGGAGAGGTGATTCCTCCGGTAGAGAGAGAGTTGTACCTCGGCTTCTAAGTCCGAGTGGTTTTAGGACTGTACAAGTTTCGGGACAAAACTTGTTTTTAAGGGGGTGAGGTGTAAGAGCCTTAATCTTTGGGAGCCGTTTTGGCCTTAGCCGCCCCCGCGGGTCTGTGAGGTCGCCCCTGCGGCTCCTCTGTTGTTCCGCCCCTGCGGCCAGGAAACCCGCCCCTGCGGTTTCCTGCGGTTGCAGCCGGCTTTGTTGACCTTTGACCCGTGCTTTACTCTTTCACTTCCTTAACCTAATTCCTTTGCTTTGGCTTGCTGAGCATCTTCATTCCCTTTCCCAGCTGCCTTCACGTCCTTTTTGCTTCCTTCTTGATCTTGTACTTGGTTTCCTCTTTATATGGAAGAGGTTTTGTGTGGCCTTGTTGAGGTTGATGTTGTATGATGTTGTTGCTGAGCTTGGGAGCCAGCTGAGGCTATGTTGGTGATCTTTTCCTGGCCTAGGACCTTAGGTGTGGTGAGCTTCTTGCTTCTTCTTCCTTTCTTTCTTCCTTGATTCCTCTTCCTAGCTTAGGATTAGATGTATGTTGAGGTATATTGATGTTGGTTTATGTATGTATATGTATATGTGTAACTTTGGAATGAAGAAGACGTGAGTTAATCACGTGAAGAGCCGAAGAGGAACCGCGGGATCATCTTCTACACTGTCGCCGCATCCGCGCCTGGAAGCCGCCGCCCCTGCGGGAGCCGTGTCACAGCACCTGCGCCCGTGCCTACGCTTGCCAGCGGCCGCTGTCACCGCGCCTGCGGCCCAGCATTGCCGCGTCTGCGGGTTGCCAGTTCTGCCCCTGCGTCTTTCCGTCACGCAGGTGCGTCTTGTCCCGGGTCTACCTAGAGTTGGGTAGATCCTTTCATTTCCTAGTATGAGCGGTTTAGTGGCATGCTAGGTACGTATATGAGGATAGAATGAGGATGATCATGTTATCGTTTATGCCGGTTATGGCTTTGAAGTTTATGAGTTAGGATACGATCCTTATGGATCCCTTGGGTCTAGGTGTGACCCCTGTGATGGATATGAGTTTGATATATGTTGTTATGCCTTGTTTAGGCAGTGTTGATCTCCAGAGTTGGAGCCGATTGGGTTTGAGACTTCCGAGATTGAGGTAAGTCCATAGGACTTACTTAGCTACCATCCATATATTGGATGTGTGCATGATTGGTGTGTGTGTTATATGATTTGATAGTATGAGTTGTGATGAGTACCTACCTATGGTTTAGTGACTGCCCATTGTAGGGTCGTGACAACTTGTCCTTTCATCCCGCTAGGAGTCTGGAGATTATCTTCGGGCAGGCCAGTCTGGCTCAGTGGGCCGGCCACCTGCACCACTCCCTTAGGCTACACGGGAGGTGGGACCGGATCACCACTCCAGCTGGCACCATTCCCGAGAGGCGAGGTTTATATTCCTCGTGTCACATATATTCATATTGATATATATATATACGCTTGAGTGAATGGACGTTATTAAGATAATAAACCGGGTAAATGTGTGATAGCATTGTGATGTGTTTACTATTCATTGGTGTGTGATTGTGCTTATGTATCTTCTTATATATGTGTATGGTTAGCTAACGGTTTTATACCGTGTTGTAGATCCTTTGCAGGTTAGGAGAGCTGCAAAGTGATCCAGAGTGGGTGATCTGCTGAGGGCTCCGTACATTGGGTCGTCTTCGTGGGATATTGGATCTTTTGACCATGTATATATTTATGTTTTGTTTGTACTCAACAACACGTTGTATAAACCTTTTGATACTTTTATATCAGTTTGATGTTTTGTATTTAATCTATCGGTGCCTTGTTGTAAGATTCAGTGAACTTCTTGTCAAGCTGAGGTCAGGATCCATTGTGAGATTCTAGCCTAGTAGCATCTCGAGTCCTACGAATTCGGGGTGTTACATATTCGTATATACATGAATAATTAGGGATAAAACTTAATAGTTAACATAAATTGAGTTGATCCAAGAAATCTTGTGAAGGTACGTGATAAATAAAACTTACGTCGATATAAGATTCAACATCATATTTTCTACATAAAAAGGTAATAATAAAAATTGAAGTTTCCAAAATAACATAAACAATTCTAAAACGAAGATATTATAAATTTGAAATGAGGGTCCGTACTTGTATTTCTAGAATCCTAAGTCCTTTAAACAACTAGTTGTGATAGGTCAAATTGTTTCATCCCCTAACCGATTATGGAGTTGATCGTGGGTAACAATTTCAAATATTATAATTAAATCTCAAATACTTCTATCCCAAATTCAGAAAAGAATTTTTAGGTTAAAGCGTGAGTTTTACTTGGATCCTAATTAGTTTATTTTTTACACATGTGCGAGTTTTGTTTATAAAAATATTATTTCATAATTTTTGTGTATAATGTATTGAATAAAAATACTATATACCAATAGAGCAACGATCCAAATAACCATAGATCAGAATAATTACATACGAATAGATAAACAACACACATAAGAGTAGTTTAATAAGTCACATATTATATAGTAATCCAATATGAAAAAAATATTACACTTGATGTTAGCCAAAATATTAATAAATATATGAATCGTCTAATCTTAATCTTTAGGGGTCTGTTGACATTTTATAGATACAAATTAAACTTCAATTGAGGCATTGTATCCATGTGTCCCCGGCCAAGCAGTGGATCGTGTATCCTACCCTTTGTCAGATGTATGTCCAAATGCTTGAAGAACGTGTCTATGAAGAAAACATGGTTTGATTGACGATCCCGAAGCACACACTTATGAAGAGGATGGTAGTAGTAGAAGCCCACACTTATGAAGAGGATGGTCGTAGCAGCAGCTTCTTAGTGCTCTCCTAGCTATAGCTTATTGTGTTACCTGGGAATTGTAGTTTTACTTGTAAGCATTATTAATAAACATTTTTGATATTATTTATTAACCTTGATGAGACAACCTTGATAATTAGGTTTATGGTTGCCCAAGCTATACCGTAACCTATAGTCGACTACTACTGATTTGTCGATTATTAATGTGTTTTTATTTTTATAATTTCTTATTTAGTTTAGTTAGTGTCTCAACTCGAGGGTGTTTAAGTGAGAGTAACCATTAGTGGGTGAATCAGATAGGGGCATATTGCCAATAAAACTCGCAATGTACCACCCTCAAATTTCGGGAACTCGGTACGTTATTGACTACGACCTAATAGTGGATCCCGACCTTATTTTGACATCAATAACATCGGACCTTGCAATAAGACACAAATATATTAAAACGAAATTTTTTAAAACTAAATAAGTTTAAACATAATAGTCTCTAAACACGTGCGACAACCTAAACACGTGCGACAACCATACTTTATGAAAAGTATTCTACTGCATGATAAATAATTAAAGACTCCCACCAACTTCCTAGTACCAAAATCCCGGCTGGCCTCGCCACTCCCTATTTCTCAGTAGAGATCTAACCTGGAAAATCTATCAACACAGTAAAACCGTTATCCACGATTCTAATAATAAGACTACTAAGGCATAGACACAAGTCATGGAAAATTGTAAACCACTCAACATACAACAAACAAGGTCCCGGTTCTTATATTTTTATTTAGTAGAATTTGTCATCCTATTGTTCAACTTTTCATGGTAGCACGAGGGTCCTCCAACCCTTACCCCCGTCCCTGTAAACCAGTAGGAATGGTTTCGATGCATATCCCCGTATACGCTACTGGACTGGTCACGGGGAACCTTTTGGCACCATCATCCCGGACAGTGATGCTACGGCCTGTTAGAGCATCCCAACAATATCTCTATTTTAGAGAATTTTGGGCTTTTGAAGAATGTAAGCCTTATTTTTGTACCCAGTAAATTCTCTATTCAATTCTCCAAAATAGAGAATGAGGGTGAGAAATGGAGTTGTTTCCCTAAATTTAGAGAATTCCCCAAAAATTTTGCAGCACTTCTATTCCACATCCCCATGTCAAAGAGATAAATACTAGAATAATTAATTATTTTAAATGTGGTTGAAGTCTCTAAAATGGAGAAACTATTGGGTTTGATGTAAAAATAATTTGAAGATTATTACTTTTGCTTCCCTATTTTAAAGAATGGTTTAGGGATTCTCTTGGGATGCTCTTATAATGCACTTGAACTCTCTTTAGAAAATAACAACAGTGATCTAGCTGGTTCATTTTAATTATCAAACAATTCACACACTACACTAGTACACACTTAATATTATCATGGTAGCCAAGTGAGTCCAATGAACTCACCTTATCCGGACTGGTCTCCAATGTTATTCGCGATTTGCCAATTAGTGATCTCGATTCCTGAGTAAGATGTATCAACATCTTAGTACTCCTCGATTAATATTCTATCCAAAACAGAGTAGGATATCTAGTATCACTACTCATACCACTGTCTACGACCTAGGTTTTACGGACCTAGACACCCATTCCAAACTTTCCGTATCAACATCAAATTCATTCTTACAGTTCCTCTTAATTCTGAAACTCTTACGTTCACCGTATTCTATTCAACATTCCACTACCTCGGAAATCTCGTATTTCATCTACCGCTATCATTCATCTTAACTTATTAAAGTCTTGTTCCGATTCCCTATCTAGAACAACGTTCTCTATACTTATTGCAAAAATCTTCAAACCATGCCGATCATTCTCTACTAGTTCCTCAATCATATTCTACGTCCAACATTCCACTAATTATACTTAAAGTAATTATCAACTAATTATAAATAAATAAATAATTAATTAATTATCGAACAAAATAGTTATTTCTTAACGGAACTTAAAACGAAATTAGATCGGATCTCGAGTCTAACCAGAATCGGATTAGTTGCAAGAGGTTAACTTCACCCGACGACACTAGGCGGCGTAGCAGGAGGAGTATGGAGACTTGTGTTCGATTCTTCTATATGGCAAGTCATTGATGCATTTTGTGTTCAACAGGTTAGGGGTTCGGATCATGGCGGTTGCGTTTTAAACGAAAACAAAGCATAGAAAGGTGCAAGATGTCGTGGCTTCAAAACTCAACAGGCGCAAGGGAAGAGAGTGGAAAGTGTCACAAAGGATTGAGGGTCGGAGGTTCGAGTCCAATTAGTTACAACGACTTTTGTGGGTAACATAGGAAGAAGACGACTCGCCAGTAATCTGTCGAGGGGGATGAAAGTACTCCGGTTGTTGCCACTTCGATGACGTCGACTCTTCGGTGAATAGCTCGGGGTTATTGTTTCGTAGGGAGGGGTTGGGTCGCCGACGAGGATGTGTGGTGAAATGACGTCGGGAGAAAGGTTAGGGAGAGATGAGCTTGTCGTTGGGGTCGATCGGTCTAAACGCTCTTTCCTTAATGGATCCATCTCCAACGGCTTCTGCAATTTAAGCCCGTTTTCAATGCTTGGTAATGCCTGGTTGACGAGAAACAGTGATGCGGCATGAGATCGACGAGACGGAGACGATGTGCAGACGCCTTCAACACGTTTGTCCGGCCTGGATATCGCGGCCCGAAAATCTTGAAGACGAGGCCGGCCCACTTAGGATCAAGGAGCAATTGGGCCTATCAACACTTTCTTAGGGTGACGTAAGGTACTTCCGAGTTTATAACTCGGTTCGTAATTACGGTCATCATTCGACGTTATTTATCTTTCGGGTATTACCCACATTTCGCGCATATAACACACATTCCGTAGGCAATCATCAACGAATCACATCTGATTAAAAGTACAGTATCCCTAGCACAAACAAAGAATGAATACACAGGAGAGAACTATAGACACCAACACTTACAAACTTAAAGAACTAATGATACATGCAGAAGATAACTAAAATAAACATGCCAGCATCGTCTTGTTATCCAGTGATCTTATAGACGCACAAATAACTATTCAGAGCTAGGGGTTGGCAGCCTTTGGAATCTTGTACTATTTCTTTACAAATTGCGAAGCCTCCGACTCATTCCTATGGCATAGTATTCTCAATAACGTTTTCACATCTGTGTCGAGTTTGCTCCTGCTTCTGTGCGGCTCTGATCCACCAATCGACCTCAAGTCGTCGATCAGTTCCTGGGTCGGCACCAAAATTGACAAAGCAAAAATGATTAACCTTGGCACTGTGAGTACAAGAAAATTGATCTGAATGATAAAACACATTTTAACATCATATTGTGTGTATTTCCGAAAATTTGGAGAAATGATTTAACCTCGTATCCATGCAACTTTATTATATGCCGAGCATGTTCCACGAGATTTTCCACAACATCCCGAGGAAGACCATCTCCACCAGAAATGAAGAACCCCTGCTCATACAAATTGATGTCACTATACCTTGCAGGATACCAATTGTAGTTGATGACCTTGCATGATCCATAAAGTGGATTACCAGCTCAAGCATTGAACTAAAACCTCTTATTAATGAATCATGACCACACATGCTTACTTTTCTATCGCCTATTACAAGTAACTTTAGTTTACAGCCAAATGAAGGTTGATACATCTCCTTCATGCAAAGTTTTGTGTGTGACTTTCTCTTGCCTTTTTATTCTAAGCGAAGCCGGTGAAGTTGTATATAAACTGAAGTTTATATACAACTTCCATTTGATTAGTAGTAACCAAGGTATAATTATTGTTCGTATTTTGAATCTTGATTATGAACTACAAAAGAGATGAGGTAATTTTAGGGTCTTCTTCCCTAATATTCCATTGATTGATTGAATGTAAAACCTGAATTTTTAAGAGATCATTTTGAATGATATTGAATGTTGGCCTTGATAAAAATCACAATTATCAAGATAGGTTACTCATATTTACCATCTGGGATTTGTAGTTACTCCAAATGAATAGTGCACAAAGAGCCAAAGCAAGCTGCTTCTCCTCACTAGGGTTTGTAATATATTAGGGTTCTTCATTCGAGGTCTTTTATGGAGTGCAACTCTCACTTCAAAGTGGTATGATGCAGTATTATTCAAGTACACAATGTCTTAAAACATCTAATCTAACGAATATTAAACTCCATCAAAATGACAATTTAATAAGGAAAGGGTAACTTCTGCAAAAACTTCAATGAAACCAGGTTGTCATACAAAACAAAGATGATAAAAAGTAACTTTCAATTCTAAATAAAAACACTTAGCTTAAAAAAAACTTCACTTTCTACAAAAATGTAGAATTTTAGTCAATAATCAACACTATCAAATCACAAGAATAAAATGTTTCCAATCGGATGGCGGGGAATACTGTTCCTTATCTAGTTATCTTCTTACTTCCTTACAAACGGCATTCAACACCGGATCTCTTGTCCTTATATCCAAGACAAAATGGGGCAGCCGATAGGCGTAATCGAATTGTCATCAAAAAAGGTATTGCTCTTCTTGCAGAAGCTAATCCACCTCATCATTTTTGAGAACATGATGTTTATACCGCAATCTATCTCCATAACCGCACCATTACACCTCTTCTCCATCAAAAATCTCTTCACCAATTTTTTTATAAACCCCTCCCCCACTATGACTTCCTTCGGGTTTTTGGTGTTTGTGCTACCCATTCCTCTGTCCTTATCACTCTCACAAACTAGACTTCCTCTCTCTTCCATGTATATTTCTCGGGTATAGCTCCAAACACAAGGAATACCTTTGTAATCACATCTAAACGTCGAGACTTTATATTACCCGTCATGTGGCATTTAAAGAGGTATTTCCATATCCTTCCATGGTACACTCCATGCATAACCCTCTACGAATGTTCGTTGGTTTTGCACACCTATAAATCCCTATCAAAAGTAATAGAAATCCACATGATAGCAAAACGACGAGCTTGATTTGAATTTATAGTTCCGTGAAATCTACTCAATGCAGCAAACCCACAGTGTATGCATCGGATGCAACAATGAGCAAGTATTCCGGAGTCGATCTCAGGGACTAAGTTAGATTGACAATGAAATTGATTTATAATAGTATAAACCTAGAATGAGAAGGGGATTGGAAAAGAAAGGGAAGAAGGATCAAAAGGTTTTGTAGGGGTTGAGTGGACTCGCAATCAATGATTTGAATTGATTGAAAGTCATTGCAAACACACAAATTGAAAAATTCAAAAGAGAGAAATATGTAGTTCCAGGTATTCAAGATCATTATTTATACATATGGACTCAAGATATACGAAATCTCACATGGCATATATAAGAATGAAACGCTTTGGATGATTGTTTCTTAACCTATGCTCTTTTACGCAGACGTCTCAAGAACATAATGGTCCGCAACCTAATTCCTATAGCTTTCAAGGTAAAGAGGGAGAAATAAACAAATAAACCTTATTCAAGGAATCACAATAACCCTTTACAGTTACGTCTCAGGAATTATTGTCTCAAATGAAGGAATAATGACACACTCTATCCAATAAAGGTTAAACCTTTATTACCTAGGAACAGGTTTTCTTATGTATCTAAATAGGAATATCTCAGTTATGACTCAATTCCTACTTAGGTTAAGGTGGTTTAAGTTGAGCCTAAACCTGCAAAAACCAAACTTTTCCATAGGATTTAAAGTGATTTACACAAACTAAAAATAAGAACAATTCAATCCATCATAGTCCAAGGTATAAACAAATCTCTATCTACTCTGAACCACAAAAGGTTTCTAGCCACTAAAATTCATGGCAAATCCTGAACTCAATTTGATAAAGGAAAGCATGCAATTGAAATAAGAAAGTACCCAACTTTATTGAATCTTGAAGACAACTGTCATCCACTTGTAAAATATCTAAACAAACTCAAACGGTTGGATCTTCCTCTAACTACTCTAACTAACAATGGTGAAAAGAAACAAAGAACAGGTTTTTGTTCAGAAAAAAAGAAAAAAAGAAACAAAGAACAAAGATAGGAGAAGAATTCTCCTTTCAACAATCAAACTTCCGCTTTTCAAACCTAAACGAACTTCTTTTCTCTTCGGTGGGGGTCTCGTTTATGTAATTTTTCCGAGCATAATTTCCTTTTCTTTCTCCATTGACACCTAGACTCTATAAAGACAAAAAGAAACGGGCAAAAATGAAAAAGAAAAAAGCAAAAACAAAAAGACTAAGACATGAAGACTCTTACCTCGGGTTGCCTCCCGAGAAGCGCATTGGTTTAAGGTCTCTTGCCAAACCTGATTCTGTCAATGTTTAATCCGGAGAAATAGGCGAAGGCTGCTTCGCCGGAGGTTTCGGCTTACACTTGTTCAACCTACTCTCATTGACTCTTATTAATTCGACATCTTTACCCCATACTTCAATTGAACCATAGGGGTGAATCTTCTTCACAATATAGGGACCTGTCCATTTCTTCTCGAACTCGATCTCCTTGCACAAGGTGATATCTAGAGTTAGCTAACATAACTAGATCACCTTTCTTAAACTTACTATTGATTTTCGAGCTCTCTCTATAGATCTTTGAGCTCTCATACGCATCTAGTTTCCTCCCTTTGCTAGGATGGAGGTGAGTGATGTAGGAGGTCTTGAAACTCCTTTGATAAATTGTCGGTAGAAACCGACGCATCCTACGGGATTGCTCTTCTTCTTCCCGAGCTTTGGTTCCGTCCATTCATCCACTTTTTATTTCCCTTTGATGGACGGGAGAGGTGTATTTTGAGGTTTTGGGGCTTCGGGAAGCGTTCCCGAGCTCGACTCTCCTTCACACAGGGATCTCGGCCAAGATGGTGGGATCTCGGGCCGAGGTTAATGGGTCTTGGGCCGAGGTTGACGGATCTCAAACCGAGGTGCAACATTTTGTTGCAAAACTTCGGTCGGCTCAATAGTGATCTCGGCCGAGTTTTCTTCAGACGGTTTGTTTTCGGTGTGGAGTGATCCGTCTGCTAAATTGGTTTCTTCCTCGACCTTTGGGAGCCAATATTTCTCATCTTTGTCACCTTCCCTTACTATTTTGAATGTTAGGGAAACGTCCCTGCAATTAACATGACATCTAGAGGTAGCTAGGAATGGTCTTCCTAGAATTAGAGGTACAGGGGAATCAGTAGGAATTTCAACTACATAAAAATCAATGGGAACGTGATACTACCCTAGTAGCAGTGGATCATCTTCAAGTATTCCAACTGGTTCAATAGTTGATCCATCCGCTATGCGCAGTGTAATCTTTGTTGGCTTTGGTTCCCCGAGGTCACTCTCCTTGCAAAGTGCAAGAGGAATCATGCTCACACTCGCACCTAGATCACACAAAGCCGTATAGGATCTATCTCCAAGTCCTACTCGGACACAAAACAATCCGGGATCCTTACGCTTTCGTGGCATCCTCATCATTGGAGTTTGGATGACCTTAAATGGTTTCTTAGCAGTCATCACTTCTTCCTCCTCTCCAATGGTCTTCTTGTCAAAGAGCTTCTCTTTCAAGATTCTTCCAAATTCCAGCATTCCTGCAACACAATTGATAACATGATTTATCGACCTATTTTACTCATGCATATAGTTAGATTTCATCTTTCCGCATTCATGTTTTAGCCTTAGTTTGTGTTGTTTATGCTTGTTTAGTTAGTGTTACTTTGCAAGAATAGATGTCTACACACACTATTTGTGGCTTTGTAGGTGATTTAGCACATTTTGGAGCAAAAACGACGTATTTGAGGATCAAGCCTTGAAGTGGATGCATTGGAGCGAGCATACGTGCATGGGAAAGGGCTAGAAACCAAGCTAAAGGCATGAAGGGAACGACGAAGGAGCATCTCGGCCGAGATCAACTTATCTCGGGCCGAGATGAAGCCGCTGCAATAAAATCTCGGTCACCATCTCGGTCCATATCTCGGGTAACCCGACCGAGATCCATGACGCTGAAGATCAAAGACGAAATCTCGGTCCCGACGATGACCCATCTCGACCGAGATCCAGCCCGAGATTTCTTCCATGAGCGTTATATTTTATTTGCGAGCCTTTTCCTTTTTGGCGCATTATATTTATTTTCATGCTTTTTCCCTTATCATTATATTTTATTTGCGGGCTTTTTCCTTTTTGGCCCAATGTCTTTTTACCTAGATTTTTATTATAAAAGGAAGCCTTGGATTTATTCCAAGGTGTGTTGGGAGTCGCCCAAAGTTTACCCTAGAGGGGGGAGTCGTCTCATTCCCTTCCCTTCTTCTCCACCATTGTTCTTCATTAGTTTAGATTCAAGATTCAGAATTTTTCATTGAGATTTGTTTGGAAGAGATTGTGGATTTGAGATTACAGAAGATTGCAAGTTTTCATCTATTAAAGTTGAGTTCTTTTTATTCCCTTTTGTTATTTATTTATTTATTTTCCTTTTTGATATGACTATTATTGGCTAGAACCTTGTGGTTCCAAGGTTGACATGGATTTGTTTATGCCTTTGATTATGATGGAATAGTTTGAGTTTATGTTTGGTTTGTTTAGCCTTGAAATCCTAGTGGTTAGTTTGGACTTGGACCTAGTTAGAATCCTTCTAGCTACTAACCTAAGTTGGAATTGAGACTTACCTAGTGAATATCCCTTCTTAGATACCTTAGAGAATTGATCCTAGGTAATAAAGGTTTATCCTTTATTGGTTGAATGAGCCTTGATTCCCTGCTAAGTTGGGTTTGGAACTAGATGGTCTTGAGACTTACCCAGTAATAGACCATCAGCTTAGAAATGTTCATCCCTGTGCTTGTCAGTCATAGATGCCTTGTGAGTTTTCCTGAGTCCCTATGTATAAACAATTATCTTGAACCTTTGAAATCCATTTTCTTTCCTTTAATTTGATTATCTTTTCTTTTATTTGCTTTTATAAAATTGTTTTCATTGAAGGTGACATTCAATTGCGAATGTCAAAAACCCTTTCCAAAACCTTTTTGATCATTCTTTCCCTTATCTTTTCCAACCTCCTTTCTTATTCTAGATTTATCTTATCTTTAATCATTGCTGCAAATTAATCCTCTCAGTCCTTGTGTTCGACCCTGAAATACTTGTCCTACTTCGTACGATCCATACATTGTGGGTTCGTTGCTATTTAGGGGAATTATTACAGGTAATAAATATAAAACTATTCCTTCCTAGTTTTGCTATCCTGTGAGTTTCTATCACTATTGATAGGGGTTTATAGGGGTGTAAAACCAGCGAACAACAATCAAAAGTAGTGATGTCAATGTCAGACTTTTTAATAAGTTCAATGAACTTACCAAAAGCCTCGTCAAGCTTAGCTCTTGCATGGGCTTGCAGAAATGGAAGTGGAGGCTTGTACGGGGGTGGTGGAATGTACTTTTCTTCCTTCTCAGCAGGCTTTTTATCCTCTTTCTCCAACTTTTCCTTACGAGTAAGGGATCTCGGCCGAGATTCTTGATCTCGGGCCGAGATAGACTCCTCTGCAGTAAAATCTCGGTCGAAACTTTGGGGATCTCGGGCCAAGATTTTTCAACAAGTGGCCGAGATTTCTTCTTTTGCGTCCATTTCGTCCTCCTTCAGCTTGTCTGTAGCAGTGACAACTAGAATATGTCCTTTCGGGTTCTCCACAGTCTTTCCAGGAAGTCTTCCTGCTGGATCTCTAGGAGCTTTTTCATCCTTCTTGAACACTTGAGTCTCCAAAACTTTTTGAGCCTTGGTGACACTAGTGACAGAATTCTCAATATTGCTCATCCTTGCCATTAGTTGCTCAAACATCATCTCAACTCGATCCTTCGGTTGAGCTTGCTCAGCTAGCTTAGATGATGGACCTGCACCACTAGAAGATGGTTGAGGGTTCAAAGCACCCTCAGGATTAGAATAAGAAAAGCCTGGATGATTATGGTTAGGCCTGAAATTATTTCCTTGGTAATTCCTGTTGAAGTTATTATTATAACTTCTTTGATTTTGGTATCCTCCTTGGAAATTACCTCTATTCACATAATTAGCATCCTCTTCTTTGGATGCTACCTGCACTTCAGCTTGCTAATTTTTCACATTAGATGCAAATAATTCTTTTAAAGATTTAATTTCATTATATAAAGAATCAAACCTTGCATCATTCCGGGTTTCTTCTTTTACCTCATACACGCCCGGTCTAGTCTTCTTCTCTTCAACCTTCCTGTGAGAGTACTTCTCCATAACTAAGACTTGTCTACAAACTCCCAAGCCTCATCTTATTTCTTGTCCATGAAAGTACCTCTAGAAAGTGAATGCAACTTAAATTGAGTGTCCTCATCAAGTCCCTTGAAATAAATCTCTAGCAATTCAATCTTAGGGATCCCATGATGTGGACAATCAAGCAACAAGTCCTTGAATCTCTCCCAAGACTTGAATAAACTCTCCTTATCCTTCATGGTCAAGGCATTTATTCTTCCTCTAAGCTCAGTAGTCTTGGAAGGTGGCAAGAATTTGGTGAGAAACTCCGTGGTCATCTCTTCCCAAGTGTCAATCCGTCCATATGGTATAGATTGATACCAAGCTAGAGCTTTATCCTTGAGAGAAAAAGAAAAACCTCTTAGCTTGTGATTGTTACCTTCCATACGGTGCGGTCTCACCGTATCCATCAAAATCTAGTAGTTCATCAAGTGTTGATGAGGAGACTCTGAATCCATCCCTCCAAACTGATTCTAGCGAATCATTTGGAGTACCTACGGTCGCAACTCATGCTCATGTGTTGCGGGATCTCCAAAGTTAACTCTATGACGGTTAATCCTTTGGGCATGATCCATGTGTTGTCCAAGTGTTTGTGGATAATCCATAATAGGCTCGTATCGGACAGGCCTGAGAGGTGCAGCAGGTGGTGGTGGAATACGTGGAGCAGAAGGCGGGATGATGTGAGGTGCGTCACCCGGGACGTCCGGCCGTATGTTTACCATGGGAACAACTCTTTCTTCGTTTCCATCATGAAGCATCTCTCTCATCTCAGCTCTAAGATCCTTTATAATGCGTGCAGTAGCTGTCTCTCTCTCTCTCTTAATGCCGCTCTCTCGGTTTCTAGCTCTTCAGCGGCAGCTCTAAGCTCCGCTTCATAATCTCTCTCTTGAGACATCCTAGATTCCATCAAAGCTCTAAGTCTTCTTCTCAGCGTCTTCTCAGGTTCGGGGTCAAAAGGAACTAGTTCTTTTGAACTCCGAGTCCTTCCCATACACCGCGGAAAGTACATAGTGTCCTGAAAGTATCAAAGACAAAACAAAAAGCGATATCAAAAGTACAAGAAAGACTCACACTATAGTGAATCAAATAACAAAGTCAACTAAAAAGTCCCCGGCAACGGCGCCAAAAACTTGTTTGCTGGTTTAACACACCTATAAATCCCTATTAAAAGTGATAGAAATCCACAAGATAGCAAAACGATGAGTCTGATTTAAATTTATAGTTCCGTGATATCTACTCAATGCAGCGAACCCACAGTGTATGGATCGGATGCAACAATGAGCGAGTATTCTAGAGTCGATCTCAGGGACTAAGTTAGATTGACAATGAAATTGATTTATAATATTATAAATCTAGAATGAGAAGGGGATTGAAAAAGAAAGGGAAGAAGGATCAAAAGGTTTTGAAGGGGTTGAGTGGACTCACAATCAATTATCGGAATTAATTGAAAGTCAATGCAAACACACAAAAAGACAAATTCAAAAGAGAGAAATATGTAGTTCCAGGTATTCAAGATCATTATTTATACATATGGACTCGTGATATATGAAATCTCACGTGGCATATATAAGAATGAAACGCTTTGGATGAATGTTTCTTAACCTATGCTCTTTTACAGTGACGTCTCAAGAACATAAAGGTCCGCAACCTAATACCTATAGCTTTAAAGGTACTGAGGGAGAAATATATAAACAAACCTTATTCTTTCAATCAAGGAAATACAATAACCCTTAGTTACGTCTCAGGAATTATTGCCTCAAAGGAAGGAAAAATGGCACACTCTATCCAATAAAGGTTTAACCTTTATTACCTAAGAACAAGTTTTCTTATGTATCTAAATAGGAATATCTCAGTTACGACTCAATTCCTACTTAGGTTAAGGTGGTTAAGATTGAGTCTAAACCCGCAAAAACCAAACATTTCCATAGGATTTAAAGTGATTTACACAAACTAAAAATAAGAACAATTCAATCTATCATAGTCCAAGGTATAAACAAATCTCTATCTACCTTGGACCACAAAAGGTTTCTAGCCACTAACATTCATGGTAAATCCTAAATTCAGTTTGATAAAGGAAAGCATGTAATTGAAATAAGAAAAGGGAATGAAGAAATTACCCAACTTTATTGAATCTTGAAAACAATTGTCTTCCACTTGCAAAATCTTTAAAAAAAACTCTAACAAACTCCAAAGGTTGGATCTTCCTCTAACTACTCTAACTAACAATGGTGAAAAGAAACAAAGAACAAAGATAGGAGAAGAATTCTCCTTTCAACAATCAAACTTCTGCTTTCCAAACCTAAACGAACTTCTTTTCTCTTCGGTGGGGTCCTTTTCTCGTACTTTGGAACTCTACTTTTATAACCCTAAAACCCGTCGAAAGACGTGGACTGGGCTGAAAGTCCGAAATAAAATAAGAATCGACGCTAAGGGAAATATCTCGGTCTGGATCTCGGTCGAGATTAGTCGACGTCGGGGCCGAGATTTCGACTTCGTACTTCTGCGTCATGTGGATCTCGGTCAGAAATCGACGCTAAGGGAAATATCTCGGTCTGGATCTCGGTCGAGATTAGTCGACGTCGGGGCCGAGATTTCGACTTCGTACTTCTGCGTCATGTGGATCTCGGTCTGGTCACCCGAGATGATGACCGAGATTTTATTGTAGTAGCTTCCAACACGACCGAGATGTATGGAACTCGGCCCAGATGCTTCTCAATTTCGGGCATTTCGTCTCGGTTGCTCCAAATGCGTAGTCTTCTCCTTTTCAATGCTCGTATTACAGCTCCTATGCATCTACTCCGAGGATTTATCCTCAAATGCATCGTTTTAGCTCCAAAACACGCCAAAATACCTACAAAGTAACCAAAAGCGCGTGTAGACATCCATACTTGCAAAGTAACACTAAACAAGCATAAAAGACACATACTATGGCTAAAACATGCATGCGGAAAGGGAAAAACTATATATACGATCTACTAAACTAGGTCGATAAATCATGTTATCAAACAAACACTACCACCTAGCTCGTCACCTGACTTTTTCCTCACATCTCTACTTGACCTTGCGTTTGAGCTCACCCCACCTTCTCCTATATCACCACCTATCACTTATCTCTTGGCCGGACCCACCTCACCCTCTCCTCCACCTACTCTCGCATTCCTACTCCACCCCCACCTCCTCCACCTAGACAGCCTCTCCCATCTATTCCTACTCATCGTAACACCCGTGCATTTACCCAATCCATACTCCTACGTGATTATGCAACCACCATCTCCCCCACAAAAGAACACATCACCTTCCTACAAGCCTCCAAACATCCCGAATTGAAACAAGCAATGCAAGTCGAACATGAGACTCTTATGAGAAATAATACTTTAGACCTTGTTCCCCGTTCTTGTGATACTAATATTGTCGTTGCAATTGGGTTTAAGGGATTAAGACTAATGTCGATGGTTCTATTCAACGATACAAATCCCGTCTTGTGGCAAAGAGCTTTCATCAAGAGGAGGGGATTGATTTATTTGACACTTTCAGTCATGTTGTAACGTCCGGAATTTTTAATTTTATTCCGGACTTAGAGCACCTTGTAGTTATCCCGTAATCCCGAGATGCCGAGAGCCGGATTTATTCCTAAGAAAATCCCGAGCCGACTCGTCGTTTTTCCTCTTTTTCCGCGTTCCGACCCTTCGTTCCGGGTTAAAAGTGACAAGGGGTCATTTCCGACCCCTCGTTCCGAGCAAGCTGACAAGACAGTTGTTGTCCCCTCTCCCTTTTGGCAGCCTTGTCCCTCTCTCTCTCCTCCTCTCTTGCTCATTCACGTTAGTTTCTTTCCCTCTTCCTCCCATGGCTCCATTTTTGCTCTCTTCTCTTCTCTTCTTCCATCTTGTTGAGATCTTTGTGTATGGACTGCAGCAAAGGGATTCCAGGTTGTTGGTAAGCTCCTTCCTCTCCTCCCCTCTCTTCCTTGCTGTTTTTCCCTTCTTCTTCTTCCTCCTTCATCCATGGCTATGGAGGAAGATCTTGAGGAGTTTTGCTCAACTCTTTGCATGCATAGGTTCTTAGCTCGATTAGGTCAAGGAGAGGTGCCTAAGACCAGTGATGGGTGTTTGGAGAAGATCCAGCAAGAGAAGAAGGACTTTGGAGCCAAGGATCCACGATCGAAGGCGAAGAAGACGACGTTTTGCAGCACGACCGCGGGGGCGGATCATCACGGCCGCGGCGGCGGCAGGGCGGCTCAGCACGGCCGGGAGCGGCACAGCACCGCCGCGGGTGCGGCTCGGCATGGCCGCGGGGCGGCGGCAGGCTCACGGCCCAGCACAGCCGCGGGTGCGGCTCGGCACGGCGCGGGGGCGGTTCCGGGGCTCCAGGACACGACGGCCGCGGTTCCGCCGCGGGTGCGGCCGGCAGCTCCGCTGGGGCGGCCTCTGTTCCGCAGGGCGGCTCCTGCTCCGCCGGGGCGCCAGCTTGACTCCGACTGCGTTTCTCAACAGTAGGCTTCTCCTCTCCTTTCCTTTCGTTCCTTCCTTAGTATTGATTGTTGAACCATGTTAGTAGCATGCTTAGGATGGCCTAGAGTAGCTTGAGAATGCCACTTAGTGGTTGTGAACCTAGGAGCCCTTAAGGCTCGATATAGTTGATGGATATGAGCATGTGAGTATGTTGGATCTTCTAGGCTAGCTTGTGCCTCTTTGGTTGAGGATTATATCTTGTGGATTATGAATTGTTGTGGGTTGTTTCATGTGTGGAGAGTGTGTGGTGAGTACTTGGGACCTAGGATGCATTCCTAGTTTGAGGGTTAGGTGATCTTGCATAGATCACTAAGAGTGAAGTCTAAGACTTCTTGAGAGTGAGTATGTATTGATATGCATATCTCTTGTGAGCAGGTTGTGGGCTTCCTCCTTAAGGAAGCAAGAGTGTGGTGACTTGGGTTTGGTGACGAGGTAAGTCTCCGGACTTACTTAGCTCGTATTTTATGTATTAGCATTGATGTGTGTTTGGTGGTGTGTGTTTATGTTCTTGTATAACATTAAAACCGGTAATTAGGACCACCGACCTTATATATATATATGTTGGCCCAAGTGTATGATAACGGGCGGTGACATCAGCTGCCTAGCCCGGGGGAGTCTAGGAGGTTCTCGGCGACGAGTCCGGCGGGTATACGGTCGGGTGCATCCGTACCATTCCTTGCCGGTAAGGGACCGAGGCGAGACCACGGTGGTCTCGTGTCACAAACCGAAGTTGAATTAGAGGGATATGACTTAATAATAAAAAGATAATAAACCGGATTGTGTGTTTATGTTTTTGTGTTATGTATGTGTTTGTGCTTCACCGCTTTTCTAATGCCTAGAATATGAGCTAACGGTTTTAAACCGTTTGTGTAGATGACTTGCAGGTTAGGGATGCCGCCGAGTGAGGTGGAGGAGTGGACAGCCGGGGTCTCCGTACATTATAGGACGGGGACGTTTTTGAGTCATGTTTCATATTGTTGTTCATGGATGTTGTCGTACGTTTAGACTTCGTATCAGGTTATGTTGTTTTGAGGACTCGGCTGAGTTTCCACGTTGTATTCTTACCTTTCAGTGTCTCGCATACATTATAAACGTTTTCGAGTTTTGCCTTTATTTGTGCCTTGTTGGAAGGTCCGGTGAAATTGTTGTCAGGCTAAGGGTCGGGACCCATTGTGAGGTCTCGCCCGTAGCATCCCGAGTCCCGCGGATTTGGGTTTACAAAAGTGGTATCAGAGCCCTAGGTTGACAACAATGGCACTCGCAATCTTTTAAAGGCCGAATGAGGTATAAAACAGAACCCACACGGGTTCTGACTTTTCGTTTTCAAAATCATATGCATGAGTCGGGTTTGGGTTAGAATGTACGGGACCACCACTCCTTCCGCAAACCTCGGCGACGTAGATCTCTGGATTAGAATTAGGTATATATAGTTATATATATGACCTTAGGATGTTTGTGGATTTGTATGTACTAGCTACGTATGTGGCCTTAGGATGTTTTGACTTGTATGTTTTGAATATGCTTTATGACTATGTTTACCTTTATGCTTTTAGAAGTATTACCATACGAGATCGTATTAGTACCTACACGTTTATTTTAAATAAACGTTATACGCTATCAGATGGCACGTACGAGAGCTACGTAGGACCCGCCAGGGGTAGACCACCACTTTCCCCTACCGTCCCTAGAGGGCGGGACGAGTAGGAAGACCTCCAGGTACGAGAGGTAGGGGACGCATCCCCATTGCGGACCCACCAGTTGTGGACCACAGCAGATGACCCAGTAGAGGAGTCGCAAAGAGCATCGTTCCGAGGCTAGGGATAGGACCGTTGGGAGGTCCGGGCGCAGAGTTCTCCATCTGCCAGGACCAGGGGAGCGTCCATTGGAGCTACCGTGTTTGAGGACTACGTACGACGAGAACAATGGAGACAACAAACTTAAGTTCTTCGAGAAGACGCGTGGACAACTAAAGATGCGAATCGAGGAGGAGATGGGTGCATTCTAACAAGGTTAAAGGCGGTGTTCCATCACGAGAAGTGAAGCTTTCCTTAGACGCTCCAAGCTTTGGAGTCAAGATGAGAAACGTGATCGAACCAAGTGTGAAAGATGTAAGATACCGTAAGTTAAGCTTACGAGATACCATTAAGTAAAGAGTCAACATTACGAGAGTTATGAGAAGAATGGCAAGGTGGGAATTCACGCGGAGTTGACCGGTTTCGCTATGACGATAAGGCGAAGAAACACCAAAAAGGAGGAAGTGTGTATAAATGATGATCCTAAGAAGATGAGAGCAACACGTGATGCTAACTAACGTTAGAGATTTTGAGAAGACGCACTTACAAGATATCATGAAGCGCGGTTAAGCCTATGAAGGCGAGTCATGTGACTCAACAACGCCGAGAAGGGTATTTTATCTCGCTGAAGGAAAAGGAAGCGTGGAATGAAGAATGAGCTAACGGAGTTTAAGGTACCCGAGAGGGTAGCCTTCATGAGAATGGTAACATGGAAGCATAGAAGAATGGTAAGTCATTGACATAGGAGAAGGTCATTTACCAACTAATTGGTGACAACCGAGAACGCGCATGTGCGGGTGGTCTATGGATGAGTGTGGGGGAGAGTAACCAGGCTGTGGAATCCTAAAGGAACGGTAACAAGAGCTTAGATTATATCTTAAACTCTTGTTTTGAAGTTGTTATGGAGAACACCAGTTTGCGGGAAGAGAGACGGTTATCCCCATTTGTACATCGACTACAATGAGCCGAACAAGATTACAATGAAGAACAAGTACCCTCTTACCACGTGTAGATGATCTACTCGACCGGTTGCAAGGGTCGGTGGTCTCTTCTAAAATCGAGTTAAGGTTGATTGTCACCAATTGAGAAGTCGAGATTGGGGTAGTGCAAACATCGCATACTGGACAAACCATGGTCACTACGAGTTGTAGTGATTCCATATGGGCTTACTAATGCCCGAATAGGACACTCTGGTCTACTCTCGAAGAAGAGAGAAGTTGTATGACCAGTTGTCTCGGGATGACAACCCCGAAGGATGTGAAAGAAGTTGCAAGTTTCTTGGATGGGCTGATCATTACCGGATTGTGGGAAGATTCTCCAAGTAACACCATCTATGGCTAACCTACTCCGGATGACGATGAAGTATTGAGTGGGACAAAAATGGACAATGGAGTCGTCGGGAGTTAAGAGGATATTCATTGGTGCAACTGTTCTGAAATTGCCTCGAGGTACGATCGGTTTGAAGTGTACAAGCGATTCTTCAAGACATGGTCTTGACTGAGTATCGAGAGACGATGTAAAAGTTATAGCATACATGTCTCGTTAGTAGAAGTAGTGTGAAGCAAAGTACTTCCTTCATTACTTAGAACTTGCAACAAGAATTGAGGAAAAGTAACATCGAAGTTTGGTTTGACAAGAACCAAAGCCAACGGTGTAATTGGAAGTTCGATCTTCTTTGTTAGAGACAAGCAAAGAAGAAACATAATGGAAATGTTGTAGTGAGGAAGACCCGAGAAGAAGTTGAGTTCCGATACATAGGACCTTTTTGAGATCTTAGCGCAAGTTGGGAAAGTGTTTTACCGCTGGCATGGCCGCCGAGAGTAAAGGGTGTTCACCCGGCGTTTCAAGTGTATCAATCGAGAGAGGAGGACGTGTCGAAGACGGCATTTAGGACGAGACACGGCCATTATGAGTTGTCGTGATGCCATTTGGGCTCACGAATGCACCCGCCGTCTTCATGGAGTTGATGAACGACATCTTCATCGACTTCTTGGACCAGTTCGTGGTAGTGTTTATAGACGACATCTTAGTCTACTCCCGGAGTAGAGAGGAGCATGAGGAACACCTGAGGACGGTGCTTCGAGTCCTCCAGGATAGAGAGCTTTACGCTAAGCTCTCTAAGTGCGAGTTTTAGATGTCCGAGGTGGCATTCTGGGTCATATAGTTTCCGCCGAGGTGTCATGGTTGACCCGGCGAAGATAGAGTTTGTTTCTCATGACCGCCTCCTAGGACGGTCAAGGAAGTGCGCAGTTTCTTAGGCTTAGCGGGATACTACCTCCATTTTTGTTGAGGGTTTCTCCGTGATTGCACGACCGCTCACTTCCTTGCTGAGGAAGTCTACCAGGTTCGTTTGGTCCGAGCCTTGTCAGCACAGTTTCGAGGAGCTGAAGAGAAGGTTGACCTCCGCTCCTGTTTTAGCCCAGCCTGAGGGCGTGGAGGTTTTTGTAGTGTATAGTGACGCCTCCAAGCTAGGATTGGAGTGCGTTTTGATGCAAAGAGGTAGGGTTATTGCGTACGCTTCTCGGCAGCTGAAGCCGAGGAGAATTACCCTACCCAGATCTTGAGCTAGGGCAGTGATTCATGCCCTGAGATCTGGCGACATTACTTGTACGCGTGCCAGATCTTCACAGACCATAAGAGTCTGAAGTATCTATTCACTCAGGGGAGTTGAATAACCGCCAGAGGAGATGGTGGAGCTCATTAAGGACTTTGACTTGGAGATTTTATACCATCCCGGGAAGGCGAACGTAGTCGCCGATGCTTGAGTAGGAGGACACCTCGGAGGAGGATAGCTCGGCTTACGGTTCAGCCTCAGCTGCAGAGGGATTTGGTGGGTTTGGAGTTGGATATCCGGTTCCCGGTACGGACGTTGTTTGTCCGAGTTGGAGGTACTACCTGACCTGTCCGGAGAGATCCTGCAGAAGCAGGAGAGATGTCCCATTTTGATGAGGATCCGGGACAGGATGTCCGAGGAGAGGCGCCGCAGTTTGTCATGGGAGCAGACGGGATTGAGACGCCAGGGACGTACTTGTGTACCGTCAGACCAGGAGTTGAGAGAGCGGATTTTGCATGGGGCACATTCCGCACCTTACTCGGTGCACCCAGGCACGAGTAAGATGTACAGGATATTAGGAGATTTTATTGGTGGGGCGGGCTCAAGCCCGATGTAGCTAGATATGTGGCCCAATGCGCGACCTGCCAGCAGGTCAAGATCGAGCACCAGAGACGGAGGAGAACTTCACCCACCGCCCACGCCACAGTGGAAGTGGAGGACATATCCACAACTGTTAGATTGTGAGATTACATGGAATACTGAGGACCATCATCTCGGACAGGGACGGGCGTTTTACCTCGAGGTGGGCACGCGTCAATCGGATGGCACCGTATGAGGCATTGTATGGACGGAGATGCCGTACTCCCTTATGTTGGGACGAGCGGGGGAGTTTGAGCGTTGTAGCTCCAGATCAGGTACGGGACGACGTGGCTAGAGTTGCTTTGATCCGAGAGAGGATGTTGACCGCGCAGAGCCGTCAGAGGTCGTATGTGGATAGGAGGTGTAGACCTCTCGAGTTCAGGGTAGGAGCTCAGGTGTGGTTCAGGGTATCACCGACGCGGGGCGTCAGGCGATTCGGCATTAAGGGGAAGTTAAGCCCCGATATGTCGGTCCATTCGAGATCTTGGAGAGATTCGGTGAGGTGGCATACCGGTTAGCATTGCCACCTCGGTTAGAGGGTATACATCCGGTATTTCATGTCTCTCAGCTGAGAGAGTACATACACGACCCGAGACACATCATCAGTCACGAGGACCTAATGGTCGAGCCGGACCATGCATTTGTAGAGCATCCTATAGCAGTTTTAGAGCGGAGTACGCCTTCGATCGGAGGAGATACCGATACTGAGAGTGCAGTGGTCGAGACGAGGAGCCGACGAGGCTACATAGGAGACGGAGGATAGTATCCGGAGGAACTATCTGAGTTTTACGCAGATTTAGCGACATTGATAAGACCGGCGGGTTAGCCCCGAGATCTTGTTTGTTCTGTGTGATTATGTGATTTGGTTTGAGATATTTGTACCTTGCGAGGTCTTGATGTGATGCGATCTGTAGACTTGGATTAGAGCCGATAGTGTACGTTTTATGAGTTCCACGGGGTTACGAGACGGGTTGGTTGGAGAGTGTTGGGTTTAGCAAGTTTCGGGACGAAACTTGTTTTTAGGGGGGTTAGTTGTAACGTCTAGAATTTTATTAATTTATTCCCGGACTTAGAGCACCTTGTAGTTATCCCGTAATCCCCGAGATGCCGAGAGCGGGATTTATTCCTAAGAAAATCCCGAGCCGACTCGTCGTTTTTTCCTCTTTTTTTCGTTCCGGGGTCTTTCGACGCCCTCGTTCGAGCAAGCTGACAAGACAGATGTTGTCCCCCCTCCTTTTGGCAGCCTTGTCCCCTCTCTCTCTTCCTCTCTTGCTCATTCACGTTAGTTTTTTCCTTCCTCCCATGGCTCATTTTGCTCTCTTCTCTCTTCTCTTCTTCGCATCTTGTTGAGGATCTTTGTGTATGGACTGCAACAAAGGGATTCCAGGTTGTTGGTAAGCTCCTTGCTCTCCCTCCCCTCTCTTCTTGTTGCTTTTTCCTTCTTCTTCTTCCTCCTTCATCCATGGCTATGGAGGAAGATCTTGAAGGAGTTTTGCTCAACTCTTTGCATGCATAGGTTTTAGCTCAATTAGGTCAAGGGGAGGTGCCTAAGACCAGTGATGGGTGTTTGGAGAAGATCCAGCAAGAGAAGAAGGACTTTGGAGCCAAGGATCCACGATCGAAGGCGAAGAAGACGACGTTCTGCTGCACGACCCGCGGGGCGGATCATCACGGCCGCGGCGCAAGAGAAGAAGGACTTTGGAGCCAAGGATCCACGATCGAAGGCGAAGAAGACGACGTTCTGCTGCACGACCGCGGGGGCGGATCATCACGGCCGCGGGCGCGGCCGGCCGAAGGGGCGTCTCAGCACAGCCGCGGGAGTGGCACAGCACCGCCGTGGGTGCGGCTCGGCAAGGCCGCGGGGCGGCGGCAGGCTCACAGCCCAGCACAGCCGCGGGTGCGACTCGGCACGGCCGCGGGAACGGTTCCGGGGCTCCAGGACACGACGGCCGCGGGGGCGGCTCCCTTCCGCCGCGGGTGCGGCCGGCAGCTCCGCTGGGGCGGCCTCTAGTTCCGCAGGGGCGGCTCCTGCTCCGCCGGGGCGCCAGCTTGACTCCGCGACTGCATTTCTGCAACAGTAGGCTTCTCCTCTCCTTTCCTTTTCGTTCCTTCCTTAGTATTGTTGTTGAACCATGTTAGTAGCATGCTTAGGATGGCCTAGAGTAGCTTGAGAATGTCACTTAGTAGTTGTGAACCTAGGAGCCCTTAAGGCTCGATATAATTGATGGATATGAGCATGTGAGTATGTGGATCTTCTAGGCTAGCTTGTGCCTCTTTGGTTGAGGATTTATATCTTGTGGATTTATGAATTGTTGTGGGTTGTTTCATGTGTGGAGAGTGTGTGGTGAGTACTTCGGACCTAGGATGCATTCCTAGTTTGAGGGTTAGGTGATCTTGCATAGATCACTAAGAGTGAAGTCTAAGACTTCTTGAGAGTGAGTATGTATTGATATGCATATCTCTTGTGAGCAGGTTGTGGGCTTCCTCCTTAAGGGAAGCAAGAGTGTGGTGACTTGGGTTTGGTGATGAGGTAAGTCTCGGGACTTACTTAGCTCGTATTTTATGTACTAGCATTGATGTGTGTTTGGTGGTGTGTGTTTATGTTCTTGTATAACATTGAAACATGTAATTAGGACCACCGACCTTATATATATATATATATATATATATATGTTGGCCCAAGTGTATGATAACGGGCGGTGACATCAGCTGCCTAGCCCGGGGGATGTCTAGAAGGTTCTCGGCGACGAGTCCGGAAGGTATACGGTCGGGTGCATCCGTACCATTCCTTTCCGGTAAGGGACCGAGGCGAGACCACGGTGGTCTCGTGTCACAAACCGAAGTTGAATTAGTACAGGATATGACTTAATAATAAAAAGATAATAAACCGGATTGTGTGTTTTGTGTTTTGTGTTATGTATGCGTTTGTGCCTTCACCGCTTTTCTAATGCCTAGAATATGAGCTAACGGTTTAAAACCGTTTGTGTAGATGACTTGCAGGTTAGGGATGCCACCGAGTGAGGTGGAAGAGTGGACAGCCGGGGTCTCCGTACATTATAGGACGGGGACGTTTTTTAGTCATGTTTCATATTGTTGTTCATGGATGTTGTCGTACGTTTAGACTTCGTATTAGGTTATGTTGTTTTGAGGACTCGGCTGAGTTTCCACGTTGTATTCTTACCTTTCAGTGTCTCGCATAAATTATAAACGTTTTCGAGTTTTGCCTTTATTTGTGCCTTGTTGGAAGGTCCGGTGAAATTGTTGTCAGGCTAAGGGTTGAGACCCATTGTGAGGTCTCGCCCGTAGCATCCCGAGTCCCGCGGATTTGGGGTGTTACACATGTACATCAAACCAACAACAATTCGTTTAGTCATCTCCATTGCTCTTGCTCGTGGATGGTCACTTCGTCAAATTGATGTCAACAATGCGTTTCTTAATGGTAATATGAAGGAAAAAGTCTTTATGGATCAACCACCGGGCTTTATTAGCTCCACCTTTCCAAATCACATGTGTCGTCTTTAGAAAGCCCTATAGGTCTCAAGCAAGCTCCCCGTGCTTGGTTTACAAAGTTGAAGGACTTCCTTACACACCATCACTTTCGATCTTGTTATTTTGACACCTCCCTCAGTGTCCAACATACGTCCACTATTACTACTTATGTGCTTGTGTACATTGATGACCTCATCATCACCGGGTCTAGTCCGGCAATCATTAATCACCTTATCCAACTACTCCGTAATGTTTTCTCCCTACGTGACCTTGGACAACTCAACTTCTTCCTAGGCCTTGAAGCGACACACCACAATTCGAATATACACATCACCCAAACCAAATACATTTTGGACGTTCTAACCCGCACCAAAATGAAAAAATGAAAACCCATTCGCTCTCCCGCCGATTCTTCCTCCCGACTTATTCGTGATGGTGACCCATTCAAGGACCCAATCCTATACGGTCAAACCATGGGTGCCCTTCAATATATCACCATTACTCGCCCCAAAATATCCTTCTCGGTAAACCATGTTTTTCGATTCATGCATGCTCCCACCACCCTTCATTGGCAAGCCGTCAAATGGATACTCCGTTATTTACGTGGGACACATACTCTAGGCTTGATATTCACTCCATCCCACAACACCATAATCACGGCTTACTCCGATGCCGGATGGGCTACTGACCGCACTGACTTTCGATCTCAATGGCTTTGTACTCTACTTCGGTCCGAATCTGATTAGTTGGACTTTCCGAAAGCAAAAGGTGGTAGCTCTTTCAAGCACCGACACTGAGAACCGAGGTCTTGCCTACACCGCTGCAGAGTTACTTTGGATTGCCCAACTCCTTCGTGAGTTAGGTATTTCCTCTTCAGGCCCCTCTACTCTCATATGCGACAATATCGGTGACATGACCGTTAATCAATCATCGGTACCCGCTCGAAACATATTCAACTTGACTTTTTTTTCGTTTAGGAACAAGTGGAGTCTGAGAACCTTGTTGTTTGTCATGTCTCTTAGTTTTGGTTTTCTGAAATGTTATTTTTTATGCACGGGAGTTTCATTAACTAATGCTCAAATTTGGTCACACCAAATTTGCCCATTTCGAGTCAAATCTATAAGTACTTTATAGTTTATACGAATATCTAAGGTATGAGACAACCATTTGATAATAAGATAAAATCATTACGGTGTATAAATCATTAAAATAAGTTTATTGTGGGTTGAAAAATAAGTAAACCAAACTCAACAAATCATCTTCAATTATCGTCCATGCATGTAGGAGGCTGACCTAATTTGTCGTAGAAGACCGACCGGTTTCCAATTGGGTAGATCTGATCCGATTTAGCTCCTTGATGATCCTCGAGTCTTCTTATCCTACCTTCTTTTGTGTTGAATCTTCACTTGATCTTGGTCTTGGAAGTGGTTGAGTACTTGAGTCCATGTGTGATCCCACAACATTCCTCCCTTCTTGAAAAGGATTCGACCCCGAATACAGGCCTCTACCTTAGCACCGAACCAGGACTGTAACAATGAACACATGACACCTCGATGTCTACACGTGGCTTAACCCTTATATAAACGCCTACAAGAACGCCAATATGAGCAGCATTAGAAGGGGTTAAACTTTTTATAAAAAAAACATTCAAGCACTCATAACAAGAGATGAGAAAACGCCAATATGGTCCCTTTGTGCACCTAAAAATGTGTTACTAGAAAATGTAAGAAATGCAGGATTTGAGTATGACTCAATTCGATTCCGAATATAAGGAATCAAGTTCTTCTTTAGAGTTGGAATGAGTTATTCCATGAAATTATTTGTATTCCGATTCCAAGTCTTACCAAACACGAGGTATGAGTAAGACTCATTTTGATTCTGATTTTGATTCCCTGCTCTATGAGAATTCTACCAAACGAGCTCTTAAGTCTCCAATCGCCTTATATGTCGGGTTATTTTACTTGATCAACGAAATTAAGTGGAACACAAATAGTTGAATTTTTCTTACTTTTTTTACCAAATTAAAAAATGAAACCAACACTCGTCTTATATTCCGGAAATTCTTCTATAAATATATTTTTCAACTTTCCGAAAAAATTACATGAATTGTTTCATAATAAAGGGACGAAAAAAGACGTTTTGATGACAAAAGTTCTATTTTTTATCCAATAATTATTAGTTATACTCGTTAGTTAGAAGTTATGCCAAATAAATTTATAATTTTTAAACGTAATATTTTACCGTTTAAATTATTAAATTTGATTATATAGTATTGGATTAATATACAAAATTATAGATTTTATTTACATAATTACAATTTAACACACCATTTGTTTGTTAACTAGAACCTACTTTTACTCTCACAAATTTCCACACATCATTGCAATCATAATCATTATTGATCGCAATAATAATAATATATTATTGATTAGTTTAATAAAGGGTGTAAATAGCACACCCCTTTAAAAAGAGCATCATATATACATCTAAAACTTATTAATTTGTGTGTTTTATGAGACGGATCTGATTTAAAAAATCTCTTATGTGTGCGTTAGGATGCACATGAAAGGTTGAAGGTATTATTAGAGATATCATGTATGTGTTAGCACTTTGGTGTGTAGCTCCATCTCACAAGTCAATGTTAGAGATGACTTACTGTGGTATTTATTGATAATTCAACAATACTATTAAAATTTACCGGTGAGATGACTTACTGTGGTATTTAAAATTTACCGGTAAAGTATTCCACAGTGTATGGATCGTACGAAGTAGGACAAGTATTTCAAGGTTGAACACAATGACTGGGAGGAATAATTTGCAGCAATGATTATAGGTAGTATAGATCTAAAATAAGAAAGGGGGTTGGAAAAGATAAGGGAGAGAAATCAATTATTTTTGGAAAGGTTTTGGTTTGCCCTCAACTGAATGTCACCTTCAGTCAAGAACAGTTTTCTAAAACAAGAAAATAAAAGACAATCAAATTAAAGGAAATAAAATGGATTCCAAGGGTTCAAGATTATTTTTTGTGACATATGGACTCAAGATAGATTGTAAAGCATTTATGGTTGAAAAGCTCCATGGATGAATGTTTCTTAAATCAATGTTCTATCACAGTTACGTCTCAAGAACAGAAAGGTCCGCAGCCTAATATATATTGCTTTCAAGGTAAAGAGGGAGAAATAAACAAACAAACCTTATTCTTTCAATTAAGGAATCGAATAACCCTTTACAGTTACGTCTCAGGAATTATTGTCTTAAAGGAAGGAATAATGGCACATTCTATCCAATAAAAGTTTAACCTTTATTACCTAGGGACAATTCTCTTATGTATCTAAGAAGGAATATCTCAGTTACGACTCAATTCCAAGTTAGGTTAAAGGTTTGAGGTATCCTTAAACCTGCCAAAATTCAAATCAACCTCTAGGGTTTCAAAGCAATTATAAACACTAAAATACAACCACATCCATCATAGTCCAAGGCATAGACAAATCTCTATCTACCTTGGAACCACAAAGTTCTAGCCTTTAACAATCATCTCAAAAGACAAATAAAGAAATAATTAAAAGGGAAAGAAAGAACTCAACTTTGAATGAATGAAAACTTGCAATCTTGCCAAAACTCGAATCAACAATGTCTTCCAACCACAACTGGATATGAAAGTCTCGAACTTTAATCTAAACTAACTAAGAAGAATGATGAATGAGAAAAACAGCAGGGTAGGAGACGGATCCTCCCTCTAGGGCAAGTTAGCCCCGAATAAGCACACCTTGGAATGAATCCAAGACTTCCTTTTATACACAAAAACCTAGCTAAAAGACATTAAGCCAAAAAGGAAAAAGCCTGCAAACGAAATATAAAACTTAGGGAAAATCTCGGCCGAGATCAGTCATGGCCGGGATGAGATTTCGTCTTCGATCTTTAGCATCATGGGATCTCCGTCAAGTCACCTGAGATGCCGACCGAGATATTGCAACAGAAGCTTCCATCTCGGACCGAGATAGGTGGATCTCGGCCGAGATGCTCCTTGGTCGTTCCTTCATGCCTTTAGTGTAACGTCCGGAAATTTATTAATTTTATTCCGGACTTGGAGCACTTTGTAGTTATCCCGTAATCCCGAGATGCCGAGAACTGAGATTTATTCCTAAGAAAATCCGGAGCCGACTCGTCGTTTTTCCTCTTTTTCCCGCTTTCCGACCCTTCGTTCCGGGTCGAAGTGACAAGGGGTCATTTCCGACCCCTCGTTCCGGGGTGATGTGACATGGAAGCTGTTGTCCCCTCTCCCTTGACATCCCTTGTCCCCTCCCTTTCTCTCCTCTCCTTCTCTTTCACGTTCATTTCCCTCTCCCTCTTCCTCTCTTTACACTCTTCTCTTCTTCCAATTGGATTGCAACTCTTGCATGTGTAGACTGCAGTAGAGGGATCCCAGATCAAGTGTGGTAAGCTCCTTCTTCTTCCTTCCTTCTCCTTCATTGCTGATTCACCCCTTTCTTCTTCCCTCCTTCATCCATAGCCATGGATGAAGCTTTTGAGAGGTTTTTACTCAACTCTTTGCATGGCTACGTTCTTTACTCGATTAGGTCATGGAGAGGAGCCTAAGATCAGTAGGGAGTGTTTGGAGAAGACCCAGCAAGGAAAGGAGGACTTTGGAGCCAAGGATTCACAATCGAAGACGAAGAAGACGACGTTTTGCACAAAACCCGCGGGGCGGATCATCACGCCCGCAGGCGCGGCCAGCCACAGGGGAGGCACAGCACGGCCGCGGGAGCGGCCCAACACGGCCGCGGGAGGGCCCAGCACAGCCGCGGGCGCGGCTCAGCACCGCCGCGGGGGCAGCTCCAGGGCTCCAGGACACGGACGGCGCGGGGGCGGCTAGCAGCGCCGCTGGGGGCGGCTCCTGGTTCCGCAGGGGCGGCCTCTGCTCCGCCGGGGCGCCGGCTTGACTCCGCGGCTGCGTTTCTTCGACAATAGGTTCCTCCTCTCCCTTCCCCTTCGTTCATTCCTGAGTATTATTGTTGAATCATGTTAGTAACATGCCTAGGATGGATCTAGAGTAGCTTGAAATACCATTTAGTGGTTGTGAACCTCGGAGCCCCTAAGGCTCGATGTAATTGTTGGATATGAGCATGTGAGCATGATGGATCTTCTAGGCTAGCTTGTGCCTCTTGGGTTGAGGACTAATATCTTTGAGGTTATGAACTGTTGGGTGTTACTTTCATGTGTGGAGAGTGTGATGAGCATGATAGACCTAGTAGGCTTTACTCGTTCTTGAGTTTTGAGTATGATCATATGCGAGTTAGTAGGTTGTTGAGATACCTCCTCATGCGTTGAGTGAGATGTGAGTATGAGAGATTCTAGGATGTGGTCCTAGAATGAGAGTCAAATGATCTTGCGTAGATCATTTGTGTAGAAGTCTTAGACTTCTTGAGTTGAGCGGTTTTGATGGTTATCTTGTTGTGAGCAGGTTGTGTGCTTCTTCCCAAGGGAAGCGAGAGCGTTTTGTTAGTTAGCATTGGAATGAGGTAAGTCTCCGGACTTACTTAGCTTGTATTTAACGTATTAGCATTGATGTGTGATTGGTGGTGTGTGTTTATGTTCTTGTTATAACATCTAAACCGGTAAATAGGACCACCGACCTTATATAATTTGGCCCAAGTGTATGATAACGGGCGGTGACATCACTGCCTACGACCGAGTGAGTCTAGGAGGTTCTCGGCGACTAGCCCGGAGGGTCAGATGGTCGAGTGCATCCGTACCATTCTTTGCCGGTAAGTGGGGACCGAGGCGAGACCACGGTGGTCTCGTGTCACAAACCGAAGTTGAATTAGAACGGGATATGACATAATAATAAAAAGATAATAAACCGGACTTGCGTGTTTTATGATGTGTGGTATGTATGTGTTTGTGCCTTCACCGCTTTTCTAATGCCTAGAATATGAGCTAACGGTTTTAAACCGTTTGTGTAGATGACTTGCAGGTTAGGGATGCCGCCGAGTGAGGTGGAGGAGTCGACATGCCGGGGTCTCCGTACGTTATAGGACGGGACGTTTTTGGGTTATGTTTTCGTATTGTGGATTATGTTGTACGGTTTAAGTTTCGCATTGGAGTTGTGTCGTTTTTAGGACTCGGCTGAGTTTCCACCTTGTACCTTTACTTTTCGGTTTCCGCATAAATTAAAAACGTTTTGAGTTTTCGCCTTTATTTGTGCCTTGTTGGAAGGTCCGGTGAAATTGTTGTCAAGCTAAGGGTCGAGACCCATTGTGAGGTCTCGCCCGTAGCATCCCGAGTCCCGCGAATTTGGGGTGTTACAAAAGTGGTATCAGAGCCCTAGGTTGACAACAATGGCACTCGTAATCTTTTTAAAGGCCGGATGAGGGATAAACAGAACCCACACGGGTTCTGACTTTTCGTTTTTAAAATCATATGCATGAGTCGGGTTTGGGTTAGAATGTACGGGACCACCACTCCTTCTGCAAACCTCGGCGACATAGATCTCTGGATTAGAAATAGGTATATATAGTTATATATATATATATGACCTTAGGATGTTTGTGGATTTGTATGTACCTAGCTACATATGTGGCCTTAGGATGTTTTGGACTTGTATGTTTTGGATGTGCTTGATGACAATGTTTACCTTTATGTTTTTAGAAGTTTATCATACGAGAGTACATTAGTACCTACACGTTTATACATAAGTAAACGCCATACACTATTAGATGGCACGTACGAGAGCTACCGCTTACGTAGGACCCGCCAGGGGTAGACCCCCTATTTCTCCTACCGTCCCGAGACGCGGACGAGTAGGAAGACCTCCAAGCGCGAGAGGTCGGGGACGTATCCCCATTGCGGACCCTCCAGTTGTGGATCCACCAGTAGTTAAGGTTCCCGTAGAGGACGTCGCCGAGAGCATCGTTCCCGAGGCTGGGGATAGGACCGTTGGGAGGTCTGGGCGCAGAATTCTCCATCTTCCAGGACCGGGGGAGCGTCCATTGGAGCTACCGTGATTGAGGACTACGTACGACAAGAACAATGGAGATAGCAAACTTAGGTTCTTCAAGGAGACGCGTGGACAACTAAAGATGCGAATCAAGGAGGAGATGGGTGCATTCTAACAAGGTTAAAGGCAATGTTCCATCACGAGAAGTGAAACTTTCCTTAGACACTCCTAAGCTTTGGAGTCAAGATGAGAAACGTGATCAAACCAAGTGTGAAAGATGTAAGATACCGTAAGTTAAGCTTACGAGGTACCATCAAGTGAAGAGTCAACATTACAAGAGTTATGAGAAGAATGGCAAGGTGGGGATTTACGTGGAGTTGACCGGTTTCTGTTATGACAATAAGGCGAAGAAACGCCAAAAAGAAGGAAGTATGTATAAATGATGATCCTAAGAAGATGAGAGCAACACATGGATGCTAACTAACGTTAGAGATTTTGAGGAGACGCACTTACAAGATATGATGAAGCGCGGTTAAGCCTACGAAGGTGAGTCATGTGACTCAAAAACGCCGAGAAGGGTATATTTATCTCGCTGAAGGAAAAGGAAGCGTGGAATCATAAAGGAACGGTAACAAGAGCTTAGATTATATCTTAAACTCTTGATTTGAAGTTGTTATGGAGAACACCAGTTTGCGAAAAGAGAGACAGTTATCTCCATTTATACATCGATTACGATGAACCGACCAAGATTACAATGAAGAACAAGTACCCCCTTACCACGTATAGATGATCTACTCGACCGGTTGCAAGGGTCGGTGGTCTCTTCTAAAATCGAGTTAAGGTTTGTCTGTCACCAATTGAGAAGTCGAGACTGGGGTAATGCAAACATCGCATCTGGACAAACCATGGTCACTCCGAGTTGTAGTGATTCCATATGGGCTTACCAATGCCCGAATAGGACATTCTGGCCTACTCTCGAAGAAGAGTGAAGTTGTATGACCAGTTGTCTCGGGATGACAACCCCCGAAGGACGTGAAAGAAGTTACAAGTTTCTTGGATGTGCCGATCAGTACCGGATTTGTGGAGAGATTCCCCAAGTAACACCACCGATGGCTAACCTACTCCGGATAACGATGAAGTATTGAGTGGGAAGAAAATGGACAATGGAGTTGTTGAGAGCTAAGAGAAGATTCATAGGTGCATCTGTTTTGAAATTGCCTCGAGGTATTATCGGTTTGAAGTGTACAAGTGGTTCTTCAAGACATGGTCTTGATTGAGTATGGAGAGACGATGTAAAAGTTATAGCATACGTGTCCTGTTAGTAGAAGCAGTCTGAAGCAAAGTATTTCCTTCATTACTTAGATCTTGCAACAAGAATGGAGGAACGTAACATCAAAGGTTGGTTGGACAAGAACCAAAGCCAACGGTGTAAATTTGAAGTTCGATCTTCTTTGTTAAAGACAAGCAAAGAAGAAACATAATGGAAGTGTTGCAGTGAGGAAGACCCGAGAAGGAAGTTGAGTCTCCGAGAAGGAAGTCTACCAGGTTCGTCTGGTCCGAGCCTTGTCAACACAGCTTCGAGGAGCTGAAGAGGAGGTTGACCTCCGCCCCTGTGTTAGCCCAGCCTGAGGGCGTAGAGGATTTTGTGGTATATAGTGACGCCTCCAAGCTAGGCTTGGGGTGCGTTTTGATGCAGAGGGGTAGGGTTATCGCGTACGCTTCTCGGCACCTGAAGTCGTACGAGGAGAATTACCCTACCCACGATCTTGAGCTGGCGGCAGTGATTCATGCCTTAAAGATCTGGCGACACTACTTGTACGGGGCTACATGTCAGGTCTTCACAGACCATAAGAGTCTGAAGTATATATTCACTCAGCGGGAGTTGAATAACCGCCAGAGGAGATGGTTGGAGCTGATTAAGGACTTTGACTTGGAGATTTTGTACCATCCGGGGAAGGCGAACGTAGTCGCCGATGCTTTGAGCAGGAGGACACCTCGAGAGGAGGCTATAGCTCGGCTTACGGTTCAGCCACAGTTGCAGAGGGATTTGATAGAGTTGGAGTTGGATATCCGGTTCCCGGATACGGACTGTCGTTTGTCCGAGTTAGAGGTATTACCTGACCTGTCCGGAGAGATCCAGCAGAAGCAAGAGAGATGTCCCATTTTGATGAGGATCCGGGACAGGATGTCTCTAGGAGAGGCAACGCAGTTATCGCAGGAGCAGACGATCAATCGCCAGGGACGTGTTTGTGTACCATCAGATCAGGAGTTGAGAGAGCAGATTTTGCAGGAGGCACATACCACACCTTACTCGGTGCACCCAGGCGCGAGTAAGATGTACCAGGACATTAGAAGATCTTATTGGTGGGGCGAGCTCAAGCCCGATGTAGCTAGATATGTGGCCCGATGCACGACCTGCCAGCAGGTCAAGATCGACCACCAGAGACCCGGAGGAGAGCTTCACCCTTTGCCCGTGCCACAGTGTAAGTGGGAGGACATATCCACAACTGTTAGATTGTGAGATTACATGGAATACCGAGGACCATCATCTCGGACATGGACGGGCGTTTTACCTCGAGGTGTTGGCACGCGTCAATCGGGATGGCACCGTATGAGGCATTGTATGGGCGGAGATGCCGTACTCCCTTATGTTGGGACGAGCGGGGGAGTTCTAGCGTTGTAGCTCCAGATCGGGTACAGGACGACGTGGCTAGAGTTACTTTGATTCGAGAGAGGATGTTGGCCGCGCAGAGCCGTCAGAGGTCGTATGTGGATAGGAGGCGTAGACCTCTCGACTTCAGGGTAGGAGCTCAGGTGTGGTTGAGGGTATCACCGACGCGGGGCGTCAGGCGATTCGGCATTAAGAGAAAGTTAAGCCCCTGATATGTCGGTCCATTCGAGATCTTGGAGAGAGTCGGTGAGGTGGCATACCGGTTAGCATTGCCACCTCGGTTAGAAGGTATACATCCGGTATTTCACGTCTCTCAGCTGAGAGAGTACATACACGACCCGAGACACACCATCAGTCATGAGGACCTAGTGGTCGAGCCGGACCATACTTTTGCAAAGCACCCGATAGCAGTTTTAGAGCGGAGTACGAGACGCCTTCGATCAAAGGAGATACCGATGCTGAGGATTCAGTGGTTGAGGCGAGGAGCCGATGAGGCTACATGAGAGACAGAGGATAGTACCTGGAGGAACTATCCTGAGTTTTACGCAGATTTAGCGACATCGATAGGACCGGTGGGTTAGCCCCGAGATCTTCCGTGTTTGTTCTGTGTGATTATGTGATTTTGTTTGAGATATTTCAACCTTGCGAGGTCTTGATGTGATGCGATCTGTAGATTTGGATTAGAGCCGATAGTGTACGTTTTATGAGTTCCACGGGGTTACGAGACGGGTTGGTTGGAGAGTGTTGGGTTTAGCAAGTTTCGGGACGAAACTTGTTTTTAGGGGGTTAGTTGTAACGTCCGGAATTTTATTAATTTTATTCCGGACTTGGAGCACTTTTGTAGTTATCCCGTAATCCCGAGATGCCGAGCGCCGGGATTTATTCCTAAGAAAATCCTGAGCCAACTCGTCGTTTTTCCTCTTTTTCCCGCTTTCCGACCCTTCGTTCCGGGTCGAAGTGACAAGGGGTCATTTCCGACCCCTCGTTCCGGGGTGATGTGACATGACAGCTGTTGTCCCCTCTCCCTTGACAGCCCTTGTCCCCTCCCTCTCTCTCTCTTCTCCTTCTCTTTCACGTTCATTTCCCTCTCCCTCTTCCTCTCTTTGCTCTCTTCTCTTCTTCCATTTGGATTGCAACTCTTGCATGTATGGACTGCAGTAATGGGATCCCAAATCAAGTGTGGTAAGCTTCTTCCTCTTCCTTCATTCTCCTTCATTGCTGATTCACCCCTTTCTTCTTCCTTCCTTCATCCATAGCCATGGATGAAGCTTTTGAGAGGTTTTTACTCAACTCTTTGCATGGCTGCGTTCTTAGCTCGATTAGGTCGTGGAGAGGAGCCTAAGATCAGTAGGGAGTGTTTGGAGAAGACCCAGCAACGAAAAGAGGACTTTGGAGCCAAGGATTCACGATCGAAGACGAAGAAGACGACGTTCTGCACAGAAACCGCGGGGGTGGATCATCACGCCCGCAGGCGCGGCCAGCCGCAGAGGCGGCACAGCACGGCCGCGGGAGCGGCCCAGCACAGCCACGGGCGCGGCTCAGCACCGCCGCGGGGCGGCTCCAGGGCTCCAGGACACGGACGGCGCGAGGGCGGCTCCTTCCGTCGCGGGTGCGGCTGGCAGCGCCGCTGGGGGCGACTCCTGGTTCCGCAGGGGCGGCCTCTGCTCCGCCGGGGCGCCGGCTTGACTCCGCGGCTGCATTTCTTCAACAGTAGGTTCCTCCTCTCCCTTCCCATTCGTTCATTCCTTAGTATTGTTGTTGAATCATGTTAGTAACATGCCTAGGATGGATCTAGAGTAGCTTGAAATACCATTTAGTAGTTGTGAACCTCGGAGCCCCTAAGGCTCGATGTAATTGTTGGATATGAGCATGTGAGCATGATGGATCTTCTAGGCTAGCTTGTGCCTCTTGGGTTGAGGACTAATATCTTTGAGGTTATGAACTGTTGGGTGTTACTTTCATGTGTGGAGAGTGTGATGAGCATGATAGACCTAGTAGGCTTTACTCGTTCTTGAGTTTTGAGTATGATCATATGAGAGTTAGTAGGTTGTTGAGATAACTCCTCATGCGTTGAGTGAGATGTGAGTATGAGAGATTCTAGGATGCGGTCCTAGAATGAGAGTCAAATGATCTTGCGTAGATCATTTATGTAGAAGTCTTAGACTTCTTGAGTTGAGCGGTTTTGATGGTTATCTTGTTGTGAGCAGGTTGTGTGCTTCTTCTCAAGGGAAGCGAGAGCGTTTTGTTAGTTAGCATTGGGATGAGGTAAGTCTCCGGACTTACTTAGCTCGTATTTAACGTATTAGCATTGATGTGTGATTGGTGGTGTGTGTTTATGTTCTTGTTATAACATCTAAACCGGTAAATAGGACCACTGACCTTATATAATTTGGCCCAAGTGTATGATAACGGGCGGTGACATCACTGCCTACGACCGAGTGAGTCTAGGAGGTTCTTGGCGACTAGCCCGGCGGGTCAGATGGTCGGGTGCATCCGTACCATTCTTTGCCGGTAAGTGGGGACCGAGGCGAGACCACGGTGGTCTCGTGTCACAAACCGAAGTTGAATTAGAACGGGATATGACATAATAATAAAAAGATAATAAACCGGACTTGCGTGTTTTATGATGTGTGGTATGTATATGTTTATTCCTTCCTTTAGCTTGATTCCTAGCCCTTTAACGTGCACGTATGCTCGCTCCAATGCATCCACTTCGAGGGTTGATCCTCAAATTCTTCGTTTTAGCTCCATAATGTGTCAAATCACCTAAAAAGCCCCAAATAGTGTGTAGACATCTATTCTTGCAAAGTAGAACTAAACAAGCATAAATGGCACAAACTAAGGCTAAAATATGAATGCGAAAAGGAAAAATCTACCAAAATGCATGACTAAAACAGGTCGATAAATCATGGTATCAAAATACCTCATACTTATCCTTGCTTGTCCCCAAGCAAGAATTACTAAGACAAAAGTAACATGATTTATACATGCAAACAAAGACAAAAACGTGTAGTGCTTCTAATTATGATCACCCTCAGTAGTGCAGTTTCACAGCCAAAGATATATTTCAATTAAGATCAAATGAAATAGGCATAAAAAGGATAATCATACTTTACAAGAATTTCAGGTCCATCATCAAAACACATGTGTACATAGATCAAAAGGACTTAGCAAATAAAAGGCCTAGAATCGTGATAAGGGTAGGATGTTCTTTAGGTCATGTGGTGCTAATCCGGGAAGAAGAAACAACACACTTCATCTTTTCAACTCAACATCCACCACCTTTCAATAAATTTTCTTTTTCTTTTCTTTCTCTTTTCTTTTTCCTTTTATTTTCCTTCTTTTCCTGAGTGAAAGGCATTGGTGCACAGTAGCCGAAACTTTGGTGCTCATCAAACTTTGGCAAGATACAAACACCCGGCTATGTGAATGGTACCGAGTTACTCATCTTTCATAGCCAACAATCCCTTAAAAGCTTTGCTTTTCACATCACATCACATTTCACATCATTTATACTTCTTCATACAATTCACATCAACAATTAAACACACACCTTCAAACTAAACATTCCTAATTCCCGGATAGGAGACAAGAGATTTCATGTTTGAGGGGCTAAGCATGATAAAGATAGAAGGAATGAAATCGAGTTGCCTAAATCATCCCTATGCAATGTATAAGAACTTATCATGAAGCTTCCACTATCCAAACTCAATCCAATTAGACAAGAAAATTTTCATAAATCGCATAAAATTCAAGCAAAGTATTCAAATCCTAAATATGTCATAAATCAAATTGAGCTCAAAAATAGTAATCAAAGGCTAATTCACTTACACAATATCATCATAGGGGTCGGGTCATTCCTAGAAGCACCATTTTTTTTAATTTTTTAATGTTTAATTTTTTATTTTTTAATATTTTTTTTGAATGTGGGCTAAAAGGAAACGTGTGACAAGAAAATTCAAACTATCTAAATGCAATGCAATGAAAGGAAACGTGCTAAAAGACTGCAAGTATCTCACCCCATACTTAAAACTCACATCGTCCCCAATGTGAAGAATGAATAGAAGTGAAAAAGAATACTCACAATGTAAAAATCAGTGCTATGGCACACTTATGTGGAAGTAGTGGTGGAAACAAGCGGTTGTGAAAACTCCTTCAAGCATCTCTTTTTCATTTATTACTTAAGACCTACAAAGACAGAAAACACCAAAATGCGTAGAAACGCAAAAGCAAAAGGCGAAAACAGAAAACAAAAGCAAAAAGACTCTTACATCGGGTTGTCTCCCGAGAAGCGCTTGATTTTCTTCTTGAGAACTATCTTCATGTCCTTGTGGAAGATCTCCACTCTTCCCAACACTTTGGGATGGTATGGAATAAAAACTTTGTGGGTTATCCCATACTTGAATGATAGCTTCTTTTGATGAGGGAGAAGCTTCAGTCTAACCTTGGGAGGTTCCTTTGGAAATGCCCCCCAGCTTTTAGGTGCACCTCGAATAGGATGGGAAATATCAAGACGACTTTCAACAGATCTCGGGTAACACTTGATGAAATCTCGGCCGAGATGAGTACAGATGAGGCCGAGATTTTCCTTCTGTAATGGGATCTCAGGTCGTGATCCAGCTCCCTGTTGTGAAATCTCGGCCGAGATAGGTAGGATCTCGGGCCGAGATTCAACTCTCTATTGTGGAATCTCGGCCGAGATAGGTAGGATCTCGGGCGAGATCGGGACGAGAATTTTCGAGTCCTCGTCCTCCTTCGTCAGCTCTTCTCCTCGACCTTGGTGTTGACGGGAAGGACACCCAACTCTTCGATTTCCTTTTTGCACATGTCCTTCGGTCGAGCCTTTTCTCTGCATAACAAGGTGCTCTGAAACTCGTCAATCCTCCTCATTAATGCTTCATATTTCAACATGAATAGGTCTTTAGGAGGTTGTTGCAGAGGTTGTATTTGAGGTTGTGGGGGCGTGAGAGTTTCTCCAAAAGGATTGTAAATTTAATCCCCACGATACCTCCAAGAGCAAAACTCGTCATTCCTGGCCATCTTGTACTTGGAGAATACAAAGACATAATGAAAACGAGATCAAAAGTAACAAGAAAGACCTACACTATAAATATCAAAGCAACGCAAATTAACCTAAACCAATCCCCGGCAACGGCACCAAAAACTTGTTCGCTAGTTTTACCCCCTATAAATCCCTATTAATAATGATAGAAACTCACAGGGTAGCAAAACAAGGAAGGAATAGTTTTAAATTTATAACCTATAAATAATTCCCCTAAATAGCAACGAACCCACAGTTTATGAATCGTACAAAGTAGGACAAGTATTCCAGGGTCGAACACAAGGATTGGGAGGATTAATTTGCAGCAATGATTATAGATAGTATAGATCTAAAATAAGAAAGAGGGTTCGAAAAGATAAGGGAGAGAAATCAAATATTTTTGGAAAGGTTTTGGGTTGCCCTCAACTAAATGTCACCTTCAGTCACGAACATTTTTCTAAAACAAGGAAAATAAAAGACAATCAAATTAAAGGAAAGAAAATGGATTGCAAGGGTTCAAGATCATTGTTTATGATGTATGGACTCGGGATATATTGTAAAGCATTTATGGTTGAAAAGCTCCATGGATGAATGCTTCTTAAATCAATGTTCTATCACAGTTACGTCTCAAGAACATAAAGATCTGCAGCCTAATACCTATTGCTTTCAAGGTAAAGAGGGAGAAATAAACAAGCAAACCTTATTCTTTCAATTAAGGAATCGAATAACCCTTTACAGTTACGTCTCATGAATTATTGCCTTAAAGGAAGGAATAATGCACATTTTATCCAACAAAAGTTTAACCTTTATTACCTAGGGTCAATTCTCTTATGTATCTAAGAAGGAATATCTCAGTTACGACTCAATTCCAAGTTAGGTTAAAGGTTTGAGGTATCCCTAAACCTGCTAAAATCCAAATCAACCTCTAGGGTTTCAAAGCAATTATAAGCACTAAAATACAACCACATCCATCATAGTCCAAGGCATAGACAAATCTCTATCTACCTTGGAAGCACAAAATTCTAGCTTTTAACAATCATATCAAAAGACAAATAAAGAAATAATCAAAAAGGAAAGAAAGAACTCAACAATGAATGAATGAAAACTTGCAATCTTGTCAAAACTCGAATCAACAATGTCTTTCAACCACAACTGAATATGAAAGTCTCAAACTTTAATCTAAACTAACTAATAAGAATGATGAATGAAGAAAACGGCAGAGTAGAAGACGGCTCCTCCCTCTAGGGCATGCTAACCCCGAATAAGCACACATTGGAATGAATCCAAAACTTCCTTTTATACACAAAAACCTAGCTAAAAGGCATTGGGCCAAAAAGGAAAAAGCCCGCAAACGAAATATAACGCTCAGGGAAAATCTCGGGCTAGATCTCGGCCGAGATCAATCACGGTCGGGGTCGGGGTCGAGATTTCGTCTTCGATCTTCAGCGTGAGGGGATCTCGGTCAAGTCACCCGAGATGCCGACCGAGATATTGCAACAAAAGCTTCCACCTCGGACCGAGATAGGTGGATCTCGGCCGAGATGCTCCTTGGTCTTTCCTTCATGCCTTTAGCTTGATTCCTAGCCGTTTCCCGTGCACGTATGCTCGCTACAATGCATCCACTTCGAGGCTTGATCCTCAAATACGTCGTTTTAGCTCCATAATGTGTCAAATCACCTAAAAAGCCACAAATAGTGTGTATATACATCTATCTTGCAAAATAGAACTAAACAAGCATAAATGGTACAAACTAAGGCTAAAACATGAATGTGGAAAGGGAAAATCTACCTAAATGCATGACTAAAACAAGTCGATAAATCATGTTATCAGTAGCTAAAATGTAAAAGAAAAAAGTTTGATTAATTAGAGCCTATGTACGATTCATATAGTGTTATGAATATACATGTTTTATAAAATATAAATTAATTATTCAAGTTAAGTTTCCTTGTTGTATCGAAACATGTGGTAAAATATAACATTTTAGAAATTCAAAATGAACAATCCAAAAATAACCAATACGATTATATATATATATATATATATATATATATATATATATATATATATATATATATATATATATATATATATATATATAGGTTTTTCGGTAATAAAAAAAATAAAATAAAAGTATCAACTTTTTTGATATTAAATGTGATTAATTAAGCATTACGATATACTAAACTTGATTTGTTATATTGATACATGTGGTAAGATGTAACATTTCGGAAAAAGTATATTATTTAAAGATGTGATTGAATATCGCGCATTTTGGGTTTATATATAAGATTTTTTAGATTGTTATATTTTACCACACGTTACGATTATTTGAGTTTTTAACTTTTAGTTAAAAGTAGAAATTAATAATGGTAATAGGTATATAATAATAATAATAATAATAATAATAATAATAATAATAATAATAATAATAGTAATTATATTATAATAATAATTGTTAGATTATTGGCCCATACACTAGGCCGTATATTTGGTTTATCCCTTTATTTGTTAGTTTATCTTTATCTTTAGGATTATTAGTTTATATTTATCGTATTTTATTATTATCTTGTCATTTATTCTTGTTTTAAATATAATTTATCTTTATTTTATTTTATTATTATTTTGGGAGGTCCATCAAGTCCTCATAAAACTTACCTAGGGCCCAAAACGAACCCCTAGGGCGCTAATCTACCTGCGTCCTAGGGCCCAAAACGAACCATAGGACGCTAACCTATCTGCGTCTTAGGGCCCAAAACAAATCCTGGGATGCTAATCTACTTGCGTCATAGGGGCCAAAACGAAACCTAGGACGCTAACCTGCCTATGTACTAGGGCCCAAAACAAACCCTAGGATGCTAATCTACTTGCGTCATAGGGCCCCAAACGAAACCTAGGACGCTAATCTACCTGTGTACTTGGGTCCAAAACGAAACCTAGAAGCTAATCTACCTGCGTCTTAGGACCCAAAACGAACCCTAGGTCACAATCTACTTGCGTCCTAGGGCCAAAAACGAAACCTTTTAGGTAATCTACCTGCGTCTTAGGACCCAAAACGAACCCTAGGTCACCATCTACTTGCGTCCTATAGGGCCCAAAATGAAACCTAGGACACTAATCTACTTGCGCCCTAGGGCTCAAAACGAACCCTAAGACGCTAATCAATCCGCGTCCTAGAACCCAAAACTTACCTATGACGCTATCTCTTCAAGTTTCTATTGTTCAGGCTTAGAGTCGTTGACCACACCTCCAAATTGAAGGGAGTGTTAGATTATTGACTCATACACTGCCTTATATTTGTGTTTATATTTTCTTTGTTTGTTTATATTTTTGGCTTATCCTTATTAGTTTATCTTTATCTTATTTTTTATTAACTTGTCTTGTTATAAATACTTTTTATCTTATTTTTAATTCTTGTTATAAATATTTTATGACTTTCACAAATTTCTAATAATAATAATAATAATAATAATAATAATAATAAATTTTTAAAGTTGTTGCATCCACAAAAACAAAAAAAAACATGCATGTATATGAATTAGTGGTGCGACTCAAAACTACGCTAGTTTTTAAATGAAGATTGCTTACTGGAATTGTAGAGGTCTTAGGAAAAAGAACTTTTGGACTGATCTTAAAATTACGATACAAAATGAACACATTGATATGATTATGTTAGCGGAAATTAAAACTGACATCGAACCAAGTGAATCCCAGTGGCGGAATGCTGGTTTTGATTCCTTTCTTTTTATCCCGTCGGTAGGTCGGTCGGGTAGGCTCTGCCTTTTGTGGAGAAACTACAAACTTATAAACGAGAAAATCAAAATTGCTCACTCTGAGGAACGATTTGTTATTCTTGAACATCACAATTTTGAAAATAAGGTTTCTTGTAATGTTATTCTAATTTATGCACCACCGATGGAAAAATTCAAAAATGAATTCTGGGATAAAGTAATAAAATGTGTTAAAGATTCTATTCTCCCTTCCATTATTATGGAGGATTTTAATGATCTTTTAAACCCTGCTGATAAGGCAGGTGGTGTGTACCCATCCAATAACCGATTTCAAAGAATGAATAATATCTTACAAGAATGTAACTTAATGGAAATAACATCAAGAGGAAATGATTTTACTTGGCGGAAAAGAAAAGAAGGTGACAATAATACATTTGAAAAACTTGACCGTGCCTTAGCCCATTTTGAAATTATTAACGAATATAACCAAATACACACTTGGAATCATGCGTTTACTTCCTCCGACCACTGTATGATATCCATTAACCTAAATTGCGCAAAACAAAATTTTAGAAACAAACCTTTTAGGTATGAATCGATGTGGAATGAAAGGGAAGACTGTAAGAATGTTATTAAACAAGCGTGGCGCCTCTTTGTCCTTGGTAATAACATGTACAAACTCGCAAAGAAACTGAACCATGTGAAAGTTAAACTTAAAATTTGGAGCAAAGAAAAATTCGGAAATATCAATAAACAAGTGAAAATGTGGATATGACTATTGAGAAACTACAGAATGCGAACTATAGGAATTATAATCAGATCATTAATGATAAACTGACTAGACTTAATAAGAAAAGAGAGTGTCTAGTTGAGTTCCAACAAAAATACTGGAAACAAAGAGCCAAAGATAAATTCGTGGTAGAGGGAGACAAGAATACGAAATATTTCCACCGGAAAGCCACGGGAAGAAGAAATAGGAAGATGATCAATGCAATCAAGAAAAATACTGGAAACAAAGAGCTTGGTCCTGACGGTATGTCTGCTGGTTTCTTCCAGTGCCATTGGGATATTGTTGAGCCTGCTGTATGTAAGGTAGTGAAAAGTTTTTTCCATTCTGGAAAACTTTTGAGACAAGTAAACCACACCTTTATTACCCTCATCCCGAAAAAGGATAACCCAATATCGACGAACGATTTTAGACCCATTAGTCTATGTTCTACGTCATATAAAATCATAGCAAAAATTTTAGCTTCCAAACTCAATACTATTCTCCCTAAAATCATTCATCCGCTCCAAAGCGCATTTGTTCAAAAAAGAGCTATCCGAGACAATATCCTTATAGCTCACGAAGTCTTTCATGGATTTAGATCAAAAAAAGGTAAAGAAGGATATCTGGCGATCAAGCTAGATATGGAAAAAGCATATGATAGAGTGGAATGGCACTTCATTCGAGCTGTTCTGGAAAAACTCGGTTTTAACAGTAAATTTACCAATTGGATCATGGAATGTATCTCTTCCGTTTCTTACTCAATCTTAATAAACGATAGGCCTTCTAACCTTATCCTCCCGATGAGAGGTTTACATCAGGGTGACCCCATCTCCCCTTTATTATTTAATCTTGGAGTTGAGGTGTTGGCGAGAAATATCCAATTCGAATGTAACCGAAACAAAAAGAACTTTGGGTTCCCTATTACGAAGCATGGTACGCACATCCATTTTCTAGCCTTTGCTGACGATATTATTATCTTTACCAAAGCCTCGATTGGTGCTAGTTCGAAGATTTTAGAAATTCTTAACGGGTACTACTCGATTTCTGGCCAAAAAATCAATCTTCAGAAATCGGCATTCCAAACCTCAAACAACGTAGCAAACTCAACCAAAAGACAAATTCAACTTAGCCTAGGTATTAATGCCTCAAACTGCCTGGAGAAGTACCTAGGTTGTCCGATCATTAATGGAAGAGTAAACAAAAATGTTTTTGAAGATGTTATAGCTAAATCTAAACAACAGCTAACGAAATGGAAGGCTTCTACACTCTCCCAAGAAGGCAGAGTTACCTTAATCAAAGCAAACCTAAATGCCAAACCAAACTTCATTATGCAAAGTTTTATGCTCCCACCTAGCATCCACAACGAACTAGATAAAATTAATCGAGACTTTTTCTGGAATAAAGGCAGCAAATATCATCCTCTTATTAGTTGGGATAAAATATGTAGACCCAAAAAGTTTAGAGGGTCTGGTATTAGAAAATCTGAGGACATGAATAAGGTACTCCAGATGAAGTTACTTTGGAAATTTTGAATGAACCTGACAATATTTGGGTGAGAATCATTAATGAAAAATATCTTAAAGGAATTGTACTATGGAAATATACTCCTAAAGGAAGTATGTCCTGGCAGTGGAAAAAATTGATGAAATTAAGAACAGATTTTGAACTAGGATTCAGATGGAACGTTGGTGATGGTAATACAGTTAATTTTTGGGAAGATTGCTGGATTAGAAATGAACCTCTAATCAACTTCTGCAATAATTCTAAATTAATTAATAAAGAAGTGACTGTTAATCATTTTATTAAAGAAAATGAATGGGACATAAATAAGATCGAGTCGGAAATTGGTCATATACTTCCTCCTTCTATTATTACAGAAATTAAATCATACAAACTCCCGAAAACTTTTATCCAGGATCGAGTATATTGGGCCTCGGCAGATACTAGGGACTACTCAACCAAATCTGCTATTTATTCTATCTATTTGCGAAAAGGGTTTCAAAATTTTTCGAATGAATGGATCTGGAATATTGATTGTATGCCTAAGGTGAAGAACTTCTTCTGGAAATTATCCATTAATGGTCTTCCAACAAAAGAAAATTTAGAAAAACAAAAGGTCCCAGTTCCGATGAACTGTTGCCTTTGTGATCATCCTTACGAATCAGCTGATCATTTATTTTTCAAATGCCAGTTCATGTTGGATAGCATCCTTAGTACTACGATTTTGAATGCTATTTACAATGTCAACGCAACCTTGAACAAGACTGCTGTGAAGATGTTATGGCTAAAAGAAAATCTATCAGATACAGACATTACCTACCTTAGTCTTGTATGGTGGAACCTTTGGTATGTCAGAAACCAAAAAAAAAATCAATAATAAAACCCCCCAGAGTATTGACCCAATAGTACGAAACCAAATTAATGATTGGAATCAGTTAAAGAGGAAAAAATTGACCCAATATAAGAATAAAACCAATAAGAATCTAAGGAAAACAAAAAGGATCCATTGGGATAAACCAGATAAAGACTTTGTTAAACTAAATTTTGATGGCTTAAAGAAAGATTCAGGAAATTCAGCCTATGGGTTCATCCTACGAAATCACGATGCTATGACAGTTTCTCTTGGGTATGGGAGATGTGGTAACATATTGGCCCAGCATGCCGAAGCATGTGCACTTAGAGAAGGTTTGGTCATGGCCTTTGATTTGGGGATTAAAATATTGAAATTGAAGGAGATTGTCTATCTGTCATTAATTCGGTTAAACGGATTTGGAAACCTCCTTGGGAGCTAGGCCTTATTTTGTCAGATATTTCTAATATTCTTGTTGGTTTTTGTCAAGTTAGGATTCGTCATGTGTTTAGGGAAGTTAATGGTGCGGATCAGCTTGCAACGTTAGGTCACGGTTGCCTGCTGCCGGCCGTTTCATCCACGACCCTGGTTGACGATCTCATCCGGAAGGATGCCCTAGGGTGCAGAATCTCGAGAAGATGATGTACCCTAACCAATTATCTTATAGTATCAAAAAAAAAAAACATTCACTTCTGTCAATTATATAAATGTTCACAGTGACCAGCCCGGCAAGTCGAGCATTCAGGTGACAGTTAATCACAAGCTAAGGCCGTAAATAAAAACTGTCTTTTTAAACTACTGTGGGCCTCATAGTGGCCACGAAATTAAGTTAAATTAACTTTTGTTCCATGCACCCGAAAATGCTTATTGATTTTGAGGTGTCTGAGGTAATATTTTGACGTTTACCCGAAAATGTTTTTACAGGGATGTGAGTGGAAGACAGTTAAAATTACAGGGTAAATTATAAAGGATCTGGATTCTAATGAGGAAGTGTATATATGCTGCTGAGCTGGCCCTCTTTATTCTGTCTTCAGACGCCGGCCCAAGAAGCTGCTGCGCCGTTCCTTTAACGCGGGCCAGATGAGAGCGACGACTGGGCCGGCCCACATTCAGCGCGCCTGCCACTGTCTTGGGCTGTTGGGCTTCATTTGGAGCTGGAGATGAAGGAGTTCGATCGGGCCACCTTGTCTAGGCTTTTCTTTCCTACTTGTGTTTAGTTTGCCCTATCTATCTATTTAAGTCCTTAAAATCACGAGTAATTTATATATTATATTTCTTTTAACGATTAATTATGATTTTTGTATCCATCAAATATAGTTCATTTTACCATATAACTTACTATAAAATAAATTACAGCTAATCTAAATATATTTTAATTTTGATAAATAAAAAAAATTGATAAAGTTAACCCTAACTACCAAATTGTTTCATAAATATATGACTCCGTAGTAATTTTGTAATTTTCGTTTAAGGGTGTACTAAGATGTCGTAAAGAAAGGCGAGTTTGATTGGCTATGAGATAGTGTCAAAATGGAGGATCGTTTTAATTGAGCACTAGTAGCAGTGAGTGCCTTTATGTTCCATATTTCTAGATCCTTCCACCGGTAATGGGTTGACTTATGTTAATTACTTAATTAAGCAAAAGCTAAAGCCTTTTAACTAATAAGTCGCACAAGATAATAATAATATTGTAAATAAAATAAATAATATCTCCTCCTCATACCAAATTCTCACAATTTGTTATTAGCTACATGGTTAATCATGTCTGTACATGCATCCTTAATCTTTATGTACATCATCATAAACGTTTGGGATGACAAAATGAAATCATACATGCATACCACTTTCATAAAGACCATAGAGCTAAAATAATTCATTAATTATTACAACGACAAATATATAATCACACTCATCATAAGCAATATTTATCATCTACGGATGGATGGATTGACATATGTCATATATGCATGGATACATGGTAGATAAAAGTTGTATCACGACACCCCGCTTGGTCCAATTTACTAGAATATACCGTAATATATATTTTGTAATAAAAATTTCGAAAAACATATAGCTAGAATATATATATATGTTGTCGATAAAATCATAAAATCTAAAATTTGACATTTTAAAATATATAATCTTCAAAATAAAAATCGACCGTTAAAGGCACGTCGTTAAATTTACAAAACGCAGTCTTATTCTAGTGCAACTACGTTGAATATTTGGAACCTCAATGCAGGTCAACTGCGTTAAGTTGTTTCAACTTCAACCCAGACTGACTGCGTTGAGCTGATTCAAGTTCAACGCAATCTAACTGTGTTGAATTTGAAACCCTACGTAACACGAAGACGATGGCCGCCACCGCTCAACTATCACAAAGTTGGCCACTAGTGTATAACCCTAACCCGTTTCTTTGTAATATATGGTAGTGTATAACCCTAACCCGTTTCTTTGTAATATATGGTAGTGTATAACCCTAACCCGTTTCTTTGTAATATATGGATTGGAGTTAATTTGTGCATTTCAACCAATTATTAGATCTGGGTTGCTAAAGACACGGCGATAAATTTACAAAACACAATGTTTAACGCGGTGCGACTGCGTTGAGCATTTTGAACTTTAACACAATCGGCATGCGTTGAAGTTGAAACAACTTCAACGCAAACCGACTTCTTTGAACATTTTTTTTATTTTATTTTTTTATAATATAAAATGTGTGATAGCGTATTTTTATGTGATCTTTTACATTGTTATTTTCATGTGTTTTTAGTAGTTTTGCATGAGTTTAGACATTTACATTGTTCGTCTGGTTTTGCACACCCTATAAACCCCTATCAAAAATAGACAAGAAATCCACATGATGTACAAAACCGACCAATCTCTGCTTTAAATTTATAACTCACAAAATCTACTCTATATTGCAGCGAACCCACATTGTATGAATCAATCGCAATAATGAGCAAGTATTCTGAGGTCGATCTCAGATAGTAAGTTAGATGAGAATGAAAATGATCTAATATAGTATAAATCCAAAATAAGAAAAGGCTGGAAAAGAAAGGAAAGAAATCCGAAAAGGTTTTGGAAAGTTTTGTACATTCGCAATCAATTATAACAAACAAATGAATATATGGAAAGAAATGTAGTTCCAACTTCCAAGGACTTAAGATCATTATTTATACACATTAGACTCAAGATTATAGATTCTCACGTGGCATATATATATAAGGTTTAAGAGCTCAGGATGAATGTTTCTTAAATCTATGTTCTTTTACAGTGACGTCTCAAGAACATAAAGGTTCGTAGCTTAATACTATAACTTTCAAGGTAAAGAGGGAGAAATAAATAAATAAATAAACCTTATTCTCTTAATCAAGGAAACACAATTGTAAGAGCCTTAAGGGGTGTATTCAATTAAGATTTTACAGGAGTTTTTTTGGATTTTAAAAGTCTGTGGGTATTTAATATAGATTTTTAAAAGTCCATATAAATCTTTTGGTATTCAATTAGGATTTTAAATTTTCCATAAAATTTCTAGGGTATTTAAAAGTTTCTTGATTTAAAAAGAATCTACTGTTTCATTGATTTTGTATGATTTTTTATTACTTATAAACCCTATAAAAGTCTTCTCCCAAAACATAAGATTTTCACGCCAAACTACAGCACTGAAGAACCCTAACGGCCAAATCAACGTTTTTTAGCGTTTTCGAGTGCTTGGACTTAGGGTTGTGCAAAATTGACCCGGACCGGAAAACCAGACCGGTTCGGACCGCTTTTTCCCGGTCCGGTCCGGTCCCGGACCAAATCCAGTCCGGTCCCTAGTCCAGGATTTTAGGAAATTCCGGTCTCGGTCCAATTCCGGTTCGGTCCCGGTCCGGACCGGTAAACCGGGTCGGACCGAATTTATTTTTTATATATATTTTTTTATTAATTTAAATTTATATATTTTAGAAGATCATATATATTTTGTACATATTTAATAAAAATATATACTTTTTGAATTTTTTTTGTTATTTGCAAAAATATATATATATATATATATATTTATTTTATTTTATTTTATTCCAGTCCGAATCCGGTCCAGACTGGAATGGACTGGACCGCCCGGTCTGGTCCCCGGTCCAAGTTTTTAAAAATACCGGTCCACCGGTCCGGACCGGGACGGGCAATTCCGGTCCGTTCTGGACCGGATGCACAACCTTACTTGGACTCGGTGCATCGTCGGAGGTTAGTTCTTTCTCGTGTTTTCCGTCATGTTGATTGTATGGACTTCGAGTGCTTGGGTTCGTCTTACTGATCTGTCATAAGAAACTTGTGAGAGTTCCTCTCACTTTTCTCTTTTCATTTTGCGACTTATGCAGTTTCGGAAAAAACACTGTACCGTATGTACTCTTTTTTTTTGTTCATGTAGTCTCGGTATATATATATATATATAATTAGATGATTAAAGTATCTTCTGTGTTCTGCAGTGCAATTGCACTTTTTCCATATGCTTTAATATATTATATATATATTGCTATATAATTAATCATAAAATAAGTAGGCAATCGATCGAAAATCAATAGAAATTATTTGATAAGTAGGTACCTAAGCTTACTTACAATAGAAATTAAAATGTTGATGTTGGTTGTGAATTTTAATAGATTGATAATTGTATGTTATTTTTCTAGATGATTTATTTTGATCATGGATAAGTTGTTAGTATATCAACTAATTAAAAAATTTGTTATATAAACTAGTCATACTACATGGATAATTTCGTTTGGCCATGTATTAATCCGATAGAATCTGACAAAATCTGTATTAACTCTATACAGAATTAAAATATCCCACAAAATCAGCAAATTCTATGGATTATTAAAATTCAATCAAAATCTTTAAAAGTCTAGATTGAATACACCCTCCTTAGTCTTTGGAGCCGTATTGGCCTAGCCTCCCCTGCAGGTTCACTACGCCGCCCCTGCGGCTCAGGGAACCGCCCCTGCGGCTCAGGGAACCGCCCCTGCGGTTTCCTGCGGCTCAGGGAACCGCCCCTGCGGTTTCCTGCGGCTGCAGCCGGCTTTGTTGACCCTTTGACCCGTGCTTTACTCTTTCCTTTCTTCCTCCTTAAGTCTCTTCTTGGGCTCGTGAGGAAGGGTTTCAGTCTTCATTTCTCCAGTTCTCACGTCCTTCTTGCTTCTCCCTTCCTCCTTCTTGATCTTGTGCTTGGATTCCTCTTGGTTTGGAAGAGGTTTTGTGTGGCCTTGTGAGGTTGATCTTGTATGTTGTTGTTGCTGAGCTTGGGAGCCAGCCGAAGAGGTGTTTATGATCATTTCCTTTCCTAGACCACAACAGTGGTAAGCTCCATTCTTCTCTTCTTTCTTCCTTTCCTGAATTCCTCTTCCATAGCTTAGGATTAGATGTATTGAATGTATATTGATGTTAGAATGTGTATGTATATGTATGTGTTTGAATATGGAATGGAGAAGACGTGATTTGATCACGTGAAGAGTGAAAGAGAAGTTGGGACTCTACGTTCTGTAGAGTCGCCGCCCCCGCGCCTATGAACTGCCGCCCCAACGGGACTTTGTCGCCGCAGCCGCGCCAGCAAGTTGCCGCCCCGCGGCTACGGTCACCGCGCATGCGTCCTTGTGCCGCCGCGCCTGCGGTTTACCTTGCTTCGCCCCTGCGTCCCTCTTGTCACGCAGGTGCGTCTTGTCCCGGATCTACTAGAGTAGTATGGATCATTTCCTTTCCTTTCCTAGTATGAGAGTTAGTAGCATGCTAGGTATGGGTATGAAGATAGAATGTTGATGAGTATGATATCGATAGGTGTCGGTTATGGGCTTGAGGTTTATAAGTTGGTTATGATCCATATGGATCCCTTGGGTCTAGGTGTGACCCCTTTGAGTCTTATGAGATGATATCTCGTTATGCATTGTTATTAGGCAGTGTTGTTCTCCAGAGTTGGAGCTGATCGGGTTGAGACTACTTCTAAGGTTGAGGTAAGTCCATAGGACTTACTTAGTTGCCATCCTTATATTGGATGTATGTATGAGTGGTATGTGATATATGCTTGATAGCATGCATTGTGATGATTACCGACCTATGGTTTAGTGACTGCCCATTGTAGGGATATGACAACCTTGCCTTGTCATCCCGCGTGGAGACGGGGAGGTTCTTTGCGGACTGGCCAGATCTGGAAGTGGGACGGGCACCTACCGTTCTCATAGTGTAGACGGGAAAGTGTTACCAGATTACCACTATAGCTGGCAACATCCCCGAGAGGCGAGTGTTATATTCCTCGTGTCACATATATTCATATACATCTATTTATACGATTTGAGTGTTGGATGTTATAAAGATAATAAACCGGGTAAATGTGTGATAGAATGATGAGGTGTTTACTATTCCCTGATGTGTGATTGTGCTTATGCATCTCTATATATATGTGTATGGTTAGCTAATGATTTTATACCGTGTTGTAGATCATTTGTTGGTTAGGAGAGCTGCAAAGTGATCCAAGGGGTGATCCGCTGAGGGCTCCGTACACTGGGTTTATATATGGGATATTTATGATGTACGGATTTATTTTTTGATTTGTACTCAGCAGTTCTTTTGTATTTCCTTTAGATATGTATATATATATATATATATATATATATATATATATATATATATATATATATATATATATATATATATATATATATATATATATATATATACAGTTTGATGTTTTGTTTTAATCTATTTGTGCCTTGTTGTAAGATCTAGTGAACTTGTTGTTAGGCTAGGGTCAGGATCCATTGTGAGATCCTAGCCCAGTAGCGCCTCGAGTCCTACGGATTCGGGGTGTTACAAAGTTGGTATCAGAGCTTAGGTTGACAACAATGGCACTTGCAATCTGTGATAAAGGTCGAATAGATAAATAAACAAAACCTGAAAGGGGTCTGAGTTTTCAAAAGGTTTTGGTTTTGAAATGAGTACAAATGTTTTGGGATAGCGTGTACGAGAAGCCATCACCCCTCTAAAGATCTCAACAGTATAGATATATATAGATATTATGTTGTGATTGATTTGATATATATATATATATATATATATATATATATATATATATATATATATATATATATATATATATATATACATATGGCATATATATAGCCTTCTAAGTTAGGTTTATGTCCTCTGCAGATGGTTAAGACTAGAGCCTTACCTGCAGTTGGACGAGGTAGGGGTAGACCCCTTCTAGGTAGAGGACGGGGTAGGATTCCCGCTGTTGATCCACGTGCAACGGAAGAGGTTCACGAGGACGTTGCTGAGAGTGCCATTCTTGAGACTGGGACCGGTGCAACTGAGATACAGGGATCCTAGAGAGTCTAGTGAGATGACTTGGATCGTGTCTCCATGGAGGGACCAGCGTTCCGCGAGTATATCAGGCGAGTAGAGGAGGCTGCCAGAGCAGGTAGACGTGCCCCTGATCTACCAGCACAAAAGGGATCATTTGAGAGAACCCACACAGTTACTCAGGTGCCCGCTGCACACCGGCACCTGCTGCTGAGATTGCTAGAGTTACAGAGGAGTATAGAGGGCCTAGACCAGACACTTGGTTGAAGGCATTTCACCAGATGGGTGTACCCCCTTTCTCTGAGAAGGGGGGCTAGAAGGTAGAGCTATAGATCGGACATGTAGACTCATCTTTGGAGTCTATTCGATGTCCAGCAGACAAACATATAGAGTTAGTACAAACTTTGTTCAAAGATTTGGCACAGCATTGGTGGAGATCTGTACGGGGTCAGGTTAGCAGTTATGACCAGATGAGGACCATGATTAGGGAGCGTTTCTGCCCTGCCTCACTGAGGAGGGAGAAACTGCGGGATTTTGTTGAGGCTGGGTTTGAGGATGTACCAGTCTCCGAGGCCATTAGGAGATTTCAGGAGGAGCTGGCATTGCTGGGTCTAGCTGCCCCTTCTGCATATCAAAATGTATATCTTTTCTCCCGACGACTGAGGGATACTACCCGGACCTATATGGCGGGATTTCATTGTAAGTCCCTGATGGATTATCAGGACAGAGCTTCCGATTATGAGAGGGAGCGAGCTGGGCAGAGGAGATCTTCTCAGACCGGAGGGTCTGAGAAGAGACAGCGTACTGGGCAGACCAGTGGGGTTGGTTGTGTTGCTAGTGCCGGGCGAGGCCAAAGTTGTCAGAGTTATCCCTCATCTTCACCGGCTACAGATAAGGGACGTCAATGCTTCAACAGTGGTGGTTATGGACACATTCGATCAGAGTAGGCAGACAGTGATGTGCTACACTTGTGGTGGACGAGGCCACAGAGTTGTCTCCTGCCGACAGGGCAAAGCTTCATCTCAGCAGGGTTCTTCTCTTGCCAGTGTAGCGGGAGGTGGGCAGAGGCCACCTCAGCAGCAGCAGACTCAGGGACAGCAAAGAGTGTCAAACCGTCCTACGACTCAAGGATCTGCTCCTGGGCCGAGTAGAGGCAGAGGTCGTGGTGGGAGTACCACGGACACCAGAGGACCACAAGGTCGAGTTTTTGAGTTGAGGAGTGCAGAGGAGCCAACTGCACCGACTGCTACAAGTACCATTCTGATTCATGGTTTACTTGTTAGAGTTTTATTTGATATGGGTGCTACGCATTCTTTTATTTTTGATGCATGTGTTGAGCGTCTGAGTCTAGACACGACTGAGGGGATACCCTTTAGTATAGGGTTACCCGATGGTAGTAGGGTCAGAGGTACCCATGAGATTCGTGACTGTCCCATTTCTGTAGGGACCCGTGTATTACTTGTGGACTTCTTTATCATGCCATTAGTGCATGAAGAAGTCATTTTAGGTATGGATTGGATGGATAGACATCAAGCAGTGTTAGATGTAGGTAGGAGGACTATTACCCTCTCTACCGAGTTAGGACAAATAGAGGTTTTCCGAGGTTGGGACCTTGGAAAATCAGGTACGGTTATCAGTGCGTTACGGGCAGCGAGACTGATTGCACAGGGTTGTGAGGCCTTCTGGTGTTATGCCATGAAGAAGGGGGAGAGTCCAGCACTAGAGGATCCCAGTTGTTTGTGATTTTGCAGATGTTTTTGCTGAGCAGTCCAGTTTGCCGCCTCAGAGGAGTGTGGATTTTGGTATTGAGTTAGAGCCTGGTACGAAACCGATCTCGAAGGCCCCATACCGGATGACACCTGTTGAGATGTTAGAGTTGAAGAAACAACTCGAGGAGTTGGCTGAGAAGAGTTTTATCCGCCCTAGCGTATCTCCATGGGGAGCACATGTCCTCTTCGTACGGAAGAAGGACGGATCGTTGAGATTGTGTATAGATTACAAAGAGCTGAACAAGGTGACCATCAAGAACAAGTATCCATTGCCTCGTATTGATGATTTGTTAGATTAGCTTCAGGGAGCGACTGTATTCTCCAGGATTGACCTGCGCTCAGGATATCACCAACTGAGGGGGAGAGAGCAGGATGTGCACAAGACAACATTCCGGACCAGATATGGACACTGCGAGTTTGTAGTGATGCTATTTGGGCTTACGAATGCCCCAACAGTCTTTATGGAGTTGATGAACAACATCTTCATCGACTTCCTTGATCAGTTTGTGGTAGTCTTCATTGATGATATTTTGGTGTACTCTCGTAGTAGAGAGGAGCATGCAGGACAGCTAAGGACTGTATTACAGGTTTTACGGGATAGAGAACTTTATGCTAAGTTCTCTAAGTGCGAGTTCTGGATGTCAGAGGTAGCATTCCTGGGTCATGTTGGTTCAGCTGAAGGAATCAAGGTGGATCCGGCAAAGATAGAGGCAGTAGCAGCTTGGACGACACCGACAAACGTCAAGGAAGTACGTAGCTTTCTTGGCCTAGCCGGTTATTACCGACGCTTTGTGGAGGGATTTTCTGTGATTGCCCGTCCACTGACGAGTTTGCTGAGGAAGACTACCAGATTTGTATGGTCTGATCAGTGTATGCAAAGTTTTGAGGAGCTGAAGAGACGTCTGACTTCTGCTCCTATTTTAGCACAGCTATAGGGTACATCTGATTTTGTGGTTTATAGTGATGCATCCAAGACAGGTTTGGGATGTGTATTGATGCAACGAGGCAGAGTGATAGCATATGCGTCTAGATAACTGAAGACGTATGAGGAGAACTACCCAACTCATGATCTGGAGTTGGCAGCAGTAGTTCATGCACTGAAGATATGGAGACATTACCTGCATGGTGCTACATGTCAGATCTTCACAAACCATAAGAGTCTGAAGTATATTTTCACGCAGCGGAAATTGAATAACCGCCAGCGTAGATGGCTTGAGCTGATCAAGGATTTTGATTTGGAGATTCTGTACCATTCGGGGAAGGCGAACGTTGTCGCCGACGCCCTAAGCAGGAAGACGCCTCGAGAACAGGCGATTGCGAGGTTGACAGTTCAGCATCAGTTACATATAGATCTGATTTGGCTGGAGTTGGACGTTCAGTTTCCTAATGAGGACGCCCAACTGAGTACCTTAGAGGTTTTTCCTGATCTGTTGAGTGAGATCCAACAGAAGCAGGAGACCTTCCCGACACTGACGAGGATCCGAGAGAGGATGTCCAGGGATGAGGCACCACAGTTTCTTATAGGAGCAGATGGAGTGATGAGATGCCGTGGTCGCGTCTGTGTACCCGCTGATGCAGAGTTGCGCCAGAGGATTTTACAGGAGGCTCACTATACGCCTTATTCAGTGCACTCGGGTACGAGTAAGATGTACTAGGATTTGAGACATTCATATTGGTGGGGAGGGCTGAAGCCCGATGTGGCCAGACTTGTGGCACAGTGTGCGACTTGCCAGCAGGTCAAGATCGAACATTGCAGACCTGGAGGTGAACTCCATCCACTTCCTGTTCCACAGAGGAAGTGGGAGGACGTCACCATGGATTTTGTGACTGGGCTGAGATCGAGCAAGAGTTTTGATGCCATCTGGGTTATAGTGGACAGACTGACGAAGACGGCACGTTTTATCCCTATCCGGGAAACGTGGCCAGTGAGCAGATTTGTTGAGGAGTACACTAGGCAAATAGTGAGACTCCATGGTGTACCGAGGACAATCGTCTCAGACAGAGATGGATGATTTACCTCGAGGTTCTGGCAGCAGATTCAGACTGCCTTGGGGACGAGTTTACACTTCACGACTGCTTTTCATCCTCAGACAGATGGTCAGTTAGAGAGGACCATTCAGACACTCGAGGATATGTGCGAGCTTGTGTGTTGGATTGGGGACAAGTGTGGACGGATCATCTCCCACTAGTTGAGTTCTCATACAATGCATCTATTGAGATGACCCTATATGAGGCACTGTATGGACAGAGATGTCGTACTCCGTTATGTTGGGATGAGCCGAGCAGTGTTAGTGGGTTGACACCTGATCAGATTCAGGATGATGTGGCTCGTGTAGCACTGATTAGAGAGCGGATGCTGACTGCACAGAGCCGTCAGAAGTCTTATGCAGATAGGAGGCGTAGACCCCTAAAGTTCAGAGTGGGAGCCCATGTGTGGCTGAGGGTGTCTCCGACACGAGGTGTTAGATTTGACATTAAGGGGAAGTTGAGCCCCCGATATGTCAGACCGTTCGAGATTCTGGATTGGGTTGGGAGCGCAACATACAGGTTAGCTTTGCCTCCGAGATGAGAGGGTGTTCACCCTGTGTTTCACGTGTCTCAACTGAGGGAGTATATACCAGATCCGAGACATATTGTGAGTTATGATGATTTGGTGGTTGAGCCGGACCACACTTTTGTTGAGCACCCTATTGTAGTCCTAGAACGAGGTATGAGACGCCTGCATTCGAAGGACATTCCTATGTTGAGGATACAGTGGTCGAGTCGAGGACCTGATGAGGCTATCTGGGAGACTGAGGATAGTATTCAGAAGAACTATCCAGAGTTCTATGCCGAGATAGATGTACCTGTAGGATCGATGAGTAGATCTTAGTACTATCTTGGTGAGTGTTGTGATTACATGCTTATATGCTATGATGTGTTTATTTTCGTACTAGCTATGATATGATGTGTGATCTTATTAGATCTTGTTGTGCTAGTACGATTACTGTTTATAGCTGGAGATGGCTCTTTCCTCCATGCTATTGTGATACGATTAGGATTTAGCTGGAGATGGTTATTCCTCCATGCTATTTTGGTGGACATAGTTTTGCTGGAGTTGTTTTCCTCCATGCCTTTCTGTTATGAGTATGATACGGCTAGAGATAGTTTTCCTCTATGCCTTTATGATGTGATGATGATATGGCTAGAGATGGATTTCCTTTATGCCTTGGATAGTGATGTTGTTGCTGGAGTTGATGATTTCCTCCAAGCTTGTGTTTGAGGTTATAGAGAGAGTTATACCTCGGCTTATGAGTCCGAGTGGTTTGAGGATTTTACAAGTTTCGGGACGAAACTTGTTTTTAGGGGGGTGAGGTGTAAGAGCCTTAGTCTTTGGAGCCGTTTTGACCTAGCTGCCCCTGCGGGTTCACTGCGCCGCCCCTGCGGCTTCTGGCGTTATCCGCCCCTGCGGCTCAGGGAACCGCCCCTGCGGTTTCCTGCGGCTGCAACCGGCTTTGTTGACCCTTTGACCCGTGCTTTACTCTTTCCTTCCTTCCTCCTTAAGTCTCTTCTTGGGCTCGTGAGGAAGGGTTTCAGTCTTCATTTCTCCAGTTCTCACGTCCTTCTTGCTTCTCCCTTTCTCCTTCTTGATCTTGTGCTTGGATTCCTCTTAGTTTGGAAGAAGTTTTGTGTGGCCTTATGAGGTTGATGTTGTATGTTGTTATTGCTGAGCTTGGGAGCCAACTGAAGAGGTGTTTGTGATCATTTCCTTGTCTAGACCACAACAGTGGTAAACTCCATTCTTCTCTTCTTTCTTCCTTTCTTGAATTCATCTTCCATAGCTTAGGATTAGATGTATTGAACGTATATTGATGTTAGAATGTGTATGTATATGTATGTGTTTGAATATGGAATGGAGAAGACGTGATTTGATCACGTGAAGAGTGAAAGAGAAGTCGGGACTCTACGTTCTGCAGAGTCGCCGCCCCCGCGCCTGTGAACTGCCGCCGCAGCGGGACTTTGTCGCCGCAACCGCGCCAACAAGTTGCCGCCCCCGCGGCTACGGTCACCTCGCCTGCGTCCTTGTGCCGCCGCGCCTGCGGTTTACCTTGCTTCGCCCCTGCGTCCCTCTTTTCACACAAGTGCGTCTTGTCCCGGATCTACTAGAGTAGTATGGATCATTTTCTTTCCTAGTATGAGAGTTAGTAGCATGCTAGGTATGGGTATGAGGATAGAATGTTGATGAGTATGATATCGATAGGTTCCTGTTATGGCCTTGAGGTTTATAAGTTGGTTATGATCCATATGGATCCCTTGGATCATTTTCTTTCCTAGTATGAGAGTTAGTAGCATGCTAGGTATGGGTATGAAAATAGAATGTTGATGAGTATGATATCGATAGGTGCCGGTTATGGCCTTGAGGTTTATAAGTTGGTTATGATCCATATGGATCCCTTGGGTCTAGGTGTGACCCCTTTGAGTGTTATGAGATTGATATCTCGTTATGCCTTGTTATTAGGCCGTGTTGTTCTCCAGAGTTGGAGCTGATCGGGTTGAGACTACTTCTGAGGTTGAGGTAAGTCCATAGGACTTACTTAGCTGCCATCCTTATATTGGATGTATGTATGAGTGGTATGTGATATATGCTTGATAGCGTGCATTGTGATGATTACCGACCTATGGTTTAGTGACTGCCCATTGTAGGGTTGTGACAGCCTTGCCCTGTCATCCCGCGTGGAGACAGGGAGGTTCTCTGCGGACTGACCAGATCTGGAAGTGGGACGGGCACCTACCGTTCTCATAGTGTAGACGGGAAAGTGTTACCAGATTACCACTACAGCTGGCAACATCCCCGAGAGGTGAGGGTTATATTCCTCGTGTCACATATATTCATATACATCTATTTATACGATCTGAGTGTTGGACGTTATAAATATAATAAACCAGGTAAATGTGTGATAGCATGATGAGGTGTTTACTATTCCTTGATGTGTGATTGTGCTTATGCATCTCTATATATATGTGTATGGTTAGCTAACGGTTTTATACCGTGTTGTAGATCATTTGCAGGTTAGGAGAGCTGCAAAGTGATCCAGAGGGGTGCTCCGCTGAGGGTTCCGTACACTGGGTTTATATATGGGATTATGATGTACGGATTTATGTTTTGATTTGTACTCAGCAAATCTTTTGTATTACCTTTTGATATGTATATATATATACAGTTTCAATCCATCATAGTCCAAAGTATAAATAATTCTCTAACTACCTTGGAAGCACATAAGGTTTCTAGCCAACAATTCTCATATCAAAACCTGAAATTAATTCAATCCAGCAAAACCTAAATTCAAAATAAGAAAAGGTAATAAAGAAAGTACCCAGCTTTATTAAATCTTGAAAACAAATTGTCTTCCACTTGTAAATTTTCAACAAAACTCTAACAAACTAAAAAGACTAGATCTTCCTCTAACAAAACTAAAAACTAGCAATGGTGAAAACTAATGGAGAAGAAAGGTAGGAGAAGAATTCTCCTTTCTAAAACTAACCTAAACTAACTTCTTTCTCTTCGGTGGGATCCTTTCTCCCCAACTTCGCACTCTACTGTTATAACCTAAAACCCGTTGAAAGACGTGGGTTGGGTTGAAAGTCCGAAATAAAATAAAATCCGACGCTCAGGGAAGAAATCTCAGTCTGGATCTCGGCCGAGATGGGTCAATGTCGGGGTCGAGATTTCGACTTCGAACTTCAGCGTCATGAGGATCTCGGTCTGGTCATCCGAGATCTCGGCCATTTTACAACAAAAACTCCAAACCTCGACCGAGGTATGTGGATCTCGGCCGAGATGCTCTTCAGTCTCGGGCACTTCGTTCGTTTGCTCCAAATTCGTCGTCTTCTCCTTTCCTATGCTCGTATGACAGCTCCTAAGCATCCACTCCGAGGCTTTATCCTCAAATGCATCGTTTTAGCTCCAAAACACGCCAAAATACCTACAAAGAAACCAAAAGCGTGTGTAGACATCTATACTTGCGAAGTAACACTAAACAAGCATAAAAGACACAAACTAAGGCTAAAACATGCATGTGGAGAGGAAGCATGTGTAGACATCTATACTTGCAAAGTAACACTACCTAAATGCTCGACTAAACTAGGTCGATAAATCATGTTATCATACATCTTTACTAGAGCTTATTTGCATCAAAGAATGTCTACTCCCGTTTGTCTCTTGTGCTTAGGTGATTTTAGGCCTATTTGGAGCATAAAGGACATATCTAAGGCCCAAGGAAACAACCACCTCATCATCAAGGCTGGAAGCATGGAAGGAAACAACCAAGGAAAGCCTCGGAGAAAAATATGGAAGAAGGCTATGAAATACATGAGGAAAGTCAAGACTCATTATGGAGATGCAAGTCCATAGGGTCGAGTACCTGTGCAAGCTCTACTGAAGGCTCCCCTTCACTCGCACAAAGAAGGAGGACTAGACTCAAACCTAAAAACTTAAGCTCTCCCGCAAAAGAAATGAAGTAGAGACATGAAGCCACTCGACCCGAAGAGTCGCTCGATTGAAGATCAAAGAGTGACTCGATTGCCGAGTGAGTTAGGCTGAAGACATGTCACGCCACTCATGTGTCAGTTGAGTTAGGCAAACCACTCGATTAAAGAGGAAGACCATGTCATCGACTTACTTTTCAACGTCAGTCGAGTGGATATGGGGATGACTCGATCGATGTGTAAGTCCGTTACAACAACTCGCCCACGTGACGACAGTTACTAGAGAATCTTTTATGTTGAGGTTGGCGATCCGTGCGTAATTTCATCTGATGTTAGCCTTTTTAAAGGGATTAGTTGAATGTAATAGACAACAATTCACTACTCCACAATTCACTTCTCTAAAATTCTCTCTTTAGATTGGAGCAAGTCTCCTTACTTTAGTTTAGAGGTTTGAAGTATTTGGAAGAATTCTTCCGACATTCTGCCGAGTTGTGTAGTTGGATCAAGCTGGATAATTTTCAACCCCCAATTATTTGTTTGGTAATCCCGATTCTGTTAGTTCTTTGATCACAGTTCATCATTTTTCCCTCTCTTGTCAAAGAGTTGAACAATGAAAATAGATTGATTCGATGTGTGTATTTGAGATTGTTGCAGGTTCACTCATCATGAGTGAGTAATTCCATACTAGGGATTGGGGTGAAAATTCCAACCCACAGCTATGTATTGCTTAGATTTGTTACATTGCCTAGAATTATGCGAGTATCAAAGCATGATAGTAAGCATATATGCACTTTGTTTAGTTCTTAAACATGATATTAATATATTATGTGTTGATAATTGGTTGCCTAGTATGAATAAGACTAATAAGTGATTTCATAATCTAGTGATGCATGTGTTGACGCCTATGATTCTAGAGTTAGTATTTCAATTACTCCAATAGCAAACACAATGTGAGGAATGATTGATTGCTTACTTGTGAAGTGTAAATCTACTGTAGATCAATCTAATTTATGCTTGTTAATAGCAAACACCATGTGCGGCTTGTGTATCTTGAATTGAACCCTAGTTTGAGACCGTAGTTGACTAACATCTTGTTAATAGAAAACACCATGTGACACTTGATGTTGGATTGACTAGCATGCTTAGCTTTACATTTGCCTATACATGCATACTACCGTTTAGTCATCATTAACTTGAGCACAAGTCGAACGAGAAATACATAACTTAACCTATTTTTTTTAAGTAATAGTGCATGCATCACTATGATCATTCAATGAATAACCTTAAAGATAATTATCACAAATTTAAATGCACAACTTAACCTATTTTTTACATGTTAAATTCATTTTATATCACAAATAAATATCAATTACACGATTACAAAGAACAAACTATTTATATTTTCAATTTAGCACGAGGAGTACATATTATCAATGCTAGTTTATATATAGACGCACAAGTGATATTATTGTGTTGCACGAAATAAATAAAATTAAGTGAAACCGAATTGTACGGTATAACTACACGAGCATATATATTATATGTGCGTAAAGAATTAAACAAGAGAAATATAGAATTACCAAATTAGGTAAATACTTTTTCCGTATTGATTGTAGTTACCAAATAGACACGGGTTCAATTACTATGTAAACAAATACTATCATATATAATAGTTAAATCACAGATGTTCATATATTAATATGACGATTCATATACATCCTTATTTATCACCATAACACTTGTTCTTACTGAAACTCAACCCTATATATATATAGGGTTAGGATTCGGTAAGAACTTGTTTTACGGTAAGAAATAAGAACACATATAGATCGTCAGATTAAAACATGGACGTCTCAGATTAATTGTCTATAAAAGGAATCATTCGTATCAAATTTACTGTATCAATCGTTATTATGGTAACGATAAATATTCAAAAATAATATGTTACTTATATGAAAACCAAGTAATGTGATATTCCAGTTTAATGTGCATGAGTATTCATTTCTTCTCGTTTGAAAAAATTCAAATTCCGTCGGAGATTATATCTTGTTAAAGTTATGTTTTCTACTCGTGCATGTATCGTGCATAATTCAAAATACTCATGCAAGTTTTGTATAATGAATTTATGTTGTAACTGTCAGTCGTGTATAGAAATAGCTCATTTCTAGTTCAAATGCTTGCACGTGTTTTCAAGTTCATAATATAACATATTGAATTGAAATGTATGGCCTACTTATACTCATTAGCCATAAGCACAACTCGTGCAATCACTTTGAAATCACAATGACATGAAACCCATGCATTTTCCGTCATGCACGAGTCGGTGGAACTTATAAGCAACACGAGTAGACTGGAAAACGACATGTATAGTCATAAGCACGATTACAAAAGCAGCGCGACAATCCGACTCAAGCACGAACACATTTAATGTTCACGAGCTGATAAATTAAGAAAGTGTATATTAAGTAACTCATATGGAAACAACAATATTTCATTAATTATCCTCTCAATATACTAACACATCATGTCCGTCAAATGAACTAAATCGTGCGGTTTAAAATTGTTCTCATTTCTTACCGTAAAACAAGTTCTTACTTGATCCTAATCCTATATATATATAGGGTCATGTTCGGGTGCGAACATATTCTTGTGTAGAGACTAGAGAGTAGGAACCTCTAAGAGGCGTCTAATTAAAAAAATGAACGTTCAAGATTTTGGCGCATCGTATCAGTTCATGAGCGTGATTCGCAAGATTAAAACTAAAAAATCCAGTTGTAAATAAAAGATTCTCAAATTTGAAACAAAATATTGTCAGCTCCAATCAACATTCTATATATATTGGCCGTCTTTAATATTTCGAGCGTAATATGTGTATTTTTGGCAAAATATGTTCCTACTATTGTTGTGAGTTGTCTAGATTTCGATCGAATAACTTGTATTCCGATTAGAATGTGTAGTTAATCGCTTAATATGTCTATTTCGAGCGTAATATGTGTATTTTGGGCAAAATATGTTTCTACAACTGTGAGTTGTCTGAATTTCGATCAAAATAATTGTATTCAGGTCAAATTGTGTAGTTAATTCGTTTAATATGTTTATTTCGAGTGTAATGTGTATTTTGGGCAAAAATAAGTTTCTACTGCTGTTGTGAGTTATTTGGATTTCGATCGAAATACTTGTGTCCGATCGTAACGTGTAGCTAATTTGTTTAATATGTCTATTTCAAGCGTAATATGTGCATTATGTGCAAAATATGAGTTTGTGTTTGTATTTTGTTGACATAATTAGAAATATTCTATTGATAAATAAGGTATGTTATTAATTGCTATAATATTTTTTAGAACTCTTCCATATTTAGTTTGAAATCTGGATCATTCATTATATTAGATCATGTGGCTACAATAAGTTTCTATTTGATCTTACTTCTACCCCCCCCCCCCCCCCCCCCCCTTTAGGAACATGTAAGAACCATTATTACGGTAAGAAATCAGAACACTTAAGGATTGTCGGATTAAAACGTGAAGGGCTAAAATTGATTTGCTATATAAGGGATATTTTATTCACAATTTATTAACACATGCATGCTTATGGTAAGATTATATACTCGGATATAATATTTTGCTTGAATAAAACTATATTAATGTGTTATTTTCATTCATGTATTTGTGTATTTTTTTTCATGTTCATGCACATTTAGTTTAATACTACGAGTTGCACTATTAAGTTTCATTCAATGCGCGTTTAACTTCTTCATAATGTGAGTTGCAAGATTTAGTTTCATATACTATGCACAATTAGTTTCATATTTCAAAAGTTAACAAGCACAACTGTAATATATTGAGTAATTTACTATGCACGTTTAGTTTCATTCATGCACATTTAGTTCCATTCAACACATTAATTAGCGTGCACTTTAACAGTCACTTAAAATATTATGCACGACTATCACTTTAAATATTATGCTCGATATGTGCAACAAGCCATTGAATTTATTTTTAGTCGGGTTATTTGAATAATATTTTTTCAATCGTATTACATAGAAATATTAGTCGTGTGTATGCAACGTGATAATATAATGTTCATGCCTATAGAAGTTCACACATGTTCTATTAAAATACAATATTAATTAGGTAATAAATGTGATTTAATAACATTTTAGGGAATGAAATCTAAACCATCATAATAAGAAAGTAGATAATAATATTTTTAATAGGCAATTTAAGTATATAATAAAAGGCTCATTACAACTGTTAGATTCTAACCCTATATATATATATAATTGTTGATACATATTCCTTAGATTTTCAATCATATTTCTTACTTGATCGATCATTTAAATTTGCTAATTGGTTACTTAACCCACGATAAACAAAGAAGATAACTTGCAACTCTCTTCTATTTATTGACTAGGTCAAATTGATTTATGTTGAAATTCATACAAATATAGTCCGCATGATTCGACATTCGTTTAATTGATTTTGTCACGATTGTGAAATGTCTTTTATCTTTTTAGAGAGCAAAAAATAAGTATATACCTAATGCCACACTTTTCCTCATACTTTTAAATAGATTTTGACAACTTCAAACCAATCATCCAAACAAATAGATCAAATTTTAGCCATATCCAACCTAAATCTAGACCAAATTCAAAAACTTATATACCATACAAAAGCATACAAAAGAGTTGTAAAGTAAAAGTAGTAGTTATGTTTATGTATTATACCGATATTCGTTTCGTCTACATGTCGCGAAGATATAATGTCACCATCATTTCTACATGTCGCGAAGATATAATATCACCATCATTTATACCCCTGTTCGGCTCATACTAGTAGTTTATGTAAATTACCATTCAATCACCTATAAACTCATAATCTATCACTAGTTGGTTGAAAAAAATTGATAAATTCAACCCTTTCAATTGTTTAATAACGATAAACTACATGTATCCGAATGGACCCTATACGGAATACGTGAGTGAGGCATCCGGCATGGTATTTTATATTAATTAAATTGTTTACGTTAGATTCATACCCAATACGTGATAAACTACATGTATCCGAATGGACCCTATACGGAATACGTGAGTGAGGCATCCGGCATGGTATTTTATATTAATTAAATTGTTTACGTTAGATTCATACCCAATACGTGAATTACATGTATTGATTTGGTTTATGAGTTGTGGCATCTTTGGACACCCAATGAAACGACGAAACGTGGATGCCTAACTCTCCTTTGGGAAACACATACTCAATTTCATTTTGTGACACACAAATATCTTGTGCCCACCTTTCTCCCTAGGAGATATTTTCTCACTCCTGCCCGTCCATCTGCCCGATGCTCTTTTAGCCTCTCAAATCAAAACATGGTTTAAAATCACGCGCTCCCCACCTCTGCCCCTTACATTTCCATATACTTACTTTTATATTCTATTACTCCAATCACCAACTTTCCTCTATAAAATTATGCATCATTACAAAAATACTTTCTTCTTCAAATTAATCCAATTAAGTTTTAATTTCACTAAAACAATATCAACCTATAAAAACGTGTGATGCTATTTTATAATATGTTACCTTCAAATTTAGATTTTCACGTACTCACACAACTAGCAAAGGGTATGAGTCATTTTAGTGACACATGACACGCCTACATCGGTACATGTATTTTTTTTTTAGGTTAAAGGGAGGATCGGAGTCTCCGCGCAAGTGTATAAAATAAAGCTCAAAATAACTAATTATACAAGTAAATTCAATATTTTTCAAAATTATTATATATAATAATTAAAAAAAAAGGAGAAAGTAGGAGTGTGAAGACTGAAGACATGTCCTAAGTTGTTTGTTACGTCTCTTTGTGCAGCCACAAAGCATTGCTTCATTTTCCACCAAACGTATTTGATTATTTGACATACTGAAACAGGTAAATGTAAATGATAGTTAATGCAAAAAATAAAAATATTAATGACTGACGTTGAAGTCTATATTAATACTTATATATGCCACGATTCGTTATTAGCACTTGTTAACCACTAATTGGCAGGATTGAATCGATTGATTAACAATATTAAAAAAATATTAAAAACTGAATGAAAATAAAATATAAAAAAAAGTAAAAAGGGCAGTTAGTTGATTAGCTTTAACCAAAAAAAAATGATTATCTGAGAGCCGTCCAAAGCATATGAAGTAGTTTAGTTTAAAAAAACAAGTAAACGACAAGATATTAAAAATAATGAATAGGTGGAGTGCCACCTAAGAAACAAAAAATTGTGGACCGTCGGATTAAAATTGATGAACATGCGTACGTAGGTGCGATACCGCCCTTTACCGCCATTCACCGCTTTCAACACAATCCTATGTAATACAGATTCAAGACTATCAGATTCAAGAAAATAAACAAATCGATGGGAAAGACTGATATATATATTATTCGCTCATAAATAATTATCGTTTTAATTTTTTAATTTTATTAAAATAATTATTATTAATATTTTACACATTTATTCTTCTAATTATGATTATTAATTATAATTTTTAATAAAATAAAAGGTAAAGAAATTATTAGGATATAAGAGTATATTTTATAATTTTCTTAGTAAGTTTAAAAAATATTAAAATGAAAATTATTATGAATTAAGGGAGTAATTGTTTGGTAGGAATAGATTTGTGGATAAATATTCATCGTGAATATACCAAAAAAACAAGTTAATAACAATTAAATAAATTATAATAGAAATAGGTATATTTTTGACCAAAATTATTAAAAGATAACGAAAATTTTAAAACAAGTTTTCTCACAAACCCTTTAAAAGTCTCTTAAAAATATAATTGTCCAAAAATTTCTTCCACTCCGATCAAACCCCTGTTATCTTCCAAAATTTCAAAATAAATCTATAAGTACCCACCTTAAGTTTTTGTGAGAAAACTGAAGAAATTAAGCACACAAATAAGGTACGATTTTGGCTATTGGGTACTTGTGAAATATAATAATAGTTGAAATAAAATAAAAGTGGTGCGTAGCAATGCAAGTAGGAAGTGGCATCTTCCCAAAATATCTACCAATTTAATATTGTTTAATCACAGTTTAATCCATGAAAACTCTTGTTTCAACTGCATTATTATTACATGTAAATGAGAACCAACCATATATTCTACTTTAACATATCATTCTTAAGACTTAATGCCCCGACATCACTTCTTCTTTCTAACAAAGTTTAATAATATTAGTCAAATGACTTGTAACTGTTTTTTTGTCATCAAAGATACTTCACTCGTCTCGGGAATTATTGTTTAACATGATTCCGAGTATTAGTTAAAAATAGAATGACCTGTGAAATCTGTCAAAAAAAATGTGAACGAGTTATTAGACAATTGAGATGTTCGACTTGATAAAGAAATAAATGTGTCTAATGTTAACAAGTTTAGATAGTTAACAATATTGAAGGAGAGTGTACAGATGTAGGAAAGAAAAATGTCTCACATCTATAACACATTATAGGTAAGACTACTATATAAATTTATGTGTTACTACCGAAAGAATTGTGTCTTTTTTCCTAATGTGAAATTACTAATTATGCTACAAGACAATTAATACATATGATATGTATCCGATGAAATTGCGTAGTCATAACGTTTTGCTAGAAGTCAACTATGACTTATGTATTTTATATTATAAAAGTATTTTGTTAATATTATCGGGTCGTACGAGATCATTCTCATTGTTTTGATGGACTAGATCTAAAATAAAGGAAATAATATAAATATATATATATATATATATATATATATATATATATATATTATATTTGATATAATAGGAGAGTATATGTGTGTTATATAATGGAGTGTTATCTTATAATAAAATATATTATTATTTATGAAATAATTTGATCCGTAAATATTATAAAAGACGGGTTTTATAAGAGAAATTCGAGCTAAAATTAACTACCCTAATTTGAGTCCTATCGGTTACCTTCAATACCAGATACAAGTGATCGGTGATTGAAAGCCCAAATGGTTGTTAATAATATCATATTAAATTGGTTTTTGAATTGCAAATGTAACTCATTATTTCAATTAAGAATTGAATCAAGTTATTAGTATACAAATTCATTGAGATGTTGAAACAAAAAGCAAACGGGTGTTTTTAGTTCATTTTTAAGTTGGACAATACATCACAAAGGCAATGAGATTGTCAGTTGTAATTTGCTAGCTTCCATCGCCTTTTGCATGCATAATACGGTTCACTTGCTTTCTCCCTTCAATTTTCTTTTTATGTCTTCGCATTCCTGTATTAGCATTCAAATATCGTAAGCGATTCAAATCTATATCCGGATGGACCAACTAGACAATTTGCATTTAAGACTATCGAATATCTTCTTTAAAATAACATTTCACACATCAAGAGGTATACTATTTTACGATAATGTATCTAATCGATTAGACATGCGATCCTTTTTCAAAAGTTTAGGAAAAATTAATTCTTAAAATTCTGTTTTACGCGTCAAAGTTAAAGCAACTCCTTCTAATGTCAATTGATTTTAGGAAGAAACCTGTATGCTTGTGTTGTCAGGCTCACATGAGATATACCCTCTACGTTTTTTACTCGAGACGGATAAATGAAAAGTTAATAATCTTCTCGACTCCATTTGAAATTCATATATGTATTATCTTTCTTCATATGTTAAAACGGGTTTAGTTACGGTGAAGTTCTAAAAAATCTTCACTTAGGATTGAATGAATCTTGACTATTAAATGATAATCCTATGGTTCAATTAAATTTATCATCTTTTCAAATCTTTTTTTATATTCAATTACCATTTTATTGAGTTTGATTTTTTCTATAGGATTTTTTGAACTTCCCTAGAGTTATTTTAGAGGAACAAGACCAGTTAAACATATGCATAGACTTATAGAACAAAAAAAAAACCTAAAACTTTGATAAAAAAAACGCACTAGTTAATGTACCCCAGATTTTAGATCCACAAAAACCTTTTTAAACTTCAACCAAGATTCACAAATAAACTCTTTCTTCGGTTAATTCTCTCATCAAACCAAACAAATATGGTCTCTCTCCATATGTAAAACCCTTTTGCTTATAAATTCTCAACTTGTTGAAACAAAAAAAGGAAAAAACCGTCTTCCGGAGAAGTTTGTACTATTAGAAACCTTGTAGATGAGGATACGAACATCTATGTCATCAAATCCAAAAATCTCGCTAATGAACACACTCTCCTTTCCAATAACAAAATCAAAAGCATAAAAAACCCAAACATTCAGCCCCATATCCAGAGCACGGACGTACATCCTCAAAGCCTATCCCAAAACACCAAAGATCTTTGTGTTGCACACATCTATTCATAAGTTAGTTTTGTTTTAAACCCTTTGTGTTGCCATTGATGGCCAAATATCGGTTTTGGAGATGTTTTTCTCAACCTAACCCTCGAAGCAAAAGGTTGTGGCGATTGTGATTTGTTTATTCTTGGAGAAGCCAAAAGGGACTCATAAAACGACTCCAATCTAAGACCCCCTATGACAAATCCGGAAAATGGGCATACACTCTCAAACGATGTCCAAATCTCAATACCTCTCATGGCATATCTGAAGAAATTCGACATATTCAATATTCCATCAAAGGAAGAATATTGAGCGGCAATGGATCCGGAGTTAGAAAACCTAGAGATGCCCATTTGGCCTCTACTACTTCCCTTCGCAATGAGGACCAATGTGAAAGGTTGTGCTATCTTTTGCCGCTGGTGGCAATAACGTGGAGGCCCTTCAACCCTCGATAGTTAAGATTGTCCGATGGTTCTTTAATGATAAGCAATTTTTAAGAGCATTTTCTCTTATTTGAACAAAGTTTTCTGATAAGAAACGTCCAAATCTTGGATCTTTTACAGAACAAAACCTAAAAAGAAGAAAAAGAAAAAGGAAGTCAAATTAGATTTCGCTTCTTCTTGTACTCACGTTAGAGTACAAAGCAGTCTTCTATTTATCAATTTCTCATTCGTGATGCAGCTAATCATGGAAGTTTTACCGAATAGTAAACAACAACCTCCCCCACAAGTGTGACAGGAATAGATGTAGTATATTCGGACATCGAATTCACAAGGACCGCGCGTTTGTTTTGGAAGTAATTAATAGACAATTATGCTTAGTAAAAGAGGGAAGAGAGAAAACAATGTTTTTTTGGTGAAACAATGATAAAAAGAAAAATAAGGGAAATCAATTATTATTTTATGCAAATAATGGATGGAGACGATATAAGGAAACAAGAATCCTAGCTATAATGAATTGAAATAGTATTGCATATACGAGACTCATGAACATCGATATATGAATATTGCAGGTAACCGTCTAAAATAGTCTTTCTCATAGACAAACAAATACCGTGCTTTCCAACTCACGTATCCCTCAATCAAGCAGTTCGAAAGACCAAGTCATCCAATTACGGCTTATCCCCATATCAAAGTAGTATAAGATATTTTGGTTAATCGACATCACATCTTTATTTTTTTTTTAAAAAAAGCAGATCTTTCACAAGACCCACACAAATAGAGTCAACGGGAGCAACAATTGTTACAGTTAGACTGGTTAGTATTTCTATCATTTTTCGTTTATTTACAAGTTTTAATTTTGGATTCAATTTATTTTAATTGATTTTGTGGCACAAAAATATTTTCAAAAACAATATTTCTTCACCCTCGGAGTCTCACCATGCAATCAACCACCGCCACCGCCATCTTACCGCCATCACCACAACACCGTCACCGACGTCGACTACCTACGCTGCCACCAACAGCTTTTCGACGCTGCCACCACCGTCGGTCGAAGTCTCTCTTTGCCGAACACCTCCCACCGCCGGATCTCCTTACCGGTAACCACCACCCACCACTACCTTCATTGCCACCACTCTATACCACCATTGTTACTCCAATAGCGCTTCATCGTCATCCTATCACCCCCAGTCCACCACTGCAATCCTTTCAACTTCTAAACCCCTTTCCAAATACTTGCCTCCACCTACCACCACCTCTCTCCGTCGCCAAAACACCACCACTGATAGCATGCTTTTATGCTATCTTTTGTATAGTTGTTTTCTTGTGTTTTTAGGTAGAATTGCATGGGTTTAGGCATTTACTTCTTTACTAGGACTTACTTGCATCAAAGAATGTCTACTCATGTTTGTCTCTTGTGCTTATGTGATTTTAGGCCAAAAGGAGCATCAATGAACGCAAAAGGACTCAAGAAAACAACCCTTGCCTCATCGTCAATGGAAGAAAAGAAAGGAGAATCAAAGAGAAGCTTCGGCGCATTAAAGGAGAAGAAGGAATGGCCAAAAAGATCATCCGGAGATGCAAGTCTCAGAGGTCGAGTCACCCGTGCAAAATTACTCAGGGTTCCCCTTCACTCACACAAAGAAGAAGGAAACGACTCGGACTCTAAGATTTAGGCTCTCCCAGGATGAAGACATCGAGCCAAGGCGGAAGACATATCAAGCGTCTCTCAAGTGGCGGTCGAGTCATCCGACCCACTCGACTCATGAAGACGATAGTGTCACCGACCTATTTTTCAACATGGATCGAGTCACATCTAGGCCGACATAATGCATGTGTTGTGCGGTTGTAAAAAACTCGCCATGTGACGACGGTTACAAAAGATTCTTGGAGCTGATGTTGGCAATCCTTGCCATTCTTGGGGGATATCTGTGCCAAATTCTACCCCTTCTTAGCCTATGTAAAGGGAACATAGCTGTATGATCAAAAAAAGGAACTAATAAAAATAGTCACATTTTACACAATTCTCTCTTATTTCTCATTTTCGGAGCCGAGTCTCCATAGCTTAGGGCCGAGTTGGCCGAGTCCGTCCGAGTTGTAAGAAGATTGTGCCGATTTGCGCTTGAGTTGAGTTGAGTCATTTAGGGATGGATTACTACTTTCCTTTGTACTTTGGTAACTCTAAATCACTTTTAATTCATAGATTCATCTCTTTCTCTCTTGATCTCATGGTTTGCGTTATTGTTGTGTTTTCCCCACTCAAAATGAATGAGTAGTGCCATACTAGGGATTGGAGTGTAAATCCTAATCCAAAGCTATGTAGATTTGTATCGTTACAATACCAAGATTTTTTGTTAGTATCAAAACATGATAGTAAGCATATAGGAGGGCAAAGCCGATTCGAATACTAGATCCATGCTTAGACTAATTTGAAAGTCGGATGCTAAGTTGGCTTAGATTGTTCCTTTGACACTTTGTTTAGCTTCTAAGCATGATTTTATGTGTTGATAATTGACGGGCTAGTATGAATGAGACTCATAAGTAATTTCATAATATAGTGATGTATTTTTGTAGACGCCTATACTGCTAGGATTGGCATTTCAATTATTCCAATAACAAACACCATGTGAGGAATAATTGAATGCTAAGTTATGATGTGTATGTCCACTCTAGTTCTTATTATTTAATCAACCCAATAGCAAACACCATGTGAGGTTTGATTACTTTGTATTGACCACTAGTTTGATACCATAATACTAGCATTTTATCAAAAGCAAACACCATGTGAGGTACTATGTTGGATCGACTAGCATGCTTAGGCTTACATTCATCTATCACAAGCATATAACCGTTTAGTATCATTTCCATGATTACTTGAGCAAATATTTCTCACTCTTTGGCATTATAATTGTGAGAGCCCTAGTCTTTCGGACCGAGATTGGACCTTAGCCGAGATTGGCTTTGGCCGAGATTGGCCTTTCCGCACCCGCGGGCACGACTGCCGCCCCAGCGGGTTTCCGTCCCTGCGGTTTCCGGCGGCTGCAGCCGGTTTTGTTGACTCTTTTGACTTGTGCTTTACCTTGCCTTACTTCTTTCGTTTACCTTGATGAGCAAGGGTTTCATCACATTTCCTAATCCAGTCTCACGTCCTCCTTGCTTCTCCCTTTCTTCTCCTTGATCTTGTTTTGGATTCCTTAGAGTTTGAAAAGAGTTGTGTGCTTTGTGGTTGATGATGATGCTAGTGATGTGTATGTTGAGCTTGTGAAGCCAGCTGAGTTGTGCTTGTGCTTTTGCTTGCCTAGACCTTCAGTAGTGGTAAGTCTTCTTCTCCTTCTTCTCTTCCTTCTTCCTTTGTTTCTTCCTTCCCTAGCTTAGGATTAGATGTATTGATCATAGGGTGATGTTGGAATGTGTATGTTGTGGAATGTGTGTGACTTTGGACTGGAATAGACGTGATTTGATCACGGGAAGAACCGAAGAGAAGCCGCGGGATCACGTTCTGCACTGACGCCGCCCCCGCGCCTGGAAGCCGCCGCCCCTGCGGAAGCCGTGCCACAGCGCCCGCGCCAGCGCCTGCGTCGTGCCTGCGTTTGCCTGCAGCTTTATCACCGCTCTTGCGGTTGAGTTCCGCCGCGCCTGCGGGTTGCTTGCTCTGCCCCTGCATCCCTTGTTTTACGCAGGTGCGTCTTGTCCCGGATCTACCTAGAGTTAGGTAGATCCTTTCCTTTCCTAGTATGAGCGGTAGTAGCATGCTAGGTAGCGGATGTTGATGAGTATGATATAGTTATGCCGGTTACGGCTTTGAGGTTTACGAGTTGGATATGATCCTTATGGATCCCTTGGGTCTAGGTGTGACCCTTTGTGTGATAGGAGTTTGATATATATATGTATGCCTTGTATAGGCCGTGTTGTCCTCCAGTTTGGAGTAAAATGAGTTGAGGGTTGATCCAGTTGAGACGACTACGAGGTTGAGGTAAGTCCGTAGGACTTACTTAGTTGCCATTCCTTTATAGGATGTTGTGCATGAGTGGTGTTTGTTATATGCTTTATAGCATGCGTTATGATGGTCACCGACCTATGGTATATTGCTTGCCCATTGTAGGGCCGTGATAACTTGCCCTTTCATCCCGCCGAGAGTCTGGGAGGTTCTCTGTAGGCAGGCCAGACCTGGTAAACGGTTCGGGCACTCCCCATTCCCTTAGGGTACACGGGGTAGTGTTCCAGGCACAATTCCAGCTGGTTATTGGACCCAAAGGCGAGGGTTATTTTCCTCGTGTCACATATGTTTATATGGATATTTATATACGAGTTGATTGCTGGACTTTATAAAGATAATGAACCGGGTAAATGTGTGAAAGCATGATGATGTGTTAAGATTTCTGATGTGTGTTTGTGCTCTACCATCTTCCTATATATGTTTATAGTTAGCTAACGGTTTTATACCGTGTTGTAGATACTTTGCAGGATAGGAGAGCTGCAGAGTGATCCAGAGTGGGTGATCCGCTGAGGGCTCCGTACACTGGGGCGTTATCGGGGATATGAGTTCTTTTGTTATACAGTATGGTTTTGTTTGTACTCAGCGGTATATTGTATTACCTTTTGATATATATATATATATATATATATATATATATATATATATATATATATATATATATATATATATATATATATATCAGTTTCATGTTTTGTTTTAATCTATCGGTGCCTTGTTGTAAGATCAGTGAAATTGTTGTCAGGCTAGGGTCAGGATCCACTGTGAGATCCTAGCCCAGTAACACTCCGAGTCCTACGGATTTGGGGTGTTACAAAGTTGGTATCAGAGCCAAGGTTGACAACAATGGCACTAGTAATCTGCGATAAAGGTCGAATAGATAACTAAACAGAACCCGAAAAGGGGTCTGATTTTTCAAAAGGTTTTGGTTTTGAAATGAGTACAAATGTTTTGGGATACCGTGTACGTGAGCCATCACCCCTCTGAAGACCTCGACAGTATAGATATATATAGATATTATGTTATGATTGATTTGATATATATCTATACATATGGCATATATATAGCCTTCTAAGCTAGGTTTACGTCTTCTGCAGATGGTTCAGACTAGAGCCTTACTTGCAGCTAGACGAGGTAGAGGTAGACCCCCTCTAGGTAGAGGACGAGGTAGGACTCCTGCTGGTGGTTCACATGCAGCGGAAGAGATCCACGAGGAGATTGCTGAGCGTGCCGTTCTTGAGGCTGGGAACGGTGTAGCTGAGGGACAGGGGCCACAGAGAGCCCAGTCTGGGGAGTCTGATCGTGTCTCCATGGAGGGACCAACCTTCCGCGAGTACATTAGACGTGTTGAGGAGGCCGCCAGGCCAGGTAGGCGTGCCCCGGATTTGCCAGCACAAGAGGGATCATCTGAGAGATCCCATGCAGTTACACAGGTGCCAGCTGCACCGGCACCTGTCGTTGAGATTGCTCGAGCTACAGAGGAGCATAGAGGGCCTCGACCAGACACTTGGTTGAAGGCTTTTCATCAGATGAGAGTACCCCCTTTCACTAGGAAAGTAAGGCTAGAGGTGGAGCTCTGGATAAGACATGTAGACTCAGCTCAGGAGTCTATTAGATGTCTAGTTGATAGGCAGATTGAGTTGGTGCAAACTCTGTTAAGAGATTTGGCACAACACTGGTGGAGGTCTGTACGGGTACAAGTTACTAGTTATGAGCAGATGAGGACTCTGATCCGAGAGCGTTTCTGCCCTGCCTCGTTGAGGAGGGAGTAACTGCGAGACTTTGTTGAGGATGGGTTCGAGGATGTACCAGTCTCAGAGGCCATCAGGAGATTCCAGGAGGAGCTGGCATTGCTGGGTCCAGCTGCAACTCCTGCAGATCAACATGTGTATTTGTTTTCCCGACGTCTGAGGGATACTACCCGTACCTATATGGCGGGTTTCCACTGTGAGACCTTGGTCGATTATCAGGACCGGGCTTCTGATTACGAGAGGGAGAGAGCTAGCCAGAGGAGAGCTTCTCAGACCGGAGGGTCTGAGAAGAGACAGCGGACTGGGCAGACCAGTGGTACTGGTGGAGCTGCTGGTACAGGGCGAGGCCAGAGTCGCCAAAGTCTTCCTCCATCTGCACCGGGTGCAGATAAGGGAGTGCAGTGCTTCAACTGCAGTGAGTATGGGCATATGAGATCAGAGTGTACGAGGCAGTTTGTGACCTGCTTCACTTGTGGCAGACCTGGTCACAGAGCTACCTTCTGTAGACGAGGGAGAGCTTCATCACAACAGGATTCTTCTCCTGCTAGTGCAGCAAGAGGTGGGCAGAGGCCACCTCAGCAGCAGCAGCAGAGTCAGGGAGAGCAGAGGGTCCCAGATCGCCCTACGACTCAGGGATCTGCTCCTGGGCCGAGTAGAGGCAAAGGCCGTGGTGGGGGCACCACTGATACCCGAGGCCCACAGGGCCGAGTTTTTGAGTTGAGGAGTGCAGAGGAGCCAGCTGCACCTACTACTACAGGTACCATTCTAATTCATGGTTTACCTGTTAGAGTTTTATTTGATACTGCTGCTACGCATTCTTTTATTTCTGATGCCTGTGTAGAGCGTCTTGGTTTAGATACGGTTGAGGGGATGCCCTTTATTATAGGGTTACCCGATGGTGGTAAGGTCAGGGGTACCCGTGAGATTCACGGCTGTCCCATTTCTGTAGGGACCCGTGTGTTACTAGTTGACTTCTTTGTCATGCCGTTAGAGCATGAAGAAGTCATTCTAGGTATGGACTGGATGGATAGACACTCTGTAGTTTTAGATGTAGGTAGGAGGACTGTTACCCTCTCTACCGAGTTAGGCCAGATAGAGGTTTTCCGAGGTTGGGACCTTGGAAAGACAAGCACAGTTATTAGTGCTATACGGGCAGCGAGACTGATTGCACAGGGTTGTGATGCCTTCTAGTGTTATGCCATGAAGGAGGGGGAGAGTCCAACTGTAGAGGACATCCCAGTTGTTTGTGAGTTCACATATGTTTTTGCTGAGCCGTCTAGTTTGCCGCCTCAGAGGAGTGTGGATTTTGGCATCAAGTTAGAGCCTGGTACGAGACCGATCTCGAAGGCCCCATACCGGATGGTGCCTGTCGAGATGCTGGAGCTGAAGAAGCAACTCGAGGAGTTGGCTGAGAAGGGCTTCATTCGCCCTAGCGTGTCCCCATGGGGAGCACCTGTCCTCTTCGTACGGAAGAAGGACGGATCACTGAGGTTATGCATAGATTATAAAGAGCTGAACAAGGTGACCATCAAGAACAAGTATCCTTTGCCGCGTATTGATGACTTGTTAGATCAGCTTCAGGGAGCGACAGTGTTCTCCAGGATTGATCTGCGTTCCGGGTATCACCAGCTGAGGGTGAGAGAGCAGGATGTGCATAGGACGGCATTCAGGACCAGATATGGACACTAAGAGTTTGTAGTGGTGCCATTTGGACTTACGAATGCCCCAACAGTTTTTATGGAGTTGATGAACTATATCTTCATCGACTTCCTGGATCAGTTTGTGGTGGTTTTCATTGATGACATTCTGGTATACTCTCGCAGTGGAGAGGAGCATGTAGGACATCTGAGGACTGTATTGCAGGTTTTGCGGGATAGAGAACTTTATGCAAAGTTCTCTAAGTGTGAGTTCTGGATGCCAGAGGTAGCATTCCTGTGTCACATTGTATCCGCCGAGGGGATCAAGGTTGATCCGGCGAAGATAGTGGCAGTAGCTGCATGGACTACACCGACGAACGTCAAGGAAGTAAGTAGCTTCCTTGGCCTAGCCGGTTATTACAGACGCTTTGTGGAGGGATTTTCTGTGATTGCCCGTCCACTGACGAGTTTGCTGAGGAAGACTACCAGATTTGTGTGGTCTGATCAGTGTACGCAGAGTTTTGAGGAGCTGAAGAGACGTCTGACTTCTGCTCCTGTTTTGGCACAACCAGAGGGTACAGAGAATTTTGTAGTATACAGTGATGCATCCAAGCTAGGCTTGGGATGTGTGTTGATGCAGCGGGGCAGAGTGATTGCATATGCGTCTAGACAGCTGAAGACGTATGAGGAGAAATACCCGACTCATGATCTGGAGTTGGTAGCGGTAGTTCATGCACTGAAGATCTGGAGACATTACATGTATGGTGTTACATGTCAGATCTTCACAGACCATCAGAGTTTGAAGTACATTTTCACGCAGCGGGAATTGAATAACCGCCAGCGTAGGTGGCTTGAGCTGATCAAGGATTTTGATCTGGAGATTTTGTATCATCCGGGGAAGGCGAACGTTGTCGCGGACGCCCTGAGCAGGAAGACGCCTCGAGAGCAGGCGATTGCGAGACTGACAGTTCAACATCAGTTGCAGAGGGATCTGATCTGGTTAGAGTTGGACATCCAGTTTCCTGATGAGGATGCCCGGTTGAGTACTTTAGAGGTTCTACCTGATCTGTTGGGTGAGATCCAACAGAAGCATGAGACCTACACGACCTTGATGAGGATCAGAGAGCGGATGTCTCGGGATGAGGCACCACAGTTTCTTCTGGGAGCAGATGGAGTATTGAGACGCCGTGGTCGCGTCTGTGTACCTGCTGATATAGAGCTAAGGCAGAGGATATTACAGGAGGCTCACTGTACACCTTCCTCAGTACATCCAGGTACGAGTAAGATGTATCAAGATCTGAGACGTTTATATTGGTGGGGAGGGCTGAAGCCCGATGTGGCCAGATTTGTGGCATAGTGTGCGACTTGCCAGCAGGTCAAGATCGAGCATTTTAGACTTGGAGGTGAGCTCCATCCACTTCTTGTTCCACAGAGGAAGTGGGAGGACGTCACCATGGACTTTGTGACTGGACTGAGGCTGAGCCGGAGTTTCGATGCCATCTGGGTCATAGTGGACAGATTGACGAAGACGGCACGTTTCATTCCTATTAGGGAGACGTGGCCGATGAGCAGATTAGCAGAGGAGTACACTAGGCAGATAGTGAGACTCCATGGTGTACCGAGGACGATCATCTCTGATAGAGATGGACGATTTACCTCGAGGTTCTGGCAGAAGATTCAGACTGCCCTGGGGACGAGTTTGCACTTCACGACTGCGTTCCATCCTCAGTCAGAGAGGACCATTCAGACCCTAGAGGATATGCTGCGAGCTTGTGTGTTGGATTGGGGGCAGGTGTGGACGGATCATCTCCCACTTGTTGAGTTCTCATACAACAACAGCTGGCATGCATCGATTGGGATGACCCCATATGAGGCACTGTATGGACAGAGATGTCGTACCCCGTTATGCTGGGATGAGCAGAGCAGTGTTAGTGGTTTGGCACTTGATCAAATTCAGGATGATATGGCTCGAGTAGCATTGATCAGAGAGCGTATGCTGACTGCGTAGAGCCGTCAAAAGTCTATGCTGATAGGAGGCGTAGACCTCTTGAGTTCAGAGTTGGAGCCCATGTGTGGCTGAGAGTGTCACTGACACGAGGTGTTAGGCGTTTTGGCATTAAGGGGAAGTTGAGCCCCCGATATGTCGGACGATTCGAGATTCTGGATCGGGTTGGGAGCGCAGCTTACAGATTAGCCTTGCCTCCGAGATTAGAGGGTGTTCACCCTGTGTTTCACGTGTCTCAGCTGAGGGAGTATATACCAGATCCGAGACACATCGTGAGTTATGAGGATTTGGTGATTGAGCCGGACCACACTTTTGTTGAGCATCCGATTGCAGTCCTAGAAAGAGGTATGAGACGTCTGCGTTCGAAGGACATTCCTATGTTGAGGATACAATGGTCGAGACGAGGACCCGAGGAGGCTACATGGGAGACTGAGGATAGTATCCAGAGGAACTATCCAGAGTTCTATGCCGAGCTAGGTGCACCAGTAGGCACCGAGCAGGTCTTAGTACTAGCTTGGTGAGTCTTATGTGCTTACATGCTTATATGTTATGCCGTGTTTATTTTCGTACTAGCTTGATATAATGTGTGATCTTATTAGACTTGTTGTGCTAGTGCGATTGTTTATAGCTGGAGATGGTTCTTTCCTCCATGATATTGTGATATGTTATGGTTTGGCTAGAGAGGGTTTTCCTCTAGGCCCTGGATAGTATAGTTTGCTGCTGGAGTGGATGAGTTCCTCCATGCTTATGTTTGAGGTTATAGAGAGAGTTATACCTCGGCTTGTGAGTCCGAGTGCTTTGAGGATTTTTACAAGTTTCGGGACGAAACTTGTTTTTAGGGGTGAGATATGAGAGCCCTAGTCTTTCGGACCGAGATTGAACCTTAGCCGAGATTGGCTTTGGCCGAGATTGGCCTTTCCACACCCGCGGGCACGACTGCCGCCCATGCGGGTTTCCGCCCCTGCGGCACAGGGAACCGCCCCTACGGTTTCCGGCGGCTGCAACCGGTTTTGTTGACTCTTTTGACTTGTGCTTTACCTTGCCTTACTTCTTCCGTTTACCTTGCTGAGCAAGGGTTTCATCACATTTCCTAATCCAGTCTCACGTCCTCCTTGCTTCTCCCTTTCTTCTCCTTGATCTTGTTTTGGATTCCTTAGAGTTTGAAGAGAGTTGTGTGCTTTGTGGTTGATGATGATGCTAGTGATGTGTATGCTGAGCTTGTGAAGCCAGTTGAGTTGTGCTTGTGCTCTTGCTTGTCTAGACCTTCAACAGTGGTAAGTCTTCTTCTCCTTCTTCTCTTCCTTCTTCCTTTGTTTCTTCCTTCCCTAGCTTAGGATTAGATGTATTGATCATAGGGTGATGTTGCAATGTGTATGTTGTGGCATGTGTGTGACTTTGGATTGGAATAGACGTGATTTGATCATTGGAAGAGCCAAAGAGAAGCCGCGGGATCACGTTCTGCACTGACGCCGCCCCCGCGCCTGGAAGCCGCCGCCCCTGCGGAAGCCGTGCCACAGCGCCCGCGCCAGCGCCTGCGCCGTACCTGTGTTTGCCTGCAGCTTTGTCACCGCTCCCGCGGCTGAGTTCCGCCGCGCCTGCGGGTTGCTTGCTCCGCCCCTGCGTCCCTTGTTTTACGCAGGTGCGTCTTGTCCCGGATCTACCTAGAGTTAGGTAGATCATTTTCTTTCCTAGTATGAGCGGTAGTAGCATGCTAGGTAGCGGATGTTGATGAGTTTGATATAGTTATGCCGGTTACGGCTTTGAGGTTTACGAGTTGGATATGATCCTTATGGATCCCTTGGGTCTAGGTGTGATCCTTTTTGTGATAGGAGTTTGATATATATATGTATGCCTTGTATAGGCCGTGTTGTCCTCTAGTTTGGAGTAGACTGAGTTGAGGGTTGATCTAGTTGAGACGACTACGAGGTTGAGGTAAGTCCGTAGGACTTACTTAGTTGTCATTCCTTTATAGGATGTTGTGCATGAGTGGTGTTTGTTATATGCTTTATAGCATGCGTTATGATGGTCACCGACCTATGGTATATTGCTTGCCCATTGTAGGGCCGTGATAACTTGCCCTTTCATCCCGCCGGGAGTCTGGGAGGTTCTCTGTAGGCAGGCCAGACCTGGTAAATGGTTCGGGCACTCCCCATTCCCTTAGGGTACACGAGGTAGTGTTCCAGGTACCATTCCAACTGGTTATTGGACCCAGAGGCGAGGGTTATATTCCTCGTGTCACATATGTTTATATGGATATTTATATACGAGTTGATTGCTGGACTTTATAAAGATAATGAACCGGGTAAATGTGTGAAAGCATGATGATGTGTTAAGATTTCTGATGTGTGTTTGTGCTCTAGCATCTTCCTATATATGTGTATGGTTAGCTAACGGTTTTATACCGTGTTGTAGATACTTTGCAGGATAGGAGAGTTGCAGAGTGATCCAGAGTGGGTGATCCGCTGAGGGCTCCGTACACTGGGGCGTTATCGGGGATATGGGTTCTTTTGTTATACAGTATGGTTTTGTTTGTACTCAGCGGTATATTGTATTACCTTTTGATATATATATATATATATATATATATATATATATATATCAGTTTCATGTTTTGTTTTAATCTATCGGTGTCTTGTTGTAAGATCAGTGAAATTGTTGTCAGGCTAGGGTCAGGATCCATTGTGAGATCCTAGCCCAGAATTTGGAGAATTAATCCCAACCCCTAGTCGTTTCCATACTTGATTTTACATTTCCTTATTCCTCCGTTTTTTACTCGACTGGGTCAAAAGCTACAGGAGTTCCACTCGATCCAAGTTATTAGGGTGACTCGACTTGAGTTGCCCGGGTGACTCGATTGAGGGTACTTGACACCTTTTCACTCTTGAAGTGTTTGTAAGTCGACCACTTGGTCGCAACTTCTTATTTTATTTTACAACACTCACACACCTTCTTATACGTCTTCCTAGAGTAAGGAGAGGATAACATAGTCCTTAGGAAACGACTTGACCGGGATTTCTATATATTTACGGTGATGCGACCCTTCTCTTGGGGGTTATATAGTCTTTCCTAGCGGATGTTCATGTCATTCATGTACATTGACTAGTTGATACCGGATTGACAACAAGTTTTTGGCGCCGTTGCCGGGGACTATTGAAGCTGAACCTTACTTGTGTGAAGTTGACTATAAGTGATGCAGGAGCATCTTGTAGCTTAACTTCACCACCCTAGAAGAAGAGACCAAGTAAGTATATGATCACGTGGAGAGCTAGGAAGAGATATATGCAGAGATTCCGGAGATGGATCAAGTTGCATAGATCCCGACTTGTACACCACGGGACACATGCATGGAGACAACGACAAGGGGGCATGATCACATGTTCAAGATGCAAGGAACGAGTGGAGCTCTTTATGCACAAGAGGAAGCGTACGAATGCACCTCCATGCATGTTTGGAATAAAGACGAAGAGAAGTTGACTATCTCGAGAGGAAGGTCAAACATATGTGGAGATGAACATACGAAGAGGAGCCCGAGGTCCGTGTGTGCATAATCAAGAGATGACCGGCTGAGGTTTACGCGAAGAAGGACGGGATAGGAAAACCAACGGCCGAGAGCTTGTTGATCAAGATGAAAGCCGAGATCCACGTGAGGAAGGCCTGGAGAGAAGAGACGACGACCGAGATTCACATGACGGAGGCCGACACATGAGAGGAGACCGGGATCAGCACAAAAATGATCGAGATTGGAGAGATGTTCTTGAAGAAAGCTTGCGTGAAGAAGGTTGAAAAGGAGGAAGGTTTTGGGCAAATATAAGTGGCTAAATTAAGCCCAAACTAAATCTTTTATTTCATCCCATAGTTGGACTTCTTTTTTTTATGGGGTTGCTTTTAATTGTTCTGTTTTGGGCTTTTTAGATTAGATTTTTAGCCCCATATTTGATCATATCTTTTTAAGATTTGATCTTATCTTCTTTTTGTTTGAGCTTCTAGGATTAGATTCTCAACCCATAGATTAGATCTTATCATAGCTGGACTAGGAAAAGCCTATAGCTTATATAAGGCATAGAGGTTGGACGTTTTTTACACACAGTTATCAATAAACAAACACTTTTGAATACTTTCAGTATTTACTCTATCGTGGATTTGAAAACGAATAGGTGGAATCATATTCAAAGAGAGCGAGTGGATTCTCGTTCGCCAAACAGCTTGGGCTGTTTTGAGTTGTGTCACTTGGATTAGCAAGTGGTGCTCTTAATCAACTTCAAGCGACTTATCATACTTTGGGGACAATCGTCTTCCCCTTTCTGTGATATTATAGCGGAATGGTTTTTCAATCATTCCTGGTTGTGTGTTAGGGCCTTAGTTTCCCTAGTGTGCTCCAGGTTGCTTCAAGAGTTCGACCAGATCTATCCAGATATAATCCATCCCCATCATTGGACCACACGTCCGTCTTCTACACTCCATCTTCACGTCTTTTTCCGTATTCTTCTTCATCGAGTCTTGGTGTCGAAATATCAAGGCAACCAAATGGCTAACCTGAACCCTTTGGTTTGACTCACCCCTAGATCGGCCCCTCAAAACCAGTTTTCCCGAGTCGAGCCTCCCTGATCAAGCCGAGACCGATCGGTTTGTCTGTCTTCTCATCACCGGTTCTCACACTCGAACCGAACCGAGATTGCCACCACCAAACCGGAACTACCTTATGGGCTCTAGCCACCACCGGTCCACCTCCGTCAGACCACCGTTGAGTCACCACCGAGCTTTGCTGTTGCAGGCATTGTAAACGCTAGTAGGGTTTGATCTTTACGTTTTCTTTTGCTCCAAGTTATACAAAAAATGGAAGAAATAATGAGTCAGTTGAAGCAAAAAAAACGTTGCTTGTTGAGTAAGTTACTGAGTTACTACGGCTTTTCATATTGTTTATAGTTCCCGACTTATACATATTTCTTCAGACTTGTACATATCCCTCTTTGTTGCCTTAACCATTTCCTATCTTATTTTTCAGGCTACATATGTCTTTATTTAAGACTTTGTTTTTGGTTGAGAAATTGCAAGCAGGTCTAGTTTTGCTTTTTCCTCGATAACACCACTTAAAAAGCCATTTCCCTATTGACATATGAGGTTGATCATCTTATTTGATTGTAATTCTTGAAAGCATTTGACCTGTCTTTGCTTTGAGGTATAACTTGCAAATTTACAATGATCTTCTCAAACCGGCTAAGAGAAGTTGTGAGACAACGGGTACGTGAGGGGTTAAGAGAGATACACTTGTGAGGGGTACCTTTCTAATTTCACTAACCTTAACGTGTTTGCTTGTTTTGAGTGATGTCTACTTCAAGAACGGAGACTGAGCCGATTCCCATAGAGTTGTGGATTACGAAGACATGATGACGTGAATCATGGACAAGATAGACGCTTTGGAGACACGAATGGATGAGAGAACGCCACCTAGGCACGATCCACCACTTCCACCTCCTAGACTCCAACCACCTCGAGCTAATCCAAGACTCATGCAACCAAGGATATTCATAAGGAGAGAGTTGGATTTCGAGGAAGAAAGATGAAGAACAACCCATGCTAGAAACTGAAGTCTACTCCAAGACCAAGGTAAAAATACCATCATTTGAAGAGAAGTAGTATGCTAACTTGTACCTTATTTGGGAAGCAGAGGTAGAACAAATTTGGAGCTGTCATCAAGCTCCAGAACTTAAGAAGTACATTACGCTGCCCTAGAATTTACTGGTTATGCTTTAATGTGGTGGAATAACTAGTTGAAGGAAAGGAGAAGAGTTTTGGACACGGATATCATCACTTGGGAACATATGAAGGCTATTATGAGAGCTCGTTTTGTCACATCTTATCATGGGAGATATCTACGCCAACGGCTAGAGAACCTGAAGCAAGGTTCTATGAGTATGAAATAAGCTTATGCATCCATGCTCACGAGATAGATTTATATGCATATTTTAACCTGGCATATCTACTACATGGCAGGAAGCTTAAGGCACGGACCCAAGATCGACGAGCCCCTCAAGCCTGGAGAGGAGGTTCTAGTCGAGATCTCGGCCGAGATCCAACCAGCATCATCCGAGATTTCTGAGGCTCTACGAGTTCAGTAACTGCGCCTGCACCGAGCAAGACTCCTATCTCGACGCCTCAGGGAAATGATTCTAACTCTACTACTAGAGTTAGGGATATCACCTGTTTTAAATGTCAAGGAAGATGCCATATAGCTCGAGAATGTCCTAACAAGAGGACATTGATCATCAAGGACAAGGGGCATTATGGGTCAGATTTTGACTCGTAAGAAGAAGAAGAGGAGAAGCCGGCGTTAGTAGGTGAGAGGGAAACTGCAAAAGACGACCTTGAGATCCCATTCACTGAGGGATTATGTCTCCATACGAGTAAGATCGTTCCTGACTCTTGCCTTGCTTTAAGTGCTTTAGATATTGTTTCTCCTGAGATTGTTATTGTTGAGCATGTTCGAGATATATCTGCTGAAATTTCTAGTCATGATTAGACTTGGGCATCCCCGGACACGGGCCGGACTCGGACCGGGCTCGCATAAAATTTTTACCCGTTTTTGCGGGCCGGTCTCGGGCCGAGCCCAGACTTCAGGCCTAAGGTCTTGTCCGTACCCGCCCGGAGCGGGCTTCGGGCCGGGCAGGCTGGGCCCGTTTTTTATATATATTTTTAAAAAAAAAATAAAAATTGTAAATATTAAAATATAAAATAAATAAAATTATAACACATAATTCAAAGTACCTCAATGGTCGTGAACATTTGAACCTTATCTTGAGGTATCGGGTTTGATTTCTATTATTCACATATATATATTTTTACATATTTAAATTTAAAAATAAATAAAACGGGCTTTTGGGCCGGGATTAGCGGCCCGGACGGGCCTGCAACCTTGCCTGTACCCGCCCGACGGGCTTAGCAGTCCGGCCCGGCCTGCCTTATGTGCCATACCCGCCCGTTTTCACGGGAGGGTGGGCTGGGCAGGTTTGCCCGCGTTTGCCCAGGTCTAGTCATGATATAGAGATGTCTGAGTGCTTAGATGATAGTGTTATTGCTGAGATTATTTTGCCTCAATCTATTTGTTTTAATGATGACATACTTCCTGCCATGAATGCTGAAATTAATTCATCTTTTTCAGTCCATATTGATGCTAGTTTACCTAATGATTCACTTGCTGATTTTGTTGACCACCAGGTTGAGTTAGTGGCATTGAGCCAACTAGTGACGTTACAGGGAGGGCCAAAGTTGATGCCAAATTTCGAGGCCTATGGGAAGCTACGGAAGCATGTTATATTTGTTCCCCTCACCCCTTAACTAATGTTAATTTCATTGATTGTGTTGTCATTAAGAGAGCTTTAAGCATTCTACCTTTTATAGATGATCAAAGGGAAAACTTGTTCCATACTCGTTGTTTGGCCTAGGAAAGAGTATGTAATATGATCATTGATAGTGGAAGTTGCAACAACTTGGTTAGCAATGAGGTTGTTATCAAACTGCAGCTAGGCACCGTTCAACACCCACGGCCTTACAAGCTTGGATGGATGAATGAATGTGGAGAAATCGGGATCAACCGACAGACCAACATCACGTTCAAGATTGGCGCCTATGAGGACACAATGTTATGTGACATTGCGCCTATGCATGCTTACCACATCTTACTTGGATGACCTTGGGAGTATGATAGAGATGTCACTCATAAAGGGAAAACTAACTGATATTGTTTTATATTTCTGGGCAAGGATTTCATACTCATGCTCATGTCACCTACGGCAGTAACTGAGTACTATGAAAAGAAGAAGATCAAAGAGGAGGATACTAAGAAGAAATCCTAGATGATCACAAATGCAGGAACCACTAGGACCCCACGTTTTGATCCTTTTTCATGTCTTGTCTACAACTATATTTGCAAGGAATTTTTATCCTCCATGCATGAGATTGGTATGGTTGAGAGTCTCATTGGGACACTCAGGGACATTCACAGGTCACAGTGGGAGATGCCGATTGAGCAGGAGACACCGCCCCAACAAGAGATGACGTCGCAACAGGGATCAAACCAAGACATCTCGGATTTGTGGTCGAATCATTTTCAAGAAAGGGAGGATGATGTAGGGGCATCTTGTAGCTTAACTTCACCACCCTAGAAGAAGAGACCAAGTAAGCATATGATCATGTGGACAGTTAGGACGAGATATATGCAAAGATTCAGGAGATGGATCAAGTTGCATGGATCCCGACTTTCACACCACGGGACACATGCATAGAGACAAGGACAAGGGGGCATGATTACATGTTCAAGATGCAAGGAACGAGTAGAGATCTTCATGCATAAGAGGAAGCGTAAGCATACACCTCCATGTGTGATTGGAATAAAGACCAAGAGAAGACGACTATCTTGAGAGGAAGGTCAAGCGTATGTGGAGATAAACATACGAAGAGGAGCCCGAGGTCCGTATGTTCATAACCAAGAGATGACCGGCCGAGGTTTACGTGAAGAAGGCCGAGAAAGGGACACCATTGGCCAAGAGCTTGTTGGTCGAGATGAAGGCCGAGATCCACGTGAGGAAGGCCGGGAGAGGAGAGACAACGACCGAGATCCACAAGACAAAGGCCGAGACATGAGAAGAGACCGGGAACAACACAAAATTTATCAAGATTAGAGAGATGTGTTTGAAAAAAGCCTGCGTGAAGAAGGTTGGAAAGGATGAAGGTTTTGGGCTAATTTAAGTGGCTAAATTAGGCCTAAATTGGATCTTTTATTTCAGCCCATAATTGGACTTCTTTTTATATGAGTTCGCTTTTAATTGTTTTGTTTTGGGCCTTTTAGATTAAATTTTCAGCCCCAAATTTGATCATATCTTTTTAAGGTTTGATCTTATCTTCTTTTTGTTTGAGCTTCTAGGATTAGATTCTCAACCCATAGATTATATCTTATCATAGCTGGACTAAGAGAAGCCTATAGCTTATATAAGGCATAGAGGTTGGACGTTTTTTACACACAATTATCAATAAACAAACACTTTTGAATACTTTCAGTATTTACTCTCTCGTGGATTTGGAAACGAATATGTGGAATCATATTCAAAGAGAGCGAGTGGATTCTCGTTCGCTAAACAACTTGGACTGTTTTGAGTTGTGTCACTTGGATTAGCAACTTGGTGTTGTTAATCAACTTCAAGCGACTTATCATACTTTGGGGACAATCGTCTTCCCCTTTGTGTGAGATTATAGCAGAATGGTTTTTCAATCATTCCTGGTTGTGTGTTAGGGCCTTAGTTTCCCTAGTGTGCTCCAGGTTGCTTCAAGAGTTCGACCAGATCTATCCAGCTATGATCCATCACCATCATTAGATCACACGTCCGTCTTTTACACTCCATCTTCACGTCTTTTTACCTTTTCTTCTTCATCAACTCTTGATGTTGAAAGATAAGGTTGGCTCTGTCTTCATTTTCTTCAGCGTCGGGGGAAATCTCGGTCAAACTTGTAGTGATCTCGGCCGAGATTTCTCTCATTTAGGGACATCTCGTCTAGTCTTCATGATTTTGGTCGAGATTTGTGTCCGATATTGCTCTAAAGTCTCCTTCATGCTTGAGCTCAACTCCTTCGCTCTTTCCCTTGCACGAATGATCGCTCCAATGCATCCACTCCGAGGCTTGATCCTCATATGCGTCGTTTTAGCTCCGAAATGCGCCAAATCACCTACAAAGACACCAATAGAGTGTGTAGACATCTATTCTTGCAACGTAGAACAAAACAAGAATAAATGGCACAAACTAAGGCTAAAACATAAATGTAGAAAGGGAAAATCTCCTAAATGCATGACTAAACTAGGGAAATAAATCATTTTATCAGTGGTCCTTAGCCTAGTGACGTCTTGGGTTACTAAAAACATGGGTCGTTACATCTTAGATGATAAAAATATGTTATTTAGACGTTTTCCCGTCTTGACCAGGCTTTTGAGATCATATATGTGCGGATCGAGGTTTTAGCGATAGTCGAATCTCGGATTTGTTCAGGTAAGTTGTATGGACTTACTTAGCTCGCTTTTGTAGTATGAATGTGTTCTATTCAGTGGTGTGTGCTTGGTGGTTTGTAATTAGAACTTGAGTAGGATGAGCTTATATTTACTAGTGACTCAAATGTATGCATAACGGGTCGTGGCATCACTGCCCAGCTTTGTCATGAGACTAGGAGGCTCTCCGCGACCAATCCACTCATGTATACGTCCAGATGCATTAGTACCATTCCTGTTGGTTAAATGGGATGGAGGCGAGGGTCGGGAGACCCTCGTGCAACACAATAAGATGGATATAGTGTGAATCACCGAATAAAAATATAATAAAGGGGTTATGTGTGAAATCATGTTGTTGTGTTTAAATTCTTCTGTGATGTGTGTTTGTGCTAGAATAGTGTAATCTAATACATAGAATTGCTAGCTAATGGTTTCCGCCGTCATGTTTTAGACTCTTTGTTGGGTAGGACAGTTGTGGAGTGATCCGGAGTACAGTGGCCAGCCGGGTTCCCGTGCATGTTAGGTCGGGAAGTTGTATTTTGTTTTGTGGCAAAACTTTTGTGTCTCTTTCAGTTTTTGGATTTTGTCCATTATGACCGGCTGTCACATTTGTTTCTCTTTCTTTTGCATGACTATTTTAGACGCATAAAATGTTATACGGATTTCTTGCCTTGTAAAAGATCCGGCGAAATTGTTGTCAAGCTAGGGTCAGGACCCATTGTGAGGTCCTAGCCCGTGACATCACGAGTTCCTAGAATTTGGGATGTTACATTTACTAAGGCAACAACAACAACTACTACTACTTTGATTTTGTCTGTCATAACCAATTACTACTTAGTATCAAGCCATGTGATAAACTACCATAAATCAGCATTTCAAACAATAACAAATGTAGACTCAACAACCAAAAGAGAAAACAGGCCCAAATAAGAATCCTAGAACAAACAACTTAGAAAAATATCTAGGTTGTCGTATCATAAATGGGCGAGTTAATAAGATATTTTTAATAGCGTCATCTCAAAAAGTAAACAACAACTAACAAAATGGAAAGCATCATCCCTTTCTCAAGAAAGAAGAGTAACCTTGATAAAGACAAATTTAAATGCAAAACCAAGATATCTAATGCAAACCTCAACTATGATAAGGGACCGAACACTCACCCACTAATTAATTGGTATAGAATTTCCAAACCAAAAACACTAGGTGGAACTAGAATCCGAAAATCGGAAGATATAAACAAACCGCTTCAAATGAAACTTCTATGGAATCTGATGGAAAAACAAGACAACATTTGGGTCAAAGTTATAGAAGAAAAATACCTTAAAGGAACATGTATCTAGAATTACAAACTCGGCAAAACCACGTCATGTCAATGAAGATAAATTAATGAAACTAAAAGAAGAATTTGGAAAGGGTCGCAAATGGAATGTTGGTGATGGAAAAACCATAAGATTTTTGAAAGACTTATGGACCATAGACCCACCTCTGGAGAATTTGATGAGTGATAAATCATTGGCCCATACAACCGAACTAGTAAGTAAATTCATCACAAATAAACAATGGAACCACCGGTTGATAAAACAATTGGACATATTGCAGCTTAACTTCACCACCCTGGAAATGAAATCCAAGATAGATTGTATCGGGCATCGAATGTGATGCAGGAGCATCTAGCAGCTTAACTTCACCACCCTGGAAGAAGAGACCAAGTAAGCATATGATCATGTGGAGAGCTCGGAAGAGATATATGCAGAGATTTAGGAGATGGATTGATAACATGATTATCGACCTAGTTTAGTAAAGCATTTAGGTAGTTTTTCCCTTTCCGCATGCATATTTTAGCCTTAGTTTGTGTCTTACATACTTGTTTAATGTAACTTTGCAAGCATAGATGTCTACACACGCTTTTGGTGTCTTTGTAGGTATTTTGGCGTGTTTTGGAGCTAAAATGATGCATTTGAGGACAAAGCCTCGGAGTGGACACTTAGGAGCTATCATACGAGCATAGGAAAGGAGAAGACTATGCATTTGGAGCAACCGAGACGAAGTGCCCCAGATGGAGAATCATCTCGGCCGAGATCCATATACCTCGGTCGAGTTGTGAGCTACTGTTGTAAAATCTCACCCCCTATCTCGGCCATGATCTCGGGTGACCAGACCGAGATGCCCATTGATAACATGATTTATCGACCTGTTGCATTCATGTATTTAGTTAGATTTCCCCTTTCCGCATTCTTGTTTTGGCCTTAGTTTGTGTCATTTATGCTTGTTTAGTTCTACTTTGCAAGAATAGATGTCTACACACGCTATTTGTGGCTTTGTAGGTGATTTGGCACATTTTGGAGCTACAACGACGTATTTGAGGATCAAGCCTCAAAGTGGACGCATTGGAGCAAGCATACATGCGCGGAAAGGGCGAGGAATCGAGCTAAACACGCGAAGGAACAAAGCAGATCGCATCTCGGACCGAGATGGACCGATCTCGGCCAGACCCCTTCTTCTCCACCATTGTTCTTCATTAGTTTAGCTTAAAGATTCAGACTTTCATATATATATTCAGTTTTGTTTGGAAGACATTGTTGGTTTCGAGATTTGTCAAGATTGAAGGTTTCAATTTATTGAAGTTAAGTTCTTTTTATTCCCCTTTGTTATTTATTTATTTGTCTTTCTTTGATATGATTGTTATTGGCTAGAACCTTGTGGTTCCAAGGTTGACAGGGATTTGTTTATGCCTTGGATTATGATGGATTAGATTGTGCTTTGTTTTGGCTTTGAATTGCTGGAAATCCTAATAGTTGACTTGTTCTTGAATCTAGTTAGAATCCTTCTAGCTAGTAACCTAAGTTGGAACTGAGACTTACCCGGTGATATTCCGCTTAGATACATGAGTGATTGATCATAGGTAATAAAGGTTTATCCTTTATTGGTTAAATGTGCTTAGATTCCTTCCTAAGTAGGGTAATACCTAAGACTTACCCGGTAATGGTTTACCTTTCCCTTAGTTTGTAGTCTAGTTGGTTCAGAATTTCCTACCTCTCTACCTTGAGACTTACCCGATAATAGGTAGTTGGTCTGGAACTAGATAGTCTTGAGACTTACCCGGTAATAGACTGTCAGCCTAGAAATGTTCATCCCTGTGGCTTTTCTATCATATATCTTTACGAGTCTTCCTGAATCTATATGTATAAACAATGATATTAAACCCTTGGAATCCATTTTCTTTCCTTTAATCTATATGTATAAACAATGATATTGAACCCTTGGAATCCATTTTCTTTCATTTAATTTGATTATCTTTATGTTTCCTTTTTGTTTATTTGATTTTCAATTAATAGTGACAGTTGATTGCGAATCCATAAAAACCTTTTCCAAAACCTTTTTGACTTCTTTCCCTTTTCTTTTCCAACCTCCTTTCTTTAATTGAGATCTATCCTATCTTTAATCATCGCTGCATATTAATCCTCCCAGTCCCTGAGATCGACCTTGGAATGCTTGTCCTACTTCGTACAATCCATACATTGTGGGTTCGTTGTTATTTAGGGAATTATTACAGGTTATAAATTTAAAACTATATCTTCCTAGTTTTGATATCCTGTGAGTTTCTATCATTATTAATAGGAGTTTACAGGTGTGTAAAACCAGCGAACACCCATGATGTTGAAGATCAAAGTCGAAATCCCGGCCCCGACCGTGAGCATCTCGGCCGAGATACAGACCGAGATTCTTCTCTAAGTGTCGGATTTTATTTGATTTCGGACCTTCAGCCTAGCCCACGTCTTTCGACGGGTTTTAGGTTATAAAAGTAGAGTTCCGAACAAATGAGAAGGAGGCCGCACCGAAGAGAAAGAAATAAGTTTAGTGTTAGTTGAGAAAGGAGAATTCTTCTCCAACCTTTCTTCTCCATAGTTTTCACCATTGTTAGGTTTTAGAATTAGTTAGAGAAAGATCCAGTCTTTTCAGTTTGTTAGAGTTAATTTTGTTTGAGATTTGGCAAGTGGAAGACAAGTTTGTTTTGAGATTCAATAAAGTTGGGTACTTTCTTCATTCTTATTTCCTATTTCAATTGCATGTTTTCCTTTATTGAATTATTCGCAAGTTTTGATATGAATATTATTGGCTAGAAACCTTATGTGGTTCCTGGGTAGTTAGAGAATTGTTTATACCTTGGGCTATGATGGATTGAATTGTTCTTTAATAGGTTGAATAAATCGCTTTAAATCCTTTGGAAATGTTGATTTTGCAGGTTTAGAATCAATCTAAACCACTTAAGCTGAGTAGGAATTGAGTTGTAACTGAGATATTCCTATTTAGATACATAAGAGAACTTGTTTCTAGGTAATAAAGGTTTAACCTTTTTTGGATTGTATGTTCCATTATTCATTCCTTTGAGGCAATAATTCATGAGACGTAACTGTAAAGGGTTATTGTGTTTCCTTGATTGAAAGAATAAGGTTTATTTATTTATTTCTCCTTCTTTACCTTGAAAGCTATAGGTATCAGGTTGCGGATCTTTATGTTCTTGAGACGTCACTGTAAAAGAACATAGATTTAAGAAATATTCATTCTGAGTTCTTCAACCTTACATATATGCCACGTGAGAAATATAATCTTGAGTCCAATGTGTATAAATAATAATCTTAAATCATTGGAATTGCATTTCTTTTCAAATATTCATTTGTTTGTTAGTTGTTAGATATTTGATTTTCAATCAATCCATAATTGATCGCGAATCTACAAACTTTTCAAAACCTTTTTGATTTCTTTCCTTTCTTTTCCAACCCCCTTCTTATTCTTGGATTTATACTATAGTAGATCATTCTCATCATTCATCTAACTTAGTCCCCTAAGATCGACCTCGGAATACTTGCTCATTATTGCGATTGATCCATACACTGGGTTTGCTGCAATTTAGAGTAGATATTTGAGTATAAATTTAAAACAGAGATTGATCAGTTTTGTGCATTCCTGTGGATTTCTATCTATTTTTTATAGGGGTTTATAGGGTGTACAAAACAAGCGAACATGGATCAAGTTGCATTGATTCCGACTTGTACCTCATGGGACACATGCATCGAGACAAGGACAAGGAGACATGATCACGTCTTCAAGATGCAAGGAACGAGTAGAGCTCTTCATGCATAAGAGGAAACGTACACATGCACCTCCATGTGTGCTTGGAAGGAAGATCAAGAGAAGACGACTATCTCGAGAGGAAGGACATGCTTATGTGAAGATTAACATACGAAGAGGAGCCTGAGGTCCATACATGATTGAAGGAGAAGAGGGCCAAGATGTGCACACCGCCGGCCGAGACATGAAAGCCGAAGACTGAGAGCAAACTTACCGAGATCCACGTGAGGAAGGCCTTGAGGAGAGAAGAAGGGCGAGAGATAGAAGGTCGAGGTCGAGATCCACGTGAGGAGTTCCGAGATGAGAGAAGGAAATGACGAGGCCGAGATCAGTCCGGAAATAATCGAGATTGGAGATATGTGCTTAAAGAAAGCTTGTGTGAAGAAGGTTGGAAAGAGGAAGGTTTTGGGCTAATATAAGTAGCTAAATTTGTCCCAACTAGATCTTTTATTTTCATTCCATAAATGAACTTCTTTTTATTATGGGCTAGCTTTTAAATTGTTTTGTTTGGGCTTTTTAGATTAGATTTTCAACTCATACTTTGATCTTATCTCTTACAGATTTGATCATATCTTTTAAGATTTAATCTTATTTTTTCTTTTATTTGGGCTCTAGATTAGATTTTCAGCCCATAGTTTAGATCTTACCCTAGATGGACTAGAAGACGTATCCCTTGCCTATATAAGGCATATGTAGGACTTTTTTTTTCCTACTTAACTCTTTCAATAAACAAACACTTTCCGAATACTTTTAGTATTTGCTCTCTCGTGGATTCGGGAACGAATAGGTGGACTCCTATTCAAAGAGAGCGAGTGGATTCTCGTTCGCCAAGAAGCTTGAAATGTTTTGAGTTGTGTCACTTGGATTGACAAGTTGGTGCTCTCAATCAACTGCAGGCGACTTCTCGTGCTTTGGGGACTATCGTCTTCCCCTCTGTGTGAGATTATAGCGGAAGGGTTCTTCAATCATTTCGGGTTGTGTGTTAGGGACATAGTTTCCCTAGTATGCTCCCGGTTGCTTCAAGGGTTCAACCAAATCTATCCAGCTACCGATCCTTCAACATCATTAGGATCAACGTCCATCTTCACATTTTCTATCCCCTCTCACGTCTTTTTTCATCTTCTTCTATATCGAGTCTTGGTGTCGAAAGATCAAGGAAAATTGGGCAACCACACGGGTAAACCCGTATCAAAGTGGTATCAAAGCTGCGTTGATCGACACCTTGCCATGACATCATCTTCACGTCATCTACAAAAAAATTCAGAGCTTTCAAGATCCATCCAGAAAGTTCTACACAAAAAGAGTCACTAGAGTAGGAACCATAATTGTTGGTCTACTATTCTCGTTGCTCATTGCTTTTCAATTCTTAAAAAAGATTATTTATGGCTTGTTTTCACCTCCCCATACTCCAACGAAAGATCTATTATTTTTTCTTACGCTTGAGTAAAAAACCTGTTCACAAGACTCAAGATCGAATTTCCAACAAATAGGTTGCATCAAAAGTCCAATTTTCGTGCAATTGGATCAAGATTCACGTGAATCTCGACCCACCACCACCACCTTCGACTCCACCACCATCACCACCGGTGCTTTTTCGCTGGAAAACCACATCACCACCACCTTGGAAACCTTAAACCCTAAAACCACTTCATACCCTCCCACCCCCCCCCCCCCCCCCCGAAACCACTCGACCCCCCCTTGCAAAAACCTTAACCATTGGTCCATCAAATACCAAACCCAAACCACCCCTGAACCTCTTGGTTCGAACCACACCTAGACCGGCCTCTCAAAACCGGTCTTCCCAAGTGGAGATCAAAGTCGAGACCGATCGGTTTGCTTACCTTCTCACCCCGTTTCTCACGTTGAGCCAAACTAGTATGACGTCACCAGACCGGACCAATCGCTCCAGCACCGGTTCACCTTAGTCGAGCCACCACCGAACCACCTATGGACGCTTTCCGCTGCCACGCACAAACCCTAGTAGGGTTTCGGCCTTTGTTTTGATTTCATGTGCTCCAAGTAAAAAAAGGGAGCAGTTAGTTGAAGCAAAAAAAAAAACCGTTGCTTGCTGACTAAGTTACAGAGTTTTTGCGGTTGTTCATATTGTTTATAGTTCCCGGCTGGTACAAATTTCTTCAGAGTTGTCTTTATCCCTTTTACCTTAGCCATTCCCTATATTATTTTCAAGCTACATTTGTCTTTATATAAGATATTGTTTTTGGTTGAGAAATTGCAGGCTAGTCTAGTTTTGCTTTTTCCTCGACAACACCACTTAAAAAGTCATTTTCCTTTTGAGATCTGAGGTCGATCACCTTATTTGATTGTAGTTCTTGAGCACATTTGACCTGTCTTTGCTTTGAGGTATTACTTGCAGAATAATTACAGTGATCTTCTTAAACCGGCTAAGAGAAGTTGTGAGGCAACGGGAAAGTGATGGGTTAAGAGAGATACACTTGTGAGGGGTACCTTTTTGATTTCACTAACCTTAACGTGTTTTCTTGTTTTGAGTGATGTCTACTTTAGGTAAGTAGTAGGGAAATGGAAAATAGGGGAACCAATCCCCATAGAGATGTGGATTTCGAAACCATGCTAAAGCAAATCATGGATACGATAGACGCTTTGGAGACACGAATGGATGAGAGGACGCCACCCAAGCACGATATGCACCTCCACCTCCTAGATACAAACCACCTGGAGCTAATCCAAGACTCATGCAACCAAGAAGATTCGAGAAAAATGGATTTTCGAGGAAGAAAGAGATGAAGAACACCCCGTGCTAGAAACTGAAGTCTACTCCAAGACTAAGGTAAAAATACCACAACTTGAAGGGAAGTGTGAGGTTGACTTGTACCTTATATTGGGAAGAAAAGATAGAACATATTTGGAGTTGTCATCAAGTTTCAAAACTTAAGAAGGTACAGTACGCTGCCCATGAATTTACTAGCTATGTTTTAATGTGGTGGAATAACTTGTTGAAGGAAAGGAGAAGAGTTTTGGACACATATATCACCACTTGGAAACACATGAAGGCTATTATGAGAGCTCGTTCTGTCCCACCCTATCATGGGAGAGATCTGCGCCAACGGCTAGAGAACCTAAAGCAAAGTTCTAGGGTGCGGAAGAAGCTTATTTGGCGATGGAGATGGCTATTGTAAGAGCCGTAGTCTTTCGGACCGAGATCGGATCATAGCCGAGATTGGCTTTGGGCTGAGATTGGCCTTTCCGCACCCGCGGGCATGACCGCCACCCCTGCGGGTTTCAGCCCCTGCGGCTCCTGGGACCGCCCCTGCGGTTTCCGGTGGCTGCAGCCGGTTTTGTTGACTCTTTTGACCGTGCTTTACCTTTCACCTTACCTCTTCGTTTTACCTTGCTGAGAAATGGTTCCATCTTCATTCCTTTCTTCAGCTTCCCACGTCCTTCTTGCTTCTCCTTTGCTTCACCTTGATCTTTCCTTGGTTTCTTTTGGTTTGGAAGAGAGTTGTTGTGGCTAGAGTGTGTGGATGCTAGTGATGTATGTTGATGAGCTTGGAAGCCAGCTTTGGTGTGTGTTGATCCTCCCTGTAGCCTAGGATCTTCAGTAGTGGTGAATGCTTGTTCTTCTCCTTCTCTTCTTCTTTGATTCAATCTTTCTAGCTTAGGAGAAGATGTATGCTAAGGATATTGATGGTTGGTATGTGTATGTGCATGTGGTGTGTGGTTTTGGAATGGTAAGGACGTGATTTGATCACGTGAAGAGCCGAAGAAGAATCACGAGATCTTGTTCTGCACTGTCGCCACCCCCGAGGCCAGAAGTCACCGCCCCTGCGGACCTTGTGCCGCAGCGCCCGCGACGTGCCAGCACCGTGCCTACGTTGCCAGTGACCCTTGTCACCGCCCCTGCGGTTGAGTGCCACCGTGCCCGCGGTTTCCTGCGTTCCGCCCCTGCGTCCTCCGTTCACGCAGGTGCGTCTTGTCCCGGGACTACCTATAGTTAGGTAGTTCCTTTCCTTTCTAATATAAGGAACTTAGTACCATGCTAGGATTCGGATGTTGACGAGTATGATATAGATATGCCGGTTACGGCTTTGAGGTTACAAGTTGGATATGATCCCTTATGGATCCCTTGGGTCTAGGTGTGACCCCTTTGTGTGATCGAATTGTGATATATATATACGTGTGTCTTGTATAGGCTGAGTTGTCCTCTAGTTTGGAGTGGATGTTTCTGAGAGTTGTTCGTAGCGAGTTACTTCTGAGATCGAGGTAAGTCCATAGGACTTACTTAGGTACTATCCTTATATTGGATGTATGCGTGAGTGGTGTGTGTTATGTGCTTTATAGCATGTGTTATTATGGTCACCGACCTATGTTATATTGACCGCCCATTGTAGTGGATGTGACAACTTACCTTTCATCCCGTAGTGGAGTCTGGGAAGTTCTCTGTAAGCTAGTTAGTTCTGGTATACGGGAAGGGCACCTACCACTCCATATGGTATACGGGAAAGTGCGCTGATACCACTCCAGCTAGCTATTGCACGCAGAGGCGAGGGTTATATATACATTCCTCGTGTCACGTATATTCATATACATTTACTATACGATTGAGTGTTGGACCTATTAAAGATAATAAACCGGATAAATGTGTGATATCATGATGATGTGTTAATATTATTGACGTGTGTTTGTGCTCTAGCATCTTCTTATATATGTGTATAGTTAGCTAACGGTTTTATACCGTGTTGTAGATCCTTTGCAGGTTAGGAGAACTGTAGAGGGATCCGGAGGGGTGATCTGCTGAGGGTTCCGTACATGGGGACGATATCGTGGTTGGGTTATTTCTGTTGTACGGGTTTATGTTTTGACTTTTGTACTCAGCAGTACTTTGTATTACCTTTTGATCGGTATATATATACATCAGTTTCATGTTTTGTTTTCATCTATCAGTGTCTTGTTGTAAGATTCAGTGAAGTTGTTGTCAGGCTAGGGTCAGGATCCATTGTGAGATCCTACCCAGTAGCACTCCGAGTCCTACGGATTTGGGGTGTTACAGCTATAGTACGAGATGACGTACAGAAAGAAGAGGAAGCTCTCATGGCTAGATATCTTAGGATTCTACACCCTTATCTAGCTCACGAGATAGAGTTATATTCATATTCTAACGTGACAAATCTACTACATCTCGCGGTGAGAATTGAGAAGAAGCTTAAGACCCGAAACCAAGATCGACGAGCCCCTCACGCTTGGAGAGAAAGTTCTAGTCGTGGTTCTGGCCAAGATCAGGCCAACAATGGCCGAGACCTAGTCACCAGCAGCCGAGTTCTCCGAGGCTCTACAAGTTCACTAACTACACTTGCACCGAGCAAGACTCCTACCTCGACACCTCAGGGAAATGATTCTACCTCTACTACTAGAGCTAGAGATATTACTTGTTTTAAATGTCAAGGAAGAGGCCATATAGCTCGAGAGTGTCCTAACAAGAGGACATTAATCATTAATGACAAGGGACACTAAGAGTAAGTTCTGACCTGGAAGAAGCAAGAGAGGAGAAGTTGGCTTTCGTAGCTGAGAGAGAAGATATATAGACAACCCTGAGATCCCATTCATTGAGGAATTATGTCTCCATACCAGTAAGATCGTTCCCGTCTCTTGCCTTGTTTTAAGTACTTTAGATGTTGTTTCTCCTGAGATTGATATTGCTGAGCATGTTCTAGATATAGTTGTTGAATTTTCTAGTCATGATATGGAGATGTTTGAGTGCTTAGATGATAGTGTTATTCCTGAGACTATTTCGCCTCAATATGTGTGTTTTAATGATACCATACTTCCTGCTATGAGTGTTGAAATTGTTGAGTATGTTGCTGAAATTAATTCACCTATTTTAGTCCCTGTTGAGCCATTTTATCTATTGACCCACTTGCTGATTTTGTTAAGCATCGGACTGAATTAGTGACAATGAGACGACTGTTGAAGTTACAGGAAAGGCCGAGATTATTGCTGAATCTCGTGGCCTACAGGGACCTAAGGATTCATGTTATATTTGTTTTGTTTACCCCTTGACTAACGCTGAATTATTTGATTGTTTTGTCATTAGGAGAGCTTTGAGCATTCTACCTTCTATAGATGAAGACAATCAAAGGAAAAAATTGTTTCATACTCGTTGTTTGGTCCATGAAAGAGTTTGTAATATGATCATTGATAGCGGAAGCTGCATCAACTTGGTTAGCAATGAGGTTGTTAACAAATTGTAGCTGGGCACCGTTCAACACCCACGACCTTACAAGGTTGGATGGATGAACGACTGTGGAGAAATCAAGATCAACATACAGGCCAACATCATGTTCAAGATTGGAGCATATGAGGACACAGTCCTATTTGACGTTGCACCCATGCACGCATGCCACATCTTACTTGGGCGACCTTGGGAGTATGATATAGATGTAACTCACAAAGGAAAAACTAACCGTTATTGTTTTACTTTTCAGGGCAAGGATTTCATACTCAAGCCCATGACACCCACGGAAGTAACTGAGTACTGTGAGAAGAAGAAGAGCAAAGAGGAGGATACTAAGAAGAAAATCTTGATGATCACAAATGCAAGACGTACTAGGACCCCGCGTTTTGATCCCTTTTCATGTCCTATTTACAACTATATTTGCATAGAATTTCTATCCTCCGTGTATGAGATTGGTATGGTTGAGAGTCTTGTTGAGGCGCTCAGGGATATTCACAAGTCACTTGCAGTTTACCATTGGAGATATATAACTACTCAACATCCTTGTTTGAGTATTGCTACTACTTTTGAGGACATTAACTGTAAAGTATCTGTGGAAATCGATTTATGCAACCTCTCACCTACACCTTACTTGCATAATGCTCATTACAGAGAAGTTTTCTCATCTCGTCGAGATAAGACGTTGGGATTATTAGGTGCTAAGTTCACACCCTATTCTAACAAAAGTTGTGTCTTGTCGCTTAATATAGGTACCATACAATGGGAGATACCAATTGAGCAAGAATATCCGCCCTAGCAGGAGATGACGCCACAACAAGGTTCAAAACAACACATCACAGAACCGGAAATGACGCAATAGCAGGATTCAAATCAAGACGTCACAGAACTGGAAATAACGCAACAAGAGGACTCAAATCGAGACGTCACAGAACCAAAAATGACGCAACATCAGGGATCAAACCAAGACATCTCGGATTCGTGGTAGAATCCTTTTCAAGAAAGAGAGGATGATGCAGGAGCATCTAACAACTTAGCTTCACCACCTTGGAAGAAGAGACCAAGCATAAGATCATGTGGAGAGCTAGAAAGAGATATATGCAGAGATTCAGGAGATGGATCAAGTTGCAAGGATCCCGACTTGCACCTCACGGGACACATGCATGGAGACAAGGACAAGGAAGCATGATCACATGTTCAAGATGCAAGGAACGAGTAGATCTCTTCATGCATAAGAGGAAACGTACACATGCACCTCCATGTGTGCTTGGAAATAAGATCAAAAGAAGACGACTATCTCGAGAGGAAGGACATGCTTATGTGAAGATTAACATACGAAGAGGAGCCCGAGGTCCATAAATGATTAAAGGAGAAGAGGGCCGAGATGTGCACACCGCCGGCCGAGACATGGAAGCTAGAGACCAATAGCAAACTGATTGAAATCCACGTGAGGAAGGCCGAGAGAGGAGAGAAGAAGGGCGAGAGATAGAAGGCCGAGATCCACGTGAGGAATGCTGAGATGAGAGAAGGGAAAGACGAGGCCGAGATCAGTCCGGAAGTAATCGAGATTGGAGAGATGTGCTTAAAGAAAGCCTGCGTGAAGAAGGCTGGAAAGGAGGAAGGTTTTGAGCTAATTTAAGTGGCTAAATTAGGCCCAACTAGATCTTATATTTTCAGTCCATAATTGGGTTTCTTTTTATTATGGGCTAACTTTTAAATTGTTTTGTTTGGGCTTTTTAGATTAGATTTTCAGCTCATAATTTTATCTTTGTCTCTTAAAGATTTGATCATGATTTGATCATATCTTTTCAAATTTGATCTTATCTTTTCTTTTGTTTGGCCTCTAGATTAGATTCTCAGCCCATATTTTAGATCTTACCCTAGATGGACTAGAAGACATCTCCCCTACCAATATAAGGCATATATAAGACGCTTTTTTCTACTTAACTCGTTCAATAAACAAATACATTTCGAATACTTTCAATATTTACTCTCTCGTGGATTCGGGAATGAATAGGTGGATTCTTGTTCAAATAGCGCGAGTGGATTCTCGTTCGCCAAGTAGCTTGGATTGTTTTGAGTTGTGTCACTTGGATTGACAAGTTGGTGCTCTCAATCAACTTCAGGCGATTTCTCGTTCTTTGGGGACTATCGTCTTCCCCTCCGTGTGAGATTGTAGCAGAAGGGTTCTTCAATCATTCCGGGTTAGGGCCATAGTTTCCCTAGTGTGTTCCTGGTTGCTTCAAGGATTAGACCAAATCTATCTAGCTACCGATCCTTCACCATCATCAGGATCAACATTCATCTTCACGTTTTCTATCCCATCTCATGTCTTTTTTCATCTTCTTTTATATCGAGTCTTGGTGTCGAAAGATCGGGACAACCTCACGGCTAACACCATATCAAAATGAGAAAGGATAGTTCTCATTGAGACAACAATGAAATTTATTCAAAAACAAAAGGGAGAAACACATTGCGACAAAATGTGGATATGAGATATCAATATAATGTCAAAGTAATTAACTTCTTATGGAAATTGTCACTAAATGAGATCCCAACAAGGATAACCTAAAAAGCGAAAGATTCCACTTTTAATGCAATGTGAATTTTGTCAACCCTAATTAAAGAGTGTGAAAAACCTATTTTTAAAATGTCCGTATACCCTACACACCATTAAAATTAAGAAAAAAATACCTCAACAATCTCGATCCTATGGAAAAAATAATAGATATAATTTAAAAAATAAAGGAAAAATGTAACCCAACATAACTAAGACAAATAGTGTTACATGGTGGAATATTTGGTTAACTAGAAACCAAATAATCGTTACAAAATAAAAAGACCACATGAACTGAACCATGTGGCCTAAAAACAAATTAATGATTGGGATGAGGCTACAACAAAAAATCCAAGTAGCAACCCTATCCCCTAAAAACAAAGAAGGAAAAACAAAAAAAAATGATAGAAACCAACTTTGAAATTGTTAAATTAAACTTCGATGCGTCAAAAAACTAAATGACCAATGTGCCTTTGGATATATCATTCGTGACCATACAGCCAACACAATCGCTACAGGAATGAGCCATTGTGAAGTAGAAACTATCTTTCAAGCGGAAGCTTATGCTTTACGAAAGGGCCTACAAAAGGCCATAAGTTTAGGTTTCACAATCATTGAAATTGAGAGAATAATCTTGTCCTTATAAACTCAATTAATTAGATTTGAAAACTCCCCTCGGAAGCAAATATGATTATTTTTGACATTATTATTTTGCTTTCGAGGTGTGTATAAGTAAGAATACAACATGTCTATAGGGAAATCAAAGTCTTTGTAGACTGACTCACATATCTTGGCTATGATGCTGATCGAGATGGTGAGATCCTTTCGCGGGACGTTGAAGACCTCATCCGAAAGGATGCTTTGAGATGGTCTACTCTAGAGTTTGGATTTTTTTCTAAAATAATAAAAGAATGAAAATAATTTCCGAAGTTAGGTATGGAAAAAAACTAATTCCGGGAATAGGCAGGCAGTGGAGGTTCGGGTGGGAGTCGCCGGCTGAGACTGCGAGTTATCGAATAACTCGCATTTTCAGCCGGCCGATTATTTTTTTAAAAAATTTTTACATGGAAATCGCCGTCTAAAAAAAATGCCGATGAGACTTTACTGCGTCTAACTGCCACCAAGATTCCTCTGTAACCCCAACCCGTGCTTCTTCACTTTTCGGACATCAGCCTTCCTTCACTTTGGTTCACTCTCTTCCTCCACATCCACAGATCCACAACCATCTTCTCCCTACTCCGTTCATCTTCTCCGGCTTCCCTCTTGCTTTTCCCTCCACTGGTGTTGGTGCTGCTTTCTCGGGCTTCCCTCGCTTCCCTCGATCTGCTTCTCTCTTCGGCTCATCGGCTTCCCTCGCTTCCTCGGCTTCCCTCATCTCAGACGCCTCCTCTCCGTCCTCCTTCTCTCGCTTCCTCGGCTCCTCTCGTCCTCCTTCTCTGGCTTCCTCGCTTCCTCAGCTCCTCTCCGTCCTCCTTCTCTCGCTTCCTCGCTTCCTCCGGTCCTCTCCGTCCTCGGCTTCCTTCTCTTAAAGGTAATTCAATTTGTATTATAATTTGGTAATTAGTTTATTATTTTGTTAAATATAATATTTATTAGTTTATGTGTAATTAGTTTATTATTTTGTTAATTATACGGATTAGTTTAGGTAATGGATATATATTATAAATAAAAATTATAAATAAAAAATTATAAATAAAAGATTATAAATAAAAAATTACAAATAAATAATTGGGGTTTATACATCTTAAAAATTAAATTACGATTTAGTATACATAATACATTAATATAAAAAAAAAAGATATGGACACCATTACGAATTTATTAGGGTTTATGGATTTGTTAGGTTTATGAATTAGTTTGGAATATTGGAATATTGGATTTATTAAATTTATTAGGGTTTATGGATTAATTTAGAATATTGGAATATTGGATTTATCAAATTTGTTAGGGTTTATGGATTTGTTAGGGTTTATGGTTGGAATATTGGAATATTGGAATATTGGATTTATCAAATCTGTTAGGGTTTATGGATTAGTATGCAATTCTTGTTTATTAACTAAATTAACTAATATAGGCATGAATAACAATGTGGATAACAATATGGATAATTCATGGACACAAGATATGGGATTTTACACGAGATTACTCACAAATGATCAAACCGATTTTCACACCGATGAATTTGGTATCGATCACGAGGATGACATGTATCAATCAGAAGAAGATGGTAATGCCGTTGAAGATATGGACACCGTAATCGAGAAAGATGTAGTGGCTAGAGAAGCATCGGCTATAGATCCTTCTTGGAATGTCGTTCAAGAGTGTGATCCATCTCAAATAAACTCGTGGCAAAACTGGAATGCTACAGAGCAATATGTAGAAGGAGGTGAATTTGCTTGTGGCCAACATTTCAGTTCTTTAGATGAGTTGAAAAGACAACTCACAATTTATTCTGTTGCTAGAGGCAAAGAATATACGGTGAAAGTTGCAAAAGAAAAATACTACACAGTTATTTGCAAGCTACGTGAATCATGCAATTGTCCATGGAAGTTGACTACTGCTAGGGTTCATGAAAATCTTGACTTATGGAGAATAAGTCGATATTCCGGACCTCACATCCCTACTTGTGTTAGAGACGTCATGCATGTGGATAGTAGTAATGTGTCTGCTGCATTCATTTGTGGAGAAATTATTTCTCTTATCCGTGCGGACAAGACAATCAAGCCACTTGTTATCATTGCATTTATGTCTGATAAGTATAATGTGCAGGTTTCATACAAAAAAGCATGGGATGCAAAACAACGTGCAATTTCATCAATTTATGGCGATTGGTCTCAATCATATTCTGATCTTCCTCGTTTCATGTCTACACTTCAAAATACAAATCCAGGGATTGTGGTCGAATGGGAGAGTAGGGTTCATCTTCATGCACAAATATTTGAACGTGTTTTTTGGGCATTTGGTCCGTCCATTGCAGCATTTGAACATTGTTTACCAGTTATCTCTATTGATGGAACGCATTTGTATGGAAAATATAGGGGTGTATTGTTGATTGCTATGGCCGTGGACGCAGAACATCAGATTTTGCCTCTAGCTTTTTCCATAGTTGAAGGAGAGAATGGATCAAGTTGGAGGTGGTTCATGGATTTGCTTGGTGAACGTCTTACACAAAGAGTAGGTTTGTGTGTTATATCGGACAGACATGCATGTATCATGAAGACCATGTCAGAATCTTCTAGATGGAGGGAGCCAAATGCTTATCATAGGATTTGCATGCGTCATCTGTCATCAAATTTTCAATCCAAGTTCAAGAATAGGCATTTGAGAAATCTTCTTGGATACACTGCTTATCGACATGAACAACAAGATTTTGACAAAGGGTTTCATGCAATTGGTGAAATGAATGCAAAAGCTCATCAATATTTGGAATCTGCCGGGAAGGAAAAATGGTCTTTGTATCATGATGGTGGCCGAAGGTATGGATTAACTACCACAAACTTGTCAGAGTGTTTCAATGGTGTGATAAAGGGTGCTAGATGTTTGCCTATTACCGCTCTTGTTCAGTCCTCCTTCTATCGTTGCAACGCATACTTTGTCCAAAGACATGCCCAGGGTTTACAACGTAGCGCTGATCATCAGCTTTCAAAGAAAGTGGAAGAGATGATTGTAAAAAACATGGAAGTGCAGGGTAATGCTATGGTCACCAGATTCAACGATCGACAACTCATCTACGAGGTTTCAATTCATCTACCGGGGCATCATGACATGGGAGGTCGTCGACAGTTTGTGGTGGATTTGACCCGAAGGACTTGCACTTGTTCAAGTTGGAAGATTTTTAAGGTGCCATGTCCCCACGTATTAGCAGTGTGCCGCATGCGAGGGTTTGATTACACACCTTACATCGATCCTTTCTATAAAACAGAAGCTTACACTTTGAAATATAGCGCATCATATCACCCGGTCGGTGATAAGTTAGATTGGCCAGATGTCCAAGGGCCAGAATTGATTCCAGATCCGGCGATGTCAAGAGCTGTAGGGAGACCTCGGTCAACTAGAATAAGGAATGAGATGGATAGGGGTGTTCCAGGAAGAAAATGTTGTGGAATATGCAAACAACCAGGACACAACAAGAAGACTTGTCCGACACGGGCTAGCACCTCAGACCTTGACCACTAAGTATTAGAATTTATATTATGTAATTGCAACTCCAAGTATTAGAATTTATATTATGTAATTGCAACTCCAAGTATTTGAATTTTTAAGATCTAATTGCAACTCAAAGTATGTGACTTGTTATGATCTAATTGCAACACTAAGTATTTGAATTTTTATGATCTTATTGCAACTCAAAGTATGTGACTTGTTATGATCTAATTGCAACACTAAGTATTGAATTTTTATGATCTTATTGCAACTCTAAGTATGTGACTTGTTATGATCTAATTGCAACACTAAGTATTTGAATTTTTATGATCTTATTGCAACTCTAAGTATGTGACTTGTTATGATCTAATTGCAACACTAAGTATTTGAATTTTTATTATCTAGGATGTTTCGACCCGTGAGTATCCCTCCCGGACCATACGAGGGATCACTTCTTTCACTCCAGCGGGAGCATAGGAGTGAGGATGTTTGGACCCGTGATTCTAGCGTATGTGATTTGAATTTTTTTTATTGCACTTATATTACTAACTTTTTATTGCACTTGTATTAAATAACCTATTGAAATTCTTTATATATGCAGTTCATAACTCCTCTTAAGGGTAGACAGGCCATCAGGCATTACCTCCCGCAGGATGAGAGGGTCATTTATTACGTACGGAGAGCAGGATTTTATGGTATTCACTAACTGGTCTCCACATTTGAGATGGAGATGTCACTTATTACTACTTTGGTCGAGAGGTGGAGGCCCGAGACACACACTTTCCACCTATCAGTTGGTGAGGCGACCATCACCTTAGAGGATGTTGCTGTTTTACTAGGATTACGAGTGGATGGGGAGCCAGTGACAGGAACTGCAGCTTATGATTGGCCAAAGGTGGTACAAGAGCTTCTTGGAGCTGTTCCGCCCAAGAAGATTTAGTAGGTTCGTCCTTACGTATTCGGTGGCTACGTGAACACTTTGCAAATCTGCCAGATGATGCCGATGAGGACACGGTGAAGTGCTATGCAAGAGCTTATATCTTGCAACTCATGGGCGGTATATCATTTGGTGATACGACAGGTAGAAATGTACAATTACTCTTCCTCCCATTATTGGCAGACTTTGAAGAGGCCAATACATACAGCTGGGGCAGTGCTACACTTGCACACATGTACAGACACTTATGTAAAGCAGCTCATAGGGGAAAAACAGATATAGCTGGACCACTTATCTTGATACAGGTTAATACATTTGTGTTTATTTTTTGTAATCGTTTACATTTACAACTTGCTAACTTATTTGTTTTACAGTTGTGGGCATGGGAGCGGATTCCCATCGGGAGACCTACTTGTACAAGAGTCTCAGACATGGATCCACGATGTAACGCCCGGAAATTATAGAAAACGAATATATCGGGTTATTCCTATTTCCGTAAACTATTCTACGGGAATATCCGACTTTTATTCCAAAACCGTAAACCGTAAATTATTTTTACGGAATTACTTTAACGAGTTGTTTTCCCGCCCGGTTTTCTTCTTCCTTCCTTCTTCTTACCGAAAAATCCCGGCCAAGATAAGCTCGGCCTGCCTATCTCGGCCGAGACCGACGCCCAGCTGTGGCTTTTGGAGCGTGCCGCCCGCCCAGCCTATCTCCCTGCCTAGGCCTGGCCTGCTGTCCCCCGACCTCTCAGTCCGCCCAGCATCCGAGGCCGATCCCTCGGTCTTGCTCCCTTCTTCCCTCACTCCCTCACCTCACCTCACTTGCACACAACTCTCACTCACTCCCTCACTCCCCACGCCCAGCCACTCCGTCCACCCGACGTCACCTCTCTCTCTGGATCGGGCCGTCTCCGGCCGCGACGGTGAGCCAGGCGCAGCTAGGGACTGCTTCACCCTTCTTCACCTCGGTCGAGCAGCCTCACCCTCTTTTTCCTTGGCCGAGATACACCCTACGTCCAGGCTGCTCAAAGCCCCGGTGAACACCACGTCGCCGCCACCAACGCCGCCGAGGAAGAGCCTCCCCGCCGCCCTAGGAACCGCCGTCAACTCCCCTTGCGTCTCGGTCTCCTTTGGCCTCGGGTGAGCAGCGGCTCACGTTCCACTTTCCTGCGTTGCCGCCGCCGGAGAACGGCCGCCACCGGGAGCCAGGCCACTGCCGGCCACCTGCAGCACCACCGAGGAAGCTAGCCGCCGCCCTTGCCCCGCCGGAGAAGCAGTGACGCCGCCGGGATCCCACTGCAGAATCTCGGTCGGGATCTCTTAGTAATCTCGGTCGGCCACCCTCACTTTTGGTTGAGTACTTCTTCCCAAGGGAAGCGTGAGCATTTTGTGAGATAGCTTTTGGGACAAGGTAAGTCTACGGACTTACTTGGCTCGTATTTTATGTATTAGTATTGCCGTGTGTTTGGTGATGTGTGTTATTTTATGTTATACAATGAAATGAAACCGGTAATTAGGACCACCGACTTTATATATATGTTTATATTGGCCCAAGTGTATGAGTACGGGCGGTGACAATACTGCCTAGCCCATAGTGAGGTCTAGGGGATTCTCGGCGACTAGCCCGGCGAGTTAGATGGACGGATGCATCCGTACCATTCCTTGCCGGTAAGTAGGGATCGAGGCGAGACCATTGGGGTCTCGTGTCACAAAAGAAGTTGAACTAGAATGGAATACGACTTAATAATAAAAGATAAGAAATCGGACTTGTGTGATTTATGTTTTGTGCTATGGATGTGTTTGTGGCTTCACCGCTTTCCTAATATCTAGAATATGAGCTAACGGTTTAAAACCGTCTTGTAGTTGACTTGCAGGTTAGGGATGCCGCCGAGTGAGGTGGAGGAGTGGACAGCCGGGGTCTCCGTACATTGTAGGACGGGGGTGTTTGAGTCATATTTCACGTCGTCTTTTATGGATATTGTCGTATGTTAGAATTCGGATTTATTTACGTTGTTTTGAGGACTCGGCTGAGTTTTCAAGTTGTAGTTTCATACTTTTCGTTTCCGCATACATCAAAAACATATTGGAGTTTTCGACCTTTATTTGTGCCATGTTGGAAGGTCCGGTGAAATTGTTGTCAAGCTAAGGGTCGGGACCCATTGTGAGGTCTCGCCCATAGCGTCCCGAGTCCCGCGGATTTGGGGTGTTACAAAAGTGGTATCAAAGCCCTAGGTTGACAACAATGGCACTCGCAATCTTTCTAAAGGCCGAATGAGGTATAAAACAGAACCCCCACGGGTTCTGACCTTTCGTTTTCAAAATCATATGCATGAGTCGGGATTGGGTTAGAATGTACGGGACCACCGCTCCTTCCTCAAACCTCGGCGACATAGATCTTTGGATTAGAATTAGGTACTTATATTATTTTAAGTACATAGTTATATAGTTATATTTAACCTATGACCTTAGGGTGATTGTGGAAGTTGTATGTATCTAGATACTATGTGACCTTAGGATGTTTGGGCTTGCATGCCTTGGATATGTATTATGAACACGTTATATTTATGCTTTTAAGTTATTAAACCGGATTATAAATAGTACCACGTATTTATAATTAAGTAAATGCAATACGAAATCAGATGGCACGTACGAGAGCGACAACATATGTAGGACCCGATAGGGGTAGACCACCACTTCCCCCTACCGCCCCAATAGGACGGGGACGAGTAGGAAGACCTCCAGGTACGAGAGGTAGAGGTCGGGGACGTGTCCCCATTGCGGACCCACCAATTGTGGGGGCACCAACAGCAGAGGCCCCAGTAGAGGAGGTAGCTGAGAGCATCGTCCCCGAGGCAAGGGATGGGACCGTAGTTAGGTCCGGAGTTCAGGGTTCTTCATCTACCAGGACCGGGGGAGCGTCCGTGGCAGCTACTGTATTTGGAGATTACGTACGTCGAGTAGAGGAGGCGTTTAGGACTGGAGCACCACCTCCCGCACCACCGGTGCCTGCACCTGCACCAGAGAGATCAACTAAGGTCACACAGAGGGTGACCCAGGTTCGGGCTGCACCAGAGATAGTTGCACCAGCAGTTGTTGCACCCGAGCCCGTTGTGGAGATTGCTAGGCCGAGAGACGAGCTGAGGTCTCCGAGACCTGATTCATGGTTGAAGGCTTTCAACCAGCAGCATGTACCCTACTTCGACGAGAAGGTAGGGTTAGAGGTGGAGCATTGGATTGGGCACGTTGAGTCAGCCTTAGAGGCGATCCGTTGATCAGAGAAGAGGCAGGTAGAGATAGTTCAGACACTGTTTCGAGAGCAGGCCCAGTACTGGTGGAAGACAGTTAAAGGCGGTGTGACCAGGATGGATCAGTTGTTGAGCCTCGTCAGGGAGACCTTTTGCCCAGCTTAACTGAGGAGTGACAGAGTCCAGGATTTCCTGGAGGCAGGATTCGAGGACGTCCTAGTCATTGAGGCGATCAGGCGATTTCAGGCAGAGTTAGCCTTGTTGGGACCTTCCGCACCCCCAGCGGACCACCATGTCTACCTTTTCTCCAGGAGACTGAGAGAGTCCACCCGCGCTTACCTGGCGGGTTTCCGTTGTACCTCATTGGAGGAGTACCATGACCGGGCTTCGGCCTATGAGAGAGACCGCCTTGGGTCTAGGAGAGTAGCACGGTCCGGGAGACCGGACAAGAGACAAAGGACAGCACCAGCTGGGTCAGGGGCCGGAGCTACTGGTCAGGGACGTTCTGGTCCTCAGCCGTCGAGACCGGCATCCGACGGAGGACCTCAGTGCTACGGTTGTGGAGGTTATGGACATACGAAGAAGACCTGTAGGAAGCCGCCTGTGGCTTGTTTCACTTGTGGCCAGATGGGTCACCGAGCTGCCTTTTTCCGTCAGGGCAAGGCACCGTCACAGCAGGGTTCCTCGTCTGCTGGCATAGCAGGGAGCGGTGAAAGGCCGCAGTATCAGTCACAGGGCTCTCAGCAGAGGAGCCAAGGTAAGGGTCAGACCCGCACTCAGGGATCCGCTCAGGGTCAGGGCTGAGGTAGAGGCCGTGGTGGAGGTACTCCGGAGACCCGAGGCACACATGCCAGGGTATTCGAGCTGAGGAGTGTTGTTGATCCTCCAGCGCCGGCAGCCCCAGGTACTATTCAGATTCACGGTTTTTCAGTGCGAGTTTTATTTGATACGGGTGCTACGCACTCGTTTATATCCGATGATTGTGTAGCTAGGTTGTCCTTAGCTACGATAGAGGGGAGACCCTTTACTATAGGGTTACCCGATGGAGGTAGGGTTAGTGGTACCCGAGAAGTACGCGGTTGTCCCATTCGTTTGGGGACCGAGATTGGTTAGCCGACTTCTTTGTCATGCACTTAGTGCATGAAGAAGTCATCTTGGGTATGGATTGGATGGACCGCCATCATGCCGTTTTGGACATCAGCCGGAGGACCGTGACGATTTCCACAGAGACGGGACAGGAGGTGATTTTCCGAGGTTGGGACCTCGGGAAAGCCGGTACAGTCATTAGCGCCGTTCGAGCTGCTAGACTTATCGGGCAGGGATGTGAGACCTTCTAGTGTTATGCCATGAAGGAGGAGGAGACGGGACCATCACTGGAGGAGATCCCTGTGGCATGCGAGTTCGAGGACGTTTTCGGGGAGCCACCTGGGCTACCACCGCAGAGGAGCGTTGACTTCACTATTGAGTTGGAGCCCGGCACTAGGCCGATCTCCAAGGCTCCATACAGCATGGCGCCGATCGAGTTGCTGGAGCTGAAGAAGCAGCTCGAGGAGTTAGCCGATAGGGGTTTCATACGCCCGAGCGTTTCCCCTTGGGGTGCACCGGTCCTCTTCGTTAAGAAGAAGGACGGATCTTTGAGACTATGTATCGACTACCGGGAGTTGAACAAAGTCACCGTCAAGAGCAAGTACCCGTTACCACGCATTGATGATTTGCTAGACCAGTTGCAGGGAGCCTCCGTATTTTCACGTATCGATTTGAGGTCGGGATACCACCAGCTTAGGGTCAGAGATGAGGACATACCGAAGACGGCATTCAGGACGAGATACGGCCACTATGAGTTTGTCGTGATGCCATTCGGGCTCACGAATGCACCTGCCGTCTTCATGGAGTTGATGAACGGCATCTTCATCGACTTCTTGGACCAGTTCGTGGTGGTATTTATTGACGACATCTTAGTCTACTCCCGGAGTAGAGAGGAGCATGAGGGACATCTGAGGACGGTACTTCGAGTCCTCTAGGATAGAGAGCTTTACGCTAAGCTCTCTAAGTGTGAGTTTTGGATGTCCGAGGTGGCATTTTTTGGACATATAGTTTCCGCCGAGGGTGTCATGGTCGACCCGGCGAAGATAGAGTCTGTTTCCTCATGGCCGCCTCCTAGGACTGTCAAGGAGGTGCGCAATTTCTTGGGCTTAGCGGGATACTACCGCCGTTTTGTTGAGGGTTTCTCCGTGATTGCACGGCCGCTCACTTCCTTGCTGAGGAAGTCTACCAGGTTCGTCTGGTCCGAGCCTTGCCAGCGCAGCTTTGAGGAGCTAAAGAGGAGGTTGACCTCCGCTCCTGTGTTAGCCTAGCCTGAGGGCATAGAGGACTTTGTAGTATATAGGGACGCCTCCAAGCTAGGCTTGGGGTGCGTCTTGATGTAGAGGGGTAGGGTTATTGCGTACGCTTCTCGGCAGCTGAAACCGTACGAGGAAAACTACCCTACCCATGATCTCGAGCTAGCGGCAGTGATTCACGCCCTGAAGATATGGCGACACTACTTGTACGGGGCTACGTGCCAGATCTTCACAGACCATAAGAGTCTAAAGTATATATTCACTCAGCGGGAGTTGAATAACCGCCAGAGGAGATGGCTGGAGCTCATCAAGGACTTTGACTTGGAGGTGATAGCTCGGCTTACGGTTCAGCCTCAGCTGCAGAAGGATTTGATGGGCTTAGAGTTGGATATCCGATTTCCGGGTACGGACGGTCGTTTGTCCGAGTTAGAGGCGTTACCTGACCTGTCCGGAGAGATCCTGCAGAAGCACGAGAGTTGTCCTATTTTGATGAAGATTCGGGACAGGATGTCCCGAGGAGAGGCACCACAGTTTGTCACGGGAGCAGATGGGTTGTTGAGACGTCAGGGACGTATTTGTGTACCGTCGGATCAGGAGCTGAGAGAGAGGATATTGCAGGAGGCCCATTCCACACCTTACTCAGTGCACCCAGGCGCGAGTAAGATGTACCAGGACCTTAGGAGATCCTATTGGTGGGGCGGGCTCAAGCCCGATGTAGCTAGATATGTGGCCCGATGCGCGACCTGCCAGCAGGTCAAGATTGACCACCTTAGACCCGGAGGAGAGCTTCACCCACTGCCTGTGCCGCAGGGGAAGTGGGAGGACATACCTATGGACTTCGTGACCGGCCTGAGACCGAGTAGGAGCTTTGACACGATATGGGTGGTAGTAGATTGGCTGACGAAGACCGCACGTTTCATTCCTATACGGGAAACGTGGCCGGTGAGTCGTTTAGCCGAGGAGTTTACCCGTCAGATTGTGAGACTACATGGAGTCCCGAGGACCATCATCTCGGACAGGGACGGGTGTTTTACCTCGAGGTTCTGGCAGCAGGTACACGCCGCCCTAGGTTTGAGTCTTCATTTCACCACCGCATACCATCCCCAGACCGACGGCCAGTCTGAGCTGACTATTCAGACTTTAGAGGATATGCTTCGAGCGTGTGTACTAGACTGGGGTCAGGTATGGCCAGATCATCTCCCGTTGGTCAAGTTTTCGTATAATAACAGCTGGCACGCTTCGATTGGGATGGCACCGTATGAGGCATTGTATGGACGGAGATGCCGTACTCCCTTGTGTTGGGACGAGCCCGGGAGCTCTAGCATTGTAGCACCGGATCAGGTACAGGACGACATGGCGAGAGTCGCTTTGATTCGGGAGAGGATGTTGGTTGCGCAGAGCCGTCAGAGGTCGTATGCGGATAGGAGGCGTAGACCTCTCGAGTTCAGGGTAGGAGCTCAGGTCTAGTTGAGGGTGTCACCGACACGGGGCGTTAGACGATTCGGCATTAAGGGGAAGTTAAGCCCCCGATATGTCGGACCTTTTGAGATCTTGGAGAGAGTTGGTGAGGTGGCATACCGGTTAGCACTGCCACCGCGGTTGGAGGGTATACACCCGGTCTTTCATGTCTCTCAGCTGAGAGAGTGCATACATGACCCGAGACACGTCATTAGTCATGAGGACCTAGTGGTCGAGCCGGACCACACTTTCGCGGAGCACCCGATAGCGGTCTTAGAGCGGAGTACGAGACGCCTTCGATCGAAGGAGATACCGATGCTTAGGATTCAGTGGTCGAGGCGAGGAGCCGACGAGGCTACATGGGAGACGGAGGATAGTATCCGGAGGAACTATCCCGTGTTTTATGCAGACCTAGCCACATCGATAGGACCGTCGGGTTAGTCCCGAAATCTTTCTTGTTTGCTTATTGTGTTATGTGTTTGGTTGAGTTATGTGGACCTTACGAGGTTGTGATATGTTTTTATACATAAGCTTGATTAGAGATGACAGTATACCTTTTATGAGTTGTACGGGATTACGAGGTGGATATATTGGAGAGTGTTGGGTTTAGCAAGTTTCGGGACGAAACTTGTTTTTAGGGGGGTTAGATGTAACGCCCGAAAATTTTAGAAAACGAATATATCGGGTTATTCCTATTTCCGTCAATTATTCTACGGGAATATCCGACTTTTATTCCAAAACCGTAAACCATAAATTATTTTTACAAGAATGTCGGAAAATATTCCGACCCGTAACACCCGTTACGGAATTAGTTTAACGAGTTGTTTTCCCGCCCGGTTTTCTTCTTCCTTCCTTCTTCTTACCGAAAAATCCCGGCCAAGATAAGCTCAGCCTGCCTATCTCGGCCGAGACCGACACCCAGCTGTGGCTTTTGGAGCGTGCCGCCCGCCCAGCCTATCTCCCTGCCTAGGCCTGGTCTGCTGCCCCCCGACCTCTCAGTCCGCCCAGCATCCGAGGCCGACCCCTCGGTCCCGCTCCCTTCTTCCCTCACTCCCTCACCTCACCTCACTTGCACACAACTCTCACTCACTCCCTCACTCCCCACGCCCAGCCACTCCGTCCACCCGACGTCACCTCTCTCTCTGGATCGGGCCGTCGCCGGTCGCCAAGGTGAGCCAGCCGCCGCTAGGGACTGCTTCACCCTTCTTCACCTCGGTCGAGCAGCCTCACCCTCTTTTTCCTCGGCCGAGATACACCCTACGTCCAAGCTGCTCGAAGCCCCGGTGAACACCACGTCGCCGCCACCAACGCCGCCGAGGAAGAGCCTCCCCGCCGCCCTAGGAAACGCCGTCCACTCCCCTTGCGTCTCGGTCTCCTTTGGCCTCGGGTGAGCAGCGGCTCACGTTCCACTTTCCTGCGTTGCCGCCGCCGGAGAACGGCCGCCACTGGGAGCCAGGCCACTGCCGGCCACCTGCACCACCACCGAGGAAGCTAGCCGCCGCCCTTGCCCCGCCGGAGAAGCAGTGACGCCGCCGGGATCCCACTGCAGAATCTCGGCCGGGATCTCTTAGTAATCTCGGTCGGCCACCCTCACTTTTGGTTGAGTACTTCTTCCCAAGGGAAGCGTGAGCGTTTTGTGAGATAGCTTTTGGGACGAGGTAAGTCTACGGACTTACTTGGCTCATATTTTATGTATTAGTATTGCCGTGTGTTTGGTGATGTGTGTTATTTTATTTTATACAATGAAATGAAACCGGTAATTAGGACCACCGACTTTATATATATGTTTATATTGGCCCAAGTGTATGAGTACGGGCGGTGACAATACTGCCTAGCCCATAGTGAGGTCTAGGGGATTCTCGGCGACTAGCCCGGCGAGTTAGATGGACGGATGCATCCGTACCATTCCTTGCCGGTAAGTAGGGATCGAGGCGAGACCATTGGGGTCTCGTGTCACAAAAGAAGTTGAACTAGAATGGAATACGACTTAATAATAAAAGATAAGAAATCGGACTTGTGTGATTTATGTTTTGTGCTATGGATGTGTTTGTGGCTTCACCGCTTTCCTAATATCTAGAATATGAGCTAACGGTTTAAAACCGTCTTGTAGTTGACTTGCAGGTTAGGGATGCCGCCGAGTGAGGTGGAGGAGTGGACAGCCGGGGTCTCCGTACATTGTAGGACGGGGGTGTTTGAGTCATTTTTCACGTCGTCTTTTATGGATATTGTCGTATGTTAGAATTCGGATTTATTTACGTTGTTTTGAGGACTCGGCTGAGTTTTCAAGTTGTAGTTTCATACTTTTCGTTTCCGCATACATCAAAAACATATTGGAGTTTTCGACCTTTATTTGTGCCATATTGGAAGGTCCGGTGAAATTGTTGTCAAGCTAAGGGTCGGGACCCATTGTGAGGTCTCGCCCGTAGCGCCCCGAGTCCCGCGGATTTGGGGTGTTACACACGAATTGCGAGGAACATAGCTAGGAGGAAAGCATCTAGGGAGGCTAGAGATTTAGTTGGAAATGAAAAGCCTGCATTTGGCTCCCAATTTATTCTTGGTGATGATTCATTAGCTAGAAGGTAAACTTTTATTAGTTTATCCGAAAATATATTTCTTTGTTATATAGCTAATAACTAACAATTTGTTTAATGCTTTTGTAAGGTGGATACATTGCTCCTACAACTATGAGCATTCATCTCGACCGATCGAGTATTATCGAGATATTTTGGACAGACAACTAGGGACTGAGGTACATCCTAACGATCTTTATATTTGTTTAATGCTCATAATTTAAATAACATAAGGTACACCTAACGATCTTTATATTTTTTTTAGTTTATATGGGTTCCTTATCCAAGTGATGTACTACAACGTCTTCCCGAGATATGCCGATCGAGGGCCCATATATATATGACAGAGGCTCCACTTATATGTTTCGACATAGTGGAGTGGCATCGACCGGGTCGGGTCATGCGACAGTTCGGATTTCCACCAGCTATACCACATGACTGTGACTATGACAAACAGCTACACAAGGTGGACCGAAGAGGAAAACTGGACTACAATTGAGCTGACTATCGTGATAGATTTATCAAGTTATGGAATGAGCGCAGTAGTTTAATTGTCATACCACAGGTATAAATTCATTTAACGTAGTAAAATTTTTATTATACTGAATTGTATGTATATGTAATTTTTTTTTCTCATTATATTGACTTATATGTATGTGCATCACAACCCCTTTACATCCATGGACAAGAAGCAATCCAACAATACATGAATTGGTTTACATCCGTGACACGCCATTTCATTTCTCCACCAACGTCTAATCCAACGGGGTATCATCAACCGACAACTCCAAATTTGTTCATGCTGGCAAGCAACTGTGAAAAAAGAATTTATAACCATTTATAATAAAAATTCTCACATTCTCTATTTTTCTAATTTGTAGGGACAATATGCGGTTAATGTAGGATATCATGGGCGACAAACGGCATACACTACAACATCAGAGTTCCCAAGATCTTGAAGGGTTGAGCCAAAACGTGAACACGTTTTGCAACTACTTGTCAACCGAAAGTACAAACATATTGGGTAGAGCAGCCGTTGACCCATTCTACCTTCTTAGGGGCCCTTCATCATATATGCCTACACCGGAGGTACCACGATCCTCCCATCAGTCTCCATCATTCTCCACGCCACCGTTGAGCATGAGTCCATCGGGCTATTCTCCATCGGCCTTCACTCCGTTGGGCACACCGGTCCAACCAAATATATTTGCATCTCCACCTCTACCACATTATGCTCAGTATAGAGATCCAATTCTTGATTTAGGTGAGCAGCATGTCTCGGTCCCACGAGCCTTATCGCTGATTATTGAAGATGCGTCGACATCTAGGGGAGAGAGAGGCGGAAGAAAAGGCAAAAAGAAGACCACTTAGACCATGAAGAACATCTATATTATGTATGGAGAATGATTTTGTAAAATAATTTGAAGAAACTGTGATATTTTATAACATTATGCAAAACAAATATTTGAAGTTACTATGCCATTCTATATTATGTATGTAGGATGATAATGTTGTGGTCTACGACATTCTGTAAAACACAAAAACAATTATTCAAGTTTCTGCTTTGTTTGTAAAAAAGAAAAGGAAATCGCCGTCTTAATTTTAAAAAAAGAAAGAAAAGGGAATCACCGTCTTATTCGATAACTCGGCAGTCTCAGCCGGCGACTCCCACCCGAACCTCTGTTGCCTTCCTATTCCCGGAATTAGTTTTTTTCCATACCTAACTTCGAAAATTATTTTCTTTCTTTTATTATTTTGGAAAAAAACCCCTAGAGTTTGGCCCTCCTTTTTTTTTTTTTTGATAGTGTAAGATAAGCAATTAGGGTGGTCTATCTCCTCGAGACTTTCCACCTTAGAGCATCCTTTCGGATGAGCTCGTCGACCTCAACAGTAGACGACCTAGAAACGTGGAGGCAGCCATGACCCAACCCAACAAGCAGGTCCGCCACTCCATTAACTTCACGGAAAACATGTCGAATTTTAACCTGAGAGAAACCCAACAAAATATTAGAAATATCCGAAAGAATCAAATCTAACACCCAGGGGGTTTCTAGATCTGCTTAATAACATTAATCACCACCAAACAATTTCCTTCAATTTCAATTGCTTTGATACCAAGATCAAAAGCCGAGACTAGGCCTTCTAGAGTTTGGCCCTCCTTGTCTCACTTACCTTGCATTAAAAAAAAAACTTTTAAAAATTACTATTATACAAAATTATAAAGCTCAAGTACAACATCTTAAAACTGAAAAAATTCTTGAACATAATTTAAAAAGGTAAAAATACGAGGACACCTTCCGAAATTTTTTAAAATTTTAATTATTCAATTAAAATACTTTTTTTTTACTATTATTTATATATATCATTTTTAAAAAAATTAGAACAAACCTGTACGGTACACAACGAATGCACTAGTTAGAAAGTATTATCACCAACAAAGCATAAAAACATTAAAACAGCATAAAACAAAAACCAAAACTGGACCGAATTGATGTAAATCCAGAAATAACGCGCAACTAATGCAGTATGTATGATGTATGATGTATGATGCATGTAGAGTGTAGATACATACATAGATGGGTGGGAGATAGAGAAGAGTATCTGACTTGACGGTGACGTGCAGCCTCTAAGGCAAGAGAAAAATATCATCGCCACGTATACATCTCTCAAGTAGCGCACAAGCCAGCTAAAGATCTTCCTTCTTTCCCCTCTTTCTCCTCCTCAATCTCCATTCTCCTCCACCCAACCCCCCCAAAAAAACCCTTCTCACAAATTCACACCCTTACCAGCACCCAAATATCATCAAATTCCTTCAACCTCGTCACTAGATCCATCACAACAAACACATCTAATTTTTCTCTTTCTTCTTTCTCCTCTCGCGTCTGATTCATCGCCAGATATTTCTTCCTTTTTCCATTAATCAGGTAGATTTTTTTTAATATCTAAAATCATGTTTTTTCGTTTTGGATTCAGTACTGGTTATTTTGGTTGATCTGGTTTTCTATACTCTTTCTCTTATTTGTTTGATTTGCTTGTTTGTATTTTTCTTCCCCGATTTCTCTTCAGTTTTGATTTTACTAGTGACTTGGTGGTTCCGTACGATTTGTGCAGGGTTGTGGACTATCAACTCTGTATCAGGCGGAAAATAAGTGAGGGGAAAAAGTTGAGTTCTTATTTTAAGCTTTTGATGTAGAGCTTCAATGGTTTTGTTATAGATTTAATAGCTAGTTTCTATTTTTATTTGCTCTCAAGGTCTTGATATGTGAATTATTGCTCGGTCAGCTTGAAAATGATCATGCCAAATGATACTCTGATTTGAACTGGTAACTATTGTTTGTTTTTTTGATCTATTAATAAGTATAACATATATGTCCAGTCTGTTTTTCTTCTTCTTGCTTTTTTTTTGTGTGTGTGGGAATTTCATTTGAGCTTCAATTTTTTTTATTTTTAATTTTTTATAAATCAATTTAACTCATCCGGGTTTTTGCAGATTGTTGAATTGAGAGCTTTCACAGATGAATATTGATCATAGGGCTTCAGCCGTTCCAGAACAAGAGGCATAATCTCACAGTTCTAATATAGTTTCTTTCAAAGTTTTTCCTTCAAGGGGAAACAGATATACTTGTAAAGAAAAATCTCATAGTTCTTTTTCTTTCTTTCTTTTTTGCTTTGGATGTTGATTCAGGAGGTATTGCTTCACTCTTGCAGCTTGGGATGCTGAATTACGAGATATTAATCCTTGATTGGTAGAGCCAGAAGGGGCAACTTGTGACAGTCTTTTTCTTAGCGGATATACTTTTCCACATTACTTTGGAGATAGTTAAATGGCTCGCACATCAGAAAGCTGGATTGATGGTCTTCAGTTCTCATCTCTGTTCTGGCCACCTCCACTAGACGTGCAACAGAGAAAGGTATGATAAGAATCTCGCTCTCTTCTCACGTGAGTTTGACCAATATGATGATAATAGTTCTGTGGTAGACCAGGGACCACTGATAAAAATACGATCCTAATTCCTAATAACCTGTTGATTTGGAATAGGACCTTTAGTGCAGATGTTTTGTTTTTTAGATGTAAATTCGAAAGTAATGTCACTAGGTTCCTGCAAGTAAGTATCTTCACATCATCCATCATTAATTGTTAAAATATGTTGAACAGTGCTAGGTTTTGCTCTAGAATTTCCTCAGAAGTCTTTCCTTAGCACGTGGTTATAGTTATATAATATCATGCTGTAAAAACATGGTTGAGTGAACTTGGCACTTTGTCCTTGTTGTTGATGCCCATTACATGGGAGTAGAATGTAGACCTTCATATCAAAGTGGGATGACCAAACTGGAAAATGCTTTGAATAGAAAGTGTATTAAATTTATAGAAGCATATATGGTACATGAATCAGAAAGTTCTCCATTTATTCCAATAGCCAATTTCCATTCTTGAATATGATCAAATGATCAATTTTCTTTACTGATTTTGTCGAGGATATCTTGTCCTCCATCATATGTATTCTTTACCTAATTTTGATTATATTTCTTTCATTTCTGTAAAATGACATCCAGAGGCAATATTTGATTATACATGCCCGTATTTGGGCATTTTGTGTACTCATCTGATCTCTCTGGAGGTTGAATGCTAGGGGTTCAGGTTCCAAAGGGACTTGATAGAAACGGGTGCGACAATGTTTGTACAATAGAACTATAATTACCTTTTTGATATTTGCATGCTATATTGTACTAATATGTACATAAGTTAAAGTGGTGCAACAATGTTAGTACATTTAAAACTTTAGATACCTTTTTGATATTTTGCATACTTTATTGTGCTAATATGTAAATCTCTCTCTCTCTCTCTCTCTCTCTCTCTCTCTCTCTCTCTCTCTCTCTCTGCCCTTTCTCTCGATTTATGTATCACATTTTGCTTCTATGAACAAATTCTCTTTGACATCTTTTGCAGTTTAAATTGTCCTTTTCTTATCTTCTTTCTTATCTTCTGTTATATTTGCTTCATTGGATTCCGTTTCTGTTTATTTTATTCCAGGCTCAGACTACTGCTTATGTAGAATACTTTGGACAGTTCATATCTGAACAATTTGCGGAAGACATTAATGAGGTATTCCTCTTACTTATCCCCTGTTACACATAGAGTGTGTAGAAGTATTTCAGTGAATGGGATGGTAATCCTTCTTTTGAATTCCTTTCAGTTTTTCTCATCACTATACTTTTTATGGTGCAGCTGATTAGGAACCGTTATCCCTTTGAGAATAAACGACTTTTTGATGACGTGTTAGGTAACTTGGTTCATTCTGAATATCTAGAACATTTGGTTGAAACTTAGATTCATTTACATAATATCAGCTTGTCACAGTTGAAAAACAAAACTAACTTTGTTTATATGCTTGATATGCAGCAACTTTTGTCCTCCACCATCCCGAGCATGGGCATGCTGTGGTTCTGCCTATTATTTCTAGTATTATTGACGGTACACTGGTTTACGACAAGGATAGACCTCCATTTGCTTCTTTTATTTCCTTATTTTGCCCAAGTGATGAGGTATGGTTCTGTCACTATGCTTGCAGAAGCTTGGATATCCCTTATTTTTCTGTTTAACAATGCTTTCCAACTTTCTTAGTGTGTGACAACATTTTTTTTCGTGGAACGTATATGTATTTTCTATATCTGTTCTTTCATCGCAGAAAGAGTATTCTGAGCAATGGGCTCTGGCATGTGGAGAAATCTTACGAATTTTAACCCATTACAATCGCCCAATCTACAAGGCTGAACAGCAAAAAATTGAAGATAGAAGTAGTACTGGAGATGCTGCTAGTACAAGCAAATCTTCAGGTGGGGGAGAACCATCTCATTTGACCTCTGTGCAGAATGAGAGAAGACCTTCAAGGCCTTTATCGCCATGGATAACTGATATATTGCTTGCTGCTCCTCTGGGTATCAAGAGTGACTATTTTCGATGGTACGTTAATGAAATTAATGCTTGCATTATGTTGTCACGTTTATTTGTTGATCAAATTTGTAAATAGCTTTCCCCTTCTTAATACCAACAATACAATACGAAAAAATATATTGCTATCTGCTTGTGATGTACCTCCTCTGCTTGTGATGTACCTCCATCTTCCTTCTTTCTCTTGTGTGGGGGTGGGGAAGGGTGCTGGTTGTCCATTCTTTGAATCCTCTATTACTCTTGATCAGCTTTTCAACCACTGCATTCACTATGCTCCATAAGTTCCTTCCTTACATGCCTCACCCTTCTCTTGACCACTCGCTGCATCCACTACCACTAAGCAGTTGTTGATGCTGGGATCAAGATGAACAATTTAGGTTTCAAGGTTGCCAAATGTGACTGTCGAGGTGTTTTATAAACAAACATCAAATGGAGTCAATAGTAGCATGTTGGTTGTAGTAGCAAATTTGATATTTTTTACATGCAAGTTGTAGTGCAAGTTTAGGTCCAAGGAGGAGCAACATGGTATAAGGTCATTCATTGCCAATATTTTTAGTTGTTAAAGTTGAACCCCTTAAAAATGATTGTAAACGATCAAAGCACTGAAAAAAATAATGAGGGTTGAACTCCTATATTTTATATGAGGTTATGGTTTATACTTTAGACACGATCTTGTACGTGAGAAATTTATGCAGTTCCTGTGTATTAACAGGTGTGGTGGTGTTATGGGAAGGTATGCAGCTGGCGAACTAAAGCCTCCTATAATTGGTAAGCTAAATTGTTTCCATGTGATGACAAATGATGCCTGTTATTTTATATTTATTTCCAGAACCTGATCAGTTAATCACATAAATCATTCATCAGTACTAAATTCTTTGTGCCTTTTGATGTTTGAATAAAGAAAGCTAGTTTGAAGTTGCTTCTTTTGTAATAAGTCCAATACACAATTCTAGTTGGTACTATGGCATTGTTCTCACTTCTTAGTCGTTATATTACTTATACCTTATGCTTCTACCTTTTACCTTGATTGACCACAATTGATGCGTTTCTAACTTTTGACTACTAAAAAATCCAATGTACATCATAGAAAGGGGTCATAAGAGTTCTTTTGACAAAAGGTCCCTATTCTAAATTGTTTTTTTTTTTTTTTTATAATCAAAACACCTTTTTGTAGATTTAGAAATTAAAACCACCCTTTATTTAATATATTTCATAAAACTAAATCTCCAATAACATTTTCTGGTGAAATATTACATCTAGTTCACCAAAATACCCTTTATTAATTACTTTAAAAAGTAGTAGTGTAGTTAATGTATATTTCCAAAATAACTCTTTATGATAAGGTTTCTTTCTATATTGTAAATCTTACAAACTTTATTTGATATAAACCCCTTATTTTAATAACTTAAACATTCTTATTTTTGTTTATATGATAGTTATATTTTTGTTAAGTAAGAATTACTTTTTGACATTTCATGTTGTTTCTTAACCAACTTATTAAAGTTGGTCACTTTATTTAGATTGTAAAAGAATGTTTTTTTATTGTTTATAAATAAAACGATAAATTAAAATATTAAAATAAGGCGTTTTATAGAAAAATAATACAATAAGAGGTTGTTTGGGACTGTGGTTAATAAACCTTATTATAAAAGATTTATTTTGAAAGATTATCTAATCTAATAATTGAAAATAAATAACTAAAATCAGTTAATAAAGTATTAAGGGACATTTCTTTGTGAAATGATTATTGGTGGTTCAATATAGTGAAACACTATAGGATGGAGAGTCTCGAGGAGATGATGCATCCTAATTTCTTACCTTATAGTTTCAAAAAAAATATATATATATAGTGAAACACTATATATACGGTAGTTATTAGGATAAACGCAAGTCAGTAGGATAGCTGTACCTTGTTAATAACAAAATACGGCTACCCTACTGACTTATGTTTATCCTAATAGTAGTTTGCTAAAATAACACGAATTTAAAAAGTAGCTTTTCTCCAAAGTACCTGTGTTGTAACGTTAGATTAAGCAGAAAGTACAAAACCATCAACAATAGATCACTGTCGAAATCACTATTATGTTAATTATTGTCAAATAATAAAATACAAAAAAATTGGTTGGATGTCCAAGAGTGACAAACTTTTGATACTACTATACTGCTGTGGCTATTTTTTTTGACCAAATTGGAATTGATTCAAATAAATGTTCAACCTTTTAGGCCTGTTTGTTCAGGACCTTCAGGTAGTTTTTTGGTTTCTTTTTATTCTTTATTATCCTGAAGTAATTTAGGATGATGATGAACCAGCAGAATATGCAAAGTGGACAACTTATGAATGACCCTTTTGTTGTCTTTAGGCTCTTCCCGTGGATCTGGAAAGCACCCACAGCTTATGCCTTCTACTCCTCGGTGGGCTGTTGCTAATGGGGCTGGTGTAATATTGAGTGTATGTGATGAAGAAGTTTCTCGCTATGAGACCGCTACTTTAACAGCAGTTGCTGTTCCCGCCCTTCTACTTCCTCCTCCTACAACAGCCTTGGATGAACATCTGGTTGCTGGTTTGCCAGCACTTGAACCATATGCCCGCCTCTTTCACAGGTGAATACTTTACCCATTTCTGTTGGTTTGTTGATCTTTCTCTTGATCCACTATAATTTCATTTTCTTGTGGTTTGGCTAGATACTATGCAATTGCAACACCAAGTGCTACCCAGAGGCTACTTCTTGGGCTTCTTGAAGCACCCCCCTCATGGGCTCCAGATGCGCTCGATGCGGCTGTGCAGCTTGTTGAACTGCTTCGAGCTGCTGAAGATTATGCATCTGGAATGAGAGTAAGATTATCTTGATTTCTATATTTGATGTGAATTATGTGATGCCATTTTATATTAGTACCCTATATTATTCTTTCATGTTTCAATTTCGATTGGATGTAATGCTGATCAACGAGGCATTCACTATCATGTGATGCCATTTTATAGAATTGCAGAAAATGAATTAGAATAAATAAGAAATTATTGACAAATTCTTAGTAGTCTTTCAACTTGAATTATATTGCTTCTCTGCTATAGATTTTCCTCTCCGTGGATTTTATTATCTTTCCTAGTTTCTTATCTTTCCTAGTTTCAGGTTATCCAATAGTTGCAGTATTCTACTAAGTGTGTAAAATCGCTAACTTCTGTATATCTAACAAATGTTCTTGGTAGAAGTTTTGGATGATAATGTTTTTGTCATTCTTATTGGAATTGCAACCTCAAATTGTTTACGATAATGCATTTACCTGTTCAATTTTGATACTTGAGTTGAGGAATTTCTTATGCTCACTGGATGAATTTTAGCACGAGTATTATCCAATCAATCCCCGCAATGGAGTTGCACTATCACACAGCTGTTGAAATTGGACACATTTGTCTTCACTGCTTCTAACTTATTTCATTGTCTAGAAAATTTAATTGTTGTGCTATTTTGTATTTTCTCCAATAACAATATAGTATGTAATACATATTATTTACACAATTGCACAACTTAAATACTTATATTCCCTGTTTTTTATTTTATTATTTCATTACATGTAAGTTTGATCTCGTTTTTAATTATCCCTTCACTCCTATGTTGAAATGAGGCTCAAAAAGCATACATTTTCATCGTCAAGATCTTAACCAAGTTTCTCTGAAGTTTAGATTTGGAGCATGAATAGGTTGCCTAGCCTGGAGATATTCTGATTTTATGTTTATTCACGCAGCTTCCGAGGAATTGGATGCATGCATCTACATTTCCTACGAGCAATTGGTGTTGCAATGTCAATGAGGGAGGGTATTGCGGCAGATGCTGCAGCAGCTTTGCTTTTCCGCGTGCTCTCTCAGCCTGCATTACTTTTTCCTCCTCTGAGACAAGTGGAAGGAATTGATGTTCTACATGAACCACTTGGTGGTTATATATCTTCTTACAAAAAACAGGTAAATTAAAATTTGTAGGCCTCATTATTACTTGTATCTTGATAATGCATTAGACAATTCTTATCTCACAATCTCTTCAATCATTATTGCTTAGTGTGAAGTGCCTGCTGCCGAAGCAACTATCGAAGCCACTGCCCAGGGAATTGCATCGATGCTTTGCGCTCACGGCCCAGAAGTTGAATGGAGGATCTGCCACCATTTGGGAAGCCGCATATGGCCTCATACCTCTGAGTTCCTCGGCTGTTGATTTGCCTGAAATTATAGTTGCTACTCCGTTACAGCCGCCCAATTTGTCATGGAACTTGTACATACCCTTCTGAAGGTGCTGGAATATCTCCCTCGTGGAAGCCCATCCGAAGCATGTCTCATGAAAATATTTGTTGCAACTGTTGAAGCGGTTCTCCAGAGAACGTTCCCTCCCGAGTCCACACGCTTTTGAAAGCCAAAAATCAAGATATGGTTCTGGCACGACAGGGTCCGCGTCGAAAAACCCTTGCTGTAGCCGAACTTCGTACCATGGTCCATTCGCTGTTTGTGGAATCCTGCGCTTCTGAAGAACTCGCATCACGCTTGCTCTTTGCTGTTTTAACCGTCTGTGTTAGTCATGAAGCTCAATTTAACAGTAGCAAGAGACCCAGGGGTGATGTTGATGTTGACTGCACTGATGGGGCCCCGCGGAAGCAATAGAAGAAACTCTACTGCTAAGAAAACCGGAAAACAAGGGCCTGTGGCAGCAATAGATTCCTACATACTAGCTAGCAGTTTGTGCTCTGGCTTGTGAACTCAGCAGCCCACTACTCTCTTCCTAACAAAAACAATAAACTATAAGCCTCCAGGAAGGAGGTGAAATGGTAATCCTGTTAGAGACTATGGATCTTCTCATGAATTTCAAAACCGGATTGAGTCTGCGTTCGTCATACTCGCAGGATAATAGCAATCCTGGAGGCTTTATTTTCACTGAAGCCATCTTCTATAGGCGACATTCATGGGGATACGTTCAAATGAGATAGTTGCTGCTGCAGTGTTGCAGCTCATGTTTCTGAGCTATTTAGGTCAAAGGCTTGTATGCATGCGCTATCTGTCTTAATGAGATGCAAGTGGGACAACGAAATCCATGCTAGAGCATCTTCTTTGTATAGTCTCATTGATATCCATGGTAAAGCGCTGTGGCGTCGATTGCTGACAAGGCAGAACCATTTGGAGCTCATTTATTCTCACGCACCTGTTTGGCGGGATTCCCCCAAACTAACTCGAATGTTAGGAAGAAAGAGGAGTTGGAAGGCACTCTTTCTTTGAATCAGAAGTGCCCTCATCTTTGGACTGTGAAAATTCATCTCATGCAAAACGTTTGATGAAATGTGAGAAATCAATGTACCCAAATGAGAGTAAAGGAAATACTTCAGGGAAAAGGATTGCAAAATTTCAGTTGGATGCTTCAGATTTAGCGAATTTTCTGACCATGGACAGGCATATAGGATTTAACTGCAGCGCACAGATTTTCCTGCAATCGGTTCTTGTCAAGAAGCAGGAACTGTGCTTCTCCGTTGTTTCATTGCTATGGCACAAACTGATTGCATCCCTGAAATTCAACCTACTGCAGAAAGCACTTCAGCTCAACAAGGATGGAGACAGGTAAATCTAGGGGTTTTTTTTGTTGTCTATTATCTTCTTCTAAATGGTTATAACTTATGTTCCATTTTTAATTCTACAATCTGCATCCTATTAAAGGCCAAAAAACTAGGTTTCCAAATTACTGATAACAAAAAAGTGACAATGAAGTGTATAAAAACTAAAATGAAACCAAAACGGATCATTCATCTTGAAAATAAAATTTTGAAGCAATAGGATGGAGAGGATAAGTTAAATACCATCCGAATTGATTTATTATTTGGAAAATTGTTTCTAGAAATCACTTCTTTGTCTTACCCTATTCTCTTGATTTACACAGGTTGTTGATGCCCTATGCAATGTTGTATCAGCGTCACCTGGCAAAAGCTGCAGCCGCTGTTGTCCTTCAGGTCCAAATTTGTTCATTGAGATATGATTGCATATAGAATAAAGCAAAGATACAAGCACTTGCATTTGTGTAACTCGATGAGATAGTTGGTTTATGTTTCTGTAATGCAGCAGTATTTTAAAGTAGAATAAGTTGAACTGTGAGCTTATCCTTGCAGATGCCAGGACTCAATATATTTAAGCTTAATAACCCTTGTAAATTTTTTGTTTGTTGTTTAATTCAGGCAGAGAGAAGAATTGCAGCCTTGGATTGCCAAAGATGATGAGCAAGGCCAGAAAAGGTGGCGCGTGAACCAAAGAATTGTTAAACTCATTGTGGAGCTGATGAGAAATTATGACTCCCCGGAGTCTTTGGTTATATTGGCAAGTGCCTCGGATCTTCTTCTACGTGCAACAGATGGCATGCTTGTCGATGGGGAAGCTTGTACTCTACCACAGTTGGAGGTACCATTTGGTTTCGCATTATCGGGATATCTATCTTCAATTTTCATTATAGATTAGTGCTAAGATTCTGATTAATTTGCCCTCATTGGTAGCTACTGGAAGCCACAGCTAGAGCAGTTCAACCTGTTAAGAGGTGGGGAGAATCCGGGTCAGCAGTTGCAGACGGCCTTTTGAGTTTGTTGAAGGTATACATTACCCTCAAAAAAAGCATATTGGCATTATGATTCATGTTTTATTGTGAAAATTGTATACCTTGAAATTAGGTTAATACGAGCCGAACGAGCCGAGCATTGACATGCTCTAGCTCAGCTTGTGTATAAACCAGCCAAGCCTAAATTTTATACGAGCTTCAAAATGTGTTCGTATTCGGCTCGTTTAGAAGTGAACGAGCTCGAGTCGAGCTTTTTAATGAGCCGAGTCCGAGTAGCTCGGCAAAAATAATACTCCGTGTTATTTTAGTCGAACGAGTCAGCATCGACATGCTCAAGCTCAGCTTGTTTATAAATGATTCGAGCTTAAATTTTATACGAGCTTTAAAATGTGTTCATATTCGTCTCGTTTAGAAAGGTGAGTAGCTTGGCTAAAATAATACTGTTATTTTAGCCGAACAAGCTGAGCATTGACATGCTCAAGCTCGGCTTGTTTATAAATGAGCCGAGCCTAAATTTTGTACGAGCTTTAAAAAGTGTTCATATTCGGCTCGTTTAAAAAATGAACTAGTTCGAGCCGAGCTTTTGACGAGCCGAGTCTGAGTAACTTGTCTCATATTACAGCCCTACCTGAAATGCTAGATGCTTTACAATATGATGTCTTATTGTACTGCAGTGTCGCCTATCGGCTACAATTCAATGTCTGTCTCACCCAAGTGCCCATGTTCGTGCTCTGAGCACGTCGGTCTTACGTGACATTCTCCAAAACCACCGTTGAGATCTTGTCCAAACCGGAGCAAGGAAAGAACGGAATCCATCAACCGTCGTACCAGTACATGAACCAAGGGATCATCGACTGGCAAGCAGACATAGAGAGGTGTTTGACATGGGAAGCTCACAGCCAAATCGCTAGAGGGAAGAACGTCGAGTATCTTGACATAGCTGCCAAGGAACTAGGCTGTACAATATCCATTTGACGTCAGATTTGTTTAGTCTTTGCATAAGGTGATCACATCACTTAGCCTTGATTAGAACCAGTCTAATATTCTTTGTTTTTATAATGGTGTGTTTGTCGATAAGACACCCTTTTCATTCATTTTTTTTTTTTTCCTACAAGGATTACGTACAGAAAGCAACTCTTTGAGACCTACCTAAAGGGTGATCCAGGGATGGACATACTGGGCCTTTTTGACGTTTTTATGTCACTTAGATGATTCAGTTCAGTATTCCATTCTTGATCACATCAAACAAGCATGTGCATGGGGAGATGAAGTTTTGGTATTGGTTAGGTCATGTTTATAGGAATATCTTAAAAAGTAAAATCTTAAAACACTTTTTTTTTTTTTTTTTATTTTTTTTTTTTTTATACTCTTTTCCACCTAAATCAAATAACTCATATAATATCCAACATTAATAAAAGAGAAATTTTGTTTGGTGCCTTTTGAGATTTTGTCTTTTTTAATTGGTGGTCACCAAGTTTAATTTTTTCGCTAGGTGTCTAGGTTTTGATTTATTTCGATTGATACTCATTTTAATTAAAAACTTGTTATAAAATTGTGTGTTTTTTAAAAATAAATGAAATATTAGCAAAAAAAATATTAATTTTTTTGACAAAGAATTTAGTTACTATAATGTCCACCTACTTAAACTATTTTTAAAAAATAAAATTTGAAATTACTTTTGTTTATATGTATCTTCAAATACTTTTACAATAAAGTATTTCAAAAAAAGTAATAAATTTGATTCTTAGCCATGAAACAATTTTAATGTTCGATTAAATTAATGTGTTTACTAAGTCTATTTACTTAATTTATAACAATTAGGTATATGTTTTCTATTTTTTCCAATTAATGCTACTTATTAAAAAAACTAATTGTAATTTATAAATTGGTTTTATGACAAACAAACATCCATACTAATACATCAAAACTCTCCAATATATTGATCTAAATGTCTTAAATCATTGTTATTCTAGATGCATAAAATGAACAAATATCTAACTTAGCAAATTTCAATTAGCTTTTTTTTATACAAATAGCATTAATTGGAAAGAAATAGGGAACATACACCCAACTGTTATAAATTAAGTAAATAGGCTTAGTAAACACATTAATCTAATTGAACATTGAAATTGTTTCGTGGCTAAGAATCAAATCTATGAATTTTTTTGAAATACTTTATTGTAAAAGTATTGACGATACATATAAAGAAGGTAATTTCGGTTTTTTATTTTTTAAAAAATAGTTTAGGTGGGTGGCAACTATAGTAATTAAATTCTTTGTCAAAAAAATCAGTTTTTTTTTTTCTAATATTTTATTTATTTTTAAAAATACCTCTTTTATAACAAGTTTTGGATTAAAATGGGCGTCAATTGAAATAAATCCAAACCCTAAGGACACCAAGCGGAAAAATGAAACTAGGTGGGCACCAACCGGAAAATACAAAACATCGATGGCACCAAATGAAATTTCTCTTAATAAAACGATTAGATTGTTTGAGGTACTAATTTAGTTTTAAAAAGTAATGTTTGAGCATAACAAACCCAAGGTACTAATTTAATTTTAAAAAGTAATATTTGAGCATAGGAAATCCAAAAATTAGAGACTAGAAGAATTGTCTAAATAAAAAGGTCTTCACCACTTTTTATTATTCCTTGTGCATTTAAAAGACATGCATTGCATTATGATAAATTTATGTCCCTGTTGTGCTTTGGAGATATACTCATGCATTTATGATATTGCATTCATTCAGCCTAGTACTAGAACTTCTAGGAGTTAAAATAAAACTATTCTCAGAAGTGCGTTTGCTACACACTAAGGATCATCCTACGATCAAGGAAGTCGAAGTTAAGACTAAAATGATTCAAGATTCGAGAGTGAAGCATTAAAGACCGATTGTGGAAGAATTTCTAGTTATTGACTGATTTGCCCTTTGAGATCGGGCTATCTTTATTCTCCAAGGTGATGCGTTATGTGACGAATCGGCCAATGATTATTGTAGATCCGTCGATCTAGCCTGTGAAGTCGGCCGATTTGTCCATCTTCTACATCTATCTTGAACAATCTATTTTTTCTTTCCTTTTTTGCGTTTTTTGGATATCTTTTAGCCCATCCATTTGGACGTTTGTATATTTTATCCTTAGAGATAGGGTTTTGGAGGATTACGCTCTAACCCCATGAGGATTAAGTTAGATATACTGCCTATAAATAGGGTCATTTTAACCTCCAAAAATATCAAAACCCTAATTATTAGTGTAGGAGAAGACTAGACTAATCAGATGGCACTTCATAAGAGATCGGTCCATATAAATCGCCCGATTTGTGTGTGTTCATTGCCGGTTTGTCTTGTTTTCTACGGATTCAATAAAGGAATAGATTTTGTAAGATATTTATAATTGTCAATATCCTTTGATTATATGTCTAATCATATTGTACCGCTATCCAATGATCATCCATCGCAAAGATGCGAGGGTTGTGCGAGGATGCTTCTTGGTTCTATTTATTCTTCAAGGTGTTTGTTCGCAAGGTGCGAGAGTTGCATGAGATGTTTCCTTCATAACACGACCTTAATAACTTTGGATATGATTAATTATGAATTGACTTTCTATCATGTTTTATTCTTGTGATTCAAGTTCTAGGATGCATTTATTAATCAACTATGAGAATGTTTCGTCTCGTGACTATTCATGAATGGATCAACCTATCAAATATATATTCCTCTCCCTTAATTCTCCTCGATTTCATCCTAGAGTCGGCCGATTTGGTCACCTAGTTAGCCAACTTGTGCCTTCTATTAGCTGATTGATCTTTTGTTTTTCTGTATCTATATATATTGTGTTCTAACCTCTATTATTTTTGTTTATATATTTAAAATATGGATTTGAAAATAATGATTCAAATCACTACTTTGATCTCAATGAGTTTGATTTTGACCCCTTTTACTACAATTAGATCTTGTAAATCATTTGTGAGATATAATGGTCACGTTTCACCCTTTATCAAGTTGGTGTTGTTGCTGATGAGGTTTTGGTTTTGATTGTTTTTTATTAATTGTTTAGCTCCTATCTACTTGATTCATTTCTTTCTGTCTTTTATTCTAGGATTCAAGATTTTACTAGTTGATTAAACCGCTCCACCATCTCTGTAATAAAATAGGAGAGAGTATGATACGGGGTTAGCCGTCAGTTGACCGATCTTTCAACACCAAGACTCGAAATGAAAAAATGAATAAAAAGATGAAAACTTGAAATAAAAATGGAAGAATGATCCATGATTGTGAAGGATCGATAGATGGATAGATCTGGTCGAACCCTTAAGGCAACCAAGAGCACGATAGGGAAACAAAGGCCCTAACACACAACTTGGAATGACTTGAAGAAGCCCTTCCGCTATAATCTCACACAAAGGGAAAGCGATTGTCCCCAAAGCACGAGAAGTCACCCGCAGATGATTGAGAGCACCAACTTGCAAACCAAGTGACACAACTCCAAACAGCGCCAAAGTTGATGGGCAAACGGATTCCGCTCACACAGTAAGTTGTCTCGATTCCACGAGAAGAATATGGGATAGAAGAGAAACAATACTCGAAAGTACTTGTGTTTAATTCATTTAAAGGTGAGTAAGAATGACGTCCTAGAAGGCCTTATATAGGCATGTTGGACGTCCTCTAGGGTTTCCTACGGGCTATGGGCTTGATCCAAGATCGAGCCCAATCTAGCTTAAAAATAAGATCAAATCTCCAAGAGATTAGATCAAAAATAAAAGAGAAATAAAATAAACTAATGGCTAAACTAACAAATCTTAAAAGCCCAAAACAAATAATTAAAAGCAAGCCCATCTTTTATTTAAAAGATGTCCAAGAATGGGCTTTAAAAAATAAGCAAGTTGGGCCTAATTTAGCCACTTAAATTAGCCCGAAATCTTCTTCATTCAAATGCAGCCCGACGTGCTTCTTCTTCATACGGATCAAGTGGATCACGGCCCATTCTCTCCTCCAAGTCTCGGCCATGATCTCGGCCGTCTCTCTCATGATCTCGGCTCTCTCCACATCTCGGTCGAGGTCTCTCTCCATCTCGTCGAGATCGTCTCCATGGGTAACTCGTCTCTTCTTGCTCATAGGCCCATAAAGGAGTGAAGTCGAGCTGAGAGATGCTCCTGCATCATTCTCCTCTCTTGAAAAGGATTCGACCACGATTCATGGAGTGTAATCTTGAGGGAACTCCGTAAGAATCTCTGGTTTGAGGGCTGAAATAGGACGTTTCAGTTGGATCTTTGTCTGACTCTTCGTCCTTCATCTCTACATCCTCAGCGTGCGTCTCCTGTGCTTCCTTTCCAGCTATTTCTTCCAACTCCTGATGGTGAGTTCTCGAATCCTGTTGGGACGTGCTATCCTCCTGATTCGATTGTTCTTCGTCGTCCGTACCTACATAAATGGACAAAGTACAACATTTATTAGTGCTAGGTTTGAACTTAACATCAATAAGTCTCAAAGTCTTATCTCGAAGAGGATAGAAATACTCCTGAGTGTAGCATTACACAGATGCCGCGTAGGCTCCCGTGTAGGTAGATCGACTTTCACCGTCACCTTCAACTTGAAAATTTTCAGCTTGAATCCCTCAAAGTTAATGACAATGTCCAAGTGAGGGTATTCATTAGCCAGATGAGCCTAGTGATATATAGCCAAAGGTTTGCGAAGGTCGTTGATGACGTCGTCAAAACTTTGCAATAGACCGATGTTTTGTATGGACAGCCAGATTTCCTTGTATACATAACTATAGGTAGCACATGTGTAAGGGTCAACATCTGAATTTCTAGGAGGACCGTCATTGATGATGATCAACGTCTTCTTTCTTGCGTCCTCTCCTTACTCTTCTTCTTCTCGTAATACTCAGTAACCTCAGTGGGAGTCATGGGCTTCAGTATGAATTCCTTGTCCTGAAAAGTAAAACAATAGCGGTTTGTTTTTCCTTTATGTGTTACATCTGGGTCATACTCCCATGGTCTTCCGAGTAAGATGTGACATGCATGCATGGGTGCAATGTCACATAGAACTGAATCCTCGTATGCTCCAATCTTGAATGCGATATTGACCTGCCGATTGATTTTGACTTCTCCAAAGTCATTCATCCATCCGAGCTTATAAGGCCGTGGGTGTTGAATAGAAGTCAACTGCAGCTTGCTAACAACTTCCGTACTTACTAGATTACTGCAACTTCCACTGTCAATGATCATGTTACATACCTTTCCTTGAACCAGACAGCGTGTGTGGAACAAGTTCTCTCTTTGATTATCTTCATCGAGAGAAGGTATGATACTCAAAGCTCTCCTAATCACAAAGCAGTCAATAAAATCAGCATTAACAACAGGGTGAGGGCACATATATAACATGTCAATTCCTTGCCCTGTGAGCCGTGGGAAACGGCCTCCTGTTCAGACTCAGTCGTGTCCTTCCTATATCATACTCAGCTGGATGCTCAATAAAATTAGTCATAGAATCAATCGCATCAACAGGGGATATCATATGTAAAGGTGTGACCAACTCAGCAATGGTCTCATCATCTAAGCATTCAACAATTGTATCTAGTCCATGTTCCAAAATAACATTCTCAGGAGAAACAGGGTCTATAATACTCAAGGTAAGACAATGATCAAGAACGATCTTACTGGAATGAAGGCATAATCCAGTTTCAAATTCTTCTTCTAGTTTACTCTTTTCTGCTTCATCCCTTCAGCTAGCAAGACGGTCTCTCTTCTTCCTCTTCCTCAGCATCATCCGAATCCGACTCATAATACCCTTTGTCATTGATGAACAATGTCCTTTTGTTGGACATTCCCGCGCCATGTGTCCTCGTCCTTGACACTTGAAACAAGTGATGTCTCTAGCTCTTGTAGAGGAGCTAGAACCACTTCCCTGTGGTGTCGAGGTAGTAGCGTTGCCCGATGTAGAAGCAAATGTGGGCTGAACGGGGTCTTGACGTCTCGGATGGGTGTATCTCGGCCGGAATCTCGGCCGGCATTTCCTCTCCACGTGGTATTCGGAGATCTCCTGTCCTGACTTCGTAATTTCAGCTTCTTCTCCACTCTTACAGCAAGGTGCAACAAATCTGTCAGGTTAGAATAAGCATACAATTCTATTTCGTGAGCCAAGTAAGGGTGTAATATCCTAAGATAACGAGCCATAGTAGCTTCCTCCTCTTCCAGCACATCGGCTCGAACTATAGCCATTTCCATGGCTGCATACACCTCTTCTGCGCTCATAGAACCTTGCTTAAGGTTCTCCAATCGCTGGCGCAGATCTCGTCCATGGTAAGGTGGTACGAACCGGGCTCTCATGATAGCCTTCATCTGTTCCACGTGGTGATGTCTTCATCTAACATTCTCCTTCTCTCCTTTAACAAGTTATTCCACCACATTAAGGCATAACCGGTGAATTCAAGGGCAGCGTATTGTATCTTCTTAGTGTCTGAAACGTTATGACAACTCCAGATCTGTTCTCTACCTTTGCCTCCCAGATAAGGTACACATCAACATCACACTTCCCTTCAAATGGGGGTATCTTCAGCCTTAGCCTTAGAATATACTTCAGTCTCCAATACTGGATGTTCATCGTCGAAGTCCAGCTCCCTCCGTAAGACTCGTCTAGGTTGCATGGGTCCCGGGTTGGCCCGAAATATGGGCTGACGAGGTGGTGGTGGGAGTAGTGGCTCAATCCGTGGGGCTGCCTTGGCGTTATGTGCCTCGATAGCATCTAATCTCTCCATGACACGGGCCATCATCGTCTCGACATCCGTACCTCGTGGAACTTCGGGTATCTGGTTCTCGTCTTCCCTTCCTGCAAACATGACTCAAAACAAACAAACACGTCAAGGTTAGTTAAAGATAAACTCGTAGACTACCTTCTTCAAGTGTCTTGCTCGGTAACCTATCTCGTAAGCTTCGCAACCTTCTCTTAGCGGTTTGCGAGGATCACTGTGAATCTACAAGAAAGATGTCTCAAGCAATCAACAAGTTAGTGCGTTCAGGCATAAAACAAGGTGATCGAACCAGATCTCAAAGGGAAAAAGGCTTTTTATGTGGTGCTAGCTAGAAAAGCAAAACTAATCTCGCCTGCAAATTTTTCTTATCCAACAAATCAATTATCTTAATTAAAAAGATAATTTGCGGCCTTTTGGAAATTAAAATACAAAAAGGAAAAGGAAAAATACAAAAAGGAAAAGGAAACTGAATGACTTAGCTCGCAAGTAACGTCCTTTTTTTTTTATAACTACGGACTTGCGAGACTAACCAAGGGCGGCGGTGGCTGAGTGGCGGACCGACGGCTACGACGGCTGAGCGGCGGATCGAAGGCAGCTGCGGAACGGCGGCTGAACCTCTTTGGTTCGGTTCCGATTTTTTTTTTTTTGTGGATTTCGGTTGATGGGCCTCATAGGTCGGGTTGGGCCGGGGTTAGGGTTTAGCGACGCCGGAGGCGACGGCTAGGGTTAGGGTTTAGCGACGCTGGAGGCGACGGCTAGGGTTTCGAGGGGTCGACGGCTGCGGCGCAGAGAACAAATCTCGGCCGGGATGGAGTGCGGGTTTCGGCCGAAACCGAGGGCTGGGGTGGCCGAGATCGGCGGCTGGGGTAGGGTGGCGGTTGGCGGAGCGGCTGCTGGGTTGGGCGGCGGCCGGCGAAGCGGCTGCTGGTAGGGCGACGGCCGGCAAAGCGGCGGGAAGAGGGCGGCGGGGGCGTTTTTGTGGTGGACGGGTTAAATTCCGATCAATACAAGAAAAAGATCGAATCTTAGGCAGAATATGTATTAAAATTAACAATTGGCCACAAAAATCCTTCTTTTCAAGAAATTGAATGCGGAATTGAAAATCACAGAAAAATAACGAGAATAGTAGAAACTAACCGTTACGGATCCTACTCCGGTGACTATTTTTGTGTAGAACTTTCTTGACGGATCTTGAAAGCTCGATTTTTTTTGTGTTTTGTAAAAGACGTGAGAACGGTGTTGATGAACCTGAAGCTCTAGTACCAATTTGATACGGGGTTAGCCGTCAGTTGGCCCAATCTTTCAACAACAAGACTCGAAATGAAGAAAATGAATAAAAAGATGAAAACTTGAAATAAAAATGGAAGAATGATCCAATGATTGTGAAGGATCGATAGAATGATAGATCCGGTCGAACCCTTAAGGCAACCAAGAGCACGATAGGGAAACAAAGGCCCTAACACACAACTTGGAATAACTTGAAGAAGCCCTTCCGCTATAATCTCACACAGAGGGGAAAACGATTGTCCCCAAAGCACGAGAAGTCTCCCGGAGATGATTGAGAGCACCAACTTGCCAATCCAAGTGACACAACTCAAAACAGCGCCAAAGTTGCTGGGCAAACGGATTCCGCTCACACAGTAAGTTGTCTCGATTCCACGAGAAGAATATGGGATAGAAGAGAAACAATACTCGAAAGTACTTGTGTTTAATTCATTCAAAGGTGAGTAAGAATGACGTCCTAGAAGGCCTTATATAGGCATGTTGGACGTCCTCTAGGGTTTCCTACGGGCTATGGGCTTGATCCAAGATCGAGCCCAATCTAGCTTAAAAGATAAGATCAAATCTCCAAGAGATTAGATCAAAAATAAAAGAGAAATAAAATAAACTAAAGGGTCAAACTAACAAGTCTTAAAAAGCCCAAAACAGATAATTAAAAGCAAGCCCATCTTTTATTTAAAATATGTCCAAGAATGGGCTTTAAAAAATAAGCAAGTTGGGTCTAATTTAGCCACTTAAATTAACCCAAAATCTTCTTCCTTAAAATGCAGCCCGACGTGCTTCTTCTTCATACGGATCATGTGGATCACGGCCCATTCTCTCCTCCAAGTCTCGGCCATGATCTCGGCCGTCTCTCTCATGATCTCGGCCGTCTCTCTCCACATCTCGGTCGAGGTCTCTCTCCACATCTCGGTCGAGATCGTCTCCATGGGTAACTCGTCTCTTCTTGCTCATAGGCCCATAAGGGAGTGAAGTCGAGCTGAGAGATGCTCCTGTATCAGAGTATGTATAACTAAATGACCTAAAAGAAGCGCTCCAAGGGAGACAATCATAATCCTTTTTGTGAGTTTCTCTTTACTTTTATTTTACATGATAAGTTGAGGACAATGCATGATTTAAATATGAGGTATTTGGCATTTTACGACCATTTTAAATTATTGTACACCCTTCCTTCTAGTCTTTTTCAAATGTTTCTTGACTTTTTAGCCTCCAATCGGCCGATCAAAGCATTAATCTTCATCTACATGTTTATTTTTTTTGTCACATTTCTCTCTTTTGTCAATGATAGTTGGCCGATCATCATGTCCAAATAAGTCGATTTGTATCTTTTGTCAACATGCATATTTTGTTTTCAATGTTATTTTATTCCTTGAAAATTTGATATTAACGTATAAATCTATATCGGTTGACAATGGTTGAGATCTCCCTCTTCAACCTTGTTTATGCCATTGAGTTTTAGTACGATGATAAAGGGATTTTGTTCCATGGTGTGACCCGGTGAGGATTCTTATGTCCATACACATATTATTTGTGCTTTTTTTGTTTTTCACGAGTGATCTCCGCTCTAATTTTGATTATCAAGAACTTATGATTGACTCTATTTCGAGATTGCATACGTCTTCTTGCTTTACATATATGAAAAGATTGAGGTAGATCTTTAAGCTTATTATTCTCTTCCTAACTTTTGATATTGTTTCCATTTTGTTAATCCTTTCTAGCTTGATTGACCTTTCTTTGTAGGTCCATAAAGTTTCTATAGTCATGTTTAGCCTCATTTGACCTATATGATATGGTTTCTTGTGGTGTTATGCATAAAAAAATTGTTGTATTGTATTCACATTTATGTACTACTCGGACCTAGCTTTAGAAAAAGGGATTTGGTTTCAAAATGTAATGGGTTTTCAAGTTTGAAGAAATCAGTCTATTGCAAGAGAGAATTGATAAAATCGATCGGTTGAACGTAGAGATCGAGTCAACCATGAGCTTTGAGACGTCTTAGTTTCCGGATCTTTAACACCACAAAGCCAAAATAATTCATTACCTTTTTCTCATTACCTTTGACCAAGTTACAACCCTATATAATGCCTCTTGATTCATATTGTAATTGTAAGAAACCAAGTGATAGTGACTGAGAAAGCTATGCTAAGTTTATGGTTATTTATCATTGCATATATGTTGAGTTTGAGTCTCATTATATATGCCAAAACATATGTGAGAGAGTTACACATTCCTATTTGTGGTCATGGAACTTATGAACTTTGACTTGTCCCGATTACTATGAGATGTGTGACGATGACTTTGGTTTGAAAACTTGATCTTATTAGTTAAGGCGGGTATACTAGTCCTTCATATAAAGGTATCTCTGAATTTTACTTGAGGACAAGAAAAGTTTAATGAAAGTTTATTTAAAATGTAAAATATAATAAAATATAATAATATATGCTAGTTTCATGCTATGGATAAGTATGCCGCTTGCCGGGTCGTCTTAGCTGGGCCCATGAATGGCATAGCCATCCAGGGGCGTATCAGTACGTCTTGCGCATTCTCATTATTTTTAGGGTTCGAGGAGCATGACTTGCATTAATGATTCTATTATATTTATGATTGTCATCACCATTTTATTATATGTCCTAAGTCCGGCGGAGCTAGAAAATTTTCGAAGGGGGGTACAAAATTTTTTTCGTATAAGAAATTTTGCATATTAATTCACATAATAACAATAATAAAAACAAAAAGTATGTTTTTGGTGTTCCCAGGACTCGAACCCTGCACTCCAGGCTCCTCCTTTCGACCATCTACCAAATAAGCTAGCAGAGAATAATCAATTATACCCGCATACGTAATAATTATCCCGCTGCAAGGGGGGGCACAACCCCCTCCCTTACCCCCTTGTCTCCGCCCCTGCTAAGTCATATGTTATGGTATCCCAATGATCGATCATTTATCGCAAGATACGAGAGTTGTACGAGGATGATTCTTGGTTTTATTTATTTTCAAGGCGTTTGTTTGCAAGATGCAAGAGCCGGGTGGGATGTTTCCATCGTAACACGACCTTATATTACTTTGGATATGATTGATTATATAAATTGAGATTCTATTATACATTGTTGTTATGAATCAGATTTTGGGATTCACATCTTTATTAATTAGCTATGTGAATATTTGTTTCTTGATTGTTAATGAATGGATCAACTTATCAACTATAACTGGCTCTTCCTTAACTCTCCATAATTTCATCTAAGAAATCATCCAATTTGGTCACTTGGTTGGCCGACTTGCATTAATAAGTCTTGTAAAAATTATTTTTGAAATATGAAGCTCAAGTTTCATCCCTCGTCAGAGAGCATGTGCTTGGGCCAACTTAGTAGCAAGGATAACACCAGACTAGTTTGGTGTCATCCGTTGGGTCGCGTGCGGTTGAGATTTCTCTTCTTTTGGCCTTTTGATTCTTTTGAATTAATTTTACCTTTAATAGTGCTTGGTTTTCTGGTTTCCATGTTATTAATCCATTGTTATGGGAATAAAATGATTCAATTAATTGTCGAGTTCGTCTTTTCGGGTCACAACATCCTCTCCTTTAATTTGTCCCCAATTGACGCCGAGCTCGTCAAGGGCATACATTTAGGGGTCAATGAGTTGTAGTACCTACCAAGTAAAAACAAATACATCACGAGAGACGACTGTAGAGATGCGGATCTCAAACCATTATGCGAATATGTGTGTCGAAATGGTTGGTAAAATATGTCCTTGGTAAAATCACCAGAAATGTTAACGAAGTTGTGGCTAGTTAAGATGTACGTGTGTGTCACGACAAGTTGTCAAGTAGGCTCGTTCGGGGTGGGGAGGAGGGGGATGAAGAATTTCCTTGGGGTGGGACTCGAACGAGGGCCTTAGGCAAGGCCAACACGATATTCAATTAGGTAGTGGGATGTATTTAGGCGAGGAGAGACACATATGGACATTGGGACATATATCGTAGATGGATTGTTGACGTGGAACGAAATAAATTATAGTATGTGTCCACTAAGGGCTGGTTTAATGGAAAGTGACAGGAGAAGGACTTGAATGTCATCCTTGATTTCAAGGTCGTTGAAATCTAGAGGAGCTTGATCGATAGGCAACACAATCAGACATATAAAGACTATCCCTAGAATGAGCATAAAGGGATCATGATCCTTATTTAAAACTCGGGCACAACCTCATATAACCCCTTTAAGGTAAGCTTAGTTGAAACACATTTAGATTCTTTAGAGCTTTTTCAGGCTCGTTTCTGCATGAGCTCGATTATGGCAATATTGCCATTTTTTATTTTACCAACTTTTTATTTTATATATGATGAATGAAAAATAGTAATGGTTTTTAAATTAATGAAAATTAAAAAAACACATTATTTTATCTATATTAATAGTAAAATATATGTGCAAGGCGAAGTAAACTTGAATTGTGATGTTAAAAACTAAAAAGAATGCGTTTATAGCAAGTAGGGGTTCGGAAAGAAACAAAATCTAAAGTGGAAAGTGGAAAGTGGAAAGTGGAAACTTGGGCACTTGCTATCCACAGAACATTCTATGTCATTCCGATAACACGAGAAAATCTCTTCTTCTCCGTTTGTATCAATCCAAACCCCCAAATACAAGAAGAAGAAAAATGTCAGTGGCGGCTTCAATCCCGTGTATCAGATTAGCTCACTCCTCGGCATCGGTATCATCGTCGGCGGCGGCGGCTTCATCCTCCGCTTTGAGATTAGGTAACAAGCCACCACCAACTGCTGTATCATTCTTCACAATTCGGAGCTCTCAAACCGAAGGTCCTTTAAGAAGGCCTGCCTCTCCTCCTCTGAGGGAGCCATTGAAGCCCTCAGGACCTCCGACTCCGAAGCCGGTGGCTACTACAGCGGCTCCTGCGCGTGGAGGAGGCTTTGAAAGGTCGGGGTGACGGTATGGAGTACCAGAGACAGAAGGCTAAAGGAGCTTCAAGATTACTTTCAAGAAGAAGAAGCTCGAGGAGGCTGCTGATCAAGGCCCCTGCCTTCGGCTCCTTTCAAGAATGAGATCAAACAATGGCAGGTGAATTCTCCTAACCTACGGGTTTCGTCGGCACTTTCCCAATTTCATTCAGAAATACTTTATTATTTAGGTTTTAAGTGCAAATAATCGATTTAGGGTAATTGAATGTGTGATTATTGTTGAATACTGATATGAAGTCTATATGAAATCGTAGATGGGCAATGTTTGGATTGCAGTGGGATTGCTTACAGAGTATGCAACTGGTCAAGCTTTGTCGATCAAATGAAGATCCTCCTCTCCAATTTTGGGATTCTAGATTTGGAGTGAAATCTTCTCTATTCATTATAGATCTCTTACATGTGCTTTCTCCATGTTTGTTTTAATGTATGTACCATCAACCGCAGACCAGCTACTAGCTATACTGCAATTTGTTGCTTCCCCTTGGAGATCTTACACAAACCTTACGTACGTTTTGTACTGCGTATATATACCACCCATATTTACAGTTATCAGTCGTCTTATATCTTAATAATTTCACTAGCTTCTCCTAATAACTGAATTTTCGGTTGGATCCGATCAAGCTAACGTAATAGAGCTTGAATTAGGGATAAAAGTTAAAGTTATATATATATATATTACCCTTTTTTGTTTTGGTCAAAATATTTTAAAGTTTTATACCTACATTTATGAATATGAAGGATACTAAGCCAATAAAGAAGAGAAACTTTACCTTCTCCCATTAACTAAATTTTCGGTTGGATCCAATCAAGTTGACGTTTGAAATCGGTATTTGAAGTAGGGAAATTCGTATAGAAATCGATAAATACTAGGCAAATTTAGTAGTAATTAGAAATATACTGTTGGTAAAATTTCACTATTGATATACAATTAAATGTTGAGATTACTTAAAATGAAGTTATAATTGTAAGTCAAAATCTCTGCATCCATCTAGTTTCTCTAAAATCTACATCAAAACCATTATCTTGTTTCATTTGTTTTTGGGTGAGACCACCGACCAATTCTCTTCTTAAATTGTCATCAAACTTTCTTTTCGTTAAGATCAAATTACATAAATTGCCTCTTATTTACTCTAATTTTAGATAAGCCCCTCTTATTTTCGATTTATCAACAAACAAACCACTTACCATCTCAAAATGTTACTGACCTCTTCCCAAGGTCATTGCTTTTTGTGGGTCTTGCTTGGAGGGTGGGAAATTGAACCTCAATCAACATATGGGATGACAACTGCTCAATCCATCTAGTCATCCGACTCCTCTCCTCCAAATCACATATCTTGACCGGCTTCCCTAGTTCCCTCTTAGTTCTTCTTCATTTGTCTGATTTGTTCTTTCATTTCAACAGTTAAACGTGTCCTAGTTGTCTAGAATGTTTAAGTCAGTGAACTTGAAATCTCACCCGATTTACCCGTTAGATACATGTGGATTGAATGGTGAGAGTCTAGGTGAATGAAAAAGGGTGTATGGGGTATATGATTTTGGGTGACAATCAATGTTATCCACCCGCCAGCAACCGTCATTCATTTTCATTCCTATTTAGTAGTTAATTGCTAACTAATTAGTAATAAGACGTGGTTAAACGGAAAAAAATAAAATAAAGATGGTTAAGTAAAAATTTGGATAAATGAGGGGTGATTTTATGTAATTTACGCGTAAAATAAGAATAGATGATTTTGTGTAATTTGAACTTTGTATGGAAGAAATGAACGGTAACGGTTGCTCATACGTGGCAAAATTCCAAGCACTGTGTGTTTGTTCAAATTCATATACCATCCATATACGCCATCTGATTTGATCTGATCTGATCAGTGATTTCACGACTCCTCCTTTCATCCCACGGTTCCCACCAGCAAATCAGCAGTAAAGGCACCCACAAACGCTCAATACTGCGATCGATCGAAGTTCCCTTGTTATCGCGCAATGTTTATTCTCAAAGCAAGCGTTTATCAACAACTGGGCTTAATTTCCCCAATTTTATATTTACTAATACTGTGTTTTTCCTTTAATTTTAACCATATATGTCTTTTCAGGCATGGAGAACGACCGCTTTTGGTGCTTATGGGTACATGAATTTCACCAAGGGTGGATTTTTGTAAGTAGAATCAGTTCTAGGGTTCTGAAAATCCCCCATTGCGATTCGAATGTAATCTAGTATTACTAAATTGTAGCTGAAGAACTGCTTGTTACTGCATAGTAGTCTAGAAATTGAAGTAGATTTTGTCTTTAGGTCAAATTTAGTCTGCTTTTTGCATTTGATTATCTGATTAGGTCTTGTTCGGTCTCAACTATGGAACTTCACTTTGTCTCTTATTCCACAAATTTGGTCTATTTTATATTAGTGCTTAAATGATTGTTTAAGGTAAACAGTACAACTGTTCAAGTGCGCTAAGCTCGTCGTTAAAATATAAGAATTTAAGAAGAATAGTGTCATTTTACTAAACTAATCATCCCATCTGAGGAAATATAATAAGATTATCCAAGCCATACATATGTCGGTTTTTTTGAGGGACTCCTCAAGTGGGGTTACATTAAAATAATAGAGGTAAAGTTTGGATTGTCTTTGCCAGTAACTCCTTAGTGTTGGCATGATGTAAACTGCTTTATTCATATACTCACCACCACCACCAACACCACAGGGATAAATGGGTTATTATTTCGGGATTTTTCTAGTCTGTATATCCATTCGAGTTGATTATTTATTTATTAATTATAAGTTCATAGGGTTCAAACATTCTAATTTTGGGTATCATTCTGAATATACATAGCAAACTTAAATCATTAAAATTTGTCCATGGGGACTCATTAGAAAAACCATGTATTTTTTAGCATCTTTGAAGCATGATAAGCCATAAGACATGGTTGATGATCTTACTCGTTATAATGCATTTTTAGTAGATGCTTACCATATAGAAATTTAACCTCTCAAGACCAGTGCCAATTGCATGATAAAAGAATGCATTTGGATGCCATAATAGGCATTATTTCAGTGTAGGTTTTACTGTTTGAAATGGTGAACTAGAAGCGTTGACATCCAAAAACCAAATAATAGGTCTTCTTAGATTTAATCTCTCTTGTGTACCATTAGTTGGTGCATTAGGATGTCATGGGTCCTCGCTGATTCAACTTATGACTCTTTTTATATTCATTTCTCTTCCATCTTCCATGCATTACATATTGCTGAAAGGAAACTTCCAATGAGCTCCTCCTAGTCATGATAACTTTGTAGTTCAATTTCTCTCTTTTTGTGTTAAAACTGCTTAAAATTTATTTTCTTTTCCATCTGACTTTAACCCGAGATCAATACAAATACAGGGAACATGCCAAAAAGTTTAACGAGGAAGATATGCAAGCAAGGTTGGACGGAAAGAATTGCATTGTAACAGGAGCAAATTCTGGTGTCGGGTTTGCTGTAGCTGAGGGTCTTGCTTCAAGGTTGTAGTACTAGAAATTGTACTCTTGTTGTTGAAATGAAATGACAATGGAATGTTGCTAACTCTTCATTATAAACCGGGTACTTTCAGGGGGGCATCTGTTTACATGGTATGTCGTAGCAAAGAGAGGGGAGAAGCTGCTCTTTCTAAAATCCAATCTGCAACTGGAAATCAAAATGTTTATTTGGAGGTTTCCTTCTTCTTTCCACTCTTATTTCCTTAGCTTTTCGCTTTCTGAACATTAGATATTCCATTTATAGTTCTTGTCTCTTGGACGTGAGTTGACATTGGACTGAAACTTCACGGGCGTCTGTCTAAGACAATCTCTGCATTTTTACCTTTCTGGTCCTTTTCTGTTCTTCCTACTGCAGGTTTGTGACCTTTCATCTGTATTGGATATCAAATCATTTGCATCTAGACTTTCTTCGAAGGACTTGCCTCTTCATGTTTTGGTAAGTGTTTAGGCAAACATGTTGACTCTTTCTTGCATTTTTATTACTTTACAAGTGTAGATGAGTGAGAGAGATAATCATGTGTGGTAGCGGCAGATGCAACATAATTTGACCAACAGGTCATGACAGCCGTTGTATACACATAGGCATCTATTTAATGGCTCAAAACATTTTCCAGTAGACATTCATTGATTGAAATTAAAAATAATCTTCACAAAGGTCCATTGCCTGATTACAAATCAATGAGGGCAATTTTCTTTTGATGAGAACTTTATTCCATTAGCTTTAGAATGACAACTTGAAAAACGAAAATGAGGAGAGCTAGAGATAAGATGAATTTTTTTTATATTTCTGATATGTACAAGAGAATAGAAACGGTTTATTGCTTCCTGCTATCATATATTGCATCAACAAGCATAAATTTCATAAATATTCTAGATATCTAGAATCTGTAAGATCAATCATAGAATTCAAAGTGAATATCATAAGAAAGTATCATTTTGAAATCATATAATCAAGTATCCAAGACAATCAATAGCATTATTATTTTTCCACTTTCCTCATCTGCCTTCTACAGAAACACTGTACACGAATGAAGAGTCTCTATGTTTCTTCCATTCATCTTCTCATAGGTCAACAATGCTGGCCTGCTTGAGGGTAAACGTATTATGACACCAGAAGGGTATGCTTCTGAAATCCTAGTCATTTAATGTTTCCAACATCTGTCAAATATTGTTGCTGTTATAAATTACATGCTCCACTGTTTCAGATTCGAGATGAACTTTGCTGTAAATGTATTGGGTACTTATACAATGACGGAACTGATGTTGCCGTTGCTGGAGAAGGCAGCACCTGATGCTCGAGTCATAACTGTGGCCTCAGGCGGAATGTACACTCAACAATTGACAACAGATTTGCAGGTAAGCACTTAAATCATTGATGATTTAGATGACACGCGTGGCTTTAACAGATTATCGCCTCTAACGATTTCCGAGTAATGATGTTTTGAAGTTCAGCGAAGGCAAGTTTGATGGAACTGTACAGTATGCTCGAAACAAGAGAATACAGGTTAATAAAAATTCAACCTTCCTAGTCATTAAATATTTGATCTTTTGCCGGTTTGAGTCACCTCTTCTCTTCCATATGTGTACCATAGTTCTTGAATTTTTTTGGAATCATTCCTTGTAGTTTAAGTAATTGCAGTGGAGTTTGATTAATTTTGATACCCTATAGGGAAACAAAATGGGGAACTAGGGAAGCATATTCATTTTGCATGAAACCTCAAGGAATGATTCCTAAAATTTTCATGAACAAGGATACACATATGGACTAGATACATTTCTATTCCGTTTCCGTGTCCGGAGTTACAACCAAACGGGGGCTCAGTGTGTTTAATTTTTTTTTAATCAATGCAACAATGTAACCAATGCGAAACTATAGAATTAATTTCTAAAGGTGCAATAGCATTTAATTTTTAGGTTGCCTTGACGGAGAAATGGAGCGAGATGTACAAGGATAAAGGGATCGGATTCTACTCAATGCATCCAGGGTGGGCTGAGACACCAGGAGTTGCCAAGAGTTTACCTGGCTTTTCAGAGAAGTAAGAGTCCACCTCAGTCATTTTGTATCTGTATATATGTAATTGAATTCAAAGTAATTAATTTTTTTTATAATCTTGTTAGAATGTCGGGGAAGCTTCGGAGTAGCGAGGAAGGTGCAGACACAATCGTGTGGCTAGCCTTACAGCCGAAAGAGAAGCTGGTATCAGGTTCATTTTACTTTGACAGAGCTGAAGCTCCAAAACACCTTATGTTTGCAGGCACCAGGGAGTCTCACAAGTTGATAGACTCTGTCATCAGTACTCTCCGTGAGCTCTCTGGTATCTCCACATAGTTTTTAATTTGTGTATTGGAACTATGTAGTGCACTCTACAAGTTTTCTCCTGATCTAAGCTATGTTTCTGTTTCGGTTTTGGTTTCTGTTTCGTAAACAATACTCTCAAAGAAATTTACTATGATTGTACATCAAACTTGTACTTGTTGGCCTACCATCTTATATACCCAAATGAAATGCCTGTATAAAAACACAATTTACCCTGACTGCTTTCTGAACGCTGATTGTAAGCAACTACTATGAGTGAAGAAATGTATGTTTGTATTGTACATCACTAAATATATAGACAATGATTTGTCCTATCTTCTATAGAATGATGATGGGCCTATATTATGTGGGCTATTTATGTTATGGGCTTGGAAGCAACATAGTGTTAGTGAGTTACAGAGTGTTACTATGGATCATGATTCATGAGAGAATCAGCAAGGAGAGAAGAGAGAAAACTCATACAATGAAAATAACTATTTTATTGATTTTCTGTTTTCAGTTTACAAGTGGTTATACTTACACAATAACTATGTTACAATCCTGTGGCTGAGGATTTTTCTGATGTGGCTTGCTCAACACCTTATATTTTGTTGAAGATATCACCCAACTGGGCATGGGTAGGAACGTGTTAAAGTTCAAGAAGTCCCTCCATAACTTTATGACGAGTAAAATGTTAACCGAGTAAATAAATAGACTGTGGAGGAGAATACCAAGTTCAACCGGTAGTCTAACTAGCCATGTGAACTCTGCTTAGAATTGGCCATACTCGGATTGGGGCTAGACTTTCATCAAAAATTTACCCGTTTATCCGGGTTGGGCTCGGCCACGGGTTTTGTCCAATGTATGCATCAATTGACAACAATCAATCAGTTTACACTACACACAACTCAACCATATCCTTAATACTAAATTGTTGATTAAGATAATGTTTGAGGCAAGAAATCTCATTAGCGTTAGAACCAATAACTAAGAGATCTTCCGCATAAATGACAACAATGGTGATGTAGGAGCTTTTGCGTTTCATGAAGAGTGAGCAGTCAATCTTTAACTGAATAAACCCTTGGTCACACGAAGCAATGGTGGTCCATTTATGAAACTATTAACGTGATATTTTCTTAACTCGCAAGCAAGAGAAGAGAAAGAGGATTGAGAATGTCAGGTGAGAAACGCAAATATACATTTTCATGAAGTTCCCCGTGAAAAAAAACATTGTTCAAAATCTGGACACCAACACCGTACCACTTTTGTTAGTAACAAGCAAGAGCACCGTGTATATCTTTACTTTTATTATTGCCATGCGAGTATATCTTTACTCTTATTATTGCCATGTGGCCCTGTGGGGTAATAAAAAACGCTTACCCCGTTTGGTTGTAACTCCGGAAACGGAAACGAAATGAAAACGAATCTAGTCTACATATGTACTTTGTTCATGGAATTATTTCGGTTGGTTTCATGCAAAATGCACTTGCTTCCCCTACTTTGTTACCCTATAGGGTATTAAAACTAATCAAATTCTACTACAATTAGTTCAAACCACAAGGAAGGATTCCCAACAACTTCATGAACGTGTACGTATGAACTAGATTCGTTTCCATTCCGTTTCCGTTTCTGGAGTTTAAACCAAACGGACCTTAATTTATAATATGATCATAAAGTTGTAATATTAAGAAACACGATATATAAACTAGCGTTATAAAAGATTGAACTAATAACCACACATCCCCAAATTAGTTTAACAAAAATCTGTTTTTTTTTTTACCTAGCCTGACAAGTAAAGTATTTTTACCGACTTTTCTAAGGTGTTGACTGGCGAGAGAATGACAATTTTGAAAAAGATCGCTAACTAAACATGCATCGACGATGACCAATCTCACAAACCCATTACTTTCTTACAGATTACATTCTTGTAAGAAAATACTAATTATTCCAAATACAATAAAAAGAAAGTAACATAATCACATCAACATTCATTTTGGCCATTGATGACAATCTGAGCTTCAGATCGTCCGAGCACGACGGGTTTCTTAAGCCAGTACTGCTCAAACCTTTGCCTCGCGTATTCTTTGTAATCAAACTCGATCTTGTTCACATAATCCTGTATATTACACATCCATCAGTGACCAAAATTTCTTCATAAACAGATTCAGCCCAAAAAAAAAATAAAAATTTGCATACCGAAATGAGACCCCATAATCCCCAAAAGAGATGGTTTGCAAGAGAGTACTTCTCTGCACTTGCAACTAACTCTTCTACTTGACATTCACCGGGTTCTTCCCCTGAAAAACTCAAATATGCCCGTGCAAATCTTCTTCGCTCCTCCAAATCTGTATCAACAATTTGAGTTTATCATCAAGATTCATTGACAGCAACTACATCACAGAAAAAAAATTTACCTGGGTATTTGCTGTAGTCTAAAATATGAGGTTTTTCAGAATGATAGTCAGCCGCCATCTCACAGAAATGATTTGCAAGATCATAGGCAACAGGGTTGTAACTCGCATACTCATAATCCTGCAGTACAGATTAATATATTTAGCAAACTTGCATCAGTATAAAATACTCCCTCCGTTCACATATAATTGTCGTTTTATCATTGTACTTTTATTCAACAATAATTGTCATTCTAGCTAATTTGGCCTTTACTTTACATATGTACCTTTTAATCATTAGTACTCGGTTAGTTGTGATTTTTCAATGAAGCAAAAAGTAAAGGAACGATGAGGAGTATAACAGTATATTTCATAGCTTTCTTAATAAGTGTTTCAAAAGATTCAGCTTACAATTAGAGTGATTGATCCTTTCTCTTCATCGATCATGATGTTACCATACTGCAAGTCATTGTGGCAAAACCTGATCTCTAAACCATCCTTTGAAAGCACCCTTTTCAGCATATGGATCTCATCTTCCAAACGACTCAACTCAAATTCCTTCTCATCCTTACAGGAGCACAAATTTTTCGCCTTCTTCACCCAATTCCTATTACAAAGAATATTTTTAAATTAAATTGAACTTATTCAACCTATAAAAATTTTCATTTTTGATAGGATACCTCATTCTAGTCCAAAGAAGTGCTTCCTTTGGGCCCGGCATGTCAAGATTATGAAACTCGTGCATCTTAGCTGCTATTCCTGCTGAAATTTCTGGGTCTCGGAGATCAGTTGCTGTCAAAGTCTGAAACAAATTGATGTTCATGTTAAAATAGCAATAAATGTTATAAAAAAATAAAATCTAAATTTGAACATATATACTCACTCTAGCATGTATGAACTCCTCAACACGGCCTTCAGGGAATCTTCCGAGAAGCTGGGGCCCTTGGCCGTGCTTCGACAAGCACTCAAACGTCCTGATCTCCTCCTCCCGGTTGAAGAACACATCAACACCTTCTCCATAAATCCTCAAAAGGACCTTCCTATTGCAATCACCTGGCCACATGATCTGGAAAACCTCATTCGTCAAGGCTCCACTCATGTGTTTAACTTGTATGTCATTCGGATCAGCTACATCTTCCCACATCTGAGCTAAATTCACTAGCAATTGCATTAGCTCTTCGGGCAAAGAGCCTTGCACGAATCCGTTGGTCATTATCGCCATCACCGGCTTTATGAGACTCAGGGCTTCAAGATATATAAATACAGTGATAACAGTTGGGAATAATTCAAGAACAATAAAGTGGCCTCCAGTTGATGAAGAATCTAGACCAATAAGAAATGATCAAGGGAACAAAATATGTCTTTTTGCTTGGACCGTTCTTTTACGATTCAATTCAGCAATGAATCGATTGATCATGAGGATTTGATCCTTGTTTGTGGAGTGGACACTGTTGGAGGTTTATGATTAAAAAGAATAATTTAATCCAAAATAGCGAAAACAGGCCAAACAAAAATCAAAATACTAGTAAAAACACAGTAGAGAAATGTTTACCATTGATTTTGACATCGAAGCCAGTCAACTTGAATGTAGCCCACCATGAATTAGCTGACCGAGACGAGTTAAATCTGAATACCGACAAGAACCCTAGAAAATACAAAAACAAAAAGGGACAAAACTTTTCACATTGCCTGTAATTTGGAGGAAGGAGTCGCGAAACCTAATTTCCAAGATGCAGATCAACGAACGCAATGAAAATGCAAATGCAAACGCAACACCCAATTCCGCAGAATCTTGATAGAGGAAAGGGTATAAGATTCTTCACCAAAAGTTAATAAAATGAAGAATCAGCCATCGAAGATAATCACTTAATCCCGACCTTGTCGGGACCAACAAAACCTGAAATCCACATTACATATGATTTGTTTTTGAAAAAACAGTCAATATTCGACGGGCGATAGATGTGAAATTAACGGACGATTATCCACCATCAATCAATAGGATATTAAAAGCACGCCTCGATTCCCTCCATAACAGTGTCACCAATTGCACCTGCAATCTTATCCTTCAGAATACCCATAAGATCAAATTGGTATGGAGCAACTCTCTACCTATCGCTATACGACACCACACTACACATATTCGAGCATAGGAAATTAGAATCATGGTTTATAAACCTACCGGCGAAAATCGTTATTTAACACCAAAACTATGGATACGAAGTGCGTAGTTTCGTTTTTTTCCCTCTGAATTCCAACTACTCGTTTAACCTGTGTAGTTGGAGCCAAGGTGAAGCCGGTACGAGCTAATAACTACGCATATGGGAAGTATAGTTTGAGTTGATTTAAAAAAGAAACTATTGCTACGCTTACCACAAGTGTAGTAATAGTGATCTTATATATAAAAAAACTTAATGCGTTTGGTGGCCAAAGTCTTAGTCTTCGTCTTCAACCTCGGACCACAACGGCGACTCCAGGTACGTTTATATTCATCGAAATTTCGATTCCGTTCTTCGGCATTGTCAGGATTTTGTGTTTGATTATTCACTGTGCATTGTCAGGATTTGTCCTCCTATGCTTGGGTTTGATAATTGTTTATGTTTGTATGTATAATTTCTTCATTTTGTAAACTTATGTATTGACACACCTCCTTTGGAGGTGTGTAAATGAAAACTAGGGAAAACCCCTTGCTAAGTCACTTGAAATGAAATGTTGTGCCATATAAGGAGATGAGAACTTATATGTGCAAGTAACAAGCTAGTATGCTACTAAACTAATGTAGACATGATGGACATGTGAGAATAAAAGCACGAGTCATCCATTCAACAAGTGTCACATGGTGTTTGCTATTTATATGTTGAAAGACAACTATAAGTCACTACTAAGCTCTAAATCAAGATATACAAGCATCACATGGTGTTTGCTATTTTCAAGCAAGAATCAACTTAGTTTAGCATGGATAAACACAAAGCTAGTATGCAAGCCATCCTTTCGGGCCTTTTCGGCCCTATCAATACATACTCCAGCATGGACAGACATCTAAACAATTATCACTATCAATGGAACTACTTTTAAGTCTCATCCATGATAGCATGCCATTAAGAAATGTAAAATCATGCTTGAAACTAAACAATGTGCATAAGAGGAACAATCTAGATCAAGACCTAGCATCCAACATTCATACTAGAGTCAAACATGTATTAAACATGCAAAACGGACTAAGTCCCTACTATATGCTCAGTAACATGCATTTATACTCATTTATTTTCTAAGTCACAACATTAATTCTAGAGATCGCAACTTGGATTTGGAGTTTTCAACCTAAACCCTAATATAAAACTACTCACTCATGGTCTATAATTCAAACAGATCAATTCTGAAGACAAATATCATGATATGAAACAAGAGATGAAATAAGGAATTTATGCGAAAGAATCAAGTGATTTGGACTTACCAATCCAAAGTTATGAAGGAAACAATATTGCAAATGGATCAAAACCAACTATCTTCAGTTTTTACTCAAGAACACTTTGAATCCGTTTTACACTAGAAAATCAGAGAGTTGATTTTGATCAAAACCAAATATGTGATGATAGTTTTAAGGCATCCATGCCTCTTTTTATAGGCCTAAACACGAGGTCCAACTCATCAAAACTAATAAAAAGGAATCTTTGACAAACTCTTGCAAGTGGCCAGTTGTTAGGGTTTCTTCTTTGTCAAAGTTTTCTTTTTCACTCGATCCACGTTTCTGGCTCAATTGATCGAGTGGAAAGGAAAATTTGGGCAGTTTCTTCTTCATTGATCCGAGTCCCCGTTTCACTCGAATTATGTGTATTCTTTGGCGGTCGAGTAGTGAAAATTAATCCTTCATCCATCGAGTAGCAAGGAGATTTGCTTTAAATATTGTATTAGGGAATACTAGGAGAAGATACGATGCAATAGAGAAGTATAAGTGAAGTGATTTGTTTATGATGCATAAATTCACTTGGTAAACACAGTAACAAGCTTAATATTTAATTAAATAATAGTAAGAAAAAAGTGATTTGCTTTAAATAACAAACACTAATTAAGTGATTTGCTTTACGATGCATAAGGTCACTTGTTTTAATAATTGAGCTCTTGTCAATACGAAATAACCTCCATTTGGTAAGGATAAGCAAAAAAGTGATTTGTAAAACACATGATTGTATGGGATGATAAGGGAACATTTGTACACAGGCACAACCTCAAATTTCGGACTATTGATGCAAAATCTTGAAAGGTTTGGACGAAGGGCTTCCAAGTCCTATCATCGGATGCGTGGGACATAAACCCTTTATCCAGTCGTTTCTTAGCATGTCAACGCATCTCCAAGGTCGTTTCCTTCACGAGGTACAAGCGTTGTAGACGTGGAATCAATGAAAAATATCATGACACCTAATTTTGTATCGGTTTGCCTCTCTCGGATAAGTGACATTTAAACTTTGGACTCTTACAAACTTTACACTCAGGGACATAAATATCATCCTTCCAAAATAAAAATGCAACCTTCGTGGCACATTTGAATCTTCTTTTGTGGTAATCTCAATTTCCATTCAACTTTTGCATGTCATAGAAGCTTGTGGGAAAATTATGGTCCATTGGTAATACATTGCCAATTTTGCAAGAAGCGCACTATATCCGACATGTGCAAAATCATGTTGGTCTTTAACTCTATAGAAGAGCCCATTGTAGCAAATTTTGAAATGAAGAACCACGAGACAATCAATCCTTTGATGCCTTCAACACTTCGTGAAATCTTGGTGACAATAAGGAAGTGTTTTCATAGCTGGGACCAATGACCATGGTCGGTTGTGCCTTGTTATCTCTTCTTCAATATCTGTAACACCCCAAATTCTGGGAACTCGAAGCGTTACTGGCTAGGACCTCACAGTGGGTCCCGGCCTTAGGCTGACGTCAATAACGTCGGATCTTGCAACAAGGCACAAATATTTTAAATCAAATCCTTTCATAAATAAGTAATTAACTCAGACAGACTCTGACTCGAACATCAGCCAACTGGTAATTAAATAAATCTATTGTAATAAAATGCATAAACATAAGGTATAACAACCCAACACGCAAACTCCTAGTACGGAAACCCGGCTGGCCACTCCACTCCCGATTTTTCGGTAGAGATCTATCCTGCAAAAACCTAACAACACGGTAAAACCGTTAGCTACAATTCTAATACTAAGGTCACTAAAGTGCGCACACACATAAGGAAGTACTGTAAATCAATCAACATGCAACACACAATGTCCCGGTTTATTATCTTTCATTACGTGAATCGAGTCATTCTATTTTCCAACTTTTGCTTGTAACACAAGAGTCTCCCGACTCTTGCCCCCGTCCCCGTTTACCAGTAGGACTGGTTTTGATGCATCACCCCCGTATACACTACTGGACTGGTCACGGGGCAATCCTCCGGCACCATCGGCTCGGACCGACGGTTACGGCACGTTATCATACACTTGTGCCTCTCTTATAAATTTAAAGGCGGTGATCTAGTTCGTTCTTTTTTATTTCACAAGAATAACACACACTACCCTAGTGCACACTCGGTATTAAAAAGGTAGCTAAGTGAGTCCTACGAACTCACCTTATCGGTACTGGTCTAAACGTCTCGCGATCTTGCCAGTCAGAGATCCGATTATCATGTTCCACATTTATCCACTCTTAGAACTATTTCAACCCAAAATTATGCGCGACTTATCATTCTAAACAATTAGGGTATGATATCTAGCATCTATACCCTGACGTTTCCTACGTCCTAGGTTCATGGACCTAGACGTCCATTCCAAGTTCTCATTATCCAAACCATTCTTTTCTTTCAACCTGTTATCTAGGAAGTCTCATATTCTGCTTGTCCTTATCCGCCGTTTGAACTATTCATAATTCATTCCTAGAATTCCGAATTTCAATTCCATAATAGCATAATATGTTTCCAAAGTACGTTTCAACTTCTAACCTTATCGATCCCTTTAACTATTCACAGTTTTTATTCCATTTCCTCTAACATAACCTATTTCTCCAAACTCGTTCAATCCTACATTCCAGTCAATCTATACATTTTCGCAACTATACTCCATTTCCCATTTTACACTTTAGCTAATTACCACCACTAAAATAATACTTGAATTATCACGCAAAAATAATTAATTAAATCATTATAACCCAAGATTAATTATTAATCGGAAATTTAATTTTTAAAACCAATAAAGTGAGCGGAATTAAACGGTTCCGGGTTTAGAATCTAACCAGATCGGGTCTAGTTGCAAAGCTTGCCCGTGTCGGATGACTATGTAAGTGGTGGCTGGTGGTTATCCTGGAGGTCCACGGTTCGATACTTTCCCTAAGCACCTTGGCGTGCGCTCCTGACAGTTCAATGACGAGGTAAGGTGTTGTGCGTTCTGTGGTACTCAGTCGGGCGTTCGAGTTCTGACTACTGCAATCCAAAAGTTATTCCTGTCCTCTCCTTTCTCATATAGTCATATGTAATGTTACAGAGCGGTCGGGCAAGGTGATCATACCTCTCTATGGCTATTGTCGGTGGTAAGGCGGCGAGCTGTTCCGGCGTGTGATGGTCAGGGAGGGCAAGCTGAGGCCGTGATTAACGTGATCGGAAAAGCTAGTCTGCAGTCAAGAACGGCAACAAGAGAATAGGAGATGACGGTGCTGTAATTCCGGCGACGGTAGTAGCGACCTGTGGGCACTGGGGTCGTTTGGTGGCGAGGATACCCTGCGAGACCCGTGGACGGACTGGTTGGCTCGGGAACTGGGCAGGGCAGAAGGACGGCTCTCCAGCGGCTTTGTGGTGCAAGAGGAGGGAGGTAAGGCAGGGCCTTAATCCGGGGAAGGTCTAGCAAGACCGACGTGCAGGCCGAGTAGGAAGATGCGGTGGGGGAGAGGACGTTGATCGAGGTCGTCGGCGGGTTGTGGCGAGAGAGGTCGACGCTCCTGGCGTTCAACCGAGGCTCCTGGTCGAGGTAGCAGGGAGTCACTGGTGGTATGTGTTTCCGGTATCGGAAATGAGAGGAATGGGTTCCGACAGCGAGAATGAAGGAGATGAGAGTGCGGGGTATGGCTAGGTCGCGGGGTGAACGGGGTGGAGAGTAACGGCGGTGTTCTACCTTGATCCCACTCGTCTTCAATGTCGCATCAACTTCGTCTTCAATGTCCCTTGATAACCGGCCGTTGAAGATGTGTGAATTCAATTCTCGGTGAAGATGAAACGCAGGAGGGGGACGGTTTCAAAGGAGAAGGTGAGGTGGGGCCCGCTTCTTTTCTTCTGAGCCTGATCCGTAAGGCAAAGTGGAATGGCCTAGTGGGGAGTAGAGTTATTGGGCTGGTTTCATCAGGTAAGGTAATGGGCCGAGCCCACTAAAGAAGAACAGAAGAGCCATGGGCTGAGGCAAGGTGAGGCTGACTAATATCCCGGCCCACTTATCATTCTTTACCCGTGGTTATTCTCAACATTGGAAGGGATTAAAACAAAAGGCCGGGTGAAGCAGCCCGGTCCAGAAACTCCGGTTCAAGGAACATTAAAAAGGGTTCAACTTGGTGATCGGGTTTGGCTATTTCTTCGTATTCTAGTCGGGTTCTCATATTAAAAGACTATAAAATAAAATTATATTTTAAAATAACCAGGGAATTTAAAAAAAAATTCCGGTTATTACAATATCCACCTTCGTTTCACGTAATAGATCATTATTTATTGGCTCATTGACGGGTGTGCTAGGGTTGAACCATAGAGGTGGAATAAAGCCCATATAGGCTGCATCAAATATCATTCAATGATACTAGAACTTAACCAAAATAAACTTGTATCATCCAATATTATTACAACAAGTTATAAATTGTAATTTTATTAAACTTTCTTTACCCGAAAAAAAACTTTTTAATTGAGAACTAGATAAAACCACTCCATCCAATGTCTAGCCTTTTCCAGTTAGTTCTCTGATGCGTCCTTGGAATCGTTGAAGAACGAACGCCGGATCTAGACCAAACTAGAGCTTCAACTACTCATTGTTTATGTGCAATTGAACTTTGAAAGAAGTTTGGTAAGGCGGAAGCGATTTGAAATGGATGCGGAAGCGAAGGTTTGATTCGATTTAGAGAGATCGAGCAAACGTTGTAATGGATTTGAGGGTTTGATTCTTTAGAAGAATCCTCGAAGGTGAGTTCTTGGATCTAAGACTTGATTCAAGGAAGAACTTTGAGGAGATTGAAGAGGAAGTGATGCCCAGATCAAGAATGAGGATTTTCCTTCAAAATACTTGATTAAAATTAGACATCCTTTACAAGTGAGGCCAAGCATCCCTTATATAGTGGATGAAGGCCAAGCCATTAGCCGGAAATTAAATGACGGAAATAAAGGCGGGAAATAAAAGCGGGAAATAAACCCGGGGCTAACTCCCGAATTGAAAGGCCTAGACTATCAATGTCAGCAAGTAACTCCCGGAATTAAGTTCCGGAGTTACGGTTCTGAAAATTAAAGTCTATTATTTTAAATGTAAAATATAATAAAATAATAATAATATTGCTAGCTTGATGACGTGGTGCCTGAAGTCTATGCCATGGTGGAGTGGTGACATGGCATGCCACTAACGGGTCCAAGTGATGCAATGGTGCGTCGGATGATTGAGCCGGCAGCTTGGGCGATGACTTTAGCTCGGGAGCGAGTAAGCGGTCCATCGGAGCGAACCCGCAAAGCAGCGTCCTCCTCATCCACAGTCATGGTTGTCAAGGGCGCATCAGTTCCCCCATCTTGGATGTGAAACGTCCCCGTTTCACCGTCGTCAAATAGGGGCTCAACATAAGGGGCTAGATCCTTGACATTGAACGTTGGGTGCACGCCGTAGGAATCCGGAAGCTCCAACTTGTAAGCATTCGGACCATGGCGGGATAGGAGCCGGAAAGGCCCATCACCTCGATCCGGTAACTTGTCCTTGCGTCGAGACGGAAAACGCTCCTTCCTTAAGTGGAGCCAAACAAGATCGCCGGGCTCGAAAGATATGTCGCGACGGCCCTTGTTGCGTTGTTCGGCAAGTTGGGCGGCACGACGTTGGAGTTGTGCTCTTGTCCGCTCATGAAGTTCAATGATTGAGGTGGCTCGAGTTGCGGCGGTGATCTATTCACCGTCCTTGAGTGGGCGTGGTGTGAAGTCCAAAAGCGTGTGTGGATTAAGGCCGTAGACAACTTCAAATGGTGAGAGTTTAGTTGCCGAGTGCCTAGACCTGTCATATGAAAACTCCACAACCGAAAGTAAGTCCTCCCACTTACGTGGGTTGTTCCTAAGCGTTGCTCTAAGTAGAGCACCGAGAGTCCGATTGGTCACTCCGTTTGACCATCGGTTTGGGGGTGATAACTACTTGAAAACAACAAGTTGGTTCCAAGTTTTCCCCATAACGTCCTCCAAAAGTGACTCACAAACTTCACATCCCGATCACTAAGGATGGAACATGGTATCTCGTGTAAGCGCACCACATTGTTAAAGAATAATGTGGCGACATCGCTAGCATTGTGGGTGCTCTTACACGCGATAAAATGAGCTATTTTTGAAAAACGGTCGACTACCACAAAAATGGAGTCGTTGCCTCGCTTGGACATTGGTAGGCCAACTACAAAGTCCATGGAAAGATCCTCCCAAGGTCCCATTGGTATAGGTAAAGGAGAATACAATCCGTCCGGACCTTGACGCGATTTTGCATGATGACATGTGATACAACTTGTGCAAAACCGTGTCACATGCTTGCGCATTTTGGGCTAAAAGAAGTGCTCTTGGAGAGCGGCGAGAGTCTTGATAGCACCAAAGTGACCACGACCTTCATGGGCCTCCTTTATCAACAAGTGGCGTATGGACGAACGCAAAATACAAAGTTTTCCCGCGCGGAACAAGTAGCCATCATTTATAAAGAAGGTCTCATGCTCTCGGAGGTCAAGGCATTTGGCAAATATATCCTTGAAGTCAAGATCCGTGGCATATAACTCTTTAATAAGAGCAAAGCCATAAATCTTGGCTTCCATATGCACCAAAAGGATATATCGCCGAGAAAGGGCATCGGCTACCACATTCTCTTTTCCCTTCTTATGCCGAATGACATAAGGAAAGGTTTCTAGAAATTCTACCAAACTTGTACGGCGCCGACTCAAATTAGTTTGACTCTTGAGATACGAAAGAGCGGCATGATCCGAATGAATCACGAGCTCCTTCGGCCACAAGTAGTGTTGCCATGTCTTTAGACAACAAACTAAAGCATATAGTTCCTTGTCATATGTTGGATAGTTGAGTGGCGGACCGGAAAGCTTTTCGCTAAAGTAAGCAATGGGCCGATTCTCTTGTAGAAGAACCCCCCTAATGCCAACATTAGATGCATCACACTCCACCTCGAAGGTTTTCGAGAAATTTGGGAGCTGGAGTAATGGTGCATTGCAAAGTCGGTCTTTGAGCGCATCAAACGCTCGAGAATGGGTATCACGCCACTCAAACGTGACACCCTTGGTAGTGAGCTCATGAAGCGGCGCCGCTACCGAGCTAAAGTCTTTGACAAAGCGTCGGTAGAAGCCCGCTAAGCCGAGAAAGGCTCGGACCATGGTGACCGTACTAGGTGTAGGCCACTCCCGAATAGTGCGAACTTTGGATTCGTCTACTCGGAGTCCGTCCTTAGACACGACATAGCCGAGAAAACTTGTTGTGCCCGAGCAAAAGACACATTTTTCATAATTCACATATAATTGCTCTTGTCTATGGCACTCGAGCACTTGGCGAAGGTGCCCGAGGTGTTCATCAAAAGACTTACTAAATATGAGAATATCGTCAAAATAAACTACTACAAAATTACCCAAAAACCGGCGGAGGACATGGTTCATGAGACGCGTGAACGTTGATGGGGCGTTGGAGAGTCCGAACGGCATGACAAGCCACTCATATAAGGCGTACTTCGTTTTGAAAGCCGTCTTCCATTCGTCACCCTCGGCCATCCGGATTTGGTGATAACCGCTCCAGAGATCAATCTTTGAGAAAACGGTGGCGCCGTGGAGTTCATCTAGCATGTCGTCGAGGCGCGGGATCGGATGCCGGTACTTGACGGTTATTTGGTTGATGGCTCGGCAATCGACACACATCCTCCAAGACCCGTCCTTCTTGGGCACCAAAATGACCGGCACGGCACATGGTGAAAGCGACTCACGAACATATCCCCGGTCTAGAAGCTCTTGGACTTGACGTTGTAGCTTCTTAGTCTCTTCCGGACTTGCACGGTAAGCGGCACGGTTAGGTAAAGACGCACCGGGCACCAAATCGATTTGGTGCTCTATTCCACGGATAGGTGGCAAGCCGGGTGGTAGGTCATCGGTCAAGACGTCCTGAAATTCAGACAACAAAGTAGACACCTCGTGCGGCATATTACTAAGGTCATGGGAAGTAGATAAGCAAAAAGGAACTAGCAAGAAGCATGGTAACTTTCCTTCCTTGACCGGTGTCAAATCATGTTTCCGGGCCAAAAGTACCTTCGGCTCACACCGGCCTTTGATTATTGGGTCCGGAGATGGTAAAGTTGCATTCGTGAGAACGATGCTTCCTTTACTACCTCTAGTCTCAATAGCATGATTACTAGGGGCGGTGTTCCGGGATCCGGAAGTACTAGCACCCACAACATCGGGAGAACTCCTAGGAGGGTCCGATGTTGCCGGCGTAGTGGTCTCATCAATGGCTTGTTGCCTCTTCCGTTCCGCATAATCAGTTAATATTTCATGTGGAGTCATAGGCAACAATGTGACTCTTTTTCCATTATATTGGAACATATATCTATTAAGATAACCATCATGAAAAGTTCGACGATCGAATTTCCATGGTCGTCAGAATAAAACACGTGTGGCGTCCATCTTGATAACATCACAAAGGATCTTATCAACATAGGCGCCTATGAAAAACGTCACCCAAGCTTGTCGTGTGACGGTGTCACACGCCTTATCGGAAATCCATTGGATTCCATAAGGTGTTGGGTGGGGGGTTGTAGGCAACTTAAAGTGTTTTACCACTTTTTCGTTGATAATGTTACAACATGAACCCCCATCAACTATTAATGAGAGACTAGTTTTATTGACCAAACAACGAGAATGGAAAAGATTTTCGCGTTGGTCAATAGGAACAAATTCTTTAACGGCCAAAATTCGACGAGATACAAAGGCGAACTTACCGGGGTTGGGCCGGGCCGCAAGCCATTTGTTCGTCGCATGGTTCCATGCCGTAGTAGGGTCGGTATCTTGGTCATCCTCTATGATGATATCGCCGTCTTCTTCATCTTCCTCATCTTCATATGAGGGGTTGGCAAACAACACACGCTTTGTGTTCGGGCAATCACGTTAGATGTGACCGAATCCGCTACATTTGTAACACACGGGCTCTCTTGGCCGTCCTGCCGGTGGAGGTCCTTGAGAGGTGCGGGCGGGAGGTGCTTGCGCCGGGGCATTGGGGCCACGTGGTGGTGCCCTCTCGGTAGCCGCTTGTCGGGTGGGTTGACCCATCCATTGGACTCCTTTGGTGACGCCGGACTCTTGAGAACTAGACGTGTCTCGAGCACGGTTGTTAGTAGTATAAGAGTATTGACAGTAAAAGAGTTATACCTTGAATATCTGGCGTCTCTTGTTTTGTTTGTGAAGCTACATGGCCGATGACACAATGCACCCAAGTCTTTGTATGGAACGATCTCGAGAGGGCGCCGGATTGACGGATTAAGCCCACTCATGAACTTGGTGCGGATTGTGGAGTGGGAAGCCGCAGATTCCAACCTTCATATGCATGTCCTCGAGCTCGCCCAAATAAGCCACCGAGTGAGATTACCTTGTTGGAGCTCCCCAATTTTGCAAACGCAT
>CM008285.1:27322381-27341955 GCA_002319775.1 Fagopyrum tataricum
CACATCTCCAAGACCCGTCCTTCTTGGCACCAAAATGACCGGCACGGCACATGGTGAAAGCGACTCACGAACATATCCCCGGTCTAGAAGCTCTTGGACTTGACGTTGTAGCTTCTTAGTCTCTCCGGACTTGCACGGTAAGCGGCACGGTTAGGTAAAGACGCACCGGCACCAAATCGATTTTGGTGCTCTATTCCACGGATAGGTGGCAAGCCGGTGGTAGGTCATCGGTCAAGGACGTCCCTGAAAATTCAGACAACAAAGTAGACACCTCGTCGGCGGCATATTACTAAGGTCATGGGAAGTAGAATAAGCAAAAAGGAACTAGCAAGAAGCATGGTAACTTTCCTTCCTTGACCGGTGTCAAATCATGTTTCCGGGCCAAAAGTACCTTCGCTCACACCGGCCTTTGATTATTGGGTCCGGAGATGGTAAAGTTGCATTCGTGAGAACGATGCTTCCTTTACTACCTCTAGTCTCAATAGCATGATTACTAGGGGCGGTGTTCCGGGATCCGGAAGTACTAGCACCCACAACATCGGGAGAACTCCTAGGAGGGTCCGATGTTGCCGGCGTAGTGGTCTCATCAATGGCTTGTTGCCTCTTCCGTTCCGCATAATCAGTTAATATTTCATGTGGAGTCATAGGCAACAATGTGACTCTTTTTCCATTATATTGGAACATATATCTATTAAGATAACCATCATGAAAAGTTCGACGATCGAATTTCCATGGTCGTCAGAATAAAACACGTGTGGCGTCCATCTTGATAACATCACAAAGGATCTTATCAACATAGGCGCCTATGAAAAACGTCACCCAAGCTTGTCGTGTGACGGTGTCACACGCCTTATCGGAAATCCATTGGATTCCATAAGGTGTTGGGTGGGGGGTTGTAGGCAACTTAAAGTGTTTTACCACTTTTTCGTTGATAATGTTACAACATGAACCCCCATCAACTATTAATGAGAGACTAGTTTTATTGACCAAACAACGAGAATGGAAAAGATTTTCGCGTTGGTCAATAGGAACAAATTCTTTAACGGCCAAAATTCGACGAGATACAAAGGCGAACTTACCGGGTTGGGCCGGGCCGCAAGCCATTTGTTCGTCGCATGGTTCCATGCCGTAGTAGGGGTCGGTATCTTGGTCATCCTCTATGATGATATCGCCGTCTTCTTCATCTTCCTCATCTTCATATGAGGGGTTGGCAAACAACACACGCTTTGTGTTCGGGCAATCACGTTAGATGTGACCGAATCCGCTACATTTGTAACACACGGGCTCTCTTGGCCGTCCTGCCGGTGGAGGTCCTTGAGAGGTGCGGGCGGGAGGTGCTTGCGCCGGGGCATTGGGGCCACGTGGTGGTGCCCTCTCGGTAGCCGCTTGTCGGGTGGGTTGACCCATCCATTGGACTCCTTTGGTGACGCCGGACTCTTGAGAACTAGACGTGTCTCGAGCACGGTTGTTAGTAGTATAAGAGTATTGACCAGTAAAAGAGTTATACCTTGAATATCTCGGCGTCTCTTGTTTTTGTTTGTGAAGCTACATGGCCGCATGACACAATGCACCCAAGTCTTTGTATGGAACGATCTCGAGAGGGCGCCGGATTGACGGATTAAGCCCACTCATGAACTTGGTGCGGATTGTGGAGTGGGAAGCCGAGATTCCAACCTTCATATGCATGTCCTCGAGCTTCGCCAAATAAGCCACCGGAGTGAGATTACCTTGTTGGAGCTCGGCAATTTGCAACCGCATGTCGTTTTTGAAGTCTTCGGGGACATACTTCTTTGTAATGACGTAGATCAATTGATCAAACGTCATAACTGGTGTCCAACCTCGATTCTCATGGACGGTTTCGTACCGGTTCCACCAAGATTTTGCATCGCCTTCAAAATACAAGGTTGCCGCTTCTATCTTTTCGTCTTCTTCATAATGGCAATGTTTCAAAGCCCTTTTCATGTCCCGTGCCCAATAAAGAAATGTACATGGATCATAATCACCATAAAATATTGGAAATTTAACTTTACCTTCCCTACGATATTTTTAGGGATCATGGCGGGGCGGTGGTATATTATCATGATGAGCTCGTTGATTCGCATGCCTTGGTGAGTTAGGTGGAGGCAACCATTCTTCTCCTCGGTCCTGGTTCTCATATGGCTCTCGGACAGGTGGGTGCCATGGACGAACATGAGCCACCCATTCCAAGTTGGGCTCATCGTTGGAGAACTCATCATAGCCGCGGTATGATGATCGCCGGCTAGGTTGTTGGCGACGTTGTCCATACCGATCATTACTTGAACGTCGAGGATGATGATCTTGTTGATTGGTGTGACGGGATTCGTCATGGACGGGATGGCTAGTATGTTGTGCATTTGGTAGAGGTGGGGGCGATCCGTACCGTCTACGGTTGCGCTCGAAACGCTTGTTCCGATCCATCGTATCTGCATAAAGTAAATCATCCGGAGTTGGGCCATCGTTGTTGTCGGTCTCATTGAGGTGGTCCCTGCCGTCTTGTTGATTTTGACTTTCAGTGACTGAGGCAAGCCTAAGACCTTGAGATGGGTCGGATCCCAAAAGACCTTTGCCTTTTCGACGGGCAACGGACGTGGAAGTCTCGACCATGGTGTCATTTGGATTTGAAGTGGGACGTTGAGCGGTCGTAAGGGCCAAAAGTTGTGCCCTCATCTCCTCCAATTGTTGCTTAAGATTAACAGCTTCCTTGGATAAGGAGGCATTATCTCGTTCACGAGCATCCTGAGAGTTTTCTATATCCACGTTAGTCATGATTCCAAATGAATACACACAAATGCAAGCAATCAAATGAGCAAGGTGACGAATTAAGTCAACGTTACCCAAGTTCAAGTGCGTTAAGGTTCTACTTTTAGGAAGGCCGTTTGGCGGTTAGGCAAGATAGACTAATCCAACAAAATTTGAACCAATTCACACAAATAACAAGTGATAAATTTGCAACATGTATAAGAAGATGGAGAGATAAGAAATGGACGGATTGTTTATCGGCAAGTTTTACTTGCTTTTGGTCTTTGACCTTTTGTAATGATCCGATTTTTCGGATGAACCGGTTTGCCGGAAATCTTTTCACTTTTTTTTATTTTTTATATTTTATATTTTTTATAACTTTGCAACTTTTGATGCAAGAGATGAAACACTTTTGAAACAAATCCGCTTTGTTGAAGAGTTTTGTTTTGTTTTTTTTTTGAATATCAAAATGCGAGATTTCCGAATTTGTTAACAAATAAATCCCAAGAAATTTGGTAAAATTGATTAACAAACTTGTCGGATTGGGTCGGTTTAAGAACAAATTGTATTTGATAGATGGTTTGATGGCAAACCAAATATCTCCTAAATTTGCTTGGTGAGAAAAAAAAAATTTCAAGAAAACTTCAATGAACACGAAGAACAAGATGAAGATTTTGAAGAGGGAATGAACAACAAAGGCAAAAAAAGGATAATAAAGTAACGCACAAAAACAAGAGTAAAGAGAACTTAGCTTCGATCCCTTTGCTCTGATACCAATTTGATGCGTCCTTGGAATCGTTGAAGAACAAACGCCGGATCTGGACCAAGCTAGAGCTTCAACTACTCCTTGTTTATGTGCAATTGAGAACTTTGAAAGAAGTTTGGTAAGGCGGAAGCGATTTGAAATGGATGTGGAAGCGAAGGTTTGATTCGATCTAGAGAGATCGAGCAAACGTTGTAATGGATTTGAGGGTTTGATTCTTTAGAAGAATCCTCGAAGGTGAGTTCTTGGATCTAAGACTTGATCCAAGGAAGAACTTTGAGGAGATTGAAGAGGAAGTGATGCCCAGATCAAGAATGAGGATTTTCCTTCAAAATACTTGATTAAAATTAGACATCCTTTACAAGTGAGGCCAAACATCCCTTATATAGTGGATGAAGGCCAAACCATTAGCCGAAAATTATATGACGAAAATAAAGGCGGAAAATAAAAGCGGGAAATAAAGCCGGGGCTAACTCCCGAATTGAAAGGCCTAGACTATCAATGTCGGCAAGTAACTCCCGGAATTAAGTTCCGGAGTTACGGTTTCGAAAATTAAAGTCTATTATTTTAAATGCAAAATATAATAAAATAATAATAATATTGCTAGCTTGATGACGTGGCGCCGGAAGTCTATGCCATGGTGGAGTGGTGACAAGGCATGCCACTAACGGGTCCAACTGATGCAATGGTGCGTCGGATGATTGAGCCGGCAGCTTGGGCGATGACTTTAGCTCGGGAGCGAGTAAGCGGTCCATCGGAGCGAACCCGCAAAGCATCGTCCTCCTCATCCACAGTCATGGTTGTCAAGGGCGCATCATTCTCTAGGTAAGAAATTTTAAAACAAGTCCGCAAGATATGAGATGTTTTATAAAGTCACATCATAAACATGAAAAGTACGCAAAAACAATTTTGTTAAATAAAAAAAAGAAAAAGAAAAAAGACTTCAAAAACTCGTGGATTTAATATATATTACAAACATCGTCAATATTTGTATCTCCTTATATAAATAGTTATAATAGATCTTTATAGTAATTTATAACTTAAATAAATTGCCATAGTCAAAGAATCAATTGTATTTGATTTTCATCAAAAAAATATACCTTTTTCAAGCTCGATGTATGATTTTAATTATATAGAAAACATACGAAGCGAGTATATTAATCTTAAAAAATAGTATAAAATCAGAAACAAAAATCTAAAAAAAAAAAGAAAAAAAGCAAGTGTAAATTCACCTCATATTTGCAAAGAAAGCACACGAAATCAAATTTACACAAAAATAATAATTATATCCTAAAAAATATTGTGAAATGAAAATTTTGATTTTATTATTTGATCATATGCTCCCTTCTATATTTCCAAATAATCAATACATACACCAAGACTCTCGAGAGTACATGCAATGTAATAGGGATTCTCTATGGTGGGTCCAATGGGTGTACAATGAGTATGTTAGAGTGCAAATTGCTTAGGAGTGAACTTTATGAAAGAGACTTTTAGGTATTTCAAAAAGGATTGCTCAAGTTATAAAGATCTTATGATAAGTCTCTTTAATAGAAACTATGAACAAGTTGTGAGGGTGGCCAACACATGGTGTGATTGAGAAAGGGTTGATATGGGAATAATTTATAAGAAATTTTGTGGAGATCAACCTTTGGTTGGCTGGAAGAAAGTAATTTGGAATGAAGAAAATTGCATAAACATAACTTCATACCATGACTTGTTGTAAAGAAAAGATTAAGCACTTTTGACAAGTTATCTTACCTAAACATTAAGGTTGTTTGCCAATGGTGTAATGCTTATGAGGACAATCATCATAATTCATTAGATCCTTTTAATGAATGTCAACTAAGTATCGTAAGTAAATTACTCCCGCTTGTTCAAACATTTGATAACCATAATATTATTCATGTGTCACTACTTGAGGAGAGTATGTGATTGGATTCAAATATGACTTGGCATGAATTACAGATTTATGCCTATGACTTAGGGATGTGATTGGATGAAAAGGAATTGAAAAAGGACAAGCTAAAATAGCAGGAATAGGGAATTATTTACATTAGCACTATTTACTAATTGTTGAAGGCCAAGAATGAAAATGTCTTTGTAAAAAACAATGGAGGAAGGAAAAACTAGTGAAAGATATTCAAGTTCGTGTTTAGCGTCTATTGTTTGCGAAGATAGACACTTGGTACCACATGGAATGCAGGGAAATTTAGGATGGTTATCATGAATTATGTGATAATTGTGGTTTGACAAACTTGAAAATGCTCCAGAGGTAGATTTATGCAGGAAGATTGGTGTTTGTTTTCATCATCTTTTATTTGAGAACTAGATAAAACTATTCCATCCAATGTCGATTTTTTTTCGGTTAATTTTATAGGTAAGAAATTTGAAAACAAATCCTTAAGATATGAGATTTTTATAAAATCACATCATAAATTTGAAAATCATGCAAAAAAGATTTCGTAAAATAAACAAAAAAAGAAAAGACTTCACAAAATCGTGGAATAAATATATATTACAAACATCATCAATAACATGTCTATCCTTATGGTTATAATAGATCTTTTATATTAACTAATATTTTAAATAAATTATTATAGTCCAAAATCAACTTTATTTGATTTTCATCAAATAACATACCTTTTTCAAGCTCGATACATGATTGCTATTAACCATAAAACATAGAGAAGGGGTATATGAATCTTTAAACAAAGTATAAAATCAAACAAAAAACCAAGAAAAAGAGAAACATAGTGTGAATTCACATCATAGTTTCAAAGGAAGCACAACAAATCAAATTTACACAGAAATAATAAATTATTTCCTAAAAAATATTGTGAAATGAAAATTTTAATTTTATTATTTGATCATATGCTCACTTCTTTATATCCAGATAATCAATATAAATACCAAGACTCTTGAGACTACCACCACATTTGTCTATATTGACTTTATATCAAAAAAAAAAAATTAAGAAAAAAAAATCTTAGAGGCGGTCAAAAGTAGTGCTTTTTGCAAGAAAAATATGTCTATCAAATTCTCCAGATGCCTCTTCTCAATACTATTTTGTGTCGCTCTCTTGCTTGCACAAGGTAAAAATAAACCATAGTTTAAGGAGATAATCTATCAATACTACTTTTGTGTTGCTCTCTTGTTTGACAAATATCACTTATCTAAATTCGATGTTCTTAAATTGGATATTTTTACTCAAATATGCAGGATATCTGGCCATAGGACAATCAGCTGATTGCATTTGCAAATGTGACTCCATCAAAGACCAAAATGACGTCCTCTGCAATTTGGATTGTAATAACCAAGGTTACGCCCGTGGTTCTTGCAACACACCCCAAGAACCTCATTTGTGTTGTTGCTCCAAGAACTGATACACAAAGATCTAGGGTTTTGAGATCTTGAAAAAATAAATTATACAAAAATAATGTATGAGGATGAAGCAACTTTGTTTTTTTTATTAACATTATAAACTTCATATATTGTTTTTTTTCCTTCTATTCTTGCGTTCTATTTTTATACATGTTATCCAAGTAGAGAATACCTAATTGAAAAACTCTTAGCTATTCTTGTAAAATACGTAATTGTTCTACAACATTCGCTTGATAATAGCCAATTCACCCAATAGTCTTGATGTAAGATTAAAGAAACAAATCAAATCTATTACTCCCTCTCCCTTGGACATGATGTTTTATATTAAAATTCTATTAACTTAGAAGAATACGATAATAACTCAACATTAATTAACAAACAATAAATAATCAAGCACATGATAAAAAATATTGCATTAAAAAATACTAGGAGAAGATATGATGCAATAGAGAAGTATAAGACAAGTGATTTGCATTATGATGCATTAGTTCACTTGGTAAACACAACAATAAGCTTAATATTTAATTAAATAATAAGCTAAAAAGTGATTTGCTTTAAATAACAAAGACTAATCAAGTGAGTTGCTTTATGATGCATAAGGTCACTTGTTTTAATAATGGAGCACTGGTCAAGACAAAATAACCTCCATTTGGTATGGAATAAGCTAAAAACTGAATTGCATAATACATGATTGTATAGAATGATAGGAGAGCATTTGACGCAAGCACAACCTCAAATTTAGGACTATTGATGCAAAATCTTGAAAGGTTTGGACGAATGGCTTCAAAATCTTACCAGTGGATGTTTGGGACATAAACCCTTTATCTAGTCGTTTCTTAGCATGTCAACGCATCTACAAGGCCGTTTCTTTCACGAGGTACGAGCGTTGTAGACGTAGAATCAATGAAAAATATCATAACACCTGATTTTGTATCGGTTTTCCTCTATCGGAAAAATGACATTTAAATTTTGGACTATTACAAACTTTACACTCGGAGACATCAGTATCATCCTTCCAAAATAAAAATGCAATCTTCATGGTACATCTGATTCTTCTATTGCGGTAATCCCATTTCCATTCAACTTTTGCATGTCATAGAAGTTTGTGGGAAAATTGTGGCCTGTTGACAATACATTGCCAATTTTACGAGAAACGCACTAAACCTCCAGCTTGTGAAAAATCATGTTTGGTCTTTAACTCCATAGAAGAGCTCACTGTAGCTAATTTTGAAATGAAGAACCATGAGAAAATGAATTTTTTGATTCCCTTAACACTTCGTGAAACCTTGGTGACAATAAGGAAGTGTTGTCATAGTTTGGACAAAAGACCATGGTCGGTTGTGCCTTGTTTATCTCTTTTTCAATCAACACCTTTGTTACACATAATAGATCATATTTGTCGGCTCATTGATGGTTGTGCTGGGGACGAACCATGGAGGTGGAAGAAAGCATATATAGTCTGCATCAAATATCATTCAATGATACTAGAACTCAACCAAAATAAACTAGTTTTATCGAAATCTAGTCCAAATTTAATTATGTACCGGTTGAACCAATATTATTACAAGTTATAAATTGTAATTTTATTAAAATTTTTTTACTGGAAATGAAAACTTTTTAAGTAAGAACTAGATGAAACCAATCCATCCAATGTCTAGTTTTTTCCGGTTAGTTCTCTAGGTAAGAAATTTGAAAACAAGTTTGTAAGAGATGAGATTTTCATAAAATCACTTAATAAACATGAAAAGTATGCAAAACCGAATTCGTAAAAAAAAAAGACTTCACAAAATAGTGGAATAAATATATATTACAAACATCATCAATATATACATATCCTTATATAAACAGGTATAGTAGATCTTTATATAAATTAATACCTTAAATAAATTTTCTTAGTCAAAAATCAAATGTATTTGATTTTCACTAAATAACATATCTTTTTTAACCTCGATGCATGATTGAAATTAAACTAGAAACATAAAGAGGGTGCATATGAATCCTAAAACATAGTATAAAATCAGACAAAAAACCCAAAAAGATATTGTGAAATGAAAACTTTGAATTTATTATTTGATCATATGCTCCCTTATGGGTTGCAAACCTAAACCCAAACCTAGTAAGTGAAAACCGGCAAACCGTCGGTTTGCCGGTTTAGCTACGGTTTATTAAAAAAAAAAAAATTTGAAAAACCGGCCCAGAAGCAAAACCGTCGGTTTAAAAACCACAAAACCGTCGGAATGAATTTTTTTTAAAATAATTTAAAAAAAGAAAACCGACGGTTTAACCAACCAAACCGTCGGTTGTAAAGTTTTTTTTTTTCTAAAAAAAATTATAAAACCTATTAAACATCAAAACCGGTAAAACCGTCGGTTTAGGTTTTTTATTTTTACAAACCTAAACCTAAACCTTGAACCGGCCAAACCTAAACCGGCGGTTTGGCGATTCAAGCTCAACTGGCCCCATGCCTAAATACCAAGACTCTCGAGACTACCACCATATATGTGCATAAATGTTCTATGAAAATGGTCAAAGTAGTTTGAAGTACTCAATGCTTGACAAAAGATGAAGGGGGAATTGGTCTTCTAGAGCTTGTATGGTAACAAACATACATATTCAAGCAATTTTGGGACATCCAATGTCATAGGAATTCTCTATAGGTCCAATGGGTGTATATTGTACAATGAGTATCTTAGAGTACACACTTCTTAGGGGGTGGACTCTAGGAAAGAGATTATCAGGTATTTAGAAAAGGATTGCTCAAGCTAGAGATGTCATGGTAAGTCTCTTCAACCTCCGGTTAGCTGGAAGAAAGTCAATTGGAATGAAGAAAATGTGCCTAAACATAACTTCATATCATGCTATAAAGGAAAGATTATACACTTTTGACAGGTTGTCTTATCTAAACATTGCAGTTGTTTGCCAATGGTGTAATTCTTATGAGAAGAATCATCATCGTGTGTTATTCATGTGTGACTACTCAAAGAGAGTATAGGATCGGATTCAAACATGGCTTGGCATGATCTACAAGTTTAGGTCTATAACGATTATTTTTTACGAGGAGAATAATTCCCGCTTTGGAGGTGCTAAGTCATCACTCAAATATCAATACAATGTAAGGAATTATAAAACAACTATATCTTCTAATTGTTGACACGATAGTATGAGCAAGTCTACATATCTTTATTTGAAGGAAAGAGTATATGGAGGGTTGAAGTTTGCTTTGACGGGTTTGTTGTTTGGGAGACTCTTGTTGTTTGGAACCTTGTTATCCTAACTTTGGTGTAGAATTATAAAACACCAATTCTTATGAATATTCATAAGAATTGGACAACTTAAATGTAGATAGTGACGAGGAAAAAGGAAACCTTTCCAAAGCTTAATGTAACAGTTGATATGAGCGATCCTATTTTCAAACTAGGAATGACTTTTTCATCATTTCAAGTGTTGAAAGAAGCTGTAAAAATTATTCATTGAAGAGCAGGTATGTAGTTAAATTTCATAAAAATGATCAACAAATGTTAAGAGTGATATACAAGGATGTGTGTCCATGGATATGTTGTATGCAATAGGTGGCCATAAAGTTCAAATTATAACGTTGAAAGCTCAACACACTTGTGGCAAAGAGTTCAAAAACAGTACGCCATATATAATTAGTTTGCTAGTCAATACTTAAAGACTATTAGAGAACACCCCATTATTCCATTGATAACACTGTAAGAGTGCATTAGTAATGATTTGAATTTCAAAAATTTTATAGCTAAGGGCAAAGGAACTTGCTTTTAAGACTTTAAGAGGTAACGATGAACAACAATTATTAAAGCTTGTTGATTATGTAGGAGAACTTAGAAGCACTAATATAAGGAGTACTCTAATATTATCTTTAGAAAATTTAGTGTTCAAGAGAATTTTTGTTTGTCTATCCGGATACAAAATGGGTTTAAGGTTGGTTGTAAGCTCTTAATAAGTATTGGCAAGTACTATTTGAAGGGAGATACGATGGTTAGTTTTTAGTGGCCGTAGAAATTGATCCAAATGATTATATATGGCCTATTGTTATATTATGGTTGATGTTGAGTGTTGAAAGTCATGAACATGGTTCCTTCACCTACTCGGTGAAGAGTTAGGCATCTAAAATAGTCACAAGTGAATTTTTACATCATGAATGCAAAAGTTAAAATGCATATTTATATTTAATCATAAGGTTAAAATTGTCTATTTTTGTATCTAATAATAATTATTTCATGGATTAAAGCGGTTAAAACACTACTTCATGATATTTAGCATAGATTTTGTGTAAAACATTTAATCCATAAATACAAAAATAAGCACTCAGGGTAACTTTGAAGAATATTGTGTGGGTTATGGGTGAGTACAGACAACATATATGAGACTTTGAAAAAGATTAGTGTAGATGCATGGGCTTGAATGAATAAAATTCTTTTTGGATATCGGTCAAGATATGATTTTTGACTTGATAGCAAGAGTGTTGTTTAAGTGAACAATATGTGTGAGTGCTTCACCAAGTTTATTTTAGTGGCGCGTAATCAACCTATCATGACTATATTGGAGATTATTAGATGCAAGATAATGGTGCATATTGTAATAAAAATGGGAAAACGTTGTGTAGGTGGTGTGACAAACTTTGTACAAAATTTCAGAAAAAGTTGGAGAAGATAAAGGATGAGTCGAAGTATTGCTGGCCAATAATTTCATGTGGTACCCAATTTCAAGTAAGTTAACAAGGAAACCAATTTATTTTTGATGTAGCCACACACACTTGCTCTTGTAGAAAATGACAATTAACAATAATTACTTGTGCACATGCATGTGCAACTCTGGCCTATAATGAGAACTGTTATAATAAGACAATAAATCTAGGTATAATGATACAATGGGCCAAGGGGGGAAACATATTTTGGGCTCATGGATTAATGGTACCGGAGCGACAGGGGGGTGCGGGGTGGTATCAGGCGGAGCCCCCATGGTACGAATTCTTTCTATTTATAGAATTCTATCTTTTCATAGGACTCTATCTATTTATAGAGGATTCTATCTATTTATGGTTATAAATAGGTTTAGGGTTGTATTCATAATCCACCAAAGTATATTGAAAACCCTAGCTGCAAGGTTTGTGCAGCAAAACCACAAAACGTTTTGTCTTCTCTTCTCTCTCTATTTCTGAAGTAACTCGTTGAAAGATCACAACAATTGGTATTAAGAGCAAGGTTGTCGATGAGTTCCGTTGCAAAATTTGAGGTTCCGCGATTCAACGGAACTGGCAACTTCGGTCTTTGGCAGCGACGAGTTAAGGATCTGCTAACGCAGCAGGGGATGTTGAAGGCGTTGAAGGAGACAAAACCGGAGTCGTTGAAAGACGACGAATGGGAGGAGATGCAGGAGAAGGCAACGTCGGTCATTCGGCTCTGTTTGGCAAACGAGGTAATATACCACGTTATTGATCTCAAATCTTGTCAAGAGATTTGGACCCAATTGGAGAAACGGTATATGTCAAAATCTTTGTCTAGCAAATTGTATCTCAAACAAAGATTGTATGGGTTAAAAATGGTGGAAGGTTCTGACTTGGTAAAACACGTGAATATTTTCAATCAAATTATTGGGGATTTGGCTCGGGTGGATGTAAAACTTGGAGATGAAGATAAAGCTATGATCTTGCTATGTTCTCTACCCTCTTCATATGAGAATTTGGTGATAACGTTGACGTGTGGGAAAGACGAGATAAGTCTTGATACGGTGTCAACAACATTGCTTTCACAAGCCGAACGACGACAACATACCAGTGAGAGTTCTCAAAACGAAGGGTTGTATGTTAGAGGCAACCGGGATAGAGGGAGGACGAAAGAGAAGCAAGAAGGAAGCAACAAGCAATCCAGGTCTAAGTCCAAGGGTAAAAAGCCAGTAACTTGTTACTTCTGCAAGGAGGAGGGTCACTTCAAACGTGATTGTCCTGCCAAGAAGAAGAAGTACGAAGATAAGAAGTCAGAGGAATCTTCAAGATCAGCAAACGTAGTGCAGAAAGATGACTCAGATGGTGCAGATTCTGATATGCTCTCTGTGACATCAGACAACTACTCAGATGTATGGATCATGGATACGGGATGTTCGTTTCACATTACTCCGAAAAGAGATTGGTTTGAGACGTACAAGTGTAACACCCCAAATCCGCGGGACTCGGGATGCTACGGGCGAGACCTCACAATGGGTCCCGACCCTTAGCCTGACAACAATTTCACCGGACCTTCCAACAAGGCATAAATAAAGGCAAAACTCAAAAACGTTTATAATGTATGAGAGACACGAAATGTAACAAATACAAAGTGGAAACTCAGCCGAGTCCTCAAAACAACACAACCCCGATCCGAAAGTCTAAAACGTATAACAACATCCCCAAAAACCAACGATATAAAACATAACCCCAAAAACGTCCCCGTCCTATAATGTACGGAGACCCCGGCTGTCCACTCCTCCACCTCACCCGGCGGCGTCCCTAACCTGCAAGTCATCTTCAACACGGTTTAAAACCATTAGCTCATATTCGAAGCATTAGAAAAGAGGTGAAGGCACAAACACATACATAACACAAAACATGAATCACACAAGTCCGGTTTATTATCTTTTTATTATTAAGTCGTATCCCGTTCTAATTCAACTTCGGTTGTGACACGAGACCACCGTGGTCTCGCCTCGGTCCCTTACCGGCAAGGAATGGTACGGATGCACCTGTCCATCTAACCCGCCGGACTCGTCGCCGAGAACCTCCTAGACCTCCCGCAGGGCTAGGCAGCTGATGTCACCGCCCGTTATCATACACTTGGGCCAACATATACATATAAGGTCGGTGGTCCTAATTACCAGTTTAATTGTTATAACATAACATAAACACACACCACCAAACACACATCAATGCTAATGCATAAAATACGAGCTAAGTAAGTCCGGAGACTTACCTCGTCACCAAACCCAAGTCACCACACTTTTGCTTCCTTAAAGGAGGAAGCCCACAACCTACTCACAAGAGATATGCATATCAATACATACTCACTCTCAAGAAGTCTTAGACTTCACTCTTAGTGATCTATGCAAGATCACCTAACCCTCAAACTAGGAATGCATCCTAGGTCCCAAGTACTCACCACACACTCTCCACGCATGAAACAACCCACAACAATTCATAAATCCACAAGATATAAATCCTCAACCAAAGAGGCACAAGCTAGCCTAGAAGATCCAACATACTCACATGCTCATATCCATCAACTATATCGAGCCTTAAGGGCTCCTTGGTCCATAAACACTACATGTCATTCTCAAGCTACTCTAGGCCATCCTAAGCATGCTACTAACATGGTTCAACAACAATACTAAGGAAGGAACGAAGAGGAAAGGAGAGGAGAAGCCTACTGTTGCAGAAACGCAGTCGCGGAGTCAAGCTGGCGCCCCGGCGGAGCAGGAGCCGCCCCTGCGGAACCAGAGGCCGCCCCAGCGGAGCTGCTGGCCGCACCCGCGGTGGAAGGGAGCCGCCCCGCGGCCGTCGTGTCCTGGAGCCCCGGAACCGCCCCGCGGCTGTGTTGGGCCGTGAGCCTGCCGCCGCCCCCGCGGCCATGCTGAACCGCACCCGCGGCGGTGTTGTGCCGCTCCCGCGATCGTGCTGAGCCACCCTTGCGGCCGGCCGCGCCCGCGGCCGTGATGATCCGCCCCCGCGGTCGTGCTGCAGAACGTCGTCTTCTTCGCCTTCGATCGTGGATCCTTGGCTCCAAAGTCCTTCTTCTCTTGCTGGATCTTCTCCAAACATCCATCACTGGTCTTAGGCACCTCTCCTTGACCTAATCGAGCTAAGAACCTAGACATGCAAAGAGTTGAGTGAAAACCTCTCCAAGCTTCATCCATGGCCATGGATGAAATAGGAAGGAAGAAGAAGGGAAAGAACAACAAGGAAGAGAGGGGAGGGAGAGAAAGGAGCTTACCAACAACCTGGAATCCCTTTGCTACAGTCCATACACAAAGATCCTCAGCAAGATAGAAGAAGAGAAGAGAAGAGAGCAAAAATGGAGCCATGAGAGGAAGAGGGAAAGAAACTAACGTGAATGAGCAAGAGAGGAGAGAGAGGGGACAAGGCTGCCAAAAGGGAGAGGGGACAACAACTGTCTTGTCACCTTGCTCGGAACGAGGGGTCGGAAATGACCCCTTGTCACTTTTAACCCGGAACGAAGGGTCGGAACGCGGAAAAGGAGGAAAAACGACGAGTCGGCTCGGGATTTTTCTTAGGAATAAATCCCGGCTCCCGGCATCTCGGGATTACGGAATAACTACAAGGTGCTCTAAGTCCGGAATAAAATTAATAAAATTTCGGACGTTACAACTAACCCCCCTAAAAACAAGTTTCGTCCCGAAACTTGCTAAACCCAACACTATCCAACCAACCCGTCTCGTAACCCCGCGGAACTCATAAAACGTACACTATCGGCTCTAATCCAAGTCTACAGATCGCATCACCTCAAGACCTCGCAAGGTACAAATATCTCAAACCAAATCACATAATCACACAGAACAAACAAGGAAGATCTCGGGGCTAACCCGCTGGTCTTATCAATGTCGCTAAATCTGCGTAAAACTCAGGATAGTTCTTCCGAATACTATCCTCCGTCTCCTATGTAGCCTCGTCGGCTCCTCGTCTCGACCACTGCACTCTCAGTATCGGTATCTCCTCCGATCGAAGGCGCCTCGTACTCCGCTCTAAAACTGCTATAGGATGCTCTACAAATGTATGGTTCGGCTCGACCATTAGGTCCTCGTGACTGATGATGTGTCTCGGGTCGTGTATGTACTCTCTCAGCTGAGAGACATGAAATACCGGATGTATACCCTCTAACTGAGGTGACAATGCTAACCGGTATGCCATCTCACCGAATCTCTCCAAGATCTCGAATGGACCGACATATCGGGGCTTAACTTCCCCTTAATGCCGAATCGCCTGACGCCCCGTGCCGGTGATACCCTCAACCACACCTGAGCTCCTACCCTGAACTCGAGAGGTCTACGCCTCATATCCGCATACGACCTCTGGCGGCTCTGCGCAGCCAACATCCTCTCCCGAATCAAAGCGACTCTCGCCATGTCGTCCTGTACCTGATCCGGTTCTACAACGCTAGAGCTCCCGGGCTCGTCCCAACATAAGGGAGTACGGCATCTCCGTCCATACAATGCCTCATAAGGTGCCATCCCAATCGATGCGTGCCAGCTGTTATTATAAGAAAACTCGACCAACGGGAGGTGATCTGGCCATACTTGTCCCCAGTCTAGTACACATGCTCGTAGCATATCCTCCAATGTTTGAATAGTCCGCTCGGACTGGCCGTCGGTCTGAGGATGGTATGCGGTGGTGAAATGGAGACTCGAACCTAGGGCGGCGTGTACCTGCTGCCAGAACCTCGAGGTAAAATGCCCATCCCTGTCCGAGATGATGGTCCTCGGGACTCCATGTAGTCTCAAAATCTGACGGGTAAACTCCTCGGCTAAACGACTCACCGGCCACGTTTCCCGTATAGGAATGAAACGTGCGGTCTTCGTCAACCGGTCTACTACCACCCATATCGCGTCAAAGCTCCTACTCGGTCTCAGACCGGTAACGAAATCCATGGATATGTCCTCCCACTTTCACTACGGTACGGACAGTGGGTGAAGCTCTCCTCCGGGTCTCTGGTGGTCGATCTTGACCTGCTGGCAGGTCGCGCATCGGGCCACATATCTAGCCACATCGAGCTTAAGCCCGCCCCACCAATAAGATCTCTTAATGTCCTGGTACATCTTACTCGCGCCTGGGTGCACTGAGTAAGGTGTGGAATGGGCCTCATGCAGAATCCGCTCTCTCAGCTCCTGATCCGACGGTACACAAATACGTCCCTGACGTCTCAATAGCCCGTCTGCTCCCATGATAAACTGCGGTGCCTCTCCTCGGGACATCCTGTCCCGGATCCTCATCAAAATGGGACATCTCTCTTGCTTCTGCAGGATCTCTCCGGACAGGTTAGGTAATACCTCCAACTCGGACAAACAACCGTCCATACCCGGGAACCGGATATCCAACTCCAAACCTATCAAGTCCCTCTGCAACTGAGGCTGAACCGTAAGCCGAGCTATAGCCTCCTCTCGAGGTGTCCTCCTACTCAAAGCATCGGCGACTACGTTCGCCTTCCCGGGATGGTATAAAATCTCCAAGTCAAAGTCCTTAATCAACTCCAACCATCTCCTTTGGCGGTTATTCAACTCCCGCTGAGTGAATATATACTTCAGACTCTTATGGTCTGTGAAGATCTGGCATGTAGCCCCGTACAAGTAGTGTCGCCAGATCTTCAGGGCATGTATCACTGCCGCTAGCTCAAGATCATGGGTAGGGTAATTCTCCTCGTACGGCTTCAGCTACCGGGAAGCGTACGCAATAACCCTACCTCTCTGCATCAAAACGTACCCCAAGACTAGCTTGGAGGCGTCACTATAAACCACAAAGTCCTCTACGCCCTCAGGTTGGGCTAACATAGGAGCGGAGGTCAACCTCCTCTTCAACTCCTCGAATCTGGGTTGGCAAGGCTCGGACCAGACGAACCTGGTAGACTTCCTCAGAAAAGGAAGTGAGCGGTCGTGCAATCACGGAGAAACCCTCAACAAAAAAACGGTAGTATCCCGCTAAGCCCAAGAAACTGCGCACCTCCTTGACCGTCCTAGGAGGCGGCCATGAGGAAACAAACTCTATCTTTTCCGGGTCGACCATGACACCCTCGGCGGAAACTATATGGCCCAAAAATGCCACCTCGGACATCCAAAACTCGCACTTAGAGAGCTTAGCGTAAAACTCTCTATCCTGGAGGACTCGAAGTACCGTCCTCAGGTGTCCCTCATGCTCCTCCCTACTCCGGGAGTAGACTAAGATGTCGTCAATGAATACGACTACGAACTGGTCCAAGAAGTCGATGAAGATGCCGTTCATCAACTCCATGAAGACGGCGGGTGCATTCGTGAGCCCGAATGGTATCACGACAAACTCGAAATGGCCGTACCTCGTCCTGAATGCCGTCTTCGGCACGTCTTCCTCTCTCACCCTAAGCTGGTGATATCCCGACCTCAAATTGATATGTGAAAACACGGAGGCTCCCTGCAATTGGTCCAACAAATCATCAATGCGCGGTAACGGGTACTTGTTCTTGATGGTGACTTTGTTCAACTCTCGGTAATCAATGTATAGCCTCAAAGATCCGTCCTTCTTCCTAACGAAGAGGACCGGTGCACCCTAAGGGGAAACGCTTGGGCGTATGAAACCCCTATCGGCTAACTCCTCGAGCTGCTTCTTCAGCTCCAACATCTCGATCGGCGCCATGCGGTATGGAGCCTTGGAAATCGGCCTCGTGCCGGGCTACAACTCAATAGAAAAAGCAACGCTCCTCTGCGGTGGTAGCCCGGGTGGCTCCCCGAAAACGTCCTCGAACTCGCATGCCACAGGGATCTCCTCCAGCGATGGTCCCGACTCCTCCTTCATGGCATAACACCAGAAGGCCTCGCATCTCTGCCCGATAAGTCTAGCAGCTCGGACAGCGCTAATGACTGTACCGGCCTTCCCGAGGTCCCAACCTCGGAAAATCACCTCGTGCCCCGTCTCCGTGGAAATCGTCACGGTCCTCCGGCTGATGTCTAACACGGCTCGATGGCGGTCCATCCAATCCATCCCAAGGATGAGTTCTTCATGCACTAAGTGCATGACAAAGTAGTCGGCCAACCAATCTCGGTTTTCCAAATGAATGGGACAACCGCGTACCTCTCGGGTACCACTAACCCTACCTCCATCGGGTAAACCTATAATAAAGGGTCTCCCCTCTACAGTAGCTAAGAAAAAACCTAGCTACACAATCATCGGATATAAAAGAGTGCGTAGCACCCGTATCAAATAAAACTCGGACCGAAAAGCCGTGAATCTGAATGGTACCTGGAGCTGCCGGCGCTGGAGGATCAACAGCACTCCTCAGCTCAAATACCCTGGCCTGTGTGCCTCTGGTCTCCTGGGTACCTCCACCACGGCCTTTACCTCGGCCCTGTCCCTGAGCTGAACCCTGAATACGAGTCTGACCCTGACCCTCGCCCCTCTGCTGAGAGCCCTGTGACTGATATTGTGGCGGCCTCTGACTGCCCCCTACTACGCCAGCAGGCAAAGAACCCTGTTGTGACTGGGACTTGCCCTGACGGAAAAAAGCGGCTCGGTGGCCCATCTGGCCACAAGTGAAACAAGCCACGGGTGGCTTCCTACAAGTCTGCCTCAGGTGTCCAAACTCTCCACAACTGTAGCACTGGCGTCCTCCGTCTGATGCCTGTCTCGACGTCTGAGGACCAAAACGTCCCGGGGTCTGGCTACGTCTCTGACCTGCTACTCTGGCCCCTGAACCAGCTGGTGCCGTCCTCTATCTCTTGTCCGGTCCCCCGGACTGTGCTGCTCTTCTAGACCCAAGGCGGTCTCTCTCATAGGCCGAAGCCCGGTCCTGGTACTCCGCCAGTGAGGCACAACGAAATCCCGCAAGGTAAGCACGGGTGGACTCCCTCAGTCTCCTGGAAAAGAGATAGACATGCTGGTCCGCTGGGGGTGCTGAGGGTCCCAACAAGGCTAACTCCG
>CM008285.1:27342332-27536944 GCA_002319775.1 Fagopyrum tataricum
TCCATTCAGAAACTAGCTCGACTGAAGTGTCATTTCTTGGCTCGATCCAACCTCTCATCTCTTAGCTTAGCTTGGCTTATTTTTGCTTGATTTTTCCTAGAATAGCTCATAACATGCACTCAATTACACTCCAATTTATTTTAACAAAAACAAAACAAAAAGAAAAGAAAAACGTACCAATGGGTTGCCTCCCATTAAGCGCCCTTGTTTAAGGTCCTAGGCTCGATCAAACCTCTTGTCAACCGGGATCTAGGCACATTGTAGATCATCTGCCTTAATCCATGCAACAACTTCTCCTAGTGACCCACTTTTTCAATCCTTCCCATGGCTTCACTAGGGGTCTTTTCTTCTTTACTTCTAAAATCATCTCCATCTTCGGTATTCCTTTCTTAGGAGGCTATTTCTCTTTGAATATGTCAACAACATACAACTCTTCAAATTCATCTTCACTTGAGATGTCTATCTCCAATACCTTGACTACTTCTTTAGGTAGAGAAAATTAAACAAATACCTCACTTGCTCTCCTACAATGTTGAAAATAAGTGAGCCATTCTTCACATCTATTTGAGTTCATCCGTGGCCAAGAATGCTCTTCCAAGGATGATTGGACACTTTTCATCCTCTTTGATGTCCAAAAAACAAAATCTATAGGCAAAATAAATCTTCCAATCCTTATTGGCACATCTTCAAGGATTCCATCGGGTGTAGTGGTGCTTCTATCATTCATAAACAATATCATCTTCACCGGCTTTGGATCTCCTAAGCACAACCTTTTAACTAGTGAGAGAGGGATCACACTCATACATGCTCTAAGGTCACGTAAATCATTAATAATATGCGCTCCAAATCAAACATCAACCATGAATCCCTCCAAATCTTCCTCCTTCTTTACTTTCATCTCATGGTGGTTGATGTGATAGGTGGACGCTTTATCATAGAAACTTCCTCAAGTTCATCTAAGCTCTTATTTTTAGACAAAATCTCCTTCAAAAACTTTGCATAAGAAGGCATATTCTTAAGAGATTAAACAAAAGGATATTCAAATGCAACTTACTCATCCTCCCCAAGAATCTACCAAATTGCTTATCAAGAAATGCCTTGGCCTTCTTTTCAGGAAAAGGAAGTGGAGGCTTTGGTATGGCTGAAATTAGTCTTTTTGGTTAGACATCTTCCTTTCTAGTCTCCTCCTCACCAAGCTCCTCTTCAATCACTTTCTCCTTCCCTTTGCTAGCAACATCCGGTTTTATAGGTGCTCTTGACTCAACTTGTCTCCCACTTCTTAGTGCAATAGCCTTACAAGACTCATCTTGAAACATGTTGCAACTCTCTCTAGGATTGGCCTCGGTATCAGCCAAAAATCCTTTATTAGCTAGCTCTACTTGAAGATGCTTGTGATGCAATTTGTTGCTGCTCTCTTTGATAGGGTTGTTGTCTTTGATTGTTGTATTGTGGTCTTCTATCACATCCTGTGTTGTTGGTATAGCATGCTTGTTCTTCTTTTCTTTCCAAGATTCTAAGATAAGACTCACAATTAGATATAGTGTTGATCACCATTATTACAATATTGGCATAGAAGAATCAACTTCCCTTTTATTCTTCTTTGCCAATAGCTTCTTCAACTCGGCCACTTGACTCATTAGAGCGTCCACCTTGGCATCTCGTGCCAGTTATTCACTCATTTTGTAGAGCTTTCTTGATCTTGAATATCATTCGTAATGCTTTGCTTGCTTGTCAATAAATTCTCAAGCCTCGTCTACATCCATCTCTACAAATGTTCCCCCGGATAGGGAATCGATCTTGTCCCTAGTTTGATTGTCCAATCCTTTGTAAAATAGCTCCAATAAGACCAATTCGGACTCTCCATAATGAGGACACTCCCATAAAAGGTCCTTGAATTTCTCCCATGTTTGGTGCAAACTATCTCCACCTTCCATTTTTTAAACTTGCAATCCTTCTTCTCATTTCGGCCGTTGGGTTTCATGGGAAATAATTTTTAAGAAATTTTCTAGAAAACTTTACCCAACTTGTGATACTCCTTGATGGTATAACTTGATACCATTGCTTGAATTTACCTCTAAGAAAGAAAGAAAAAGATCTTAGTTTCAAATTCGGATTGTTCAATACCTCTTATCCTTGTAGTTTCTAGCAACTCATTGAAGGTAGAAAGGTGTAAATGTGGATTCTCATTAGACCCTCCACCAAACAGATTTTGCATGACCATTTGGATCATGGCTGACTTGAGCTCGAAGTTTTGAGGAACGTTGTACCTAAAAACTACTCCGGGTGGAGTGATGTGCTTATCCGGGTCCATATGTTCTCCTAAAGTCCTAGGTGCATAGACTCGTTCTCGGACATGTGCTCTCCTTGGAACATCTCTATAAACTTCTTTACAATGCATCGCATCTCTAGCTTTCTCTTGAGCATGCAACCGAGCTTCTAGGCTTCTAGCTCCTCTATCCTCTGTCTTTGTTGAGCATCTCTATCTCTAGCTCTAGCCATCTCTTCTTCTTGTTCCATGAATAACTTCTTATCTTTACTTAGCTTGGTAAGAGTTCTTGCAATTTCCAAGTCCAAAGGCACAAGCTTCTGATTTTTTGAGCTTATTAGGTTCACCATCTTGACATCCTACAAACACAAACATACACAAAAGTGAATCAAAAGTAACAAAACACTTGTCTTTCTAGAGGCAACTTTACAAAAATGAGATTTGGCTTCAATAGTCCCCGGTAATGGCACCAAAAACTTGGCATCCCTTTTACTAAGTGTATAAAATTTATCACTTAAAATCTAGCAATAACACTAAACAAAATTCGCCCCATAACCCCAAGTATAAGGTCGTGTCAATGCAAATATATGACTAGATGTCAAGTCGTACTTCCTAAGGGATAATGTTATCTACATCTCATTCTAAGAAGCCATCTAGATAAAAACAAGTGTTGTAAAATTGAAGCAAAATATTGTGATCAAATGATCAACCAAAACACTTCAAGAGTGGTGAGTAAATGAGGTCAATCGAGTTACTAGTCAACTACAATCGAGCTATATTCCTGGAGCTTTCAACTCGTCCAAGTAAAAAACAGAGTATGCAATCGGGTGATATCAAATTATAAAACAATTAGCGGTTGGAGTCTAATTATCCCAATCCCTTGCTAATGCAATTCCAAATTATGATATAATGGCATAGAGTGAGAACTATTTTCTCAAGCCATCAAGTAAATGATGACTAAACGGTAGTATGTATGTTTATGCAAATGATTAATCTAAGCATGTGTCATTCAAACATCAAGTGTCACATGGTGTTTGTTATTCACAAGACGTGAGACAACTACAGGCACAATAAGGATTCAATTCGAGATAAACAAGCATCACATGGTGTTTTCTATTTGCAAGCATAAAATGAATTGATCTAGCATTGATTAATACTTTGTAAGCAAGCAATCAATCAAACCTCACATTGTGTTTGCTATTAGCATGATTGAAATGCAAACTCTAACGATAGACATGTAAACAATCAACACTAGAAATGGAATTACTTATAAGTCTCATCCATACTAGCCGGCCAATTATAAATACTTAAATTCATGAAACAAGACTAAACAAAGTGAATTAGAAGAACAATCTAAACATATTTCACCATCCGACTTTCAAAGTAGCGCATTCATAAATCTAGTGTTCCAATCAGTTTCTTCTCTCCTATATGCTTACTAAATTGCTTTGATACTCACATACTTCTATGGCATACTAACAAATTCGGACATTATATAGCTTTGAATTGGGATTTTCACCCCAATCCCTAAGGAAGAACAACTCACTCATGGTGACCGAAAAATTAAGCATCATATATTCAGAAATAGAATCCATAGAAACAAAGAAGAGTATAAATGAGTAACAATACTGAAAGAATCAACAAGATCGGAATTACCATACAAAAGATAGGGGGATTGCAAGCTCCAAACTCGATCAAACTCGGCCAATTCTTCAAAATCCTCGAGAACACTTCGAACTTCTCTAAACTAATCTAAAAACGATCCTAAGGAGATGAGATCCTAAATTGTATCTAATTGGTAGTGAATTGGTGTCTATTACAAAGATCTAAGCCCTTTATATAGGCTAAAATCGGCACGGATTGCCAACATCACCAAAAGGAATCTTCCTTGTAACAGTTGTCACGTGACCACGTTGGTTGTAACGGCCTGCCTCTTCATCCGAGTTGTGCCCAGATCTACTCTACTAATGTTGAAATTCAAGTAAGTGACATGGACTTTTATTCAGCCCAATCGATTGTCTCACTCGATTGACACTCGATGGCATGTCATTACAAGTCTTGATGAAAGAGTCTAAGTCTTCTAGATCGAGTCGAGTCCCTCTTCTTTGTGTGAGTGAAGGGGAGCCTTCAGTTAAGTTTGTACATGCACTCAATCTTTAGGACTAGCATCTTCTTGGTGATATTTGACTCTCTTCTTGTCGGCCATTCTTCAAGCTTTGTTCCGGGGTTTTTGATAGATTTGTCCTTTTAAGCTCCTTTTTAGGCCTAAAATCACCTAAACACAAGAGACAAAGGGGAGTAGATATTCTTTGATGCAATACGCTCTAGAAAAGATATAAATATATAAACCCATGCAAATCTACAAAAAAACACATGAAAACAACACTATAAAAGATAGCATAAAAACATGTTATCAACTAACCACTCATAAAGACCAAACTTGGTCTTGAATTCCGTTTTCTAGTCACCCCCTGCCTCATTTTGATTTGGTGATAACAACTCCGAAGATCTATCTTAGAGAAAAAGTTGGATCCATTCAACTCATCTACATGTCATCTAGATGTGTGATAGGATGGTGATACTTAATGGTAATGTTGTTCATTGCCCTACAATCAACACACATCCTCCATGTATTGTCCTTCTTAGGCACTAAGAGGACGGAAACAGAACAAGGACTCAAACTCTCTCTCACATAACCCTTATCTAGGAGTTATTGCACTTTGTTTTGGATCTCTTGGCTCTCCTTAGGTTTCATCCTATAGGTTGGACGGATTTGGTGCTCAATACCTCTAAAAGTTGGAAGGCCAGCCGGAATCTCATCCGGAAACACATCAATAAACTCATCTCGGATAGCTAGGATGGGTTTAGGTAGGGTGTCCTTGACTTCATCACTCAAAGTCACTAAGATCTTGCACAAACTCACAAGGATGACATCTAAAGGGGTATAATCTACAATATACTCCTCCTCGGAAGCTAGAAGGACACTAGAAGGTGTGGCCAATAGTGTTGGATTAGCTTTGGCAGTGGGATCACTAGTAGGCTGTGAGCCTCCTCCTCTCCCCCTCATTTTTCTCCACATTTTTCTCCATATTCAACTCCTTCTTCTTCTCATTAAATTCAGCAATCTGCAATGGTGTCATAGGCTTAAGAGTTAGTTTTTGACCATTAAATTCAAAGGTATGCTTATTAGTATAAGCATCATGCTTAACTCTCCTATCAAATTGCCATGAACGTCTTAAAAGAATATGACAAGATTGCATGAAAACTACATCACAAGTAATGGTGTCCTCATAGCTACCTAGAATGATAGTAACTTTTGCTTGCTTATTCACTTTTAATTCTCCACAATCATTCATCCAATACAATTTTTAAGGCCTAGGATGGTAAATGTGGTAATTTCAACTTATCTATCATATTAGTGTCAGCTATGTTAAAACAACTACCTCAATCTATGATCATGTCACACACCTTCCCTTTGTTAGACATCTAGTATGAAATAGGTTCTCTCTTTGATTATCCTCACATAGGGCTATTTTAGCATGGAAAGCTCGCATATCTATCAATGATACTCCATGCTCATATTCAATGCCCTCATCACTATTACTACCAATTTCATGCAGTCCATTAAGGTTGGTGTTATCATCGTTTTCATGCTCATCCTCACTCTCATAATGTCCAAGTTGATTTATAATCAGAATTTTTGTATTAGGACCCTCATGTAATGACCTCGATCTTGACACTTAAAACACACAATATATGTAGAACAAATAGTAGAGTTAGAGGTACTCCCTTTAGGACCACTTGAAGACTCGTTCAAGGGTCTAGAAGATGAGTGAGGTATAGAGCTCCTTTTTTGTGCTCCTTGGTTCACAATTGGTGCTCTCTTGTCCTCCTTGGTGGTTGTTGGTTCATGGTCGGTAGGCTCCTTTTTTGGGACCGGCTGTTTTGTGCTTTCCATGAGATTGTAGCTCCAAAGCCTGCCTTGGCTCCTTGGCTCCCTAGCATGGTGTTGAGGCACAAATCTAGCTTTCATCAAGTCCTTTATTTTTTCCCATGTGGTGATGGCCGGATCCAATGTTGTTCTACTCTCCCTGACAAGATGATCCCACCATACTAATGCATAGCCTTGTGACAACCCTTTTAGTGAGTGTATAAAACCAGTCACTTAAAACCTAGCAATTACACTCAATAAAAGTCGTCTCATAACCCCAAGTATAAGGTCATGTCAATGCAAATATATGACTAGATGTCAAATTCTTACTTCCCAAAGGACTATGTTATCTTATAACATGGTTTATTGCCCTAGATTATGCATGCATTAAGGTAGATTTTCCCTTTCCACAGTCATGAATAAGCCTTAGTTTGTGTCATTTATGCTTGTTTTGTTCTACTTTGCAAGAATAGATGTCTACACATTCTATTATTGGTTTTGTAGGTGATTTGGGGCATTTCGGAGCTAAAACGATGCATATGAGGATCAAGCCTCGGAGTGGATGTCTTGGAGTGATCACACATGTGAGGGAAAGGGCAAGGAATCGAGCTAAAAGGCATACAAGAGACATTGGAGCAATCTCGGACTAACATCTCGGCCAAGATCCATTTAATTGTTTTAATTGAGGACGAGATCCACCAAGTTGAGAGCAATCTCGGATAGCATCTCGGCCCGAGATCCCTGCAAGCCCGACCGAGATCTTCCGCCACTGAAGAAATTCAAGAACAAAGCCTGAAATCTCGGGCTCGATTTGCTGGCATCTTGACCCGAGATCTTGGCCCGAGATTTTCCATTTGAACGCGTCAATTTATTTTCAGCCCATGCTTTTTGGCTGAGGTTTGGGTATAAAAGGAAAGCTTGGATATTTTCCAAGGGAGGTGAATTTTAAACCTAGAACACCTTTTTGGCTAGGGTTGTCTCCTCTCTTGTCCCCCACCTCAAACTTCTTCTTCTTCTTCATATTTTCTAGACATTTTCAAAGAAAAAATCATTATTGTTTTCGGATATTATTTGGAGCAAGTTGTAACAGATTAATAGCCTCACTTTGTTGAATCTTTGGAGCTATAAAAACTGAGTTTGTTTCTCTTTTATCTCCTGCATTTTATTTCCATGGATTTCTTATCTTTTTAATTCCATTTTATTTCCAGATTTTAATATGTTGATTGTTGGCTAGAATCATTGTGATTCTATGGTGGATGGATCTTTATTCATGGCTTGGACTATGATGGATTAGGTTATATGTTAGTTTTGGTATGAAATTGGTTGAAACCCTATGGTTGATTTAGAGTGAATCTAGGTTAGAACCATCTAAGCTAGCAAACTAAGTTGGAATAAAGACTTACCCGGTAATATTCCTCCTTGGATATAGAAGTAGATGAACCATAGGTAATAGAGGTGAAAAACCCCTATTGGATTGAGATGTGCCGGCTTACACCTAAGTTAGGTAATTTCCGAGACTTACCCGGTAAGGGGTTACTTAGTCCTTAGATAAAGAATCCGGTTTGTACCGAATTTCCATCTAAGATACCTTGAGACTTACCCGCTAATAGGTAGTTAGGTTTGGAATTAGATAATCTTGAGACTTACCCGGTAATAGATTATCACCGAAGAAACACTCATCCCTATAGCATTTCCTTACCAAAGCTTTACGAGTTGGCTTGAATCCAATGTCATAAGTGATGATCTTGAAACCTTAGAATCCCTTTTTCCTTTTAATTTGATACCCATTGTTTATGTGTTTAGTCTTTTAATTGTTTTTTATTGAAATCGACATTTGATCAAGAACAACCCAAAATCAACCAAAAATTTGAATCTTCTGACCTCTATCTCTTCCTTCTATTTCTTAGTCTAGACTTTTACTATCTTTGATCAATTTGTGCAAATCGAACCGCCAACGTCCTTGTGTTCGACCTTGGAGTACTTACCGTACTACGTAACGTCCCATACACTGTGGGTTCGCTACTAGTTAGGTATTTATTACAAGTTACAAATTTTAAAACTAAGCATATCGTGTCTTGTGAGCTTACGAGTCTTTGTCACTATTGACAAGGATTTTTAGGGTCACAATTTAGCGAACATTATCTACATCTCATTTAAGAAGCCATCTAGATAAACAAAAAAATGTGCATAAAATGAAAACAAAGGTTGTGATCAAATCATCATCCAAAACACTTCAAGAGTGGTGCGAAACTATGATCGATTGAGTTGAACTTGATAACTACAATCGAGTTACTATTTAACTTTAGTCGGGCCAAATTATTGTCGCTTTCAACTCGTCCGAGTAAAAAACAGAGTATGCAATCGGGTGACTTCAAATTAGGAAACAACTAGGGGTTGGGGACCAATTCTCCGAATCCTTTGCTAATGCAATGTCAAGACATGATATAATGCCATAGAGTGAGAACTACACATGTTCAAGTTAATGATGACTAAACGGTAGTATGCATATTCAGGCAAGTGAAAATCTAAGCATAGTTCATTCAAACATCAAGTGTCACATGGTGTTTGCTATTTACAAGAAGTGAGACAACTACGCTCACTACTAGGATTCAATTCGAGATAAACAAGCCTCACATGGTGTTTGCAATTGGCAAGCATAAAATGAAAGTGTGTGATGTAACACCCCGAATCCGTAGGACTCGAGGCGCTACTGGGCTAGGATCTCACAATGGATCCTGACCCTAGCCTGACAACAAGTTCACTGAATCTTACAACAAGACACAGATAGATTAAAACAAAACATCAAACTGATATATATATATATATATATATATATATATATATATATATATATATACACACACACACATATCAAAAGGTAATACAGAAGAACCGCTGAGTACAAACCAAAACATAAGACCGTACATCATAAAATATCCCGTATCCCACATATAATCCCAGTGTACGGAGCCCTCAGCGGATCACCCCTCTGGATCACTCTGCAGCTCTCCTAACCTGCAAAGGATCTACAACAAGGTATAAAACCGTTAGCGAACCATACACATATATAAGAAGATGCATAAGCACAAACACACCTCACAGAAACATAAACACCTCATCATGCTATCATACATTTACCCGGTTTATGTGAGACCCCTACTCTTCCGGACCGAGATCGGACCATGGCCGAGTTTGGCTTTGGCCGAGTGTAGACTTTTCCGCACCCGCGGGCACCTTGGCCGCCCCTACGGGTTCCCGCCCCTACGGCTCATGGGACCGCCCCTGCGGTTTCCGGCGGTTGTAGCCGGTTTTGTTGACTCTTTTGACCATGCTTTACCCTTTACCTTACCTCTTCGTTTTACCTTGCTGAGCAAGGGTTCCATCTTCATTTCTTTCTTCAGCTTACCACGTCCTTCTTGCTTCTCCTTCATCTTTTTTGATCTTGTTCTTGTTTTGGAAGAGTTTGGTTTGAGTTTGTATGTGTGGTCGCTTTTGTGGTTGATGACTGTGAGTTTGCTGTGCTTGGAAGCCAACCTTGGAGTATGTTAAGCTTTCCTGTAGCCTAGGATCTTCAGTGGTGGTGAGTGATCTTTCTTTCTCTTCTTCCTTTCTTGTTCTTCTTCTTCCTTAGCTTAGGATTAGATGATTGAATGTAGGATTGATGTTTGTAGGTGTATGTTGTGGCATGTGTATGAATCTGGAAGAGAATAGACGTGATTTGATCACGTGAAGAGCTAAAGAGAAGCTGCGAGGTTTCATTCTGCACTGTCGCCGCCCCTACGGCCAGAAGTCACCGCCCATGCGGAAGACGTGCTGTAGCGCCCGCGCCGTGCCAGCGCCGTGCCTGCGTTGCCAACGACCTTTGTCACCGCCCCCGCGGTTGAGTGCCACCGCGCCTGCGGTTGCATGCGTTCCGCCCCTGCGTCCTTAGTTTACGCAGGTGCGTCTTGTCCCGGGACTACCTATAGTTAGGTAGTTCCTTTCCTTTCTAGTATGAGGAACTTAGGACCATGCTAGGATTCGGATGTTGATGAGTATGATATAGTTATGCCAGTTACGGCTGTGAGGTTTACGAGTTGGACGTGATCCTTATGGATCCCTTGGGTCTAGGTGTGACCCCTTTGTGTGATAGGATTGTGATATATATGTATGTGTGCCTTGTATAGGCTGTGTTGTCCTCCAGTTGGAGTGGACGTTTCTGAGAGTGTTCGTAGCGAGATACTCTGAGATCGAGGTAAGTCCATAGGACTTACTTAGCTACTATCCTTATATTGGATGTATGCTTGAGTGGTGTGTGTTATGTTCTTTATAGCATGTGTTATTATTTGGTCACCGACCTATGTTATATTGACCGCCCATTTTAGTGGTTGTGACAACTTACCTTTCATCCCGTAGTGGAGTCTGGGAAGTTCTTTGTAAGCTAGTTTGTTCTGGTATACGGGAAGGGCGCTTACCACTCCATACGGTATACGGGAAAGTGCGTTGATACCACTCCAGCTAGCTATTGCACGCAGAGGCGAGTGTTATATATACATACCTCGTGTCATGTATATTCGTATACATTTATTATACGATTGAGTGATTCGACTTATTAAAGATGATAAACCGGGTAAATGTTTGTAATCATGTTGAAGTGTTTATTATTTCTGATATGTGATTGTGCTCTAGCATCTTCTTATATATGTGTATAGTTGGCTAACGGTTTTATACCGTGTTGTAGATCCTTTGCAGGTTAGGAGAGCTGCAGAGTGATCCGGAGGGGTGATCTGCTGAGGGTTCCGTACACGGGGACGATATCGTGGTTGGGATATTTATGTTGTACGGGTTTATGTTTTGACTTTTGTACTCAGCATTACCTTGTATCACCCTTTTGATATGTATATATATATATATATCAGTTTTATGTTTTGTTTTAATCTATTGGTGTCTGGTTGTAAGATTCAGTGAAGTTGTTGTCAAGCTAGGGTCAGGATCCATTGTGAGATCCTAGCCCAGTAGCACTCCGAGTCCTACGGATTTGGGGTGTTACAAAGTTGGTATCAGAGCCCAGGTTGACAACAATGGCACTAGTAATCTGCAAGAAAGTTCGAATAGATAATTAAACAGAACCCGAAAGGGGTCTGACTTTTCAAAAGGTTTTGGTTTTGAAATGAGTACAAATGTTTTGGGTTATCGTGTACGTGAACCATCGCCCCTCTGAAGAACTCGACAGTATAGATATATATAGATATTCTGCTGTGATTGATCTGTTATATATCTATACATATGGCATCTATATAGCCTTCTAAGCTAAGTTTACGTCCTCTGCAGATGGTTCGGACTAGAGTCTTACCTGCAGCTGGGCGAGGTAGAGGTAGACCCCCTCTAGGTAGAGGACGAGGTAGAGTTCCTGCTGTCGATCTACGCGCAGCAGAGGAGATACATGAGGAGGTTGTTGAGAGCGTCGTTCCTGAGACTAAGAATGGGGCAGCTGGGAGACAGGGGGCACAAAGAGCCCAGTCTGGTGAGTCTGATCGTGTCTCCATGGGTAGATCAGAGTTTCATGCTTATATCAGACGTATAGAGGAGGTTGCCAGAGCCGGTAGACGTGCCCCAGATTTACAGGCACAGGAGGGACCATTTGAGAGGTCCCACACCGTTACTCAGGTACCAGCTGTACAGGTACCTGCTGCTGAGATTGTCAAAGCACTAGAGGAGCATAGAGGGCCTAGACCAGATACCTGGTTGAAGGCATTCCATCAGATGGGTGTACCCCCTTTCATTGGGAAGGTGGGGTTGGAGGTTGAGCTCTGGATCAGGCATGTAGACTCAGCTCTAGAGTCTATTCGATGTCCAGCTGACAGACAGATCGAGCTGGTTCAGACCTTATTTCGGGACTTGGCACAACACTGGTGGAGATCAGTACGGGGTCAGGTTACTAGTTATGATCAGATGAAGACGATGATTAGAGAGCGTTTTTGCCTTGCCTCTTTGAGGAGGGAGAAATTGCGAGATTTTGTGGAGGCTGGGTTTGAGGATGTACTAGCCTCTGAGGCCATTAGGAGGTTTCAGGAGGAGCTGGCATTACTGGGACCAGCTGCATCTGCTTCAAACCAACACGTTTATCTCTTTTCCCGACGATTGAGGGATACTACCCAGACCTACATGGCGGGATTTCATTGTGAGACTCTCACGGATTATCAGGACAGAGCTTCCGATTATGAGAGGGAGCGAGCTGGACAGAGGAGAGCTTCTCAGACCGGAGGGTCTGAGAAGAGGCAACGTATAGGGAAGACCAGTGGTACTGGTGGTTCTGCTAGTGGTTGGCGTGGTTAGAGACGCCAGAGTCAGCCTTCATTTGCGCCGGTTGCAGAGAAGGGACGTCAGTGCTTTAACTGTGAAGATTCAGGGCATATGAGACCAGAGTGCACGAGGCCATTGGTGACTTGCTACACCTGCGGTAGGCAAGGTCATCGAGCTGTTTACTGCCGCCAGGGCGGAGCTTCATCTCAACAGGGTTCTTCTCCTGCTAGTGCAGCGGGAGGTGGGCAGAGGCCACCTCAGCAGCAGCAGACTCAGGGACACAGAGAGTCCTAGATCGCCCTACGACTCAGGGATCTGCTCCTGGGCCGAGTAGAGGCAAAGGTCGTGGTGGGGGCACCACTGATACCAGAGGCCCACAGGGTCGTGTTTTTGAGCTGAGGAGTGTAGAGGAGCCAGCTGCACCTACTGCTACAGGTACCATTCTGATTCATGGTTTACTTGTTAGAGTTTTATTTGATACTGGTGCTACACACTCTTTTATTTCTGATGCATGTGTAGAGCGTCTTGGTTTAGATACAGTTGAGGGGATGCCCTTTATTATAGGGTTACCCGATGGTGGTAGGGTCAGAGGTACCCGTGAGATTCACGGTTGTCCCATTTCTGTAGGGACCCGTGTGTTACTAGTTGATTTCTTTGGCATGCCATTAGAGCATGAAGAAGTCATCTAGGTATGGACTGGATGGATAGGCACTCTGCAGTTTTAGATGTAGGTAGGAGGATTGTTACCCTCTCTACCGAGTTAGGCCGAATAGAGGTTTTCCGAGGTTGGGACCTTGGAAAGACAGGTACAGTTATCAGCGCCATACGGGCAACTAGATTGATTGCACAAGGATGCGAGGCCTTCTGGTGTTATGCCATGAAGGAGGGGGAGAGTCCAGCATTAGAGGATATCCCAGTTGTCTGTGATTACATAGATGTGTTTGTTGAGCCGTCCAGTTTGCCGCCTCAGAGGAGTGTGGATTTTAGTATCGAGTTAGAGCCTGGTACGAGACCCATCTCGAAGGCCCCATACCGGATGGCGCCTGTCGAGATGCTGGAGCTGAAGAAGCAACTCGAGGAGTTGGCTGAGAAGGGCTTCATTCGCCCTAGTGTGTCCCTTGGGGAGCACCTGTCCTCTTCGTACGGAAGAAGGACGGATCGCTGAGACTGTGTATTGATTATAGAGAGCTGAACAAGGTGACCATCAAGAACAAGTATCCACTGCCGCGCATTGATGATTTATTAGATCAGTTACAGGGAGCGACCGTGTTCTCCAGGATTGACCTGCGTTCCGGGTATCACCAGCTGAGGGTGAGGGAGCAGGATGTGCACAAGACAGCATTCCGGACCAGATATGGCCACTACGAGTTTGTAGTGATGCCATTTGGGCTTACGAATGCTCCAGCCGTCTTTATGAAGTTGATGAACAGTATCTTCATCGACTTCTTGGATCAGTTTGTAGTGGTCTTCATTGATGACATTCTGGTATACTCTCGCAGTGGAGAGGAGCATGCAGGACATCTGAGGACTGTATTGCAGGTTTTGCGGGATAGAGAACTTTATGCTAAGTTCTCTAAGTGTGAGTTCTGGATGCCAAAGGTAGCATTCCTGGGTCATGTGGTTTCTGCTGAGGGAATCAAGGTGGATCCAACGAAGATTGAGGCAGTAGCAGCATGGACGACACCGACTAACGTCAAAGAAGTACGTAGTTTCCTTGGCCTAGCCGGTTATTACAGACGCTTCGTGGAGGGTTTTTCTGTGATTGCCCATCCACTGACGAGTTTGTTGAGGAAGACTACCAGATTTGTGTGGTCTGATCAGTGCATGCAGAGTTTTGAGGAGTTGAAGAGGCGTTTGACTTCTGCTCCTATTTTGGCACAGCCAGAAGGTACTGAGGATTTTGTGGTTTACAGTGATGCATCCAAGCTAGGCTTGGGATGTGTTTTGATGCAGCGAGACAGAGTTATTGTTTATGCGTCTAGACAGTTGAAGACGTATGAGGAGAACTACCCGACTCACGATCTGGAGTTGGCAGAGGTAGTTCATGAACTGAAGATCTGGAGACATTACCTGTATGGTGCTACATGTCAGAATTTCACAGACCATAAGAATTTGAAGTATATTTTCACGCAGCGGGAATTGAATAACCGCCACCGTAGGTAGCTCGAGCTGATCAAGGATTTTGATCTAGAGATCCTGTACCATCCCGGGAAGGCGAACGTTGTCGCCAACGCCCTGAGCAGGAAGACGCCTCGAGAGCAGGAGATTGCGAGGCTGACAGTTCAGCATCAGTTGCAAAGAGATCTGATCTAGTTACAGTTGGACATCCAGTTTCCTGATGAGGATGCCCAGCTACGTAATTTAGAGGTTCTTCCTGATCTGTTGGAAGAGATCCGACAGAAACAGGAAACCTGCCCGACTTTACAGAGGATTAGAGATAGGATGTCTCGAGATGAGCCACACCAGTTCCTGCTTGGAGCAGATGGAGTTTTGAGGCGCCGCGGTCGCGTCTGTGTACCTGTTGATACAGAGCTGAGGCAGAGGATTTTACATGAGGCTCACTATACACCTTACTCTGTATATCCAGGTACGAGTAAGATGTATCAGGACTTGAGACGTATATATTGGTTGGGAGGGCTGAAGCCCGATGTAGCCAGATTTGTAGCTCAGTGTGCGACCTGCCAGCAGATGAAGATCGAGCATTTCCGACCTGGAGGTGAGCTTCATCCCCTTCCTGTTCCACAGAGGAAGTGGGAGGACGTCACCATGGATTTTGTGACCAGACTGAGGCCGAGCTGGAGTTTTGATGCCATCTGGGTCATAGTATACATATGGAAGAAGACGGCACGTTACATTCCTATCAGGGAGACGTGGCCGGTGAGCAGATTAGCTGAGGAGTACACTAGGCAGATAGTGAGACTCCATGGTGTACTGAGGACGATCGTCTTAGATAGAGATGGGCGATTTACCTCGAGATTCTGGCAGCAGATTCAGACTGCCCTGGGGACGAGTTTACACTTCACAACTGCGTTCCATCCTCAGACAGATGGTCAGTCAGAGAGGACCATTCAGACCCTAGAGGATATGCTGCGAGCTTGTGTGTTGGATTGGGGACAGGTGTGGATGGATCATCTCCCACTTGTTGAGTTCTCCTACAACAACAACTGGCATGCATCTATTGGGATGGCCCCATATGAGGCACTGTATGGACAGAGATGTCGTACCCCGTTATGCTGGGATGAGCAGAGCAGTGTCAATGGTTTAGCACTTGATTAGATTCAGGATGATATGGCTCGAGTAGCATTGAACAGAGAGCGTATGTTGACTGCACAGAGCCGTCAGAAGTCTTATGCTGACAGGAGGCGTAGACCTCTAGAGTTCAGGGTTGGAGCCCATGTGTGGCTGAGAGTGTCCCCGACACGAGGTGTTAGGCGTTTTGGCATTAAGGGGAAGTTGAGTCCCCGATATGTCGGACCGTTCGAGATTCCGGATCGGGTTGGGAGCGCAACTTACAGATTAGCTTTGCCTCCGAGATTAGAGGGTCTTCACCCTGTATTTCATGTGTCTCAGCTGAGGGAGTACATACCAGATCCGAGGCACATTGTGAGTTATGAGGATTTGGTGGTTGAGCCGGACCACACGTTTGTAGAGAATCCTATTGCAGTCCTAGAGCGAGGTATGAGACGCCTACGTTCGAAGGACATCCCTATGTTGAGGATACAGTGGTCGAGACAAGGACCCGAGGAGGCTACATGGGAGACTGAGGATAGTATCCAGAGGAACTATCCAGAGTTCTATGCCGAGATAGGTGCACTAGTACGATCACCGAGTAGATCTTAGTACTAGCTTGGTGAGTCTTATTTGCTTATATGCTTATATGCTATGATGTGTTATTTCATGCTAGCTTTGATGTGATTATGATCTTATTAGATCTTGTTATGCTAGTATGATTTCCTGTTTATAGCTGGAGATGGTTCTTTCCTCCATGTTATTTTGATACGTTTAGGATTTAGCTGGAGATGGTTCTTTCCTCCATGTTATTTTGATGGACATAGTAGTGCTGGAGATGTACTTCCTCCATGCCTTTCTGTTATGGTTATGATACGGCTAGAGATGTGCTTCCTCTATGCCTTGTGATATGTTTATGGTTTGGCTAGAGATGGTTATCCTCTAGGCCCTGGATAGTATAGTTACTGCTGGAGTTGATGATTTCCTCCATGCTTACGTTTGAGGATATAGAGAGTGCTACCTCGGCTTTTGAGTCCGAGTGTTTCAGGATCTTGCAAGTTTCGGGACGAAACTTGTTTTTAGGGGGGTGAGATGTGAGACCCCTACTCTTCCGGACCGAGATCGGACCATGGCCGAGATTGGCTTTGGCCGAGTGTAGACTTTTCCGCACCCGCGGGCACCTTGGCCGCCCCTGCGGGTTCCCGCCCCTGCGGCTCATGGGACCGCCCCTGCGGTTTTCGGCGGCTGCAGCCGGTTTTGTTGACTCTTTTGACCATGCTTTACCCTTTACCTTACCTCTTCGTTTTACCTTGCTGAGCAAGGGTTCCATCTTCATTTCTTTCTTCAACTTCCCACGTCCTTCTTGCTTCTCCTTCATCTTCTTTGATCTTGTTCTTGTTTTGGAAGAGTTTGGTTTGAGTTTGTGTGTGTGGTGGCTTTTGTGGTTGATGACTATGAGTTTTCTGTGCTTGGAAGCCAGCCTTGGAGTATGTTAAGCTTTCCTGTAGCCTAGAATCTTCAGTGGTGGTGAGTGATATGTCTTTCTCTTCTTCCTTTCTTGTTCTTCTTCTTCCTTAGCTTAGGATTAGATGATTGAATGTAGGATTGATGTTTGTAGGTGTATGTTGTGGCATGTGTATGAATCTGGAAGAGAGTAGACGTGATTTGATCACGTGAAGAGCTAAAGAGAAGCCGCGAGGTTTCATTCTGCACTGTCGCCGCCCCGCGGCCAGAAGTCACCGCCCCTGTGGAAGACGTGCCGTAGCGCCCACGCCGTGCCAGCGCCGTGCCTGCGTTGCCAGCGACCTGTGTCACCACCCCGCGGTTGAGTGCCACCGCGTCTGCGGTTGCCTGCGTTCCGCCCCTGCGTCCTTAGTTTACGCAGGTGCGTCTTGTCCCGGGACTACCTATAGTTAGGTAGTTCCTTTCCTTTCTAGTATGAGGAACTTAGTACCATGCTAGGATTCGGATGTTGATGAGTATGATATAGTTATGCAGGTTACGGCTGTGAGGTTTACGAGTTGGACTTGATCCTTATGGATCTCTTGGGTCTAGGTGTGACCCCTTTGTGTGATAGGATTGTGATATATATGTATGTGTGCCTTGTATAGGTTGTGTTGTCCTTCAATTGGAGTGGACGTTTCTGAGAGAGTTCGTAGCGAGATACTCTGAGATCGAGGTAAGTCCATAGGACTTACTTAGCTACTATCCTTATATTGGATGTATGCTTGAGTGGTGTGTGTTATGTGCTTATAGCATGTGTTATTATTTGGTCACCGACCTATGTTAAATTGACCGCCCATTGTAGTGGTTGTGACAACTTACCTTTCATCTCGTAGTGGAGTCTGGAAAGTTCTTTGTAAGCTAGTTAGTTCTGGTATAAGGGAAGGGCGCTTACCACTCCATACGGTATACGGGAAAGTGCGCTGATACCACTCTAGATCTTCAAGGCATGAACTACCGCTGCCAACTCTAGATCATGAGTCGGGTAGTTCTCCTCATACGTCTTCAGCTGTCTAGACACATATGCAATCACTCAGCCTCTCTGCATGAACACACATCCCAAGCCTAGCTTGGATGCATCACTGTAAACCACAAAATCATATGTACCCTCTGGTTGTGCCAAAATAGGAGTAGAAGTCAGACGTCTCTTCATCTCCTTAAAACTCTGCATACACTGATCAGACCATACAAATCTGGTAGTCTTCCTCAGCAGACTCGTTAATGGATGGGCAATCACAAAAAATCCCTCCACAAAGCGTCGGTAATAACCGGCTAAACCAAGAAAGCTACGTACTTCCTTGACGTTCGTCGGTGTCGTCCATGCTGCTACTGCCTCTATCTTCGCCGGATCCACCTTGATCCCATCGGCGGAAACAATATGACCCAGGAATGCTACCTCTGGCATCCAGAACTCGCACTTAGAGAACTTAGCATAAAGTTCTTTATCCCGTAAAACCTGCAATACAGTCCTCAACTGTCCTGCATGCTCCTCTCTACTGCGAGAGTACACCAAAATATCATTTATGAAGACCACCACAAACTGATCCAGGAAGTCGATGAAGATTCTGTTCATCAACTCCATAAAGACCGTTGGGGTATTTGTAAGCCCAAATGGCATCACTACAAACTCGTAGTGTCCATATCTGGTCCGGAATGCTGTCATGTGCACATCCTGCTCTCTCACCCTCAGCTGGTGATATCCCGAGCGCAGGTCAATCCTGGAGAATACTGTCGCTCCCTGAAGCTGATCCAATAAGTCATCAATGCGCGGCAATGGATACTTGTTCTTGATGGTCACCTTGTTTAGCTCTTTGTAATCTATACACAATCTCAACGATCCGTCCTTCTTCCGTATGAAGAGGACAGGTGCTCCCCATGGCGATACGCTAGGGCGGATAAAACCCTTCTCAGCCAACTCCTCGAGTTGCTTCTTCAGCTCTAACCTCTCAACAGGCGCCATCCGGTATGGGGCCTTCGAGATCGGTCTCGTACCAGGCTCTAACTCAATACGGAAGTCCACACTCCTCTGAGGAGGCAAACTGGACGGCTCAGCAAACACATCTGTAAACTCACATACCACTGGGATATCCTCTAATGTTGGACTCTCTCCCTCCTTCATGACATAACACCAGAAGGCCTCACAACCCTGTGCAATCAGTCTAGCTGCTCGTATCGCACTGATAACCATGCCTGTCTTTCCAAGGACCCAACCTCGGAAAACCTCTATCTGACCTAACTTGGTAGAGAGGGTAACAGTCCTCCTACTTACATCTAACACTGCAGAATGTCTATCCATCCAATCCATACCTAGAATGACTTCTTCATGCTCTAATGGCATGACAAAGAAGTCAACTAGTAACACACGAGTCCCTACATAAATGGGACAACCACGAATCTCACGGGTACCTCTGACCCTACCACCATCGGGAAACCCTATAATAAAGGGCATCCCCTCAATCGTATCTAGACTCAGACGCTCTACACAGACATCAGATTTAAAAGAATGCATAACACCCGTATCAAACAAAACTCTAAACAGGTAAACCATGAATCAGAATGGTACCTGGAGCAGTCGGTGCAGCTGGCTCCTCTGCACTCCTAAGCTCAAAGACTCTACCCTGAGCTCCTCCGGTATCAGTGGTGCTCCCACCACGACCTCTACCTCTACTCGGCCCAGAAGTAGATCCCTGAGTCGTAGGGCGATCTGGGACCCTCTACTGTCCGTGTGTCTGTTGCTGCTGAGGTGGCCTCTGCCCACCTCCCGCTACACTGGCAGGGGAAGAACCCTGTTGAGATGAAGCTCCGCCCTGTCGGCAGAAAACAACCCTATGACCTGGTCTATCACATGTGTAGCAAGTCACTAGCGGCCTCGTACACTCTGGTCGTATATGTCCAGGATCACCGTAGTTATAACACTGCCCTCCCTTATCTGCGACCGGTGCAGACGAGGAATAACTTTGGCGTCTCGGGCCTCGCCCGGGTACCAACAGCTCCACCCGTACCGCTGGTCTGCCCAGTACGCTGCCTCTTCTCAGACCCTCCGGTCTGAGAAGCTCTCCTTTGTCCAACTCGCTCCCTCTCATAGTCGGAAGCTCTGTCCTGATAATCCATCAGAGACTCACAGTGGAAACCTGCCATATAGGTCCGGGTAGTATCCCTCAATCGTCGGGAGAAAAGATACACATGCTGATCTGCAGAAGGTGCAGCTGGTCCCAACAATGCCAGCTCCTCCTGATCGCCTCTGAGACTTGTACATCCTCAAAGTCAGCCTCAACAAAATCTCGCAGTTTCTCCCTCCTCAATGAGGCAGGGCAGAAACGCTCTCTGATCATGGTCCTCATCTGGTCATAACTACTAACATGTCCCCGTACAAACCTCCACCTATACTGTGCCAAATCTCTGAACAGAGTCTGCACCAACTCAATCTGCCTATCCGCTAGACATTTAATGGATTCCAGAGCTTAGTCCACATGTCCAATCCAGAGCTCAACCTCTAACCCCACCTTCCCAAAGAAAGGGGGTACTCCCATCTAATGAAAAGCCTTCAACCAAGTATCTGGTCGAGGCCCTCTATGCTCCTTTGTAACTCTAGCAGTCTCAACAACAGGTGCCGGTGCAGCTGGCACCTGAGTAACCCCATGGGATCTCCCAGATGATCCCTCCTGTGCTGGCAGACCAGGGGCCCGTCTACCTGCTCTGGCAGCCTCCTCTACTCGTCTGATATAAACACGGAACTCTGATCTCCCATGGAGACACGATCCGAGTCATCTGACTGGACTCGCTGTGATCTCTGTCTCTCAGTTGCCCCGTTCCCAGTCTTAGGAACGACACTCTCAACAACATCTTCCTGAATCTCCTCCGCTGTACGTGGATCAACAGCGGGAATCCTACCTCGTCCTCTACCTAGAGGAGGTCTACCCCTACCCCGTCCAGCTGCAGGTAAGGCTCTAGTCTGAACCATCTGCAAAGGACACAAACCTAACTTAGAAGGATATATATATATGCCATATGTATAGATATATATCAAATCAATCACAACAGAATATCTATATATATCTATATTGTCGAGGTCTTCAGAGGGGCGATGGCTCACGTACACGATATCCCAAAACATTTGTACTCATTTCAAAACCAAAACCTTTTGAAAAGTAAGACCCCTTTCGGGTTCTGTTTATTTATCTATTCGACCTATATCGCATATTGCAAGTGCCATTGTTGTCAACCTGGCTCTGATACCAACTTTGTAACACCCCGAATCCGTAGGACTCGAAGCGCTACTGGGCTAGGATCTCACTATGGATCCTGACCCTAGCCTGACAACAAGTTTACTGAATCTTACAACAAGGCACAGTTAGATTAAAACAAAACATCAAACTGATATATATATATATATATATATATATACATATCAAAAGGTAATACAAAAGAACCGCTGAGTACAAACCAAAACATAAGACCGTACATCATAAAATATCCCGAATCCCACGTATAATCCCAGTGTACGGAGCCCTCAACGGATCACCCCTCTGGATCACTCTGCAGCTCTCCTAACCTGCAAAGGATCTACAACACGGTATAAAACCGTTAGCTAACCATACACATATATAAGAAGATGCAGAAGCACAAACACACCTCAGAGAAACATAAACACCTCATCATGCTATCACACATTTACCCGGTTTATTATCTTTATAATGTCCAACACTCAAATCGTATATATATATATATATATGACTATATGTGACACGAGGAATATAATCCTCGCCTCTGAGTGTTATAGCCATCTGGAGAGGTATAAGCGCACGATCCCGTATACCATAAGGAGTGGTGAGTGCCCTTCCCGTATACCAGATCTGACCTAACTACAAACTCCACTACGGGATGAAAGGCAAGTTGTCACAACCACTACAATGGGCGGTCACTAAATAATAGGTCGGTAATAAACAATATCGCATGTTATAAAGCAAATAACAATCACCACTCATGCACACATCCAATATAAGGATGGTAGCTAAGTAAGTCCTACGGACTTACCTCAACCTCAGAAGAAGTCTCAACCACGATCAACTCTCAACACGGTCCACTCCAATTTAGAGGACAACACTGCCTAAAACAAGGCATAACGAGATATCACATCTCCTATCAATCAAAGGGGTCACACCTAAACCCAAGGGATCCATAAGGATCATATCCTAACTCATAAACCTCAAAGCCCTAACCGGCATAAACGATATCATACTCATCATCATTCTAACCTCAAACACGTACCTAGCATGCTACTAACCCGCTCATACTAGGAAAGGAAAGGATCATACTACTCTAAGTAGATCATGTACAGGACGTACCTGCAGAACGAAAAGATGCAGAGGCGGAACAAGGCAAAACGCAGGCAAGCGCAGGCACGGGCACAGACGCTGGGACTGTGGCCGCGGGGGCGGCAGCTTCCGGCGCGGGTACGGTGACAAGGCTTCCGCAGGGGCGGCAGTTTCCAGGCGCGGGGGCGGCGACTCTGCAGAACGTAGAGCCCCGATTCTCTTTCACTCTTCACGTGATCAAATCACGTCTTCTCCATTCCATATTCAAACACATGCATATACATACACATTCTAACATCAGCATACCTTCCATACATCTAATCCTAAGCTAAGGAAGAAGGAATCAAAAAAAGAAAGAAAGAAGAGAAGAATGGAGCTTACCACTGCTGTGTCTAGGCAAGGAAATGATCACATACACCTCTTCAACTGGCTCCCAAGCTCAGCAACAACAACATACAACATCAACCTCAACAAACCACACAAAACCTCTTCCAAACCAAGAGGAAACCAAGCACAAGATCAGGAAGGAGGAAGGAAGGAAAGAAGAACGTGAGAAGGCTGGGAAATAAAGTGAAGATGAACCCTTGATCCAGCCAAGGTAAGAAGAGGTAAGGAAGAGAGTAAAGCACGAGTCAACCGGTCAATAAAGCCGGCTGCAGCCGCAAGAAACCGCAGGGGCGGTTCCCTGAGCCGCAGGGATGGAAAGCTACACAAGCCGCAGGGGCGGCTACCTGAACCCGCGGGGGTGGCTAAGGCCAAAAGACTAAGGCTCTTACATGTGAAATAATGAAAAAACTAAAAACAAGGAAAGCAAATACCAAAACGATATTCTGACTCGTGACATCACTTAATGTGAATTCAGTGTTTGAGTCATTGGCTCTAATTGTGTTGAAACAATATTTCGAATAAAGTTCGATGTAACCTAGGGGAACTTAAAACCTCATGAGGTACTTCTAAGTTTGGTAAATCTTATATCCAATACAAAACAAGAGTATCAATTTAGGTTCTTAGCTCAACTAACCTCTTATCCCATGTTAATACCCGAGAACCAAGAACTATAATCAAGAGAAGAGACATGCAAATGATGCATTTCTTGACCAAAAATACAAACACAAACATTAGTATGGACACAAATTGACAAAATGAAAGATATTATAGCACGATATCATATTTATCGTACAACGGTTCAATCAAGTATAAAACTTGGTCAACTAATGAATATTGACAATTCCACAATGATATGTCTATTGTGGGGCCTGAAAATCATTTATTGTCGAGTTACTAGCCATGAAAATGACACTAAGAGAGGCCTTAACAAGGGGCTGCAAGTTAATGATAATGGAGATAATTACGAAAATTTATAGTTAGCATATGTTATGTTAACTATAAATTTAACACGGATGCTCACCTTTTCGCTCGGAGTTGTCAAGGTGAGGGGGGAGAACAAAAATTTTCCGGTTGATGTATGTAGGGGATTAAGGATCTTGTAGAACTATATCTAATCGAATAAGTACTAATGTCGTTCACTTTTAAAAAAAAACTAAACTCTCATATTACTAAAGCTCTAATTTATCTTTTTTTGTATGTTTTGTAAATAAAAGATGGATTTCTTTTTCTAGAGTAATATGAAAAAATAGAATAATTCAAAGAATAAAAGCAAATAAATTTATATAATGAGCGTTTTTACCTAGAACAAAGTAGTAAAATAAGAATTGGAAGCTATCTTCAATTTTTCAAATCGTATATATTTGGAACCAAGTTACGAAAACGACGAAGAAAAATAATCAGTATGACTATGAAAATGTGCGAGATATATGAATATTAGGGGTTTCATATATAGTATAAATTATCTGGGAAGTGTATGTGAGAAGTTTACATAGGTTGAATATATCGATAAGTTTATACTAGAAACGTATATGAGAAGTTTAACTATTGATTTTATCTTTAAAGAAATTTGTTGATGATATTATTTATTTGGTGAACGAACTTTTAAAGATAATACGTAATGCTTCCTCGTAAAGTTTCTACCAGAAACGTATATGAGAAGTTTAACTAGTGATTTTATCTTTATAGAAAAATTGGTTGAAGATATTATTATTTCGTTGAACGAAATTATAATTTAAAAAAATTCGAGAATTGAAGTAATCAAAATACGATGAAAAATATTATTTTGTTCAAATTATAATTTAAAAAAAAAATTATTTCGAGAAAAAACATGAGGCCGCCACATCAGCATTACGGTGTTTATTTCAGTAAAGTACATAAACTTACAAACCAAATCCCACAAAAATAATATAAAATAGAAAGAGATCATGAGTGAATAGTGAAAGTTTCATATATTAAAACGCAGGTTTTTAGGTATTCATTTTTTCCTGCCACAGAGATAACCCATAATTTGTTTAGATAAGTGTTTGAAATATTTGTGCTTACCGAACTTAAAAAATTTCTTATTTTTGTAAATAAGTTTTATCCGTTCCTATTTTAAAAAATATTTTATTTTTCTTAATGCTATAGAAAAAATCCATATAAAAGAAAAACTACTTATCACTATCAAGATTTTGAGAGGTTGTACGATTATTCGGTTATCTGGTGAATCTAGCGCCGAACATCTTGCGGACGGTTTGTCCGAACAAGTTTGTTTGGTTAAAAACTCAACATTGCAAGATAACGATTCAGTTTTAGGTTGACCTATTTAAATTTTCGGTTTCGGTTCAAACCGAGGTTGTTCAAAATTTCACACCTTTGTTCTTGAGACCGGATTTATGGGCTTTGTTTGTTTATTTTTTTGCAATTTATCAATTTCTCCTTCTCTTATTCGGTTCTTTCATGATTGAGATGAATATTATTCCATTTTTTTTTCTGTTTTGTGACAAAGGATTGTAATAATGTGATTAGTTTCATCCCTCTTTATCTTTGTTCTCTTTTTGCAGCTTTTCGGTTTCGGTTTAATCTAAACAATTTCGATTTTGGTTCAAACTATTGCCATTTTTTTTACTTTTGTTCGTACGATGCAATTCTAAGCCAATGCTCAAACTTAGGTGGAACATTCTTAAAAGCAAAGGTTACGGGCATAAACAAATAAATAAATAAAAAGAAAAAATAACCCAAAATAATACCAACTATCTATATTGAACCGAAAATAAAATCAAAATTGAAAATTACTATGTGCGATACAAACTATCGACGTATTAACCAAAAGTAATATGCCTTACTTTTTCGGCAAAAGTTATAGCTCCGACGATGATGTGGCAACCAGGTTCTTACATGTTATCAAAATATTTGGATAAGGTTTATGATGCGAATTTTATTTTAAAAATGATTTTGTATTATTTAATATGTTTTTAAAATACTAAAAAATAATTGATTTTTTCAAAAAAAAATTGAAAACTTTTTTCGATTTTTTTTATCGTATCTATTTTAAAAAAAGTTAAAAATGAAATTTATAAAATTTTGAACTTTTTTTTGTTGTAAAATATATAATTTTTTAAAATTTTTCTTCTTTTAACTTAATCCCTAAATCAAATTTAATATATTTGATTATGTTATAAACATATTTATTAAAAATTAGTTAAAACATATAAAAATTGGTCCAAATTTTTTTAAAAAAAAAATCACAAGAGAACGATTTATTTTTATTTTTTTCAAAACTACATATTTCTACAAAAAATATTTTAAAAAAATTTATAAAATATTTTGCTAAAAATATTTTTAGTAAAAGTAATTTTCAAAAAAACTATTATTTGAAAATAAATAATTTTTAAAATTTTCTTTTTTTTAATATTTTTATAAATTAAGTATTATAAATTGATTCTAAAAAAAAAATTTCACATCACATAATCAATCCATTTTTTAAAAATTATTTTGAGTTATTTAAAAAAAAAAAAAATTGTTGGGCACCGAAGGGAATTTGTTAAACTACAGGGTCATGATACATAAACCCTAAGGTTAAACCCCCATGCCCCTTTCCTCAGTTTTACGAGTTCTACAGCTGCCACCGCCGGCGTTTGTAGTATTCATCGCAATTCCTCTCTTCTCCTCACAGCATCTTCCGAAAGATGGCTTCTAGACCGGAATTGCAAGCCCCACCCGAGATATTCTATAATGAATCCGAGGCTCGCAAGTACACTTCTTCTTCGCGTATCATAGAAATCCAGGTTTTCCAAATTCTTCGACGATTCCTCAATTCAAATTCAGCTCTTTTTTTTGTCGCTGGTTTTTGCTGATTTTTCCTTCTTAATCTTCTCTTGCTATACAGTCGAAGCTTACTGAAAGAGCATTGGAGCTTCTAGCTTTGCCGGATGATGATGTCCCCAGATTGCTCCTCGATATCGGTATATTGTCTTGACGATACTCCTATTCGAAGCTCTAATCCTTTCAAATTATTTGAATTTTGGAAATAAAGTTTGTCAATATTTATTGACCATTTCATTACCTTAGCATTGTCACATATCATCGGGAAATATCTTTATATGTCAGCCTCAAATCCTTATTTTCAATGCTAAGTGTATATGCTAATGCAGTAATGAGAGCTTTAAAGGGACCCTAGTGTCCTGAACTGTACCAATCAAAAGCTAAAATGTCACAAAAAATTACTAATTGTGCATGTGTATCCAGTATCCTGAACTATATCTCTCTAGGTACAATTGATTATTGATTTTATCCTTGCTGTTTTTTGCTTTCTTAGGTTGCGGATCAGGACTTAGTGGTGAGACTATATCTGAGAATGGGCATATGTGGATTGGTCTAGATATTTCAGAAGCAATGATTGGTAGGTGGATTTTCTCACGGTGTATATATTTTCTAATATGATGTTCAACCAAGGGTTTGTGTACCCCATACTTTGCCTTGCTTCGTGTCCCATCTACCCTTCTGGTAGTAAATTACCTGACAAGAATGTGTTAAGCGTTACACTTTACACTGTGGACACTAGTAAGCCAACTTCAGTGTTGTGCTACTTGTGTACAGGTGACAAAGCTGAATGACAGTGAGCATTGCTCTTGACTATTGTGGTAACTGAACTCATGATATAGAACTTCGTTGTCAAAATTACATTGAGATTGCCTGTCTCAGTTTAGTGCTCTCCAAATGTCTGGTTACTAGTACCTATTTCCCTCAATTGGGGACCAAAATATGATGTAACATGGGATGGGGCGAGATAACGGTCAGGTTTAGGTTGGATTGCTGTATCTCATTGACATTTTGATTGCATGATCCAGATGTTGCAGTGGAGAGGGAGGTGGAAGGCGATCTTCTTCTTGCAGACATGGGTCAGGTATAATAGTCTTTTTGAGTTAATCATCTGATTATGCAATTGTGCAAGAGTGCTACCTTTTGTTAAAATGCTATCTCGTGTGTGACTAGAGTGATTTTAGCTTGTTTAGACGCCATAGACCTCATAAACAATACATTTACTTATTTATGGTAAATGCGTTTGAACAATTTTTTACAAGCAGTGTTACCCCCTATCTTATAGAATTACAATAAGCATGGTTGACTGCATCTAATTTGAGTATACTAGATAAGAGCACAAAAGGTCTGGGGACCAAAATATAATGTAACATGGGTTGGGGCAGGATAACCATCAGGTTTAGGTTGTGTAAGAGTGCTACCTTCTGTTTTTTAATTTTCCTCTACATTAGTATTATTTCAGCTTCAAACTTGTGGTTGGAAAAGAAGCTATCTGGTATGGCTCAAGTTTTTTCAATGTTATGCTTTTGATATTGACATCGTTGTGAAATTGTATCTATCTCCTCTTTGTTATATAATATGCCTAAAATGTTGAATCAACTGTTCCTTATTTTGGCATTTTTACATGCACTTTCTTTTATTTTCATCCATGTTCTTCTAAGTGTTTTATCTTATAAATATGAATTTGGCGTTTTGCCTTGAGTGTGATTTGATTGTGAGTTTGTAACTTGTTGGATCAGTTACTAGTTATATGTAATGAGCGTCAAATTATCATTTCTTATTTTATGTTGCAGGGCTTAGGGCTTCGCCCCGGAGTAATTGATGGTGCTATCAGTATCTCTGCTGTCCAGGTTTTTTACCTACTTTATGCTATATTTCTTGCTTTCTGGTGTGGGTATGGTTATAGACACTTTAATTGTTTTTTCTGTTACATCCACTGATGTGCAGAGTTCCTTTTCGCACGTTTTTCTTCCATGGTTGAATCGAAGAAGCATGGTTCTATGGGCCGACATTTTTTCTTCAATTTTCTATATCAATGCATCGAATCAGTATATTTAGGGCTGTGCAATGGTCCATGGTCCGGACCGTAATGACCTATTTTCAATTTTTTACAATATTGTACGGGTTTATTACTGTCCGGTCCAAGCAACTATTTTTTTTTAAAAAAGTGTGTAAAATGGTCCAGGATTGGACCAGATTCGGCAGTAACAGTCCAAGACCGGACCGTAATCTGGTCTGAAAGTGCAGGCCTAATTATATTTATGAAACACAAAAACTTGCACTATCTAGTCTGATTTGAAATGGAAATATGAACGTTCTTTACGACAATTAGATGATTATCATTCTGAAATAGTGAGCCCCCCTCTAAAATATGCGTGGTTTGATCCAACAGTGGTTATGTAATGCGGACAAGTCCTGTCACGAGCCTCGGCTGAGACTAAAGTATGTTGCTCCAAATGATTTGGTTTTGAGTAATCACATGTTTTAAAACCAATGCTTCTCAATTTCAGCTACAGCAATTCAAAGTTTCTGTCACTTTGATCAATTGCAGGGCATTCTTTGGATCGTTGTATAGAAGCTTAGCAAGAGGAGCTAGAGCCGTTCTTCAAGTGTATCCTGAAAATATAGCTCAGCGTGAGCTCATATTAAGTTATGCAATGCGAGCTGGATTTGCTGGTGGTGTGGTGGTTGACTTTCCTCATAGGTACATGGAATTTTGAAAGCTTTGTTTGACAATAATACAGGCAGACATCGAAGTGATCATTTTTTGTTCTAAATGTGTGTCTGAAAGTTAGTTGTACCTGAAATTATTACCGTGTCTTTGATTACTTCCATGTCTTTGTCAAAATTACCAAAGAGCAGTCTCGTGTCTGAGTAGTAATAAGTTAGTGTTTTGGTGTTCTTGGATATGTTTCTTTTGGTAACAGTAGAGGGTTCTTTGTACGGAATAACAAAGGAAGTTTTCTGAATGTTTGTATTTGACCCATGGCAGTACTAAAAGTAGAAAGGAGTACCTCGTCCTCACATGTGGTCCACCTTCGCTAGCCTCCGCTGTTCCAAAAGCTAAAGGAGAGGATGGAGAGAGTTGCTCTGATGACGACGATGATAGTAGTGGTGGTGAAGAACATCAGGCAAGTGGTTCTTGAAATACTAGGTGTTATCTCCATATGGAAATCGTGTCCTTGTTTCCTATAAAATGGGGTGCTTTGTTGCTGAACGAACATGTTGTATTTTGCAGGTCAGTGTCTCGGACAGAAACAGACCAAGAAAAAAGCAGAAGCTGAACAAGAAGGGGAAAGGAAGGGAGTGGGTTATAAAGAAGAAAGAGCAGATGAGAAAGAAGGGCCAGGCAGTACCCCGAGATACCAAATACACAGCCAGAAAACGAAAATCTCGTTTTTGAAATGTAATGCAGAAGCTTGCCATTATGTGCATCATCAACAAAACTGCACTTGAAGCTTGCAATTAATGGCATCATCTACAAAATTGCACTTGAAGAAGCTTGCTATTATGTTCATCATCGACAAACCTGCAGCATGTAATTTATTTCGATCTTTTCCGATACATAGGGGTGTTGGTGTGATGACTGAGAAGAACATGATGAGATTAAAATCATGAAAGTTTAACGGTGGATTGTCCAATTCAAATTTTGTTGATTGTTTAGGTCAAATTGAATGTGAAACCTTTTTTTTACTCCCCCAGGTTTTGGTGTGATGACTAAGTGAGAAGAACTTGATGTATTATTATTACCTCCGTGCACGATTGTGTCATTAAACACAATTGCATTGCGACTACTTTGAGTAAAATGGTAATGCGCCTAATGTCGAATTATATAGTTAGGAATGAAGATTGTTTGCAAAGTCTTCAAAATAATGAAACTGTTAATCATGCTAACCTAGGTACTTGTCCAGCTGATCGAGCATACTGTTAACCTAAATGATATTTCCAATACTATGACTCATGCCAACTCTAATGATGCCATGAACCATGCTCTTATCTCTAATGCTACTGTTATTTCTAACTCATGTTATTATCTTTTATGCTACTGCATGTTGTTGCTAATGATATGATCCTTGTTAATCTTAATTGTGCTAATAATGATTACTCCTCGAATTCAAGCTAATAATAACACTCCTACAGTAGAGAAGGCTATTGATCCTACTATTAGGAATAATGATCAAACTACCATGCCTATTAATATTCATGCTTTGAATACTAAGGTCCAATTAAATGATAGGAATAGTGGTAACACTACCATAGCTGGTAGTAATAATACCAACATGGATCTTTTTTTTTTACATGTAAACAAGGGTGGTACTAGTGGTCCTAGGATTGAAGGACAACTGAGGCAATCGCTTCTTGCCAAGGTCTTCATGAATCAAGGGGCGGGAGGGAAGACATTCCCAAACCCAGAGGATGATATTGTCCTTATCAGTTATGTCGAGGCTTTACCGAACAACAAGTTTGGGGTAGTTGTCATGCTTGGTCAATATGTCGGGTATACCCGGGATACTTGGCCATCGATGATCTTAGGAAGTCTTGGAGGGTTAGATGTAGGTTTAGAGTTGAAGCATGATGAATTACTTTCACCTTTGATACTGACGCAGAGAGATAAGGTTCTTCGGGAAGGCCCGTTGTATATTCATGGTAGGTCACTGATTCTCAAACTTGTTATGGAAAAGTTTGCTTTCAGTGAGAAGGATTATACACCTTTGGTTAGACTCTTAGGCATCTCTAATGACTATTAGACCGCGGAGATTTTGTGCAGAGTCGCTTTCATGATCAGAAACCCGCTTTTCATGGACCCCATCACAAGGGGGGAAAAAAGAAGAAGAGAGGATCACGTGCTAGGTTCTTGTGAAATTTAATTTTGTCCATGAGATTAAGAGAGAGATCACCTTGGAGTTTGGTGAAAATGTTGAGATAGTGTGCATTGTTCTCTATGGGAATTAGCCCCTAAATTGTAAAGGATGCCTATCCTTTGGGCACAAGGATAAAACCTTCTCTTTTAATGAGGCTAGGGAAGTTGTGGAAATTAGGCCTAGGATCTTGACTCGGGAAGCTAGGGAAGGTACTAAAGTGGCAAAGACAAAGGAGGCTAACAAGAGTACCAAAGGACTAAGGTGTTAGCAGATACTTGTACGAAATCCGATGTCGAGGTTGTAAGTAAGGGTAAGAGTAAGATTGGTATTGAAATTTTCCAGTCAGGACCAAGTGGCACGGATAATGATGGAAAAGAGGGTGATGTGATTGGTTGGGTCTCTAGCTCGAGGATAGGCATAGACGTCGAAAGACTAAACCCAAATCCAAAACCACAGAGGGTGTCACTTTTGTTACGACTGCTACAAAGGCCGTTACCGATTGTACCATAACTGAAAAAGACCTTATTGACCAACACGGGGTGAGATTTAAGGCCAAAGATATGAACAACAAGGAGAGAAGGAATGAGGTTATGTCGGCTAGCAAGAGGAAGAAACTTGTCATGCTGATTGAGACCTCTTAAAGGAGTCATGGCGAGATGTTTTTGAGATTGAATCAGAGGACCCGTCTTATGAAGCTGTCTGATGCAGGAGCATCTCCGGACCTAGCCCGATTGGAGAATATGATCATGGAAGCTAGGAGGCATGGAGTGAAGATCACTTTAAGGAGGAGAAGACGAAGAATTAAAGTCGACATTCCTCATACGAAAGTAGACAAAGAGCGAAGGAGATCATTCATGAAATAGTTGTGAAGACAATTTCCGGAAGTGCAGCGAAGACCATTCATTGGAGATGGAAGACATCAAGATTGATCTCATACGAAAGTAGACAAAGACGGCCGAGATTTGCAAGGAGATCGCCGAGATTTACATTGAGAGGGCCGAGGTTGACGTACGAGAAGAGAGAAAGCCATGCACGTCCATGCATGATCACGTATGCATGGCAAGCACGAGAGCTCGAATGATTTACATGGGCTGCGTGATTCAAGAAGAATGGGACGTTTTTAGCTCTCTAGTTTGGCCTATTTTATTGGTTAAACTAGGCATTAATTAGATCTTTTATTTCAACCCATAACTGGACAACTTTTATTATTATGGGCTAACTTTTAGTTTCTTTGTTTTGGGCTTTTAGGATTAGGGTTTCAGCCCAATAGTTTGATCTTATCCTTTGTTTTGTCTTGGGATTTTAGGTTAGATTTTCAGCCCATAGTTTGATCTTATCTTTTAGCAAATCCCATTTAGACTAGGAGACACCCAACTACCTATATAAGGCATGCACGGTAAAATGTGTTTGCTTAGCTTTGAATGAATCACATACATATACTTTTTAGTATTTCATTGTTCGTGAAGTCGAGTGACTCGTGTAATCAAGTGTCTTCTTGAGAAGGGAAGTTCTTGAGAAGGGAAATCAATAGGTGGAATCCTATTCAAGCTATTATTTCTTAGCTCGTGGAATCGAGTGTCTTCTTAGGAAGGGGATAGCTGAATAAGTGTAATCTTGTTCATTGAGCAAGTGGAATCTCGCTCACTTATAACTTGGACTGTTTTGCGTTGTGTCACTTGAATTGCCAAGTTGGTTCTCTCAATCATCTTCAGGCGACTTCTCGTGATTTGGGGACAATCGTCTTCCCCTCCGTGTGAGATTATAGCAGAAAGGTTTTTCAATCATTCCTGGTTGTGTGTTAGGGTCTTAGTTTCCCTAGTGTGCTCCAGGTTGCTTCAAGAGTTTGACCAGATCTATCCATTTACCGATCCTTCACCGTCATTGGATCAATCACACATTTTTCTTCATCCATCTCACGTCTTTTCCATCTTCTTCTTCATCGAGTCTTGGTGTTAAAAGATCAGCGCAACCACACGGCTAACCCCGTATAAAAGTGGTATCAGAGTTGCGTTAATCGACACCAATCCATCAAGAAATTTTTTTAAAAAAAAACATCAGAACTTCAAGATCCGTCAAGAAGTTCTACCCAAAAGAGTCACTGGAGCAGATTACCACAACAATTAGTCCTACTATTCTCGTTCCTTTTTTGTCTTTCAATTCCGATTTCAATTTCTTGTAAAAGATTAAATTGTGGCCTGTTCTTCACCCATACCATCAGCCAAGATTCATTCTTTTCTTGTTCTTTGATCGGAAAACTCATCCCACAAGATTCAAGATCGAATTGCTTACAAATCGGTTGCGTCAAAAGTCCGATTTCCCTACAATTGGATCAAGATTCACGTGTAAAACTCCACCAAAATTACCCCAGCCTCGCCTCCATCACCCACCGTCACCGACACTACCTCCCCAGTGTTACACCAGCCGACACCATCACCCGAAACCAAGCCTTGCTGAAACTCTAATTCCCTCCTATCCACTTCGCAAACCCTAAAATTGAGTCCTTGAACCAGCCTTGAACCAGTCCTGAACCGATCTGGTTCATACCCAGCCCGAACCCACACCACCAGACCGGCCTGACCCTTCATTGATCAACCCATATCCGAGCCTATCCGAACCTACATCCACGGTTCTTGATCTTCTTGTCTTCAATTTCTTGCCTTTGAACCGGACCAAGAACACCGCCACTAGACCGGCCTTGGCCCCTACAATCGCACCATCTTTGGTCCACCACAACCGGACCACCGTCGAGCCATCTCCGGCTTGTTGAGCAGATTGCCGCCGCCAACATTGATCGTAACCCTAGAAGAGGGTTTGTTCTATCTTGTGTGTATATTCTAATTTTCATTTTTTAGTTTGTCAAAAAAAAGAAAAGAAAAGAGATATGAGTCAGATCTAGATAAAAAAAGAGTATAGAAAGTTCTATTTTTCGTTTACAATTGTTTTGTTCATAGCGTATATAGTTTCCAGACTGTTCCGAAGATCAGACTTGCACACATATTTTTCCAGAAGTTTGTTTCTTCATCGTCTGTACATATCGAGTGTTGTTCCCAGTTTGCTCCGAAGCTGAGATTAGACCCACCTCTCTACCCTACCTCTACCATCCTTTTACCTTATTTTAAGGCTACATATATGTCTTTTATAAGTTATTGTTTTTGGTTGAGATTAATAGGCGAGTCTAGTTGTGCTTTTTCTTTACTAGCACCACTCTAAAAATCCACTTCCCTTTTGAGATATGAGGTCGATCATCTTAGTTGATTGTAGTTCCTAAACCTACATTGACGTGTCTTTGCTTTGAGGTATTACTTGCAGATTCACCATGATCTTCTTAAACCGGCTAAGAGAAGCTTGAAGGCGACGAGATAGTGAGGGGATAAGAGAGATACACTTGTGAGGGGTACCTTTCTAGTTTTCACTAACTTGATACGTTTTCTTGTTTGAGTGATGTCTATCGTAGGCTAGGGAGTTGACTATAGGATTCCCAAACCCTTTGACCTTAATGAGTCCCGAGAAGTCTATAGGGACATGTGTGTAATGTTGGACCGGCTGACCGCTACTGAAGAACACCGGCTACCCACACAAGAGTACACAGATATGTCGAGCCAATACATCAAGGGAGTAATCCTAACCCTTCTTCCTTGAATCAAGACCATGATTGTCTAAATGCTTTAAGGATTGAATGTACACCACCGACTTTATCTAGCAATAATCAAATTAGCATCTTGTTTCAAACTAGATGTCTAGTTAAAGACATGACTATTAAGATGATTATAGATAAAGAAAGTCATCATAATCTTGTGAACATTAAGATAGTCGGGAGACTGCAACTTCCTACTTGAGATCACTCCAATCCATAGGTTAATGGCCTAAATGACTGGGATTTAGTCAAAGTAGACCAACAACTTGAAGTCCACTTCGAGATAGGAGCTTACAAGGATACTATCTTATGTGATGTCGTTCTTATGCATCAATGTCGTATTTTAATTGGTTCTCCATGGATTCATAAGAGAAAAGTGGAACACACTGAGATCACTAACATATTTGATCTTAATTTTAGTGGAAAGTGCATTGTTCTTAAACCCATGACTACATGTGATCTTGCAATGGTAGAAGAGCAAAAGCGATGTCTAGTGGAGGAAGAGGAAGCACGGAATAGGGAAAAGGAGCAAGCCAATCAAGCACCTCGATCAAACCCTTATTTCGCCTTCTACAACACCTACTAATAGTCCATCTTCATCACCCTCAGCGGAAAGGGTAATTGGGGTTTCCGCAGCCCCAACATAGAGTGATTCTATACCTCCTTTCTCTAGATTAAATGAGCTTGATCATGATGATAAAGAGATAGTTGGTAACGAATCTCATGATATGAAGGTTAAGTTAATAAAGAGCATATGATACAAGATGACTTGAATACTGAAAAGATTGTTAGAACCTCTTGTGATTATATTGTGCCTTTTATTGACTTTAGGGAGCCTTTTAGGGAGTATGTTGATTCTATTTCTTATACTGCAGTTTTTTATGGATGAGTACATTTATGATGTTAAACTTCTTGTTGTATATACTAACTTTATGAGGTTTTATATTGTGAATGTGACTTCTTTAAAGCATACCGTTCTTATGTCCTATGCTTATGAGCATGCTGATTTTATCAATACATCCCTTACCTTACATGTTGAATTTCTTTGATGTGTTGCTGAATTTTCGGAACTTATTGGTCATATCGATATGAATACCGAATCTAGGATGATAGATCACAATCTTCATCCTATTTGTGCTGAATTGACTTCATCTCTTGTTAATCATATTGACCATCATTTACCTCTTATGTTACATGCTGATTTTATTGAGGATAATGTTGCAACTATGGATTGGATGGAGTATGGTAACATTCTTAAGTATGAAGATGTGTGTGTTGCATGTTATACACCTTCTCATGTAAATATTGATTTAGTTGTGTCACCTAGATTCAATTATGAATTTAATTGCTCCATGACTAGAGACTTTGTTTATCTTGTGATGGGATGAACTTTACTTCATACGAGAAGTCTTGTTAAAGAGAAAGTTGAGGATGCACAAGCGTTGAGGATGCACAAGCATACCGATTCTATTGAACATGTTAATAAGTTTGTTGATTTTGTTGGATCTTTTGCTATGAATGTTGAACCCATTGAACATATTGATAACAATTCTGATTTTATGGGACATTTTAGCAATATTTTCGGTGTTAAGGGACAAACTAATGATACTACACCTCTTGTTTGACATGCTGAATTTATTAAAGGTGGTGTTGAACTTTTAGATTTTAATCCCTTGAATGCCGAATCTGATATGATAACTGATTTTGTTGATCATCTAGCTAGAAAAATTGCTTTAGATGTTCCTCCTGACTGCTTTATTGATGAGCTTATATGTTGAGATGAGCATATACTAGATTATGATCTTGATCCTACTTGTGATGATGATCTTGAGTTATGTTATCCTAAGCATCACATGTCTATACAACCTTTACTCCATTTATATGCCTAGGAAGAACATCTACTTGAGTTTCAAGTTGATGAAAGTCTCGTTTTAGAATTTAGTTGTTTATGTTGTCTTTTGGTCTCATGATTTCTCCTCTACTTTGAGCTTGCATTTTTCATGAGATTTTCATGTTGATAGACCTCTTGAAGGGAGAGGTGACTTCAGGGATGACTATGATCTACATCTTAAGGACCCTAAGCTTACACTTCTTGAGTTGCAAAGGATTTTTAGGGGAATGAGAGAAACAAACCCCATGTTCTACAAAGTGCCTATCCTTTGTACTTATTGTGCTTGATCCTTTTATATATGCATGTGTTGTTTTATATATTAGTAATATGTCTTTAAACAACACGACTTTTAGCACAAATGTTAAACTCTTCAGGGAAGTTCTCTCATCCTCTTATTATGAGAACTTGAGCCCCTAATATGGTGATTTGGGACACAATTATAATGTTGCTCCTATTGATGTCCTTGCAAGAATTATATTGCTAGACAAGGATGAGCGTGGAATGCAGCTGGAAAGGAAGAGTCCCACACTTGGATGCCACCTTGGATCATTGCTAGGAAGGACGTTAAGGACTCGTGGACGAATCCGTTTCAAGAAAGCGGCATCTCCGGACCTAGCCCGATTGGAGACTTGATGATGGAAGCTAGGACGCATGGGAGAATGATGCAGGACCATCCTGCTCTTCTTTTGGACACAACCAGGAGCATTCCTGGTTGTGTGTCAGGGCCCTAGTTTCCCTAATGTGCTCCAAGTTGCTTCAAGAGTTCGACCAAATCTATCAATCTACCGATCCTTCACCATCAATGGATCTATCCACATTTTTCTTCATCCATCTCACGTCTTTTCCATCTTCTTCTTCATAGAGTCTTGGTGTCGAAAGATCAAGGCAACCACACTGCTAACCCCTTATAACTGTCTCTTTCGATTATGACTCTAGTGAGTATGAGTTAGTTGTGAATATCGTTGTTGAGGCTTCTTTTAAGACTCCAATTTGTCTTAGAGGGTGTTGAGGAGGATGATATTATGCCTATTGAGGAGGATAGGGGGTTCACAGTCCGACCCTCATTGTAGCAACAACAAATGAGTACACCACATTGGTTGATGCAACAAAGGTTGAGATGACTGATGAGGGATTCACGACGGTCTTATCTCGGTCCAAAAGAAGAACATGATGCTTCCCTAAGACCTATAAGAAGGACAAGGTGTATTAGGCTAGGCTTAAGGCTAGGACCGAGTGTAGGTCTACTAGACTTGCCTCATTTATGACAATTGGGAAGATTTATAGAGAGAAAGGGTGGAGGACAAGCACTTGGTTTCCCAATGCGTATCATATCATGGAATGTTCTGGGGTTGCACAAACCTCAGGTATAAAATGGTGTGAGAGATCTCATAGGGGAGTATGATGCTTGCATTTGTGTTGTGCTTGAGACCAAGTTACATACCACACCTTCCGACATCGTTCCGGTGATGTAAACCCGATTCTCGGATTGGAGTTACTTTACTAACTCCGATTTTAACGATATGTGTGGAATCCTGTTCATGTGGGATGACAACCATATTAAGATAGAGGTTGGGGCGTTCGGGGTCCAATTTGTTATTGGTCGAGTCACCTATAAGGTGACTGGGGCCCAATATGGTGTTTGCTTTATCTATGATGTTTGTGGTATTGTTGCGTGTAAAGAGGTGTGGCATACTATACGAGTTTGGTTTAACATGTGCCCTATGCCATGACTTGTCCTGGGTGACTTTAACAACAGCATGTGCCCGGATGAACGAGTTAACGGCACACCTATACGCATGTATGAGTGCAAGGTATGCTAGATGTCTCTCAAGAGTTTGGTTTCTCCGATGTCCCATTCACAAGTGATAACAAGTTCACTTGTATGAATAGTACTATTTGAAACGCACATCATTGACAAAGTGATGGTTAATCATGATTGGCTCGAGCACAGAGTATATTGTCGTGTGAGTTTCCCGAGTAGGTAGCAGTATTTGGAACACAAGTCGAAAATCGTTCATATCTTGATTTATAGGTAAGGAATTATTAATAATAAAAATTCAAAAGTTGTTACTATATTTTTCTTGAAATAAAAAAAATTAATTGTAAATAATTTAATGAAATAAAATGTTAATTTATATAACTATATAAATAATTATATAAATTTTTAATAAGAATATTTGATCTAAAAATTGATGGAATTAATTTTGGACAAACTTAAATTTTAAAAGAAGTTAATTAAGGACAAGTAAGATTTTAATAAACTTCTTCCAATGATGAGATTGATTAACAAAATATATCATTTAATATGTACTTATTTAAGATTAATTATAAAAACTATAAACACTATTAAAAATTACTAAAGAGCTTACAAACTATCAACTTATACACCAAAATAATACGTCTTACTTTTCCGGTAAAAATTCTAAATTCTGGCGATGATTTGAAAACCAGAATCTTACATGTCATCAAAAAACGTGATTAATTGGGTTATATGCATTTTAAATTGTTAAAATCAATTTAATATCATTTAATATGTCAAAAAATTAAAATTAAGTTTTTAAAAAATATTATTGAGAAAACAATATTTTCCTGACAAAATAATTAATAATATTTTCTACAAAAATTTTTTTAAAATAATATTATTTGTAAAAGATATTTTCTTTATAAAAATTAATTTTTGGAAAAAAATCGATTTTATTTCATATATATATTTTTTTAACATAATTAGGGAAAAAAATTCGCGAAATCGATTTTATTTCATATATTTATTAATTTTTTAGATATATTTTTTTCAAAATCAATTATTTTAAAAAGAAATTCAATATATACGAAATTCTGAAATAAATAGAAAATAAAATGCACGAAATTTTATTTAAAAATATTAATTTTTAAAAATCGAAAAAATATATTTTTTTTTGAAAAGAATACGAAAATATTATTAACTATTTTTAATTTTAAAAAAATTAATTTTTTAAAAAAATAAAATTTATTACATATTAAATGATATTAATTTGATTTTTTAAAAATAAAATTGAAAATTCACATCACATAATCAATCCCAAAAAATGACATGTAAAATTCTAGTTGTCACATCGCCGAAACTAGGATTTTTGCCGGAAAAGTAAGATTTTTTTTATTTTTGGTAAGTAAGTTGATAGTTTGTATCATTCCTCGTAATTTTTTAAGTTGATATTATTTTGGGTTCAATGTTAGTAGTTGGTATTATTTAAGGTTATTTTTCTAAAAAAAATCAAATTTACTCTCCAAAACATGTGACACAAGATATAGATAAACTATAAACAATTAGAGCAATTAACAGTTTATTGAATTTTCGACTCTAATAATGAAATGAAAAAGGTTATAAAAACCTCTCCTTTGGATACACCTCCTGGGAAGGGGATACAGTTTAAGGCACGGGTAAAGAAAAAAAGTTATACGGCCTACAAGGGTATATTTTTTGTGCATAAACCGTATTTTTTTTAATTCTTGAAGAAAACAACATAAGTTAAAGGAAAATATGGTTAGAGTATAAAGGAAATACGGTCTACACGGGGTATAATTCTTCTTCACCAATCTACAAAGGTAGTTCAAAGTTAGTCTCGTGGCTAACCGGTTTTAATGATTTTACCTCGTCAAATGTCTCGGTAGACAACCCCTCATCTAGTTAAGTTTCCTTCAGTTGTCGAACGTATCGATCTTTTAACACAACCAGATTATGGGCAAGAACTTCAACCTTAGTGTTGACATTGATAAACTTATCTTCCAACACAACGAGAAGTTTCCCGATTTCGCAATCCTTGGAAACCATATATAGAAACTAGCGAATCTACTAGCTTCTTCAAAACAACTGATCTATGGAAGATTCGATAGGTTTAGGTGTTGGCTGCTGATAACATGATTTATCGACCTGTTGCAGTCATGCATTTAGTTAGATTTTCCCTTTCCGCATTCATGTTTTAGCCTTAGTTTGCGTCATTTATGCTTGTTTAGTTCTACTTTGCAAGAATAGATGTCTACACACACTATTTGTGGCGTTGTAGGTGATTTGGCACATTATGGAGCTAAAACGCCGTATTTGAGGATCAAGCATCGAAGTGGATGCATTGGAGCGAGCATACGTGCACGGGAAAAGGCTAGGAATCAAGCTAAAGGCATGGAGGGAACAACCAAAGAGCATCTTGGTCGAGATCCAACCCGAGATTTCTTCCCTAAGCGTTATATTTTATTTGCGGGATTTTTCTCTTATCATTATATTTTATTTGCGGGATTTTTCCTTTTTGGCCCAATGTCTTTTTAGCAGATTTTTATTATAAAAGGAAGCCTTGGATTTATTCCAAGGGGTGTTGAGTTGGTCCCAGAGTTTGCCCTAGAAGGGAGGAGCCGTCTCCTTCCCTTCTTCTCCACCATTGTTCTTCATTAGTTTAGATTAAAGATTCAGACTTTTATATTAAGATTTGTTTGGAAGATATTGTTGATTTGAGATTTGACAAGATTGAAGGTTTTCATTCATTGAAGTTGAGTTCTTTTTATTCCTTTTGTTATTTATTTATTTGTCTTTTGATATGATTGTTATTGGCTAGAACTTTGTGGTTCCAAGTGTAAGAGCCTTAGTCTTTAGGAGCCGAGCCAGGGTAGCCGCCCCTGCGGGTCCAGAGGGCCTCCCCTGCGGCTTGTTCTGTAAGCAGGCCCTGCGGCTCAGGGAGACGCCCCTGCGGTTTCCTGCGGCTGCAGCCGGCTTTGTTGACCGTTGGACCGTGCTTTATTCTTTCTTCTTCCTTTAACCTTCTCCTTTGTCTTAGGAGGAAGGGTTTCATTCTTCATTTCCAGCTACCTTCACGTTCTTCTCTCTCTCCTTTCCCTTGGATCTTGTTCTTGAGTTTTGCCTTAGTTGCAAGCTTTTTGTGTGGATTTGATGATGATGATGATGTTGTGTGTTGTTGCTGAGCTTGGGAGCCAGCTGAGGGTGTTGTATTGATCAATTTCATGCTTAGGCCACAACAGTGATAAGTTCTTTCTTCTTCTCTTCTTTCTTTCTTTCCTTAGTTCTTTCCTTCACCTTAGCTTAGGATTTCCACAAGTTTAATCTTGTGTTAGTTCTCGTGGGCATATATTGATGTTCATATGTGTATATATATGTATGTGTTGATTGTTGGATGCTGAAGACTTGAATTCGTCAAGTGAAGAGTTGAAGAGAAGTCGGGAATCACCTTCTGCACTGTCCCCGCACCCGCGCCAGAGAGCCGCCGCCCATGCGTGACGGTGTCACCGCACATGCGCCTCAGTGCTGCCACCCATGCGTCCACGGTCACCGCCCCTGCGTGGGAGTGTCGCCGCGCCTGCGCCTTCTGTCACTTCGCCCCTGCGTCTTTCCTGTCACACAGGTGCGTCTTGTACAAGATCTACCTAGAGTGGTATAGATCCTTTCCTTTCCTAGTATGAGCGGGTTAGTAGCATGCTAGGTATGTGTATGAGTATAGGATGAGGATGATTATGATATCGGTATGTGCCGGTTATGGCTTTGAGGTTGAGTAGATGTTGAGGTTATAGCTTGGATATGATCCTTGTGGATCCCTTGGGTCTAGGTGTGACCCCTATGATTGATAGGAGATTTGATATCTCTTTATGCCTTGTTTTTAGGCAGTGTTGTTCTCCAGGTTGGAGTTGATTGTGGTTGAGAGTACCTTGAGGTTGAGGTAAGTCCGTAGGACTTACTTAGCTACCATCCTTATACCGGATGTTTGCATAAGTGGTGTTTGTTATATGCTTGATAGCATGCGATGTTGATTATAACCGACCTATGGTTTAATGACTGCCATTGTAGTGGCCGTGACAACTTGCCCTTTCATCCCGCAGAGGAGTCTGGGAGGTTCTCTGTAGTCAAGTCAGATCTGGTATACGGGATGGGCACTTACCAATCATTATGGTATACGGGAAGGTGCTCCTGTACCACTCCAACTGGCTATAACACTCAGAGGCGAAGATTATATACTCCTCGTGTCACATATATTCATATACATCTATTTATATAAAGATGATTAACCGTGTAAATGTGTGACAACATGATTATGTGTTTATGATTCCCTGACTTGTGTTTGTGCTTATGAATTATCTTATATATGTATGGTTAGATAACGGTTTTATACCGTGTTGTAGATGTTTTGTAGGTTAGGACAACTGCAGAGTGATCCAGATGGGGTGATCCGCTGAGGGCTCCGTACACTAGGATTGTATGCGAGGGATATGGGTGATTTTATGATGTACGGATACATGTTTTGGTTTGTACTCAGCGGTCTTTTGTAAACCTTTTGATATGTATATATTACAATTTGATGTTTGGTTTTAATCTATCTGTGCCTTGTTGTAAGATCCAGTGAACTTGTTGTCAGGCTAGGGTCAGGATCCATTGTGAGATCCTAGCCCAGTAGTGCCCCGAGTCCTACGGATTTGGGGTGTTACACCAAGGTTGACAGGGATTTGTTTATGCCTTGGGTTATGATGGAATAGTTTGAGTTTTTGTTTGGTTTGTTTAGCCTTGATATCCTAGTGGTTAGTTTGGACTTGAACCTAGTTAGAATCCTTCTAGCTAGTAACCTAAGTTGGAATTGAGACTTACCCGGTGATATTCCTTCTTAGATACATGAGTGATTGATCATAGGTAATAAAGGTTTATCCTTTATTGGTTGAATGTGCTTAGATTCCTTCCTAAGTAGGGTAATACATGAGACTTACCCGGTAATGGTTTACCTTTCCCTTAGTTTGTAGTCTGGTTTGTTCAGAATTTCCTACCTTTCTACCTTGAGACTTACCCGGTAATAGGTAGTTGGTTTGGAACTAGATAGTCTTGAGACTTACCCGGTAATAGACTGTCAGCCTAGAAACGTTCATCCCTGTGACTTTTCTACTATATATCTTTTTGATTTCTATCCCTTATCTTTTCCAACCTCCTTTCTTTAATAGAGATCTATTTTATATTTAATCATTGTTGCATTTTAATCCTCCCAGTCCCTGAGATCGATCCTGAAATAATTGTTCTACTTCGTACGATCCATACACTGTGGGTTCGTTGCTATTTAGGAATTATTACAGGTAATAAATATAAAACTATCCCTTCCTAGTTTTGCTATCATGTGGATTTCTATCTCTTTTGATAGTTGTTTATAGGAGTGTAAAACCAGCGAACAACTGCTAGTTATGGTAACGGATCCCCATCTTCCTTATCTTTTAGGATCTCGACCTGCGAGACAAAGACAAAAAAAAACGGAGATCAAAATTAGTAACAAGAAACTTAGAATAACAACTATAAAAGTTAACCAAACTTTCTGAAGTCTCCAACAACGATGTCAAAAACTTGAGCGTGGTAAGTTTTACTGAACTAAGACAACTTCCTCCGCAATTATTACGGGATTGGATGTAGTTTAAATGGGTATTGAACACATTGACCACGTGTGTTTGAATATAAATGATAGTAATTACTCTAAGTAAATCGAGAAAAGAAAGAGAAAAAGAAAGAAGAAAATATGTTTTTGAACGTGCGAGAAAACAAGAAAGTAATGAGTGTTTGTTGTAACAAGAATAAGGAGATAAGGTGATCTAAGGAAACATGAATCCCCTCTATTAATGAATGAAAGTAATATTGCATATATAATGTTTATGAACGTTAATAATTGATAAAAAAAGGTAATCATCTTAAGTAGCCTTTGGCATAGACAAACAAAAATCGTGTTTTCCAACTCTTGTAGCTATCATCGGCGGTCCGTCGAGTATAGAAAAACTCATGCACATTTAGAATTTCGGGAAAAACCAAGAAAACATTCACCGTAAGTCCTTCAATTTAAAAGATGCAAAGAACGAAGAATTATGCGATGGTTAAGAATATTCGAAGCTTTGATACACCGATACTCTCAAAACTAAGCTCTTTTCAAATCTTTTTAATAAAACAAAGTTGTTTGACTCTTCACTTTGTTTTATCTAAACCAATTAAGTACATCACTTTGGATTAACAAAGGTAATTAAAAGGTAGAACTAAGCCCTTTGAAAAGAGGGATTATCAAATATCTCAATTCATAAGTATATATGCAACAATAGTGTCAAAATCCGTTGGACTCGGGGCGCTACTAGGCTAGGATCTCACAATCGATCATGACCCTAGCGTGACAATAAGTTCACTGGATCTTACAACAAGGCACATATAGATTAAAACCAAATATATAACCATAATATATTCATATCAAAAGGTATACAAAGTACCGTTGAGTACAACCAAAACATGTATCTGTACATACAAAATATCCCATATACCACGCAACCTAGTGTACGGAGCCCTCAGCGGATCACCCCATCTGAATCACTCTCCTAACCTGCAAAGCATCTACAACACGGTATAAAACTGTTAGCTAACCATTCATATATAAGATAAAGCATAAGCACAACACAAGTCAGGGAATCATAAACACATAATCATGTTGTCACACATTTACCCGGTTAATTATCTTTATAATGTCCAACACTCAAATCGTATATATATATGAATATGAATATATGTGACACGAGGAATATATAATCCTCGCCTCTGGGTCCCATAGCCAGCTGGAGTGGTGCCTGGAACACCTCCCCGTATACCCTATGGGAGTGGAGAGTGCCCGAACCGTTTACCAGATCTGGCCTGCCTACAGAGAACCTCCCAGACTGCCAGCGGGATGAAAGGGAAAGTTATCACGGCCCTACAATGGGCGATCACTAAACCATAGGTCGGTAATATTCAACATTCCATACTATCAAGCATAGATCACACACCACTCATGCATACATCCAATATAAGGATGATGGTAGTTAAGTAAGTCCTATGGACTTACCTCAACCTTGTAATACTCTCAACCACGATCCACTCCAATCTGGAGGACAACACTGCCTAATAACAAGGCATAAAGAGATATTATATCTCCTATCAATCAAAGGGGTCACACCTAGACCCAAGGGATCCATAAGGATCATATCCAACTTATAAACCTCGATAATCTACTAAACCTCAAAGCCATAACCGTCACATATCGATAACATAGTCATCCTCATCCTATCCTCATTAATATACCTAGCATGCTACTAACCCGCTCATACTAGGAAAGGAAAAGATCTACACTACTCTAGGTAGATCCTGTACAAGACGCACCTGCGTAACAAGAGGAACACAAGGGCGAAGCAACGGCAGGCGCAGGCGCGGATACACTCTCACGCAGGGGCGGTGACCGTGACCGCAGGGGCGGCGTGTAACACCCCAAATCCGTAGGACTCGAGGTGCTACTGGGCTAGGATCTCACAATGAATCCTGATCCTAGCCTGACAACAAGTTCACTGAATCTTACAACAAGGCACTGATAGATTAAATACAAAACAACAAACTGATATATATATATATATATATATATATATATATATATATATATATATATATATATATATATATCAAAAGGTAATACATAAGTACCGCTGAGTACAAATAAAACATAATTGTACAACAAAAGATCCCATAAACCCCGATAACGACCCAATGTACGGAGCCCTCAGCGGATCACCCACTCTGGATCACTCTACAGCTCTCCTAACCTGCAAAGGATCTACAACACGGTATAAAACCGTTAGATAACCATACGCATATATAAGAAGATGCATAAGCACAATCACACACCAATGAATAGTAAACACATCACCATGCTATCACACATTTACCCGGTTTATTATCTTAATAACGTCCAGTCACTCAAGCGTATATATATATATCATGAATATATGTGACACGAGGAATATAACCCTCACCTCTCGGGAATGGTGCCAGCTGGGAGTGGTGCAGGTGGCCGGCCCACTGAGCCAGAGTGGCCTGCCCGTAGAGAACCTCTAGACTCCCGGCGGGATGAAAGGACAAGTTGTCACGGCCCTACAATGGGCAGTCACTAAACCATAGGTAGGTAATCATCACAACGCATGCTATCAATCATATAACACACACACCACTCATGCACACATCCAATATATGGATGGTAGCTAAGTAAGTCCTATGGACTTACCTCAACCTCGAAGTAATCTCAAACACGTAGTACTCTCAAGTATGATCAGCTCCAAATCTAGAGAACAACACTGCCTAAAACAAGGCATAACAATATATCAACTCATATCCATCACAAGGGTCACACCTAGACCCAAGGGATCCATAAGGATCGTATCCTAACTCATAAACCTCAAAGCCATAACCGGCATAAACGATATCATACTCATCATCATTCTAATCTCATACACGTACCTAGCATGCTACTAACCCGCTCATACTAGGAAAGGAAAGGATCTACCCAACTCTAGGTAGACACGGGACAAGACGCACATGCGTGACAAGAGAGACACAGGGGCGGAGCAAGGCAACCCGCAGGCGCGGCAAAGCTCGGCCGTAGGCGCGGTGACAGTGGCCGCAGGAAACGCAGGCACGACGCAGGCGCTGTGACATGGCTCCCGCAGGGGCGGCGACAGTGTAGAAAGTGATCCCGCGGTTCCTCTTCGGCTCTTCACGTGATCAAATCACGTCTTCTCTCATTCAAAATCAAGCACATACATATACATACATAAACCAACATCAACATGCCTCTTCATACATCTAATCCTAAGCTAGAGAGGAAGAACAGGAAAGAAAGAAAGGAAGAAGAAACAAGGAGCTCACCTCTATTGCTGGACTAGGCAAGGAAAAGCTCTACAACCACAACTCAGCTGGCTTCCAAGCTCAGCAACCAAATCTACCATCATCAACATCAACAACAACACACAACTCTCTTCTAAACTCAAGGAAAACCAACTCAAGATCAAGAAGAAGAAAGGGAGAAGAAAGGAGGACGTGAGAAGCTGGATTAGGAAGATGAAACCCTTGCTCATCGGCTAAGGAAGATACTTAAGGGGAAAGAAAGAATGGTAAAGCACGAGTCCAACCGGTCAACAAAACCGGCTGCAGCCGCAAGAAACCGCAGGGGCGGTTCCCTGAGCCGTAGGGGCGGAAGAACAGACGAGCCGCAGGGGCGGAAGAATAGACGAGCCGTAGGGGCGGCCTCACGGATCCGTTGGGGCGGCTAAGGCCAAAATTGTCTTCCAAAGACTAAGGCTCTTACACGGCGGCTCTCTGGCGCGGGTGCGGTGACAAGGTCACGCAAGGGCGGCGGCTCACTGGCGCGGGGGCGGTGACAGTGCAGAACGTAATCCATGACTTCTCTTCAACTCTTCCCGTGATGACTTCAAGTCTCTATTGTCCAGCAATAGAACACATACATATATATACATATAAACATCACATATATACCTAAGAGATTCAATCATAAGCTAAGGGAAAGGGAAAGGAAGAAGAAGGAAAGAAAGAAGAAGAGAAGAGGCAACTTAACAATGTTGTGGTCCTAGGTAGAAAGGAATGATCAAATCAACACTCTCAACTGGCTCTCAAGCTCAACAACAACACCCATCATCATCATCATCATCATCAAGCCACACACAAATCTCTTGTAAACTTAAGGAAATCAAGAACAAGATCAAAGGAGAAGAAGCTCGTGAAATAGCTAGAGAGAAGTGAAGAACCCTTGATCTTAAGCAAAGGAATAGGTTAAAGAGGAAAGGAAGGTAAAGCACGGTTCAAGGGTCAACAAAACCGGATGCAGCCGCATGAAACCGCAGGGGCGGGCATCCTGAGCCGCAGGGGCGGAAATACAGAGCACCCGTTGGGGCGGCACAAAGCACCCGCAGGGGTGGCTAGGTCCAACTCAACTTTAAAGATCAAGGCTCTTACAAATAGAATTAAAACATTATAGGGTTCATCCGATCCTTAGATCGAAAAGTATCAGCCTAACATGATAAAAGAAAAAAAAGTATTTTATAAATATAAAAGCTGAAAGAACTTACAATGGAAAGGGAAATCCAAATCTACGTGATGCGGCTGCGGCCATGGAACTCCAAGAACCCTGGAAGATCTATTGCAACCTAAGGTTGCGGCTCTCGAAAACCCTAATCTGATTGTGTGTTGTGTCTTGGATGGGATGCTTGGATGTCTCAAACCCTAAGGTAGTAGAGGGTTGTATTTATAGGAAAACGTTGGGCCAAACCCTATGTGAAAATGCCCATCGGAAAACCTAAAACTCGAAGCTTTCGTAAATCTTTTCGTGGCGCGGGTTACGGTTAAGGTTACAACCGCCTTACGAGCACTTACGGGCGTTACAGGCCAAAATCGGCCGTAACATCTTCTTATGAGTTGGGCTTCTGATGCTGAAAAATTGGCTCAAATGGTTAGGGCTACGGCCGTAACATGGTCATAAGGGTGGAAATAATATATTTGTGATAGCTTAGTAAAACTGACTTTCCTGCTTCTCTGGTTGGAACCACGAGACCCATGAGTATTACTTCTGAAGGTCTTTCAAAGATCTACAACTTTTCAGTTGAAATAATTGCCCAAATTCAAAGATAAGATGTAAAATGGTATCCAACATCAATGATCTTCATATGGCTCTTCAATTCTTCATTCTTCAACATGAATCTACCTCGAAACTTCGATCCTCGGTCAATATAGATGTATTCAATGGTGTGCTTGACCTCAAGGAGGATGGAAGCTCGTATTCAGACATTATTTCATCGTTCTTTCTCATTCTCGGCCTCAAATCTGAAATACAAAATAAATCAAGTAGACACCACAAAATACAATAGGAAGCATTTATGCCCTAAATGAACACAAACCAAATCAAATAAGGTATGATAATGCATGCAAAAGAGGACATAAAACACGTATGTTTTGGACTTATCAACTTCCAATCCTTATTACATGGAACGGACAAATGATGGTGGATCGGTGATGATGAAGGTGATGGCGAGTGTGGAGATGGATGGGGTTGGGAAATGATTGATCCGGTGATGATGAAGGATCTATAAATGGATAGATTTGGTTGAACCATAGGAAACGACTTGGAACACGATAGAACAGCGAAGGCCCTAACACACAACCAAGAACGATCATAGAACCCTTCCACTACAATCAGTGTTATGACACGTCTACCAAGAACTGTTGAAGGAGGGTTGTGATCGATCCGAGATGGCACCAACTTGTTGACATAAGTAGAAATGACTCCAACAAGTCCAAACTATAGGAAAAATGAGACGTCTCTCGCTCTCACACGTTGAAAGCACACATTCTTTGACTAGCAAAATACTAAATTTGAATTAATGAAAAAGTACGTGTCTAAAACAATGCATAGTTGTAGCCTTATATAGGCAATATGCTCCAAATATCTAGAAAAAACAATAAAGGATAAGATTTATCTTATGTACGAAACAATAAACTTCGATCTTCTACACTAAGATAAGATCTATCTATCTATCTTAGGATCTCCTAAGATTAAAAAAATCTTAGTGAAAGGTATTATCTACTAATCTATCTTTAAGCTTCTCTATTGAAAGACTTAAATTATTTGCAAAACAATTATGAGAACATGGGATGAAAATAACAATAAAAAGTCCAAAAATAACTCATATTAAAGATGTCTTTATGGGCTGACAAATAATTAAATTAGACCGAAATTCAGCCACTTAATTCGGCCTTGTTGATGTACATGCATGGTTGGTCCATCCTTCACGTGTGCATGCTTGGTCCGAAGAGTTTGCATGGGCAGCTCGATCTTTACGTGTTCATGGTTTGGACATGTTTTCATGGGGAGACCAACTGGAGAAGTGCATGGCCGAACCGGGAGAGTGAGCGGAGGGTCGTGGTCTTCTTTGTTCGTGCATGTTTGACCCGGATGCATGAAGGGCGTTGCACGGGTGGCCCGGATCTAAAGTCCACGTCGTCTCGAGCGTGATTGAGCCGGACGATGTGCATGCATGGCGGCACCTATTCTTATATTGTCTTCTCCTCCTTACTGCTTGGGTGAGTGCATGTGTACAAATTGTTCATGTATGCGGGACCTTTTAGTACATAAGGTTCTATAATAATACTTCTTTCTCTCTTTTTTTTTTGATACTATAGGATAAGAAATTAGGGAAAATTATCTCCTCGAGATTCTCTTCCCTAAAGCATCCTTGCGGATGAGCTCGTCAACCAGGACCGTAGACGAACAAGATGGGCGAAGGCAATCATGTCCCAACACAGCAAGCCTGTCAGCGACACCATTAACTTCCCTAATAACGTGTCTGATCTTCACCCGACAAAAACCCAACAGAATAGAAGAGATATCAGACAAGATGAGATCTAGTTCCCAATGAGGTTTCCAGGTCCGGTTAACCGAGTTAATAACCAGGAGGCAATCTCCTTCTATCTCAATGTTTCTAATCCCGAGATCATAAGCTCTGACAAGGCCTTCTCTTAGCGCACATGCTTCGGCATGCTGGGCTGATATGTTTCCACATGTCCCATAACCAAGAGAAACTGTCAAAGCATTATGGTCTCTAAGTATAAATCCATAGGCCGCACTGCCCGACTCTTTTTTAGAACCACCGAAGTTTAACTTGATGGCTTCTTTTTCTGGTTTATCCCACCAGATTTTTTTGTTTTCCTTGGGGATTTATTCCTATCATTCTCACAATTAATTGATTTTTTCTTATCCTGTTCCCAATCCTTTATATGCTTTTGCACTAATTCATCTATATCATGAGGGTTTTTGTTATTATAATTTTTTTGATTCCTGGCATACCAAATATTCACCAGGTCAAGATTAGATACCGAAGATCCACATCAGACAAGATCTCTTTGATCCAGACTATCCTATCCGTTATTTTAGTTTTATTTTGATTAGCTGCCATAACTGCATTTTTAACTTTGTCATTCAAGATCCAATCCAAAGTAAATTGGCATTTAAAGAACAAGTGGTCAGCAGATTCATATGGATGGTTACACAGACAACAGTTCATAGGAATCGGAACCTTTTATTTTTCCAAATTTTCTTTAGTTGGGAGTCCATTCATGGATAATTTCCATAGAAAGTTTTTTTCTTTAGGAAGAATATCCATTTTCCAAATCCATGCATTCAAGCTCGGTTGGATTCCCTTTCTTATATACAAGGCATTAAAGGCAGTCTTCGTAGAGAAGTTTCCATCATCTGCAGGGGCCCAATAGAGCCGATCTTGAATAAATGTTATAGGGAGTTGATATTCTTTAATAGATTTAATGATATCCAAAGGAAGGATGTTTGCGATTTCCGCCTCTATCTTAACGACATCCCATTTATTTTCCTTTATGAAATGTTTTACATTTATCGTATCATTTATTCCTCTATTATTTAGACAAAGCTTGATTAGGGGTTCATTTCTAATCCAACAGTCTTTCCAGAAATTCACCGTGTTGCCATCACCTACATTCCATCTAAATCCAGATTTCAAACTCAAGTCTAAGTTTCATAAGTCTGTTTCATTGCCAGGACATATTTCCTCTCGGATTGTACTTCCAAGGAACCATTCCTTTAAGATACTTTTCATTAATAATCCTCACCCAAATGTTATCTGGTTCATCAACTATTTTCCATAGTAATTTCATCTGGAGCGCTTTATTCATTTCTTCAGCTTTCTTGATCCCAGTTCCTCCAAATTATTTCGGCCTACAAATCTTATCCCAACTCACAAGGGGGTGGAAATTAGGACCTTTATTCCAGAAGAAACCTCTATTGATTTTATCCAATTCGTTATGTATACTTGTTGGGAGCATGAAGCTTTGCATAATGAAGTTAGGTTTAACATTTAAATTAGATTTAATCAGGGTAGTTCTTCCTTCTTGAGAAAGAGAAGAAGCCTTCCATTTTGTTAGTTGTTGTCTTGATTGAGTAATTATATTGTCAAAAACACTCTTGTTAACTTTGCCATTAATGATCGGGCAGCCTAGATATTTTTCCAAACAGCTTTAAGCAGAAATACCCAAGCAGCCTTGGATTTGTCTTTTAGTTGAATTCTCTACATTATTTGATGTTTGGAATGCAGATTTTTGTAAGTTTATCTTTTGTCCAGATATACGGCAATATCCATTCTAAATTTCTAAATTTTTTAAGCTGGCACCAGTAGATGCCTTGGTGAATATAATGATATCATCAGCAAACGCTAAGAAGGGGATATGAGTACCCTGTTTTGTTATAGGGAATCTAATGTTCTTTTTATTTTGGTTACTTTCATATTGAATATACCTTGCTAGGACCTCAACACCAAGATTAAAAATTAATGGTAAGATTGGGTCCCCTTGACGAATACCTCTACTAGGAAAGATAAGGTTCGAAGGTCTATCGTTTATTAAGATCGAGTAGGATACAGAAGAAATACATTCCATGATCCAATTAACAAATTTGTTGTTAAAACCAATTTTATTTAGGACAGAACGAATGAATGCCCATTCAACTCTATCATATGCTTTTTCCATGTCAATTTTGATTGTCATGTATCCCTCCTTACCTTTCTTAGATCTGAAACCATGAAAGACTTCATGGGCAATTAGAATGTTGTCAAGAATCGCACGTTTTTGAACAAATGCACTTTGAAGCGGATGGATAAGTTTCGGTAGGATAGCTTTCAGCCTCTTTTCCAGGATTTTTGCTATAATTTTGTATGATGTTGAACACAGGCTTATGGGTCTGAAGTCGTTTGTCGTTATAGGATTGTCACTTGTTTAAGGATTTTTCCGGAGTGATAAAAGCTTATCATAGCCTTGCAGACCGCAGGGCCAACAATGTCCCAATGACATTGGAAGAAGCTGGCAGACATACCATCCGGTCCAGGGGATTTATCACACCCAATGCTAAAAGCCGCCTTCCTAATGTCACTATTCGAAAATGGTCTAGTTAGCATATCATTATCATCATCCGATACTTCTTGAGTAATAACTCGGAGAAATTGTTCGCACAGATTTTGATTGCCATCCGTCGCTTTAAATCGCATCATATAATCGTTGAAGAATTCTTTCTTAATATCTTCCTCAGAGTTTATCCATTGACCGTCATTCTTTTTAATTTTATTGATCACTTTACGGTTTCTTCTCTCCGTTGCTTTTCTATGAAATACTTAGTGTTTTTATCCCCTTCTTCAACGGATTTAGATTTCGCTCTCTGCATCCAATATTTTTGTTGGTATTCTACTAAGCATTCTCTTTTCTTATTTAGTCTTATCAGTTTATCATTCCTATTTTGATTATAGTTTCTATAATTCTGGTTTTGAATTTTTTCCAATCATACTATCGACATTTTTCACTTGCTTATTAATATTTCCAAATTTTTCCTTACTCCATATCTTGAGTTTATTTTTCACTAAGTTTAGTTTCTTTGTGAGTTTGAACATATTAGTGCACGGAATATGAATACGCCAGGCTTGTTTAATCACATTTTTACAACCTTCCCTATCATTCCACATCGATTCATATCTGAAGGGTTTATTGACGAACTTGTGTCTACACACTTCAAGGTTAATGGAAATCATGCAATGGTCTGAAGAAGAGAACGCATGATTCCACACGTGTATTTTATTATAATTATTGATTATATCAAAATGCGCTGATGCTCTATCTAGCTTCTCAAAGGTATTATTATCACCTTCTTTTCTTTTCCTCCAAGTAAATTGATTTCCTCTTGATGCAATTTCCATCAGATTGCATTCCTGCATTATATTATTCAATCATTGGAAGCGATTATCATAAGGGTGAGCACCACCAAGTTTATCTGCAAGGCACATAAGATCATTACAATCGCCCATAACCAGCGTAGGATAATTACAATCTTTAATACATATACAGATTTTGTTCCAGAATTCGTTTTTGGATCTCTCCATAGGAGGAGCATAAATTAGTATTATATTACACGTAAATTTATTTTCTAAATTTGTATGTTCTAAAGCGACAAATCGATCCTCCGAGTTAGTTATTTTACTTTTTTCATTTACCAATTTGTAGTTCTTCCAAACCAGGCAGAGGCCCCCAGCCCGTCCCGAAGAAGGGATAAAAAGACAGGAATCAAAGCCAGCATTTCTCCAGTTACTTTCAATGGGTTCAATTTCGGTTTTAATTTCAGCTAGCATAATCATATCAATTAGCTCATTTTGTGTGGTGATTTGTAGATCCGTCCAAAAGTTTTTTTTCGCATACCCCTACAGTTCCAATAGGCGATCTTCATTAAAACCGATTTTAATGTGACTCATTCTATAAACCAGCAAATTATGGGGCATTGTTAAACCAACTTTTCTTAAAACGCAATATCTTATTTTATTTTGTGTTTTGATTTTATGTTCTATATTTTCATCCTTTAACCAAGAGAAAACATGATCATTTATGTTTTTAGTCATATGAGTTATATGTGTATATTTAATGATCATTAGAGCCCATGACCGTATGTTATTCAAAGAATTTGTAACACCCCAAATCCGTAGGACTCGAGGTGCTACTGGGCTAGGATCTCACAATGGATCCTGACCCTAGCTTGACAACAAGTTCACTGAATCTTACAACAAGGCACCAATAGATTAAATACAAAACATCAAACTAATATATACAAATATCAAAAGGTAATACATAAGTACCGCTGAGTACAAATAAAACATAAACTGTACATATGAAATATCCCATATCCCCGATATAGACCTAGTGTACGGAGCCCTCAGCGGATCACACCCTCTGGATCACTCTGCAGCTCTCCTAACCTGCAAAGGATCTACAACACGGTATAAAACCGTTAGCTAACCACACACATATATAAGAAGATGCATCAGCACAAACACACACCAATGAATAGTAAACACATCAACATGCTATCACACATTTACCCGGTTTATTATCTTAATAACGTCCAGTCACTCAAGCGTGTATATATATATATATATCAATAAGAATATATGTGACACGAGGAATATAACCCTCGCCTCTGGGTGCTCATGGAAGCTGGAATGGTCTCTGGTCTCACCCACCCGTGTACCCAAAGGGAATGGAGAGTGGCCAACCGTTTACCAAGTCTGACCCAACCACAGAGAACCGCCCAGACTCCAAAGGGATGAAAGGGACAGTTGTCATGGCCCTACAATGAGCAATCACTATAACATAGGTCGGTGACCATCATAACGCATGCTATAAAGCATATAACAAACACCACTTATGCACACAGGCCTAGCATGCTACTAACCCGCTCATACTAGGAAAGGAAATGATCTACCTAACTCTAGGTAGATCCGGGACAAGACGCACCTGCGTGACACAAGAGACGCAGGGGTGGAGCAGGCAACCCACAGGCGCGGCGGAACTCAGCCGCGGGCGCGGTGACAAAGGACGTTGGCAACGCAGGCAAGGGGCGGGCGTTGCGGCATGGTGTTCGCAGGGGCGATGGCTTCTGGCCGCGGGTGCGGCGACAAGGTACCCGCAGGGGCGCTTTGCTGGACCGCGGGGGCGGCGACAGTGCAGAAGGTGATCCCGCGGTTCTTCTTTCACTCTTCACGTGATCAATTCACGTCTTCTCTCATCCAAAGTTACACATATACACATACATACATAAACCAACATCAATCTATATTCAATCATCTAATCCTAAGCTAAGGAAGGTGGAAACAAGGAAGAAAGAAGAGAAGAGAAGCAAGATCACTTACCACACTTGTGGTCCTAGGTTGCCAGGAAGATCAACACACACACAACCGGCTTCCAAGCTCAGCAACAACAACATCCATCATCAACATCATCAAACTCACATCAAAACTCTTCCAAACTCCAAGAGAAAACAACACAAGACCAAGGAGGGAGAAGGGAGAAGCAAGAAGGACGTGCAAGGGCTGGAGTGAAAAATGATGAAGGAAACCCTTGCTCATCAAGGAAGAGAAAGAAGTAAGGCAAAGGGTAAAGCACGGGTCAAAGGGGTCAACAAAACCGGCTGCAGCCGTCGGAAACCGCAGGGGCAGTTCCCTGAGCCGCAGGGGCGGAACAACATGGGAGCCGCAGGGGCGGCTCTACTCACACGCAGGGGCGGCTAAGGCCAAAAGTGGCTCCAAAGACTAAGGCTCTTACAGAAACCCAGTAGCCACACCAGGAATTCACCATCCAAACTGTCATCAAAGAGTTTTTACCCTGCTTTTTACTCGTGAGAAGCTTCATCCGCGAACAAAGCACCGACCGAGCGAAAAACACAGGCATTGATACGTAAGACCTCCTAATGGCCTTGGTTCCTTTCACAGTTTTATTTTTTGTATAATCCAACATAAACCAAGGTAGGAGATGGGTAGACATCAACCACCAGTAGTGCTCTTTATTTTCAAACACTTTACACTTTGTTAAACAAAACTTACACACCTCATAATTGCATGCATCATACACGGCATATGCACTTAGAAAGCAATTAAAGGACAAATCAAAGTTATGAACTGAATATATTATGTTAAATTTCCATACACACAGTGAGCAACAGTAATCAAAGACCAGAGCCAAAGCATTAATTTTATAAACCTCGCATCAGAGTACAATATCGTGTAGGAAAGTACACGATAATCCACTACTGGAATCAATTTTCTATTGTGCATTTCGTTATAGCAGACTAAAAGCCTATGATCATCAGAGCTAGCCGAAGAAAGCAAGTGTTCTGAGCTCTAAATGTACTTCAAGAAGTCCACCGAAGCATACATGGGCTTGCAGCTGTTTGTAAAGCAAAAGAAACACCTCCATTGCCTTAGAAGAAAAAGATCATAAGCCAAAGATTGGTTTTGTCTTTCAAAGAGAGAGCTAAAGATAAAGTTCATGTATTTGTTCAGAATACACCTCAGAGGAGGGTATGTCTTGTTCATAATGCTTCTAAGAAGAGCATTTGTTTTGTTCAAACCCGATAATTCATACTTCAGAATATCATAAACAACATTCTTTACTTGTTCTTAAGACCTCCTTTTCTGTATGGATCATTAGTATGCACCTGAAATTCTTGAGAAAAAGTCTCCAATGCATGATTCCTGTGATTAGGCTAGCAAAAATTCAAAAGTTAATTTTATTCCACAAATAAGGATAGAATTGATTACACAGAGTTCTCCTAATCCAATTTAAAGATGCCATAGTTCTGGAGTTATCAGACAAGTCCTCTAGAGTACGATTTTTAAGGGCTAGATCAATACCCAAAGGGATCCTTCCCTTAGCAACGGTTACAAACACTAGTAAAAAGGTTATCGTAGGCCTAACCAACTTAATACTCTTAAGGACACTAACATGACAGACATGAGTGGGTTCTCGATTCATCAAGTTATAGGGAATGGGGAAAGAAGCCTCAATGGCATACCAGTTCCGATGTCCATCAATTATAAGTTCTAAAAACTAACAACAGATCAAGTTCCAGAGATCCTAATTTAGGCAAAAAAAGAAACAATTTAGGCCCAAAGCACAGCGGTTCAATCATCAGCCAAGAGATGAAGATTAAATTGCCTATAGCCATGGTTTTGGTAATTACATTTCCATAATCAATCTTTATTTTCACAAATAGAGTTCTTGCAGGCCCGATCATAGGGCACCAACAAACAAAGGGATAGAGTAGATAACACCTTTTACTGGTTCTGATTTTGAAAAGCTATTATCTGTCTTCAATCTTGAACTGAGTTCCAAGACCAAACACAGACGAGACCACACGGTTATTTCATCCAAGTTAGAACTTGGACCTTGTTCACCTCCCAGCCATCGGAGAGGTTTCGTGACGCCCGTGTCAATTCCGACGGCTGCAGCCGGTTTTTTTGACCCCTTTGACCCGTGCTTTACCCTTTGCCTTACTTCTTTCTCTTCCTTGCTGAGCAAGGGTTTCCTTCTTCACTTTTCACTCCAGCCCTTGCACGTCTTTCTTTCTTCTCCCTTCTCCCTCCTTGGTCTTGTGTTGTTTTCTCTTGGAGTTTGGAAGAGTTTTGATGTGAGTTTGATGATGTTGATGATGGATTTTGTTGTTGCTGAGCTTGGAAGCCAGCTGTGTGTGTTGATCTTCCTGGCAGCCTAGAACCACAAGTGTGGTAAGTGATCTTGCTTCTCTTCTCTTCTTTCTTCCTTGTTTCCACCTTCCTTAGCTTAGGATTAGATGATTGAATATAGATTGATGTTGGTTTATGTATGTATGTGTATATGTGTAACTTTGGATGAGAGAAGACGTGAATTGATCACGTGAAGAGTGAAAGAAGAACCGCGGGATCACCTTCTGCACTGTCGCCGCCCCCGCGGCCAGAAGCCACCGCCCCTGCGGACGCCGTGCCGCAGCGCCCGCGCCTTGCCTGCGTTGCCAGCGTCCTTTGTCACCGCGCCCGCGGCTGAGTTCCGCCGCGCCTGCGGGTTGCCTGCTCCGTCCCTGCGTCTCTTGTGTCACGCAGGTGCGTCTTGTCCCAGATCTACCTAGAGTTAGGTAGATCCTTTCCTTTCCTAGTATGAGCGGGTAGTAGCATGTTAGGCTGTGTATGAGGATAGAATGATGAGGATGTGATATATCTGTATGCCGGTTATGGCTTTGAGGTTTATGAGTTAGGATACGATCGTTATGGATCCCTTGGGTCTAGGTGTGACCCCTGTGATGGATATGAGTTTGATATATGTTGTGATGCCTTGTTTAGGCAGTGTTGATCTCCAGAGTTGGAGCTGTTTGGATTGAGACTTCGAGGTTGAGGTAAGTCCATAGGACTTACTTAGCTGCCATCCTTATATTGGATGTGTGCATGAGTGGTGTTTGTTATATGCTTTGTAGCATGCGTTATGATGGTCACCGACCTATGTTATAGTGATTGCCCATTGTAGGGCCATGACAGTTGTCCCTTTCATCCCTTTGGAGTTTGGGCGGTTCTTTGTGGTTGGGTCAGACTTGGTAAACGGTTGGCCACTCCCCATTCCCTTTGGGTACACGGGTGGGTGTGACCAGGGACCATTCCAGTTGCCATGAGCACCCAAAGGCGAGGGTTATATTCCTCATGTCACATATGTTCATATTGATATATATATATATATATATATATATATATATATATATATATATATATATATATATATATATATATATATATATATATATATATATACGAGTTGATTGCTGAACTTTATAAAGATAATGAACCGGGTAAATGTGTGATATCATGTTGACGTGTGTGGTATTATTTGATGTGTGTTTGTGCTCTGCATCTTCTTATATATGCGTATGGTTAGCTAACGGTTTCTATACCGTGTTCTAGATCCTTTGCAGGTTAGGAGAGCTGCAAAGTGATCCAGAGGGGTGATCCGCTGAGGGCTCCGTACACTGGGATCGTTATCGTGGGATATGGGATATTTGATGTACGGATATATGTTTCTTTTCTACTCAGCGGTACTTATGTACTACCTTTTGAGATTTATATATCAGTTTTACGTTTTGTATTTAATCTATCAGTGCCTTGTTGTAAGATTCAGTGAAATTGTTATCAGGCTAGGGTCAGGATCCATTGTGAGATCCTAGCCCAGTAGCACCTCGAGTCCTACAGATTTGGGGTGTTACACGATCATAGGGCACCAACAAACAAAGGGATAGAGTAGATAGCACCTTTTACTGGTTCTGATTTTGAAAAGCTATTATCTGTCTTCAATCTTGAACTGAGTTCCAGGACCAAACACAGACGAGACCACACGGTTATTTCAACATCCAAGTCAGAACTTGGACCTTGTTCACCTCCCAGCCATCGGAGAGGTTTCGCGACGCCCGTGTCAATTCCCGTCCGCCAAAGGGAGTGGTAAAGACTTCTACTTGCTTTGCTTTTTTCTCTCGATTGATTGTGGTTTTTGGGAGAAGCAAACTCGGCTGCTTCATTCGTTATTTCCTTCCATATCCCGAAACCAAAAACTTCGAACGAAGTTTCCTTCTAGATCCAGAGGGATAAATCTTTGATTCCAACAACGACCATTTTAGGGTCAAGAAGTATCGATTGGAGGGAAAATCTGACACCAAGGAAGCCATAAGAGAGGAATGAAAGAGGGTATTCGTCGCAAATCTTCAGGAAAGCCAAAATGGTTCCAGAAAAAGTTTCAAGCAATCGAAGAGTTGATTTTGTTGGGTTGTGTTTTCTATATCCGGCGGAGACACCGACAGGATTAAAGATGCGACGGCAGCTAGGGTTAGGGCACAAAATGAAGAAAAGAGGGTGCGTGCAAGAAGAAGGTAAGCGCGTTCTTTCTCTTGACCACATGCAAGTCTTTTCTACTTTACTTGCATTTCATGTGATCATGCCTGCTCTTTTTGGTGTCTATCTTTTTTCTTTTGCTTGTAAGAGATGTTGGTCCTGAATACGCTCCTGCGTCAATTACGTTCATCCAATGACTCTTTTTAGGCTTCTAAAGTGGTCCCTCAAAGAGTTAAGTGGGTCAACCTCTTGAAAGTTGTTTTTCATGAATTGAAATTTGAAATTCTACATGCACGTGAGGTGTACATATGGAGCTTCATTTGACTTTCATGAATTACTATATTGATCAATATATGTATTCGTAATTAACTAATATATCATGTGGATACGTACTTAATTTTAAAATATACCTTATATGGGATTTTATTCAAAGTTTAACTAAAATATCATGTGGATACCTTCTTAATTTTAAACATTAATTGATGTATATATATAAGCAAGTAGATGTTAGAGCAACTTTGTTTCCGGCCAACATTTTTTCAAGAAGAGCAAATAAAAAAAGAAAGAAAGAAAGAAAAAAGGTGTTTGCACAAAATAATCTATTATCTACTATTCTATTATATAATATTAAACAGAAGTGGTATTATTTGGTAATTAACTAGGGTGATTTATGTAATGTTAGTTTTGTTTGGGATATTATTGAAAAATGTAATAAATTAGGGTACAATCTGGTAATTAATTAAGGTGATTTATATAAGGTTAGGTTTGTATTTGTAATCTAGTGCCTCTTTCGGTTTGGGCCTTGGGGTTCAATGATGTGCGCGCTGTTGCATACTTGCATTGTCTTCAATAATCTATTGTCACCTAAGTGCACCATATTTACGATTATATGTTTCTTTGATGAGGAGAATTATGAAAAGTTTTGTTTAGGATATTATTAGAAAATTTAATAAATTAGGGTATCATATAGTAATTAAACTAAAATCATAAAACCTTTTTTGGCGTGAAAAATCGTAAAGTCCTATTATCTTATTTGGTAATTAATTAAGGAAGGTTACTGAAACCCTAAAATCGGACATTGTACACTTGATTGAGATCTTTATACACACAGTTGTTGCGATTTGATCCTAAAATTGCTTTATTGATTGTATGTTTAATAAATTAGGGTATTATTTGGTAACTAATTAAGGTGATTTAGGTAAAGTTAGTTTTGGTTGGGGTGTTATTGAAAATTATAATAAATTAGGGTTTCAGTAACATTCCCTTTCAAACCTTAAAATACGTCCAAGGCAAGCGAACACCAAAATATGTCATGGTTCATATAAGCTGTATTTAGGCATCGTAGATTATTACATACCAACACTTTCAAATCTTGGATCGAGCACCACCTTCAAAAGGTGGCAGCCCCCACTCCTCAGGGTCAAAATCCAGCAGAGATTTCAGCACTTGATCTGCACCGCTATGAAACGAGCTATCAAGGTTCGGTTCAGGAACCATGACAACACACCTGCATTACAAAATAGCAAATCACTTTCCATCATTCATAACTTTAGTTTACTATCGAATTCCGTAAATGTAAATCTCAGCGGATTTTATTTGTTTATGCGTTGAGCTCTATAATTTCGTAGGAAAATGTGAAAATAACATATTCGAATTTGTGTTTAGTAAGAAAATGTGGGGGAAAAAAAGAGAGGAAAAACATACAATATGCAGACTAGTGTAAGATAAAAAATCTACACTTACACCGAGGGTAAGATAAAAATATATAATATTTTCCTACTCATTGTTTCATATAAAAAAACACTTTGAAATGAAAATTCAACCTAATTTGAATTTCAAAGTACCGGTATCGCATTCTATTATTAATTAATATTTATATTAGGGGTGGACACAAATCCCGATAATCCTGGTCTCGTTCCGATTCCGGCGGAATTTCATTCAAAATTAGAAATTTCGTCCGGAACCCGTCACACAATAAACTATTCGGATGGGATACATGCCTTAACTTCTTCGTCCCGCTAACCCATCTCATCCCGTATATAGTAAAATTTTAAATTAAAATAATAAATATAAATAAAATTCCTAAATAATAGTGATATAGTTTAGTTATTATATATTTAAAAAATAAACCATGTTGGTCAAACCGTTAAAATTGACAAATGGTCTAAACTCATTTTAATGTGTTTTATTATGGATATATTGGAAATTTTAATGTAAAATGTAATATATCATTATGGATATTTGGAAACTTTAATGTTTTTGCATTTAAGTACGATATACATAGATATTTTTGTGGATAAAACGTAAAATTTAAATATAATAAATACATTAATTGCCAAACAGGGTTGAACCCGCCCCGTCCCGATCCCAACCGGAAGATGACCCGGTGAAATTCAATTAAAATAACCAAGGCCCATCACGATCCCGTAGCATCTAAAGTAGCCGGGACGGGACTTGAATGACCTCAATCTCGTCTCATGCCCACCCCTAATTGATGTATCTAAAGTTTTGAGTACTATGTACTATATAATTTTAGTATTAATTTTAAGGTATAACAAATTTACAATATAATAATAATAATAATAATAATAATAATAATAATAATAATAATAATAATAGAGGTGGGCACACCATTTATCAAAAATAGAAATTTCATCCTGAACTCGTCCCGCCAAAAACTATCTTAGACAATATGCGGGCGTTAATTTTTTCATCATGTTAAGTCCGTTCGTCCCATATATAATAAAGTTTTTTATTTAAGTAATAAATTTATAAATTAAATCCCTAAACATTACTGTTATTACTATATAGTTAAGGGTTATGCTTATATATTAAAAAAATGAGCCATGTTGGTCAAAAATGACAAATAATTCAAATTCATTTAGATTTAAGGTTAGTAATTATGTTGGTTGCTCCCACTAACTTCACTCATATGCAGCCCCCAAAGTCAAATTTTCATTCAATTCACTCCAAAGAAACGCATACCAAACAAGTTGCGAACACATGGTTAGGACTCTGCTAATATTTTTGTGGATATAACTTTAAATTTAAACACAATAATAAATGGGCAAGCGGGATTTGACCATTCCCATCCTATTCCGTTCCCAACTGGAATAAGCCTCGATGAGATCCAATCTAAAAAACACAAGGTTTATCCCGATCCCGTCTCATATAAAATAGCCAGGACGGAATTGGAATGACGTCAATCTCGTCTCATCCCGTACCGTGCCCACACCTATATAATACCTACATTTATTTAACTTTATAAACTAACTAAGATAATTTTAATGTATATATACTAATTTTTCACAAAATTTTATTTAGTTAATCAATAATTAAGATATTATTAAGGGCTTATAAATTTCTATTATATACAAGATTTTTGATAAAAAAATAAAAATAAAAATATGGATTTTAAAATCTATATTTAATTGTTACTTTTGGTTAGCTGCAGATTACTCCCGCCTTTAGAGAAATGGATCAAAAATTGATCATAATTTTAACACGTGTAAGTATTACTAATGTATTTACCCGTACCTTGCACGGGATTTGATAAAAATATTTTTTGTTATTTATTTTTCTAAGGGATTATATATAAACTATTTTTTTTATTAGATAGAGTAGATAATAAGCAAAAAAATATGTGTACACTTTATATATAATATTTTACATACATTAATAAAATATCTAATTGTATTAATAACTCATAATATGATTTTTTTCTCCCTTATAATACTGGTTCGTATGTTAATATTTTTTTATCTATTATATAATATTATATAATACATTAATAAATATTTGCTTAGGGAAGATCTTTATTTTGTTGGTTGTTGAAATTTATTAAACGTTCAAATTTCTTGTGTGATTCAGCAGAATCTATATTTTTATAGATTTTTTTTCAGCAGAATCTATGTTTTTATACATATTTTTTTAAATATTTTTTTAATGAATAAACTTAATTAATATTTTGTGGATTGTGGTTAAATGTTGAAATGGGGAAGCTAGTCCTATAATATATATATAAGATAGGTGAAGTGTAAAAAGTAAACGTATGACGGTCCATATTAGTCAAATACGTAACTTTTGCTGAATCAATGCGTTATATATTACATAGTGTGTAGACTCAATGATTGTTTTTTCAACTTTTAAAATTTGATTTTACAAAACTGGTAAAGCAAATTGGCACCAAATCGGTGTAGATATCTTTATAACGAAAAGTTGAAAAGCAAAAATGGAGATCATGGCAATATGTGAATATTTATAAAACTGAATACGAAACGGCAGCAATTGTAATTTGTTTAAAATTAAATATGTACACAACATATATGTAATTTACTCCCGACTTCAATTATATAATTTAAATATATATTTTTAAAATTAAATATGTACACAATAAGTAAACAATTTCTGATTTTTATCTCATTAGAACCAGTAGTTACTTCTTGTTGCTTTGATGTAACGCTTGTAATGGCGTAGAGTGTTGAACTTGAGCTAAGGAAACTCGAAGCATATGTAGGATTCTCTCTTTCTTGGTTTGCATTGCACTTTCAATAGTGCATATTTTGTATTTCAAGTGCTATTTTAGGAAGAAAAAGCTTATTTAGATTTAGTGTGTGTTTGGCAAGTTTGGTATTTACATTAGTGTTTGTGTAAGCTTGTGTTTTTGAGGAATGGTTTTAGTAAACAGTAGGGTTAGTGTTTTTAAAACATTAACGAGTGTTTGGCATAAACCACAAGTGTTTTGGTTTTGTTTCATGTGCATATCACGTGTTCACAGGTTAATCAAAACTACATTGTGAAAGCTCAAAGTAAGGCATTCCATGCTTCTGGTCACAGGTTTCTTCTTACTGCTCTTTTCATACTTTGCATGATGTTGAGGAGATGGAAGCACAATTCTTGGACTCTAAAGTCTCTGATTCACCTTGCTGTACTTTTCAAACTCGAGATCCATGCCTACCCCCAAATTTTACAAGTAGAATTTTGGAACAAACAATTCAAATGCGTCAATCAACATTGAAACCAAATAAGAAAAGAAGCACCAATGAAGTTTATCATCTCAACAATTATCAAACAATTCAACTGAATGAAAAAAATTAACAAGCGACCAAGTAAAGGAGACACTTTAATCACAACATGAAAATTCACATCAAGCTTCAAATGCCTCAGAGAAATCACATAACTATATCAACACGTAGCTTCTGAATCGAAATTTGTTCAGTATACCTCGTTTGCATAGAGATTTTTTTTCCCCAAATATGACCAAAAGAACACATCAAAAATCGAAAGTGTAAGAGCATTAGTCTTTTGGACCGAGATTGTCTTAGCCGAGTTTTAGCTTTGGCCGAGTTTAACCTTAGCCGCCCCCGCGGGCATGTGTGCCGCCCCAGCGGGTTCCCGCTCCCGCGGCCCAGGGAACCGTCCCCGCGGTTTCCTGCGGCTGTAGCCGGTTTTGTTGATCGGTTGACTCGTGCTTTACTCTTTTCCTTACTTCTTTTTTTTCCTTGCTGAGCAAGGGTTCCCTTCTTTACTTCCTAATCCAGTCTCACGTCCTCCTTGCTTCTCGATTTCTTCTCCTTGATCTTGTTTTGGATTCCTTAGAGTTTGAAGAGAGTTGTGTGTTGTTGTGGTTGATGTTGATGGTAGATGTGGTTGCTGAGCTTGGAAGCCAGCTGAGCTGTGGTTGTGGAGCTTTTCCTTGCCTAGTCCAGTAGTAGAGGTGAGCTTCTTGTTTCTCCTTCCCTTCTTTCTTTCTTGTTCTTCCTCTATAGCTTAGGATTAGATGTATGAAGAGGCTTGTTGATGTTGGTTTATGTATGTATATGTTTGTGTATGATTTTGGAATGAAGAAGACGTGATTTGATCACGTGAAGAGCCGAAGAAAAACCGTGGGATGACATTCTGCACCGTCGCCGCCCCCGCGCCTAGAAGCCGCCGCCCTTGCGGAAGCCATGTCACAGCGCCCACGCCGTGCCTGCGTTGCCTGCGGCCTTTGTCACCGCACCTGCGGCTGAGCCCTGCCGCGCCTGCGGGTTGCCTGTTCTGCCCCTGCGTCTCTTATGTCACGTAGGTGCGTCTTGTCCCGGGTCTACCTAGAGTTAGGTAGATCCTTTACTTTCCTAGTATGAGCGGGTTAGTAGCATGCTAGGCATATGTATGAGGTTAGAACGATGATGACTACGTTATCGTTTATGCCGGTTATGGCTTTGAGGTTTATGAGTTAGGATATGATCCTTATGGATCCCTTGGGTCTAGGTGTGACCCTTTGATGGATATGAGTCAAATATATGTTATGCCTTGATATTAGGCAGTGTTGTCCTCCAGATTGGAGTGGACGTATTTGAGAGTTGATCGTGGTTGAGTTTACTCTTGAGGTTGAGGTAAGTCCATAAGACTTACTTAGCTACTATCCTTATATTGGATGTATGCTTGAGTGGTGTTTGTTATATGCTTTGTAGCATGTGATATGGTTCATTACCGACCTATGTTCTATTGACCGCCCATTGTAGTGGCTGTGACAACTTACCTTTCATCCCTTAGTGGAGTCTGGGAAGTTCTCTGTAAGCTAGTTAGACCTGGTATACGGGAAGGGCACCTACCACTCCATATGGTATACGGGAAAGTGCGATGATACCACTCCAGCTAGCTATTGCACACAGAGGCGAGGGTTATATACATTCCTCATGTCACATATATTCATATACATCTATTTATACGATGGAGTGATTGGACTTATTAAAGATAATAAACCGGGTAAATGTGTGAAAGCATGTTAATATGTTATAATTTCTGATGTGTGTTTGTGCTCTAGCATCTTCTTATATATGTGTATGGTTAGCTAACGGTTTTATACCGTGTTGTAGATCCTTTGCAGGTTAGGAGAGCTGCAGAGTGATCCAGAGAGGTGATCTGCTGAGGGCTCCGTACACTGGGGCGATATCGTGGGATATGGGTTATTTATATTGTACGGATTTATGTTTTGACTTTGTACTCAGCAGTACTCTGTATTACCTTTTGATATGTATATATATATATATACACATCAGTTTTATGTTTTGTTTTAATCTATATGTGCCTTGTTGTAAGATTCAGTAAACTTGTTGTCAGGCTAGGGTCAGGATCCATTGTGAGATCCTAGCCCAATAGCACTTCGAGTCCTACGGATTTGGGGTGTTACAAAGTTGGTATCAGAGCCCAGGTTGACAACAATGGCACTAGTAATCTGCAATAAAGTTCGAATAGATAAATAAACAGAACCCGAAAGGGGTCTGACTTTTCAAAAGGTTTTGGTTTTGAAATGAGTACAAAATGTTTTGGGATATCGTGTACGTGAGCCATCGCCCCTCCGAAGATCTCGACAGTATATATATATAGATATTTTGTTGTGATTGATTTGATATATACATACGGCATATATATAGCCTTTTAAGTTAGGTTTACGTCCTCTGCAGATGGTTCAGACTAGAGTCTTACCTACAGCTGGACGAGGAAGAGGTAGACCCCCTATAGGTAGAGGACGGGGTAGGACTTCCGCTGTTGATCCACGTGCAGCGGAAGAGGTTCACGAGGACGTTGGTGAGAGTGTCGTTCTTGAGGCTGGGAACGGCATAACTGGGAGACAGGGTCCACAGCGAGTCCAGTCAGATGACTCGGATTATGTCTCCATGGGAGGACCAGAGTTCCGCGAGTATATCCGGAGAGTGGAGGAGGCTGTCAGAGCGAGTAGACCTATCCCAGATCTGCCAGCACATGAGGGATCATCTGAGAGATCCCACGGGGTTACTCAGGTGCCAGCTGCACCGGCACCTATTGCTGAGATTGCTCGAGCTATAGAGGAGCATAGAGGGCCTAGACCAGACACTTGGTTGAAGGCATTCTACCAGATGGGTGTACCCCCTTTCTCTGGGAAGGTGGGGCTCGAGGTTGAGCTGTGGATTGGACATCTGGACTCAGCTCTGGAGTTCATTAGGTGTCCAGCAGACAGGTAGATAGAGTTGGTGCAGACTCTGTTAAGAGATTTGGCACAACACTGGTGGAGGTTTGTACGAGTACAAGTTACCAGTTATGAGCAGATGAGGACCTTGATTGCAGAGCGTTTCTGCCCTGCCTCACTAAGGAGGGAGAAACTGCTTGATTTTGTGGAGGCTGGGTTTGAGGATGTACTAGTCTCCGAGGCTATCAGGAGGTTCCAAGAGGAGTTGGCATTGCTGGGTCCAGTTGCACCTCCTGCAGATCAGCATGTATATTTGTTTTCCCGACGACTGAGGGATACTACCCGGACTTACATGGCAGGTTTTCACTGTGAGACCTTGATTGATTATCAGGACAGAGCTTCCGACTATGAGAGGGAGCGAGCTGGTCAGAGGAGAGCATCTCAGACCGAAGGGTTTGAGAGGAGGCCGCGTACAGGGTAGACCAGTGGTACTGGTGGTGGTGCTAGTGGTTGGCGTGGTCAGAGACGTCAGAGTCACCCCTCATTTGCACCGGTTGCAGATAAGGGACGTTAGTGTTTTAACTGTGGTGATCCAGGACATATGAGGCCCGAGTGCACGAGACCACTAGTGACTTGCTACACCTATGGTAGGCAGGCTCATAGAGTTGTTTACTGCCGTCAGGGCGGAGCTTCATCTCAGCAGGGTTCTTCCCCTGCCAGTGTAGCGGGAGGTGGGCAGAGGTCACCTCAGCAGCAGCAGATACAGGGACAATAGAGGGTCCTAGATCGCCCTACGACTCAGGGATCTGCTCCTGGGCAGAGTAGAGGCAGAGGTCGTGGTGGGAGCACCACTGATACCAGAGGCCCACAGGGTCGAGTCTTTGAGCTTAGGAGTGCAGAGGAGCCAACTGCACCGACTGCTATAGGTACCATTGTGATTCGTGGTTTACCTGTTAGAGTCTTATTTGATATTGATGCTACGCATTCTTTTATTTCTGATGCCTGTGTAGAGCGTTTGAGTCTAGATACAGTTGAGAGGATGCCCTTTATTATAGGGCTACCCGATGGTGGTAGGGTCAGAGGTACCCGTGAGAATCATGGTTGTCCCATTTCTGTAGGGACTCGTGTGTTACTAGTTGACTTCTTTGTCATGCCATTAGAGCATGAAGAAGTCATTCTAGCTATGGATTGGATGGATAGACATTCTGCAGTGTTAGATGTAAGTAGGAGGACTGTTACCCTCTCTATAGAGTTAGGTCAGATAGAGGTTTTCCGAGGTTGGGTCCTTGGAAAGACAGGCATGGTTATCAGTGCGATACGAGCAGCTAGACTGATTGCACAGGGTTGTGAGGCCTTTTGGTGTTATGCCATGAAGGAGGGAGAGAGTCCAACATTAGAGGATATCCCAGTGGTATGTGAGTTTACAGATGTGTTTGCTGAGCCGTCCAGTTTGCCTCCTCAGAGGAGTGTGGACTTCCGTATTGAGTTAGAGCCTGGTACGAGACCGATCTCGAAGGCCCCATAACGGATGGCGCCTGTCGAGAGGTTAGAGCTGAAGAAGCAACTTGAGGAGCTGGTTGAGAAGGGCTTTATTCTCCCTAGCGTGTCCCCATGGGGAGCACCTGTCCTCTTCGTACAGAAGAAGGACGGATCACTGAGATTATGCATAGATTACAGAGAGCTGAACAAGGTGACCATCAAGAACAAGTATCCATTGCCTCGTATTGATGATTTGTTAGATCAGCTTCAGGGAGCGACAGTGTTCTCCAGGATTGATCTGCGTTCAGGGTATCACCAACTGAGGGTGAGAGAGCAGGATGTGCACATGACAACATTCCGGACCAGATATGGCCACTACGAGTTTGTAGTAATGCCATTTGGGCTTACGAATGCCCCAGCCGTCTTTATGGAGTTGATGAACAGTATCTTCATCGACTTCCTGGATTAGTTTGTGGTGGTATTCATAGATGATATTCTGGTATATTCTCCTAGCAGGGAGGAGCATGCAGGACAGCTGAGGACTGTGTTGCAGGTTTTCCGAGATATAGAACTTTATGCTAAGTTCTCTAAGTGCGAGTTCTGGATGCCAGAGGTAGCATTCCTGGGTCATGTGGTTTCAGCCGATGGGATCAAGGTGGATCCGGCGAAGATAGAGGCAGTAGCAGCATGGACGACACCGACGAACGTCAAGGAAGTACGTAGCTTCCTTGACCTAGCCGATTATTACAGACGCTTTGTGGAGGGATTTTCTGTGATTGCCCGTCCATTGACGAGTTTGCTGAGGAAGACTACCAGATTTGTATGGTCTGATCAGTGTATGCAGAGTTTTGAGGAGCTGAAGAGACGTCTGGCTTCTGCTCCTATTTGGCACAGCTAGAGGGTATAGGAATTTTGTGGTATACAGTGATGCATTCAAGCTAGGCTTGGGATGTGTATTGATGCAGCGGGGCAGAGTGATTGCTTATGCGTCTCGACAGCTGAAGACGTATGACGAGAACTTCCCGACTCATGATCTGGAGTTGGCAGCGGTAGTTCATGCACTGAAGATTTGGAGACATTACCTGTATGGTGCTACATGTCAGATTTTCACAAACCATAAGAGTTTGAAGTACATTTTCACGCAGCGGGAATTGAATAACTGCCATCGTAGGTGGCTCGAGCTGATCAAGGACTTTGATTTAGAGATTCTGTATCATCCAGGGAAGGCGAACGTTGTCGCCGATGCCTTGAGCAGGAAGATGCCTTGAGAGCAGGCGATTGCGAGATTGACAGTTCATCACCAGTTACAGAGAGACCTGATCTGGTTAGAGTTGGACATCCAGTTTCCTGATGAGGATGCCCAGCTGCGTACATTAGAGATTCTTCCTGATCTGTTGGGTGAGATCCAACAGAAGCAAGAGACTTGCCCGACACTGATGAGGATACGAGATAAGATGTCTAGGGATGAGGCACCACAGTTCCTGCTAGGAGCAGATGGAGTTTTGAGACACCGCGGTCGCGTCTGTGTACCTGCTGATACAAAGCTGAGACAGAGGATTTTACAGGAGGCTCACTGTACACCTTACTCTGTACATCTAGGTACGAGTAAGATGTATCAGGATTTGAGACATCTATATTGGTGGGGAGGGCTGAAGCCCGATGTCACCATGGATTTGAGACGTCTATATTGGTGTGACCTTCCAGCAGGTCAAGATAGAGCATTGCAGACCTGGAGGTGAGCTCCATCCACTTCCTGTTCCACAAAGGAAGTGGGAGGACGTCACCATGGATTTTGTGAGCGGGTTGAGACTGAGCCGGAGTTTTGATGCTATTTGGGTTATTGTGGACAGATTGACGAAGACGGAACGTTTCCTTCCTATTAGGGAGACGTGGCCGGTGAGCAGATTAGCTGAGTACACTAGGCAGATAGTGAGACTCCAAGGTGTACCGAGGACGATCGTCTCAGATAGAGATGGACGATTTACCTCGAGATTTTGGCAGTAGATTCAGACTGCCCTGGGGACGAGTTTGCACTTCACGACTGCGTTTCATCCTCAGACAAATGGTCGGTCAGAGAGGACCATTCAGACGGTGGAGGATATGCTGCGAGCTTGTGTGTTGGACTGGGGGCAAGTGTGGACAGATCATCTCCCACTTGTTGAGTTCTCATACAACAACAGCTGACATGCATCTGTTGGGATGGCCCCATATGAGGCACTGTATGGGCAGAGATGTCGTACTCCATTATGTTGGGATGAGTAGAGTAGTGTTAGTGGTTTGACACCTGATCAGATTCAGGATGATGTGGCTCGAGTAGCACTGATTAGAGAGCGGATGCTGACTGCGCAGAGCCGTCAGAAGTCTTATGCTGATAGGAGGCGTAGACCTCTAGAGTTCAGAGTTGGAGCCCATGTGTGGCTGAGAGTGTCCCCGACACGAGGTGTTAGGCGTTTTGGCATTAAGGGGAAGTTGAGCCCCCGATATGTCGGATCGTTCGAGATTCTGGATCGGGTTGGAAGCGCAACATACAGATTAGCTTTGCCTCCGAGATTAGAGGGTGTTCACCCTGTATTTCACGTGTCCCAGCTGAGGGAGTACATACCAGATCCGAGACACATCGTGAGTTATGATGATTTGGTGGTTGAGCCGAACCACACTTTTGTTGAGCACCCTATTGCAGTCCTAGAACGAGGTATGAGACGCATGCGTTCGAAGGACATTCCTATGCTGAGGATACAGTGGTCGAGACGAGGACCTGATGAGGCTACATGGGAGACTGAGGATAGTATCCAGAGGAATTATCCAGAGTTCTATGCCGAGTTAGATGCACTAGTAGGATCACCGAGTAGATCTTAGTACTATCTTGGTGAGTATTATGTGCTTATATGCTTATATGCTATGATGTGTTTATTTCATACTAGCTTTGATATGATATATGATCTTATTAGATCTTGTTGTGCTAGCATGATTATTATTTATAGCTGGAGATGGCTCTTTCCTCCATGCTATTGTGATACGTTTAGGATTCAACTGGAGATGTTATTCCTCCATGCTATTTTGATGGACATAGTGTTACTGGAGATGTTTTTCCTCCATGCCTTTCTGTTATGAGTATGATACCGCTAGAGATGTGATTCCTCTATGCCTTGTGATATGTTTATGGTTTGACTAGAGATGGTTTTCCTCTATGCCTTGGATAGTGTTTTGTTGCTGGAGTTGATGGTTTCCTCCATGCTTATGTTTGAGGTTATAGAGAGAGTTGTACCTCGACTTGTGAGTCCGAGTGGTTTGAGGATTTTACAAGTTTCGGGACGAAACTTGTTTTTAGGGGGGTGAGATGTAAGAGCCTTAGTCTTTTGGACCGAGATTGTCTTAGACGAGTTTTAGCTTTGGCCGAGTTTGACCTTAGCCGCCCCCGCGGGCATGTGTGCCGCCCCAGCGGGTTCCCGCTCCCGCGGCCCAAGGAACCGCCCCCGCGGTTTCTTGCGGTTGCAGCCGGTTTTGTTGACCAGTTGACTCGTGCTTTACTCTTTTCCTTACTTCTTTTTTTTCCTTGCTGAGCAAGGGTTCCCTTCTTCACTTCCTAATCCAGTCTCACGTCCTCCTTGTTTCTCCCTTTCTTCTCCTTGATCTTGTTTTGGATTCCTTAGAGTTTGAAGACAATTGTGTGTTGTTGTGGTTGATGTTGATGGTAGATGTGGTTGCTGAGCTTGGAAGCCAGCTGAGTTGTGGTTGTGGAGCTTTTCCTTGCCTAGTCCAGCAGTAGAGGTGAGCTTCTTGTTTCTCCTTCCCTTCTTTCTTTCTTGTTCTTCCTCTATAGCTTAGGATTAGATGTATGAAGAGGCTTGTTGATGTTGGTTTATGTATGTATATGTTTGTGTATGATTTTGGAATGGAGAAGACGTGATTTGATCACGTGAAGAGCCAAAGAAGAACCGCGGGATCACATTCCGCGCCTGGAAGTCGCCGCCCCTGCGGAAGCCGTGCCACAACGCCCGCGCCGTGCCTGCGTTGCCTGCGGCCTTTGTCACCGCGCCTGCGGCTGAGCCCTGCCGCGCCTGCGGGTTGCCTGTTCCGCCCCTGCGTCTCTTGTGTCACGTAGGTGCGTCTTGTCCCGGGTCTACCTAGAGTTAGGTAGATCATTTCCTTTCCTAGTATGAGCGGGTTAGTAGCATGCTAGGCATATGTATGAGGTTAGAACGATGATGAGTACGTTATCGTTTATGCCGGTTATGGCTTTGAGTTTTATGAGTTAGGATATGATCCTTATGGATCCCTTGGGTCTAGGTCTGACCCTTTGATGGATCTGAGTTTGATATATGTTATGCCTTGATATTAGGCAGTGTTGTCCTCCGGATTGGAGTGGACGTATTTGAGAGTTGATCGTGGTTGAGTTTACTCCTGAGGTTGAGGTAAGTCCATAGGACTTACTTAGCTACTATCCTTATATTGGATGTATGCTTTAGTGGTGTTTGTTATATGCTTTGTAGCATGCGATATGGTTCATTACCAACCTATGTTATATTGAACGCCCATTGTAGTGGCTGTGACAACTTATCTTTCATCCCGTAGTGGAGTCTGGGAAGTTCTTTGTAAGCTAGTTAGACCTGGTATACGGGAAGGGCACTTACCGCTCAATATGGTATACGGGAAAGTGTGTTGATACCACTCCAGCTAGCTATTGCACGCAGAGGCGAGGATTATATACATTCCTCGTGTCACATATATTCATATACATCTATTTATACGATTGAGTGATTGGGCTTATTAAAGATAATAAACCGGGTAAATGTGTGAAAGCATGTTGATATGTTATAATTTATGATGTGTGTTTGTGCTCTAGCATCTTCTTATATATGTGTATGGTTAAGTAACGGTTTTATACCGTGTTGTAGATCCTTTGCAGGTTAGGAGAGCTGCAGAGTGATCCAGAGAGGTGATCTACTGAGGGCTCCGTACACTTGGGCGATATCGTGGGATATGGGTTATTTATATTGTACGGATTTATGTTTTGACTTTGTACTCAGCAGTACTCTGTATTACCTTTTGATATGTATATATATATACATCAGTTTTATGTTTTGTTTTAATCTATTTGTGCCTTGTTGTAAGATTCAGTGAACTTGTTGTCAGGCTAGGGTTAGGATCCATTGTGAGATCCTAGCCCAGTAGCACCTCGAGTCCTACGGATTTGGGGTGTTACAGAAAGCAATCCCAGAAAATACTCAAAATAATACAATCCCTAGAGCTTAGAGTTAGAGGGTGTTGTAACTTGTAAGCAAGATCTATTTAAACCCCAAAACCTTCAAGAGCTCTTTGACAGTTGGGGAGAGGAGGAGGAGGAACCAGACCCTTGCGATGGAGAGACTTTCTATGTCGATGGAGAGTGGAGAGAGACGGATCTTTCTTGCTATTAGGAGAGGCAAAACGCAGCCACGAAGAGAGAGTATCCCTTTTATAGGGTTGATTTCCGTAAATAAAAGCAAAAATAAGGGCAGCAGTGTCATTTTCTTCCTAAAAACACTAGTTGTTTCGGAAAAGCCCTTGCTCCATCGAGAGTTTCAAAACCACTAGCAAAAACACTAACCACTAGTGTTTTTGCAAGAGCCAAACAGTTGTTAAAATTATAAACACTCAAAACCACAAGCCAACACTAGTGATTTTGGCTTACACGATAAAATAACTCCGAATTCTTCATATTGAGACACAACTGATGAATTTTTCCTAGGTTGATATATACCACGCTAATATTCGAATCAAATTTCCGTAACTTTTTTAAAAAAATTACTACTGAAATCTATATATTTTACTAAAACAGCCGTCAAAATGCTGACGTGGTGGTCTCACGATTTTTCCCCATAATCTTTTTTTTAAAATTAAATTATTTAATAAACCATAAAATCTTTTTTTACTAAATTATTAATTTAAACGTAAAATCTTTAGCCATCAAATCTTTTTTAATTTTAAATTACACAATTTTTTGAATGATTTCACGTTACTTTTTTTTAACGCTTCTATCTCACATCGACTAAATGTAAGGTTGATAGTTTGAGAATATGTATAAATAGAGGGGTGTGAAAATCAAACAAATCATCTATTTCTTGGCATTTTGGCTAAGTTGAAGTATAATTTTTATAATAACGGATTAGTATCCTTGATGTGGGTCAACCAACTATTTTGGCCTTTTGGCTAAGGGGGTGTATTCAATCCAGACTTTTAAAGATTTTGACTGAATTTTAATAATCCATAGAATTTGTTGATTCCGTAGGATAATTTAATTCTATATATAGTTAATACAGATTTTGTCAAATTCTATCACATTAATACATGGCCAAAAGAAATTATCCATGTAGTATGACTAGTTTATATAGCAAATTTTTAATTAGTTGATATACTAACAACTTATCCATGATCAAAAGAAATCATCTAGAAAAATAACATACAATTATCAATCTATTAAAATTCACAACTAACATAAGCATTTTAATTTCTATTGTAAGTAAGCTTAGGTACCTACTTATCAAATAATTTCTATTGATTTTCGATCAATTTCCTACTGATTTTATGATTAATTATATAGCTGTACATATATAATATATTAAAGCATATGGAAAAGTGCAATTGTACTGCATAACACAGAAGAGACTTTAATCATCTAATTATACATATATATATATATATATATCTATATATATATATATATATATATATATATATATATATATATATATATATATATATATTCCGAGACTGCATAAACAAAAAAAAAAGAGTACATACGGTACAGTGTTTTTTCTGAAACCGCAGAAGTCGCAAAATGAAAAGAGAAAATTGAGAGGAACGCTCACACGTTTCTTATGACAGATTAGTAAGACGAACCCAAGCACTCGAAGTCCATACAATCAACATGACGGAAAACACAAGAAAGAACTAACCTCCGACGATGCACCGAGTCCAAGTAGGGTTGTGCATCCGGTCCAGACCGGACCGGTGGACCGGAAAATTTAAAAACTTGGACTGGGGACCGGAATAAAATAAAATTATTTTTAAAAAAATGTTTTTGCAAATAACAAAAAAAATTCAAAAAGTATATATTTTTATTAAATATATACAAAATATATACGATTTTTAAAATATATAAATTTAAATTAATAAAAATATATATATATATAAAATAAAATCCGGTCCGGACCAGGACCGAACCGGAATTTCCTAAAATCTTGGACCAGGGACCGGACCGGGAAAAATCGGTCCGGGTCAATTTTGCACAACCCTAAGTCCAAGCACTCGAAAACGCTCAAAAACGTTGATTTGGCTGTTAGGGTTTTTCAGTGCTGTGGTTTGGCGTGTAATCTTATGTATTGGGAGAATACTTCTATAGGGTTTATAAGTAATAAAAAAAATCCTACAAAGTCAATGAAACAATAGATTCTTTTTAAATCAAGAAACTTTTAAATATCATAGGAATTTTATGGAAAATTTAAAATCCTAATTGAATACCAAAATATTTATATGGACTTTTAAAAATCTATATTGAATACCCATAGACTTTTAAACTCCAAAAAATTCCTGTAAAATCTTAATTGAATACACCCCATAAGTTTAAGTATAAATTTGATAGTTTGAGAACATGTATAAATAGAGGGATTTGAAGTTTAAACAAATCATCCATTTCTTGGCATTTTGGCTAAGTTGAAGTATAATTTTTATAATAACGGATTAGTATCCGTTACATGGGTTTTGAAGAGTAAACAAATCATAAATAATTTTTATTCATAACGGATTAATATCCGTACATGGGTCATTGACCTACTTTTTTGTGGATCGTTAAATATTTTCAGATTTTATTATCCCACATCGACTATATATGTAAGGTTGATATTTTGAATATTAAACAAATCATATATTCCTTGCCTTTTGGTTAAGTTCAAGTATAATTTTTATTCATATTGGATATTCTGTTATATGGGTCGTTGACCAAATGTTTTCAACGATTTTGCTATCCCACATCGATTATAAGTAAGAATGACAATTTGAGAACTTTTATTTCATTGATTATAAGTAAGAATGACAGTTTGAGAACTTTTATAAATAAAGGGTTTGAAGATTAAACAAATCATACATTTTTTTTTGGTGTTTTGACTATGTTTAAGTATAACATTTCTCAAAAAAAAAAAAACAATAACATATTTAATAACGTTTTATTTGTTAAAAATCTTGTCATAAATTTTATTTAAAAAATCATATTCTTAGTACAATCATATTTTTAAGATTAATATTCAATACCTAATATATAAATATTATAATAAAAATTGTTTAAACAAAACCCGCACAAGGTGCGGACAATGAACTAGTTAACCTGTAAATTATAGTACGTTGATGATTTATACCACGCTAATAGCCGAATCAAATCTCCATAATCTATCGATAAAAGAAATAATGAGCTATTTTTATTTGTACCTATTACATTATGTGAAAAGTATGTTGTTGTTTTTTATTTATGAAATAATGAGTTATTTTAATTTTATTAGAAACCTATATTATTAAGCAGATAAAATAATACACCGTACAGATTTAACTGGCACCTTAAATTTAAGAGTCATATTAATGTTGAGAAATTGGGTTGAAAAAAGTAACAGTCCAGAATGATTTGGGTTGAAAATTAAGTGACATTAGAGTTGAGAAATTGGGTTATTTGAAATAAAATAAAATAAAAAATAAATAAATAAGAGGAAGAAATTCGATGGGCTGAAAGAAAGCCTGGTGGGCTGGTATGAAGAAGGCAAACGGATGGCTTGGCCTCCGTGAAGTTGGGCGAAGCTTGCGCCGAAAAGTGGATGAACGTGGGAAGAATGATTTGGTCGGAGGTATTGTCGTATATCAGTCTCATTCCTAAGTCCTACCAAACAAAAAGATTAGTCTCGCTCCTACAAAAGAAACACCGAAAGGAAATATCGATTGTCGAGCCCTAGGTCATTGGCGGCGAGCGGGACCAGCGACAATCAGTCAACCATGGCTCCAGGTAATCGGTACGTGAATATTCTCTTCTTCCCTTTGACTCAGAAAAGATTCCAAAGACAGAGAGTGGAATAGTAGTCCTAGGTTAAATTTCCAAAAGCAATAATCTATTGTGAATGTGGGTCGCTTAAAAAAAAAAAAAAAAAAAGACGTTGGGGTGTGGGCTTAATGAAGAATTTGATTTGTTAATGAGGTTTTTGAAATCTGTGTTGCAGTGAGCCGACGATCTCGGTTGATGAAAGTGCAGAACTGGCGTTCAAGGTTTGTGTTTGGGTTTTATCTCATCTACATTATTAATAATTTTTGACCTTGATCTAGTTAATTACATCCAGGATGTACGGGGGAGGCGTTTTGCCATCCTCTGCTGCTGGCTTCTTGGAATTGGATCACTTCTGTCCTGGAACACTCTTCTCACCATTTCTGATTATTACTACCGAATCTTCCCAGCAGTATAAATCTTTCTTTTTTTTAAAATATATATTAGTGGTACGTAGTAGATGAATAAAAATAAATTTAATTGTAGAATTACCATCCTTCAAGAGTACTTACCCCGATGCACCAGCCATGTGCTGTTGCTACCATGGCATATCTGACGTGGAATGAGTCTAACATCAACACCCGAAAGAGAAATATCAGCGGTTACCTCATTTACGGTCTAAGCAGTTTCTCCTTCATAGCGGTGAGTGCATTTTATTACTTTCTAAGTCTGTCTGCAGCTTAATTGGATTTGACATGAGATTGATGGACTTGCAGTTGGATTTGGTCTCACGGGGCAAAGGGACCATACTCTATTACGTTTTTCTATGCCTCATATGTGGTACCTTTGGAATCGCGGATGGCCTTGTCCAAGGTGGCATGGTCGATGACTTATCGTTCATGGACCCTGTCTTTTTGCAGGTACAATTCAAATATGCTTTCTTTGTTGGATGTCGTTATTTGCTTACACTTGAAATGTTGCAGTCTTTCTTCGGCGGGCTAGCTGTTTCTGGCGTTCTAACCTCCGGGTTGAGGCTCATGACAAAAGCGGTGTTCGAGGATCAAGCTCAAGGGCTACGTCATGGTGCATGTGAGTATTAACCCATTTCCTACCTTCTAAACCAGCCAATTTCATATGGTTTGAATTTTGATTTAGTCATTTGTCTACAGTGTTGTTCCTGTCAATCTCCGCAGCAATTGAAGTTTTGTGCATCGCAGTCTACGCATTTGTCTTCCCTAAGATACCAATTATTAAGCACTATAGGGAGAACGCAGCCGCTCAGGGCTCAAGTACTGTCCTAGCTGATCTAGCTGTCGTTGGTGTACACCAGGCAACCTCAAAACCTTAAACCATATATTTTTTTATTCCTATAATTAGATACTAGTTTTTTTTAATGATTTGGGTAAGTGCAGGATGATAATCACCAGGTCATAGATCGGTTGACTACCAAACAACTCATACTGCAGAATTGGGATTATGCTCTTGACTTGTATATCATTTCTGCTCTCACACTCTCCATTTTTCCCGGTTGCATATACGAAAACACAGGAACTCATGCCCTTGCTTCTTGGTAAGTATCTCATTTTTACTTGTATTTCATTTCGAAATCAAACACTTTACCAAACTATAATTTGGACTCAACATGGTTACATTGATTATTCAGGTACCCACTTGTTTTGGTAGCCATATACAACCTGTGTGATCTCATTTCGCGATACACACCTCTCCTAAGCTTTTTGAGGATAAAGTCGCGAAAGGGTCTGATGGGAGCATGTATAGCACGTCTTCTCTTTCTCCCGGCGTTCTACTTCACCGCCAAGTACTGCGACCAAGGCTGGATGATGCTGTTGGTTTCTTTGTTGGGGCTCACCCACGGAAATCTCACTGTCTCTGTAATGATGGCCTATTCCCATGGCTACAAGGTTACATCAATTTCACTTTCACTCCGACACTACTAAATGCTTTTCAATATTATAAACCAGCGCCTTTTCTGCCTCTTCAGGGACCTGAGCAAAATGCACTCGGCAACGCTCTTATGGTGTTTCTTCTTGCCGGCATCTGTTCTGGCGCCGCACTCAACTGGTTGTGGCTCATCGGCAATGGAAAATTCTGACCCAGAATCACGACCGAAAAACTTCATCCTTGATGTTTATATTTTAACGACCATGCCACCAAAATACTTCAAATTCGGTCACCTCATTAGAGTTAATGTGTTAATATATGTCGACCGTCTACGTCAATTCTGACACTACGTACCCTAGAAACAACTATTCTAGAAAATGCCCCTAAAGACTCCAAATTCACTACATGCACATTTAAGTATTTAACTTGTTGTTAACCTAGCTACTTTCACACTTATACTAACTGCTCCCCTTGTTTACGATTTCTTCAATTTGATAACCATAAACTTCATTTCTATCCGCAAACACGAAACCCAAAAGCCAATTTAGTTGTTAGAGAACGCGCCAACACGCGTCTGTACTTTTCATTTCCCCTGAAATGATCAAAAATGTCATTTTTGATATTATGGTGTGTTAAATCTCTAGGACCGGATGGTATATCAGATGATTTTTATCAAATATATTGACATATTGTGGGAGTTGACGTTTCAAAAGACGTGAAAGGATTTTCAAAAGTGAAAAAATGCTTAAATAAATAAACCATACGTTTATAACCCTAATCCCAAAAATGGATAATCCTGCAACAATTAAACACTTAAGACCTATAACTATAGACACCTAGTATAGAATAAATTCTCTCTTTGGTTATCCTCAATGAAAAAGTAAAACATGGGCAGTCCTTCTAGCAATTAAAGAATCAACATCATTGGTGTCATCATCATTATCATGCAAGGCTTTAACATTATCACCCACATTGTCATGTTCATCTTCAAATTCGGTTTCATATTGCCCTAAATGATTAATCAACAAAGTTTTTTTATTTGGGTAATCCCTCATAAATCATAATATGTCCTCTTCCTTGACATTTAAAGCATATAATGTCTCTAGTTCTAGGAGTAGAGTTAGAAGTACTCCATTGAGCTTCATTAGAAGTAGAAAATGTGGCCTTAGTTGGAGTGGTGTAGGTTGATTTCCTTTGGCCTCCTTTCTCCATTGCCGGTGGGTTTCTCCCCTCCTTGGTGGTTGAATACTCACGGCTGGAACCGCCTTGGTGGCGGCTGTTTTGGCCTTTCTATGAACTAGGAGTGCCATAAGAAGACACGCCACCTTAACTCCTTGTCTTACACTTCCTTTCCACTTGAATGGCTAAGTTTAGGAGCTCCACCATGGTACTATAAGGATAAAAGATCAACTTCATTATCAAGGTTATAGTTTACTATTCTAAGATACCTAGCTATAGTGCTCTCTTCATCCTCATAACATTAGCCTTCACCATGGCCATTTACATGGCATTGTAGGTCTCCTCGACACTCATGCTTCCTTGTTTTAAATTCCTCAAGCCTTTGCCTAAGGTCTCTTGTATAGTAAGGAGGTATAAACCGAGCTCTCATCAATGCCTTCATGTGCTCCCAAGTAGCTATAACTAGATCAAGTGTCCTCCTTCTCTCCTTGACTAAGTTGTCCCACCACACAAGAGCATATTCATTGAACTCTAATGCAACTAGTTGGACCTTCTTGGCCTCACCGAAGTTATGACATGACCAAATCTTCTCTATCTTTGTCTCCTATGCCATATACACATCCGAATCACACTTTCCGTTAAAGCTCGGGATCTTGACCTTGATCTTGCCAATCCCATCTTGTTCATGCTCCCGAAATCTCCTTGGTTGAAATCCCATCTTGTTCATGTTCGGGATCTTAACCTTCACATGTTTTCTTGCTTTGAGTGATCTATTACAGGAAAAGGAGTTAATCATAGGGTTCCTAAACCCACTAACATTAACAAGGGCCGTGTGAGCTTCAGGGATGTGTACGATCGATTAGATCGGGTGCTCACCAAGCTTGAAAGACGGCTACTAGCGTAGGAGGACCAAGAGAATGTCGAGCAAGAACATCAAGGGAGTAATCCTAATCCTTCTTCCTTGAATCAAGACCATTATTGTCTAAATGCTTTGAGGATTGAATATGTGCCGCTGACTTTATCTAGCAATGATAAAATTAGCAGTTTTTTTCAAACTAGGTGTCTAGTTAAAGGCATGACTATAAAGACGATTATAGATAAGGAAAGTCATCATAATCTTGTTAGCATTGAGATGGTTGAGAGACTGCAACTTTCTACTTTAAACCGTCCCAATTCATATAGGTTATTGGCCTAAATGATCGGGATTTAGTCAAAGTAGACTAGTAAGTTGAGGTCCACTTCGAGATAGGAGCTTATAAGGATTCTATTTTATGTGTTGTTGTTCCTATGCCTCAATGTCATATTCTATTTGGTTCTCCATAGATTCATGAGAGAAAAGTGGAACATATTGAGATCATTAATAGATTTGCTCTTACTTTTAGTGGAAAGAGAATTGTTTTTAGACCCGTGATCTTGTAAAGATGGAAGAGCAGAAACGACGTCAGACGGAGGAAGAGGAAGCACGAAATAAATAAAGGGAGCGAGCCAGTCAAACACCTCAACCCCTTATTTCACCTCCTACAACACTTGTTGATAGTCCATCCTCAACGAATGAAGAGAAGGAGCAACTTAGGGATGAGAAAAAAGAAGAGACACGACCTAGGACCGTGGAAGAAGAGATGATGGGCAGGGAAGATGAGCAACCAAACCAAGTGTTGCAGCCCCCTACTTCATCTCTTACAACGCCCCCTTGTAGTCCATCTTCATCATCCTCAGCGGAAAGGGTAATTGGGGTTACCGCAACCCCAACAGGGAGTGATTCTAAACCTTCTTTCTCCATATTAGATGAGCTTGATCATAATGATAAGGAGTTAGTTGGCGATGAACCACATGAGCTAAAGGCTAGTATTAATGGAAAGCATATGATACGTGATGATTTAATTGCTGAAAAGTTTATTAGACCCTCTTGTGATCATATTATGCCTTCTGTTGACTTTAGGGAGCCTTTTAGGGAGCATGTTGATTATATTGTCTATTATGCGGGAAATGCCCCTATTAATGAGTACATTAATGGCGTTAAACTTCTTGTTATATACTAACTTTCAGAGGTTTAATATTGTGAATGTGATTTCATCTAAGCATATTATCTTAATGTCATATGTTTATGAGTATGCTGATTTAATTCACACATCCTTTGTTTTACATGCTGATTTTCTTGGATGTGTTGCTGATTTTTTGGAATATATTGATCATATCGATAGATATACCAAATCTAGGATGCTAAATGACAATCTCCATCCTATTTGTGTTGATTTGACTTCATCTCTTGATAATCATGTTGATCACGATTTACCTCTTGTGTTACATGCTGATTTTATTTGGGATAATGTTGTAACTACATATTTGATTGAGCATGATAATTTGCTTAAGTATGAAGAAGAGTATGCTGAATATTATACACCTTCACACGTGAATATTGCTTTAGCTGTGCATCTAGATTCAATTCTGAATTTTATTGCTCCATGACTAAATTCCTTATTTATCTTGTGATGGAAAGAACTTTACTTCATACGAGAAGTCTTGTTAAGATAAAGTTAAGACTATTAAGAACAGGGGTCTTGTACTTCATTGCTTTCCCTATTTCTTAAGATGTTTTGTCTTTTTCTTTCAGTGTGTCCTTTCTTATTATTAAAGCTTCATGATTATATCTTTCATATCATTTGGAAGATCATAAGCTATGATATCTTTGATGATAAATGTGCTTACCCTATCTTGAGATTTCATCTTAAGATATTCTTAGACTTCTTATATGTCTTAAATATTGTTTTTGCTATAGTTAAAGATCTTAGGGGAGCACATCACTGGACTTTGATGACACTATGGGATGATATTATTATTCCTTATTCTATAAAGTTGGTATGCACGGTTATACATTGTTTGTATGACCCTGTATGTACCATATTTACGTGGAGTAATAGTGTGACCCTACGTGTAGTTGTTCATATTTTTCCTATGAGTATAATTAAAGATCTCAGGGTTGAAAAGGATTCGTGGACGAATCCTTTTCAAGAAAGGGAGGATGATGCAGGAGCATCTCAAGACCTAGCTCAAGTTGAGATCATAAGCATGGAAGCTAGGAAGCATGAAGTGTTGATCACTCTAAGGAGAAGGAGAGGGCGGATTAAACACATTTTTAAGAGAGAAATGAAAGCCAGGTCCAGAAATGGAATGAACTCCATTTTTAGAAGAGATAAGAAGATCATTCCTAGAAGTAATGTGAAGACCATTTCCAAAGATACATTGATGACCATTGATTGGACATGGGAGATGACATGAAGATCTACATGGGAGAGAAGCAGCCATATACATGCATGCATGATCACATATGCATGGGCGAGGAGAAGAGCTCGAATGGCTTGCATGAAGGCTACGTGATCTAAGGAGAGTTGGACGTTTTCCCTCTATCTAATTGGACCTATTTTATTGTTAAATCAGGCCTTAATTAGATCTATTATTTTCATCCCATATTTGAACTCTTTTAATATTGGGTTTGCTTTTAATTATTTGTTTTGGGATGTTTAGATTTGTTAGTTAAGCCCTAGATGTGCTCATATGTTTTTAAGATTTGATCTTATCTTATCTTATCTTATCTTTTATTTAGTTTGGTCTCGATATTAGATTTGGCCCATATGTAAACCCTGAAGAGGTCATCCCCCTTGCCTATATAAGGTCTAAGGGTTAGACGTTTTTACTCGGCCAATTTAAAACACAAAAACTTGAATACGTTCAATATTTACTTCTCTCGTGGAATTGAGAATGAATAGGTGGAATCCTATTCAACCCTGAGCGAGTGGATTCTCGTTCGCCAAGCAGCTTGGACTGTTTTGTGTCGTATCAGCTTGGATCAAACAAGCTAATACTCTCAATTCAACTTCAGGCGACTTCTCGTGCTCTGGGGACTATCGTCTTCCCCTCTATGTGGGGTTATAGCGGGAATGTAATGTTTCTTCAATAATTATGATTTGTGTGTTGGGGCCTTAGTTTTCCTAGTGTGCGCGCTCTCAGTTGCTTCAAGCAATCCGACCAGATATATCCAGCTACCGATCCATCCATCTCATCGAATCATTCATCCATATACACGTTTCTTTCCATATTCATGTTTCTCCCATATCTTGTTCTATCGAGTCTTGGTGTTGAAAGATCAGGGCAACCTCACGGCTAACCCCGTATCATCTAGACTCAAAGTTTCCAGCAATGAAATGATATGTTCAAGAAAATAAGAAAAGACTAAAAGACAAACTCAAAATAATGAATCAGAGAAGAAGTGAAAGATAGAAGACAAGAATCAAGTAGCTTAAGAGAGACTTTACTTTCCTTCAACTTGTGTCAATGGAGAAGGAATGAGAATGTCGATTGGTGTAGGTAGGGTTGTTGTGTTTGCACATAAGAAAGAAGAAGGGTAGTAGAGGTATCTTGCTCATTTAAATTATCCTCACTTGCCTTAAAGCTTCTATCTTCAAAGATCATACAATAATATGAAATAACACAAATGATACTATCTTTTTTTTTTGTATGTTGATTTTCTTTTCTTTCTTTTTCTTGTTTTTCTTTCTTATTTTTTGACAACAAAGCTGGCAAATAAGAGAAGGTTAATGAAGAGAGTAACTAATGAAGGGTAAATGATAAGTAAAGAAATAAAATGTAATTAACCCTCTAAAATTGATTTTTAAAGAGTCTATGTTGGTTGTTAGATTCTAGGGAGTTGTTGGACGTTTTAAATGGAAGATGCACACCAGATTTGGAACAGCCTAACCCACGTTTTATCACTTGTTTCAGCCTTGGAACGTCATTTTCTTGCAGCCTTCAACAATGGTGAACAAGGTATGCAATTTTGTGGTCTTTGGGTTGGGATTCTCCAATAGACTCAACTCAAGACAACAAGACTCTAGACTCTTAGAAAAGAAGAGTCAAAGACATAAAAACAAAAGAAAGAAGACGCAAACCGCTGATTGAATAGAAGAGGTACTTGTCGTCTAGCTTTGATACCAATTGATACGGGATGATCCGTATTTCTTCGATCTAGACAATGAGACCTCTTGACACACTTGGAACACAAAACAAGTAGTGAGATAGGTATGGAAAAGACGCAGAAATGAGAAAAGAATAATCTAATCGAAGTAGATGAAGGTAGAGAAGATAGAACCGTTGAGAAGACAATTGGAAGAACCTTTGATTTAGGAATCCAAGACCTAAACAATGCAGCCACGACCCTTCCTTATACAACTCCACACAAACTCAACAATTAAGGTTGAGAAGCACGAAGAGGATTTTCAATGGAACTTGTGAGTACCAATCTTATAGAAGATTATCGCAACGCAAGACAACTTAACTAAACTTCAACCTCAAAGCTATGTGGGCCTTAAAGTACCTAAATTTCAACCTCAAAGATGCAGGAGAGCGTCGACAATTTCAATTACAAGAGTTGAACGAGATTCGACTCGACGCTTACAATAATGAAAAGATCTACAATGAGAAGACCAAAAGATGGCATGATGCAAGAATTTTACCAAGGGTATTCAAAGTAGGCGACCAAGTGCTACTATTTCATTCACGATTGCGATTATTTCCGGGAAAACTGAAATCCCGATGGATCGGTCCCTACCAAGTAGCTAAAGTGTATCCCTATGGTGCTATCGAGATTAGTGACATCAAAGACACCTTTAAGGTCAATGAGCAAACGTTTGAAACATTACATCACTAGACAAATCCCGGAATCATTTCCCACGGAGTATACCAACGACCCGCCCACAACTTGATCCCTTGCACGGTGCAACTAGAAGACCTTAAACTTAGTAATGTATGGGAGGCAACCCATGAATCTATTCTCGTTCTCCTTTCGTTTTCCTTTTTCTATTTATTTTTCTTCGGGTAACTAACTTATTCGGTCAACCTCAAGTCGTGAGCATTTTTTCAGTTACGTCCAAGTCTTACGGCCTTTTACGTTCACCCTTACGGCGGTAAGAGGCATAAGATGGTGTAACTTTAAAAATATTCAATGCCGAAATTCAAAAAAGTCAAGAGCAAGATTTTTCTTTACACTGAGCGTTACCCCCTTGACGCTCCCTTACGTTCACCCTTATGACTGTAAGAGGGCGTAAGGAGCCGTAACGAATAGTCGTATATTAAAATGTTGAGCGAAGTGTTTTCCATTACGCCCGAGCGGTATGCCTCTCTAACGCTCTCTTAGGTTCACCCTTACGGCCGTAAGAGGGCGTAACGACCAAAATACCCTTATAAATGCTAGTTTCTTGTCTCTCCCTCACGCCTTTTTCCTAATTTAACCGGCGATTTTGGAGCTCCAAATTCTCAACACAATCAAATCTCTTGTTTTTCATCCGTTTTGTAACGTTCCAGGTATGAAATCAAACCTTATCCTGCGTATTCTACTAGATTTCATGTTTATTTCGTTCGATTTGGCTAGATTTTGGTGTTTTTATGAGTTTTTGCCCTAATCGGAGATTTTGCCGGATTTTAAGATTTTCAGCAATCGACTTTGATTGCATTGTTATTTATACATTTAGATTGATCCATTAATATGAATTGTATGTGCTGTTTCGAGTTTCTAGGGATTGTTTGGACGTGTTGACATTTTCATGCCCTCGGAATGCTTGATTGAGAACTGGAACGGCAGGTTTTTAGTTTTATGAGTAATTGACGTCTAAAAATTCTTATAATTACTCCATGCACTTTGCTTTGGATCGACTTGAGTCGATTTTTGAATTTATGGGAAAAAACTGCCAAAATTTCCATAATCTTGTTAATTTCTTCCATATGTTCTGAACTCGAGTTTGTTTTTCAGATGGTTCCTCGTCGCATTCCACAAAACATTCAGGAGAACATTCAAAATCTCCCACACTACTAAAAAGCCTATGATCAGCTCCTCAACACAAAGGCTTATCCAAGCCATTATGTGGACCCGAGAATCTTCGAGGAGATTCATGATCAGGCGGACTTTGAGTGGCTTGCTATCACTGGAAGCTTTTGGAAACATATGACGACCCTCCACATCAGCTACAAGGAACCAACACTAGCATTCCTTTCTTCTTTCTACATAGATGCCACTGCTCTCATTCGAATGGGAGGGTCACTTACAGATTGCTCGGCCACTCGCACAACACCACCGTGAACGAGTTTGGGGCCCTATTTGGATTCCTCCCAGGAGGTTTACGTACCCTCCTTGGTGATCAGTACAACTTGATCACTTTCTAGCAGCCGATCGCCGGTGCAGGAGCCACATGGGCATGCCCTATAAAAGCTTCCAAGATTTATCATGCCTTTATGCAAAAGGGATTGAGGCCCTCTTGATAAACCTTTTTTTTTTTCCACTTTCTATATGTTTCCTTTCTGATCGTCATATTCTTGCTTATAATATGCACATATTTGTATACTCCCTTTTTTGGTACACCACAAAACAGCCTCACACCCCAATTGCCAATATAAGGCCATATATGGGGTCAAGAAGTGAAAAGAAATACAAAAAGCCAATTATGGGGTATCCCTAGAAGAAAGTCAAGAATTTTGACAATTTGAAGAACATACGATGCTCAAAGAATATTTCCAAGACTAGTGGAAATGACAAAACGTCTGCAACACATCATGAAAGAGCTCAAAACAAAAGAATTATGCTCCGGTTTATCCTAAAAATAAAGATGCAAATTTCCAAATGGTATGGTGATCTACAAGAAGTATAAATCAAGTATGAAGAGTTTGTGAACTTTTGGTGAAGGGATTATTGATTAAAGCAACTCGGTTCTGAAGAAAAGAATCGGTGCCCCGAATATCACTAGCCCATTTTAGCCTACTCTTCTGGCCTACCAACATCACTACTCCTTGTCCCATCATCCCCGTTACAACCAATGAAAAGCCTTCATGATCTACATCTATTTTGAGATTTTCTTTGACAGATAGCGGAGTTTAAGAATGCTTTGACAAGCTTATGGTAAGACCTTTGTCTTTTTGTTGAGTTTGAGCGACAACCTTAAACGCGTTCCGGTAAGCTGAGCTGTGCACATATTTTTTTTGAGAGGTTTAGGAAGGTTCTGATTCTTTCTCTCTTGTTCAATTAAAATGATGATTGCTTACTATGATGATTTGGTTTGAAAGGCTAACTATTTTTCCTACCTGAGGCATGCTCCTACTACATCAAGCATTTTTCGATGTTTATATCACTCACTCAAGGACGAGTAAGAACTAATTATGGGGTATTTTGATATCATCAAAATATGAAGTAAAAGCGTTTTATACCTAGTTATTCATGTCATTTCATAAGCCTTTCATCAAGATTTATGTTCTAATAACACTAAAAGCGTTCATATTGTATTTTCGGTATCTACTTCCAATTATTTCGTATTTCAGGCTTTTTAGGCTCATTATGAAGTAGATTCCGCACTTTTCACTCCAAGACACTCAAAGAGTTCGTTATCCCCTGAAGTCAAGCTTCAAACAAGAAAATATCACAATGATTTGAGGATTAACGACTTAGAGAGATCGTCTAAAAATCCCGAGCAAACGCCAAGTCTGAAGATCGTTACTTCCCGTACATCCATGAAGATAAAACATTCATAAGAAGACATAAAGGCTGGCCCAATTTCCAAAGCAATCCAACCCAAGAAATAAAAGCGTTGATGGATTGATTACACTCAACCTTATGCTCCCTTACGGTTGTAAGAAGGCGTAAGGATCCATACACTGAATGTAACGACGCCGTTGAAGATAATGTTCAACGATCTTAACTGCATTCTCGATCTTTCGGACGGGCCTACGACCTAGAGTTTCGGGCCATGATTTTCCTATATAAATGACTCTCTGCCTTAGGGTTGGAATCATCCACTCAACATCCAATTAGCACCCGACTCTCATCTCGGAGTGGGAATCTCTCGTTCTTCTTTCTTTCTAGTTTTCAATAAGAGGTCATTGTACGGTTCTCAGGTTAGTAATAGTAGAGTTGAAGGTCATACTTGTTTTGTTATTCTTTTTCTTTGAGATTTATTTAATGCAAAATTTTCTTCTTTCATTCTATCTCTCTTCTTGCTCTATGTTTAAGTAAGTTTCCTTCGATCTAAGGGTTCACTGAACCCTTTGATAGATCGATGGCGACTGCGTATGTTAAATTCTGAATTAAAATCAGCAAAGTTTATGTTTTTTTCCAAAGAGCTTAATTTTACCTTTCAATTACCTTTGTTTACCGAAGTGACGTTCTTGAATGGTTTAGATAAAACAAAGTGAAAAACCAAACATTTTTGTTTTATCGGATGTTTTGACAAGAACTCGGTTTTCAGAGTAGTGCTTTATCAAGGCTTCGAGGATTCTTAATCATTGTAGAAATCTTCAGTCTTTGTACCTTTTAAACTGAAGGACTTCTAGTGAAGGTTTTCTTAGTCTTTTCCGAATTTCTAAATACATATGGGTTTTTCTATACTTGCCGAACCGCCGGATTAAGGTCTACGCGAGTTGGAAAGCACGATTTTGGTTTGTTTATGCCCAAGACTACTTTAGATGGTTACCTACAACTAACGAGTGTCTATGTACTTAAAATACCATTAAGCTTTCGATCTTTCCCTAACCAACGATGTTGGACGTACTCTAATGATGGGAAATACCTAGTTACATCAGGGTATTGGTTGGGTTACTTGGGAACATCAATAATATGTTATTCCTCCAACTGATGAGTGCCTATGTATTATGGTCTGGACAATGATTGCTCCTCCTTGGCTACAAGTATTTGCATGGCGAGTTATAAAAACTCCCTAAGCGTACAATATGCTTCACATTAAAAGCGTATAATCAATTCTCCTTTGTGTGGTCGATGTTCGAGAGCAACTAAAACCATTTGGCATATGCTATATGATTTCACTTCCACGGGATCTTTGTGACGGGGTTCAAATTTGTGCACGTTTCTTGATCAACATTCTTTCGGGTTACCTAATCATTATGCTGTTGTTTCTTGATCAATTACTCAATTAGGGCAGCGATCGTTGGAATTGGACTGTGTCCGAAATGACACGATTCATAAGGCTTTATTATCACAACCTTTATGCGATTCGATTATAGATATGAAATAATACGCTACACTTTCCTTTAGAAAAAAATAGTCACCCTTTACTATTTTAGACCCAAGAAAAGAGAAAAAGAGTAATTTATTGTGGGCCCCGGTCTAAATTTGCCGTCCGCTTCGCTTGTCGCCCTCGTGTTGCTGCCCTACAAGTCTTCAACTCTGCCCCAACTACTACCATTTCTCATCGTTGCTTCACGAATTTTCTGCTGTTCCCATTTTTATGCGATTCGATTTTTCTGTGAGTTTGACTATTTCAATTTCTTTTTCGGTCCATTATGTATGTATTAGCTCTTGTCTTTCTTCGATTTGCTAAACCTCTTGATTTGTAATCCTCCATTGTTGTGCAGGTTATCGATCTTAGTACGTCGCGATGTCGTTCTTCCGAGGCATCTCTGCTCTGTCAAAGCTTCGCTCTCGATCTGTATGTCTTTCACTTTGGGAATTGCATTTTATTCTCTTTGTAAAGTTGTTAAAGATCTCTGTATTGTTATTGTTGTGGATTTGACCAAAAACCTATAGAATTTCTTATTTTTGATTATCATTTTTCTTTTTTTTTTTTACTCCTTGGGGATTATTGTTTACTGAAATCACGCCTCATCTGTTAGAGGAAAACATGGATTCAGCTTAAATCATTACTGAATGATTTCGATAGATTTTCTCTATCATCTACGTCATGAATATCTTGTTGCATTCTGATATACTCATCTAGTGTCTAGATTGTTAAATATATACTGGCCCCGCTAATATGACTATTCCAACATCATGTTTATCCGATGTCAATTCCTTTTTGCAGGGCCATCAATCTTCCTTGAACAGCATCTCTGCAAGATGGATCCAAATGCAGTCTTCTGGCCTTGTAATTTTTTTCTTCACTTCGGTTTATGTTCTCTGTCAGTGTTCTAACGCAAATATAAAGAGAGGTTTAGCTTAAATGAGCATTATTATGGTCTCAAATAAGATGTAAATTGGTTAGTGGCATGCCACCCCTTGTCTATTAAGCGTTGGTGGCATCATGGCAAATTGGAAACATCTAATAGTTGTTACTGGTTAGGTTATGCAATCTCTCTACTTTAAAGAATGTTCTGTTCACAAGTTGACAAGGACATATAATGTACCATAAAAATCTTAAGAAATAACTGCACTCTCGAGAAAATCTGTAAAAAGCACTATGGTATGTACTCTTGATGAATCACCCTAAAATGAACATCGCCATACAACTTGTTCAGGCATGTTTCATGTAAATATACTTTCTGCTCATACTGGGGGAAATTGGTTTATATAGACGCTGTTGAGATGCATGCTTTTTTCTGAGGCTGGGCTTAATCTTTCAGCTTGGAATCTAGTGAAGAATAAGCTTTACGGTGTTCCTATCTGCTAGATTGTTTCAGGCTTACTGTTTTTTAGTCTAGTCTCATTTTTATGATGCTGCTTTTATGCAGGATCTTCATTCTGAGTTGAAGGAAATGATTCCAGAGCAGCAGGTTTGTTGCAAAATATGGTCGCTTCATTAAATTATTCTTCTATTGCTGGTTTGCTTCTATGAAATAGTAATACATTATAGGGTGTGAGGTAGCCATGGATATATATTTTCTTTTGATTGTTAAGAAAGTAAGTTTACATTACTTTTGATATGATTGCCGATTGTGACTTATCAAATATGTTGTGCTCACACTGTTATGCATACATTATACAAATGGAAAGTAAAAATTAAATCTCGGCATCATGAGTGGAGCTAAGATTCCTAGATTTCCTAAAAGAACTCAGCAGTCCGTGCACCATGCCTTCAATTCTGAAAGAAATATTAGTAATGTGATTACCCCTTAATATACTTCGACATATCGATTTGTTTGTGTATTCCACCCCCTCTATCTTTCCTGGTGTAGAAGATTTTACTACAATCTGATGGTTGTAAATCATGGTTTGAATGTGTCCGCTTATCCTGTGGAGACCTTTTTTTTTTTTTCTCTTATTGATGAATGTTATTCTTCTTTGTTGTAGGAACGCTTGAAGAAACTAAAGAAGGAACATGGAAGTACTCAGCTAGGAAATATTAATGTTGACATGGTAAAGCCATCCTTGAAAGAAGTCTCTTGCAGGCATTTCATGCATCGACTCTTGACTTCTTGCAATCTTGATTTTCAGTTTGTATCTTATTTCGGGATATGGTTATTTGTGGGTAGTAGAAACAGAAGAGTCTTGAGGAGTTTTCATTTCTTCTGCTTATTCGTTTTGCTGCTTGCCAACATCTTGTAGGTATTGGGTGGGATGAGAGGAATGATAGGTATGCTATGGGAAACCTCCTTGCTTGATCCAGAGGAGGTAAGTAACACCAAATATCGATCAAGTTGTAATGAAACTAATAGATGCAATATCTCTGGAAGCTGTTTCCAAAATATGGAGATGATGATGTCACTAATAACATCTAATTTCCCCCCTCTTTGATGGTTCTGGTTTATATCAGGGAATCCGCTTTAGAGGACTCTCTATTCCAGAGTGCCAGAAAGTATTACCAACTGCCAAGCCTGGGGGAGAACCATTGCCTGAGGGTCTTCTGTGGCTTTTGTTAACTGGAAAGGTATGTTGTCATCAGGGAGAATGAGTATCTGAGACTGAGTATGACCATTCTTAGTGTTCTTAGGGTTGCATACAATTTAGTCATATCTGACTTGCTTAAAGAATGTTTATGAAGCACGGTAATGTTCTTTGTTAAATGTTTGAACGTAGTTGGCTTTTCAGCCCGTTTTAAGGCTTTATTGTAATTAGAAGAAAAAAGTTGATCCACTCAAACTAAATTCAGTCATATCTATATTGACTTGGTAGATAAGTTCTTATAAAAAAGAAAGTTATCCAACAAACAAGACAAAACAAATCAGAGAGAGAAAATGATAAGACTCTCAAGCTGAATTCTTATCAGGACAAGGTCTTATTTTTGTTCAAGTTTTTGAAATAAAACGCAGGGAATAGGTTCAGAGTTTCTCCTTTTACCCATGCCTCTTTCATTGTACACCTCAGGTCCCTAGCAAAGAGCAGGTGGATTCACTCTCAAAAGAGTTACGTGAACGAGCTTCTGTCCCAGGTTCCTTCTTTTCCTACTTTGGGCATCATTTCTTAAGACTTCGATTATGGATATTGATTTGCATGCTACTTGTTTCCATCAAGCTTCTACATGTTCCATGGCATTATGTGCTGTCAGGGCTTTTTTCTTCTAGTCCTTCATTATTAGGTTTCTCTAGGTTGAGAATTTGATTCATATATTATTCCAAATATGTTTCTGTTATCACATATTTATTTATGAATATCATTTTCCATGCAGATTATGTTTACAAGACGATCGATGGTTTGCCCGTCGATGCTCATCCAATGACTCAGTTTTCAACTGGTGTCATGGCACTTCAGGTAGTTATATGTTGACTGTCTGAAAGTTTTCACTAGAAAACTATTATTTGTATGCTGGGGTTTATCCTTGTTTCCCATGAATTCATTATTCATGATATTTTGACTTCTATTGTTTCTGATTTTTGTTTCTTCTTAAGCTGCAACACAAGTTTTATGCTTATATATTTTCATGGAATTGGCAGATTTGATAAGTCTGTCAGCCTGTCTTGCATAACTGCAAATTAGTTTCAGGTTTCAGTCTCCTCTGCTTTGTGACGGGGCTCTTTCTTTCTTTTTTTTTTTGATTGAAATATTTCTTCTTAAAGTGGAAAGTGACAATATTGATTCTTGTCCCCTTGATTTTCAAAATAAGGTGACAGTCTTTGTGAGCTTGTAAACACGAGGAGGGGTTAGGCACTAGTGCACCATAAATTGAATTTAGGGAATTTTCACCAATGATATCAGCTCAATTACATCCAATTCTGTTTGGTCATTCAGGTGCAGAGTGAATTCCAGAAGGCATATGAGAAAGGGATCCATAAGTCAAAGTTAGTTCAGTTTATCTATACATGACTCCAAATTTTGTTCTCATTGTCTTTTCAGTTGGGCACTAAACTTGATGTTGTCAGGTTCTGGGAGCCAACATATGAAGATTGCCTTAATTTGATTGCTCGAGTTCCTGCAGTAGCAGCATATATTTACAGAAGGTCAGTGAGCTAAGATTTAATGTTTTTCTGCTATATGAACTTTTCTCAAAGGAAAAAACTCTGCTGCAACTGCATGCTTGTTCAACACATATTTCTTTGGAACTTCAGCAGCAACAAACATATGCTCTATATACACTTAAGTGAAAAATATTTCACAATTTTGTAGTTAGTTTTCTTTATACTTGTGACATCTTCATGTAGGATTTATAAAAATGGGCAAGGTATACCAATGGATGACTCGCTTGATTATGGTGGGAACTTTGCACACATGCTGGGATTCAATGATCCACAGATGCTTGAGTTGATGAGGCTGTATATTACAATTCACACGTAATGCTTCAAGAGTTTCCTGAGTACCACAATTACGTTTCTTTAAATTCTTCTAGGGCTAAGAGTTTACCTACCGACTTTGCAGTGATCATGAAGGTGGAAATGTCAGTGCACACACTGGGCATTTGGTAAATACCAAAAAGATATTGTGAAAAGTTCTACCAAGTCGATGTGTTTAACCATGTGAGTGTGAATATGACCAAGTTTCTACGTGATTCTGACTGCAGGTTGCTAGTGCTCTTTCAGATCCCTACCTTTCATTCGCTGCTGCTTTAAATGGTTTAGCTGGTCCACTCCATGGATTAGCTAACCAGGTATTCTGTTTTATTGGCCAACTTTGTTTTCTGTTCCTCGTCCATACATAAGTAAACCAGTTAAATCGTATGACACTAACTAGGTTATAAATCGCATATACTTTCATCATATTAATGGCAGTCACTTCCTCCCATGATGTTGTCTGATCTTGTGACAGGAAGTTTTGCTATGGATCAAATCTGTTGTGAATGAATGTGGAGAGAACATTTCCACTGATCAGTTGAAAGAATATGTTTGGAAGACTTTGAACAGTGGCAAGGTATGAACATAAGCAATTGCTTTGAATCAAATTTTTCTTGAGAACTCTGCTCGTGTAATTTTTTTTTATCTTGCTTCTTAATGTGAAATAAGTGAGCCTAACCTTGTTTAATGTGTTTGTTCTTGTAATATGCAGGTTGTTCCTGGATATGGTCATGGAGTTCTGCGCAACACTGACCCAAGGTACACTTGTCAGAGGGAATTTGCATTGAAACACTTGCCAAATGATCCACTGTTCGACCTGGTAATGACTTTGAGCTCCACTGATACCTAGATGAGTAGAACACCCATAACATTTCCATGAATGTGAGTTCATGTTGGCTTGTACACAAAATATAACTTGAGCTTTGCTATGCAGGTCTCCAAGCTATATGAAGTGGTTCCGCCTATTCTTACAGAGCTCGGCAAGGTATCTTAAAATTTCATGAGGGGTCAACTCTTAAAAATTGTTTCTTTCTTAGTAGGATGAATTTCGAAAAGATAAAGGTCATGTCGCTTAAATGTCACAATATAAATTACTTTGTGAACTGTGAAGTGTAAAAGTTGTGTTTAGATAGTAGATCCTCTGATAAAAATTAAGACATGATGCATTTAAAGGATTTACAGTAGTTTCATTGAATCTTTTTAATTTTGCTTCATTTAATTTCTTAAATTTCTTACTGATGTAGCAAATATAGAAAAATTTAATGACATCAAAGGGTGATATAGAGCTGATGTATCTAGAAAATAGTTTTATATTAGGTGGTATGTGGTACTAAATTATACGTATATGTCGGATAAGCAACATACCTTGTTTTTGTGCATGCTCTAAGTGTACAAACCTTGTTCTAGTTTTGTAAACAAACATGACCATGCTCTCTTGTCTACTTTCTTATGATGTTCATAACCTTGTGTAGATGCTCATTTTTCTATCATAAGATATATTAAATTATGGTATAATTTCAGGTTAAAAATCCATGGCCAAATGTAGATGCTCATAGTGGAGTACTGCTAAACCACTATGGTTTGACGGAAGCAAGGTAATTTTACTGGATTGATCTGTTAGTTTATGACCTGTATTGTTTTGAAATTAAAAATAAACATTGTTTTTAACCGAGTAGGTGACTAGCTGTCAAATAATCACACATATTTAAATAGTGCATTTATTTTGTTTCGTTTCTTTGGAGGTTAGTTCATTTTTTGTTTAGCACTACATTAGCTTCCATATAATCTAGACTGAAAGAAAACTGGTGATAACAGATACTACACCGTCCTTTTTGGAGTATCAAGGAGCATCGGCATTTGCTCTCAGGTCCTTTTTTCTCTCTTATTAACTATAGATTTACCAAAACTAAGTTTTGTTGGAAGTTGAAGTTGATATTTGTACTGTTGGTGCAGTTGATATGGGATCGAGCCCTTGGACTGCCACTAGAGAGGCCAAAGAGTGTTACCATGGAGTGGCTCGAAAAACGTTGTGCCGCCAAGTGAGCGGGGAATTGCGCATGTAAGTTGAAAAAGTAGCTGATGGATTTTTCTTTATGAACAAGGGCAAATCTAGTTTATGTTGTACACAATTGAATCATAGGAATAATGTGGTGCAGCAAGATTGTTTTTGAATCTTGTGCACGGAAACACCGAGTGAGGGTTTTCGAATCTCTGCGTGAAACATTTTGCCTAAGGAGAGGACTAAGGGAATTATCTTACCCATGAAAAATAAAATGCACTTTATTGATTTTTCTTTTTTGCACCTTTTGAAGCCTGGTTGCTAAAACGCTGTTTGTTAGCATTTTTTGAAGAGTAAATACTTGAAAAGAGCTGTTCATCCAAATTATTCCTGAAGATGTCTTTTGATAGGTACAAGGTTATCTGCAATTAAAAATTTGCCTACTTCGTGATATAACGTAACTAGTATTCCAAATTGAACGTATCTCAAGTTTTGTTTTAATTTTTCAATATCATGTAATTAGCTCCATTAACAAAACAAAAATTGCACTAAAGAGAGAATCAAGCTCTGTAAGTTGCCTAGACAATCTTCTATGGGATGGCAATGGGTCGGGTGATAGGTGGATGTACCACTTCCATCGCCCGACTCGTCACCTAAAATCTTCACCCCACCCATCACCCAACCCGTAGCTTTTGTCATCCTTACCCGTACCCGCCGGGTGAACGGGTGGCTCGGGTTTTTTTCGGGTGAAATTTAACCCTTTTTTTAAACTAGTATTCAACCAAAATTTTAACAAATTGAAATTGTGTAAGCTAAAACTAAATCTAAAATTTAATCCGATTTGAGTCTTAACAACTAACATGGTTGGAAAAAATATAAAACCGAAACATCTTACATACTCCCAAAACATAGTATGAACCAAAAGTGAAAAAATAACAAAAGATTATGAATACAACCAGAGTTGTCACACTCTATTTGACTCGTATTCTTTAGTAATAATACTTTTGTATGTAACAAAAAATATATTACCTTAAAATTCACGGGACATGAAAACTAGTAGTGTTGACAAGGTAGGTCTTATATGTCATTATAATATAAAAATTGCTCTAATAAAATGGGTGATGAATGTGGGTGATGGGTAAGGGTGGTGGGTCATGAGATGCTCACCCGTATCCGACCCGCTACACCCGTCACCCGAGTTTCACCCGCATGTTAGCAGGTTTCACCCGTTTTCTCGGGACGGGTTTTTGAACACCCATCGGATGCGGGTGTAATTGCCATCCTAGTTCTATGTAACAACTGTTAACAAATTATGCAGGCTTCAATAAATTGGTTTCATTTACAACATATCCGAACTCAAAAGTGAATATAACCATCATAAATTTGTTTCCTTAAACCCAAAAATCAATGGAACTTACAAAGTAATGGCAAACGATATGCCATAGCTTTGTCCCTCCCTCTTTTGAGTAGGCATTTTGCTGATGATGGTGTCCATTTGCCATCTTTATCTCGATTCACGTCATCATTTTCCATCTTAGTACATTTGCACAAATGGTGTCCATTTGCCATCTTTATCTCGATTCACATCATCATTTTCCATCTTAGTACATTTGCACAAATTAGGATCAAACCTATCCTAAGGTAAAATATATCATTATACTAAAGAAAGATCAAGATAACAAAACAAAATGTTTTAGGAAACAAAGTTTTCTTCTCTAATTGTTACAATTGTATGATGCTTCTGCCAAAAGTTCGGTAAGACAATGAATGGCTAGGTAGCGGGAAGAAAAACAATATTTGAAGAGACAAATGTGTGGTATATTTGTTTAAAAAGAATTAAAAAAAAACTTACTTTAAATATTAGAATGTTCGACATTATATATTGAATTATTAGATTTGGCAAACTGTAACTATAACTTTGACAGATTGACTAAAACCTAAATTAGTTTAGAATCCGTGCCACTACCGGTATTCGTAACTACAAACAAAATATTTGTTCATTTTTTATACTATCTAGTTTAGTTTTTAATCACTAACTTTTTTTTCCTTCTAATTTTTTAAAATGAACTTTTATTCTAAAAAATGAACGCATATTTTTATTCATAGTCTAGAAAAAAAAAAAAAACAGTGATACCGAAATAAAATGAACACATAGTATAAAAAACGAACAAAATTTTTGTTTCCTCCTCTCTATAAGGAACCTGATAGCATGTTTTATGCTATCTTTTATAGTGTTGTTTTCATGTGTTTTTAGTAGTTTTGCATGAGTTTAGGCATTAACATCTTTGCTAGAGCTTATTTGCATCAAATAATGTCTACTCCCCCTTGTCTCTTGTACTTAGGTGATTTTAGGCCTATTTGGACCATAAATGGACATATCAAAGGCTCAAGGAAACAACAACCTCATCGTCAAAGCTGGAGGCATGAAAGGAAACTGCAAAGGAAAGCCCCCAAGCAAAACGAGGAAGAAGGCTAAGCAATTCTTGAGGAGAGGCAAAACTCATTTGGTGATGCAAGTCCAGAAGGCCGAGTGCATGTGCAAACTCTACTGAAGGCTCCCCTTCACTCGCACAAAGAACGAGGAATAGACTCGGACATGAAGACTTAGGTTCTCCCGCAAAAGAAATCAAGCAGAGACGAAAAGCCACTCGACCGCCGAAGAGGCGCTCGACTGAAAAGCAAAGAGTGACTTGGCCGCCGAGTGAGCTAGGCTGAAGACATGTCACGCCGCTCAAGTTCCAGTCGAGTTTGGTACCCCACTCGGTCAACGAAGAAGACCGTGTCACCGACTTACTTTTCAACGTAAGTCGAGTGGATCTGGGGTCGACTCGGTCGATGTGTGATGTCGTTACAACAACTCGGCCACGTGACGACGGTTACAAGATTCTTTTGTGCAGAGGCTGACAATCCATGCCACGGTCCGTGCAAATTTCCATCCTAATTTAGCCTATATAAAGGGCTTAGTTGAATGTAATACATACTAATTTCACTAATCCACAATTCCTTTCTCTTAGATTCTCTCTTTAAATTGGATCCAGTCTCCTTAGGTTAGTTTAGAGGTTCAACATTTGTAGAAGATTTCTACCGAGTTGTCCGAGTGGAATTGAGTCAATTCGAGCTTGAACCTTTTCTACTTTTGATTTGTGTTTGGTAATTTCGAATTCTCTTCACTTCTCTCTTGATTCTATGGATTCGATGTGTTTTTTGAGATGTTTGCATGTTCACTCTTCATGAGTGAGTAGTTCCATACTAGGGATTGGGGTGAAAGTCCCAATCCAAAGCTATGCAATGTTTAGATTCGTTATAATGCCTAGAATTTATGTGAGTATCAAAGCATGATAGTAAGCATATAGGAGATCAAAAGCCGATTAGAACACTAGGATCCATGTTTAAGCTAATATGAAAGTCGGATGCTAAGCCTAGCTTAAATTGTTCCTTTATGCACTTTGTTTAGTTCTTAAACATGATCTTATGTATTGATAATTGGCCGGTTGGTATGAATGAGACTCATAAGTAATTTCGTAATCTAGTGATGCATGTTTAGACGCCTATGATGCTAGAGTTAGTAATTTAATTATTCCAATAGCAAACACCATGTGTGGAATGATTGATTTTTAGCTTGTGAAGTGTAAACCCACTCTAGATTAATACAATTTATGCAAGCCAATAGCAAAAACCATGTGTGGCTTGTGTATCTTGAATTGAACCCTAGTTTGAGACCGTAGTTGACTAGCATCTTGCCAATTAGAAAACACCATGTGAAGCACTATGTTGGAGTGACTAGCATGCTTAGATTTACATTTGCCTATCAATGCATACAACCGTTTAGTCATCATTTACTTGAGCACTCAAGCAAATAGTTCTCACTCTATGGCATTATAATTGATATGAACATTGCATTAACAAGGATTGACAGAATTAGTCCCAACTCCTACTCGTTTTCCATACTTGATTTCAAATCTAGCATACTCTGTTTCTGACTCGATCCAGTCAGAAGCTACATGAATTTGACTCGGTTGACGTTGTCTTGAAAATGTAGTTATCAGAGAGGACTCGATTGAATAAAATTCAATCCCCACTAAAGTGTCTTTGATGATCACTTGATCACAATCTTTTTATTTGTCTTGATTAGAGTGAACTTGCAAAGTTGATTGCCTTGACCATAAATCGTTCTTCTTATAAACGACATTCAAGCACACATCCATCTACCTATTGTTTTATTCCAAAAATCATGTGCCTTTTTTTTTGTTTGATTATGAAATTAGATTGAATTTTCCTAAATCCTGATCAAAATGAACAAAGGGGTTTAATTGAACGTTATTCATTAGTGATGGTTCATGAATTAACATAATTACTTAAAGAATAGTTAATCATTTGTGAAAATAGATATGTTGATATCAGCTTGAAAAAATGGTTTTGCATGGTACGTCCCAACGAACTATTATTGAAGATTGATTATTATCCATTTGAGTTCATTTTACCATTCTAATAGTTCCTTTTTTTAGATTGGTTGTTCAAATTTTCACTTTTCAAATTTGTTTATCATGAATAGTTTTATTCTAGTTCATTTTTTACTCATAATGAGTTCACTTTTACTTTGTGGGTTTCACATGAGTTGTCTTTATTTATTTATTTATTTTTGTTTATATTCTAAGTTCATTTATGTAATATGAGTTCTTTTTTACTCACAATGATATCACTTTTTACTCATAATGATTTTTTTTTAAAAGGGTACGTAGATCACCCGGTTCGAACGGATTTTGCCGCTCTATGTCAGGATCGGATAAGAAATCGTGGCCCATTACTGAGAGATACCCTCCCAATATCAGATAATGATTTTTATTTTTGTACTTATGTTGAGTTTCTTATTTACATGAGTCGAATTCTTTTATTCCCTTTAGGGGTGATGAGTTTATTTTCTTACATATCGAGTTATGTTAAAATTTTAAATGTTCATTTATGAACTATGTATTGATTTTTTTTACTCACAATGTTCACTTAGTGTAGATTGAGTCGGATGATATCATGCTTACTTCAAAATTTGAAATATGTGATACTATCTTCATTTGTCTCATTGACGATACTTTGGATTACTTCTTCTTCTATTTTTTATGCACATGATTTTTTGGATGAATTATGATGATTAGCTTAACGAAATATAACCTTGTGAGCGCTCTAGCCTTGGACATGAATTTTTAGTCTTCTCTTATTTATTATCGTGTGATGTCCAACATGCTTAGTTTGTTGTAGAATTTGAGATTGACACTCTTTTAAAACTAGACGTTCATTTATTCTATATGTTTGATATAAAGATGATTGATGTCCTCTTTGATAAGTTTATGGGATCTTTCCTACGCTTATGTATGTTTCTCTTCTATTAGCCACTTCTTGTCATTATTTTCCCGTTTAGCCTCATTTGACCCTATCCAAGGTTGTGATGTGATGCGGGACTATCTCAGCCACCACCTACAAGACCAATCACAAGAGCTCAAGCCAAACGAATGGGAGAATAACTAGGAAAGGAGATGCATGAGTTGGAAAGTTGCTACATCAAGATCAGGGGTGGAGCCAAAATTTTTTTAGGGATGGGTGGTATTGACGATTTTTTTCCTTACTGATCTTCAAATAATAAATTTAAATATAAAAACTAATATATGTATATAACAATTAACAAATTCAAACTATATTTGTTAATTCATCTACTATTTTATTATTCATTTAATAATTAATAGAGAATTTTTAATAAATTAATTTAGATTCACTTATCTCTAAGTTTGTAGAGCAATCGAATTCAAGAATGAAGACTTGAACCCGTAAAATCGAACATTGTCATTATGCACACACAAATACGTACACAACTTACTGCAAAAAAAAAACAATTAAACATTAATCAAATTCAATAGAATGAGAAGAAGCAAAAAATAAATTCAAAAGTAAAAGGCACTATTCACTAGGTGCGTGCAGACTAGAGTCAAGGCCGACGGGTAGCAGACTGGCAGGTATGCAGAAGGATTGCAGTCTTTTGCATACACTCAAATAGTAATAGTGATTTGAACGGAAATTATTTTTCTATTGACGCAACGCAGTTCATTCAACACATACAAAAATTTAAGCTATTTTATATTTTTTTCCGGACTGGGCTGGACGACGACCTAGTGTCGCCCAGCCCTGTATCCGCCCCTGATCAAGATGCGAGCCTTGGAAGAGAGCTTAAAAATGGTGACACACGTTCAACCTGAGGAACACAAGAGAGGGGGCCGAGATGATGACAATGACGGCCGAGATGAGTTCGAAGAAGGCCGAGATCCATCAAGAAATGTTGAACCAAACGTGCGTGAAGAGAGATGGAGAGAAAGGATTTTTGCGCTAATTTAAGTGGCTAAATTGGGCCCAACTAGATCTTTTATTTTCAGTCATAATTGGACTTCTTTTATTATTATGAGCTAGATTTTATTTGTTTTGTTTTGAGTTTTTTAGGTTAGATTTCCCAGCCCCAAATTTTATTATATCTTTTAAGATTTGATCTTATATTTTCTTCTTTGGGCTTTAGATTAGATTATCAAGCCCGTAGATTAGATCTTGTTTTATGTAACCCTAGAAGATGCCTCCCCAACCTATATAAGGCATAGAGGTGCACAAATTTTTTCTCAACTCATCAATAAATACAAAACACTTTGAATACTTTCAGTATTTACTTCTTTCGTGGAATCGGGATCGAATAGGTGGAATCCTATTTAACCAAAACGAGTGGATTCTCGTTCGCCAAGCAACTTAGACTGTTTTGAGTTGTGTCACTTGGATTGGTAATTTGGTGCTCAGTCAACTTCAGGTGACTTCTCGTGCTTTGGGAACAACCGCTTATTTCTGTGTGAGATTATAGCGGAAGGATTCTTCAATCATTCCGGGTTGTGTGTTAGGGCCATAATTTCCCTAGTATGCTCCCGGTTTCTTCAAGGGTTCGACCAGATCTATCCATCTACCGATCCTTCACCATCACCATGAATCAGAATGGTACCTGTAGCAGTCGGTGCAGCTGGCTCCTCTGCACTCCTCAGCTCAAATACACGACCCTGTGGTCCTCTGGTATCAGTGGTGCTCCCACCACGACCTCTGCCTCTACCCAACCCAGGAGCAGATCCCCGAGTGGTAGGACGATCTGGGACTCTCTACTGTCCATGTGTCTGCTGCTGCTGAGGTGACCTCTGCCCACCTCCCGTTACACTGGCAGTAATAGAACCCTGCTGAGACGAAGCTCCACCCCGTCTACAAAAAATATGTTTGTGACCTAGTCTGCCACAAATGTAACAAGTCATTGTCTGTCTCGTGCACTCTTGCCGCATATGCCCATAACCAACACAGTTATAACACTGTGGTCCCTTATCTTTAACTGGTGCAGATGAGGGATGACTCTGGCGGCTCTGGCCTCGCCCTGCACTAGCAGCCCTACTAGTTTGCCCGGTACGCTGTCTCTTCTCAGACCCTCCGGTCTGAGAAGCTCTCCTCTGACTAGCCCGCTCTCGCTCATAGTCAGAAGCTATGTCCTGATAATCCATCAGAGATTCACAGTGGAAACCCGCCATGTAGGTCCGGGTAGTATCCCTCAGTCGTCGGGAAAACAGATTTACATGCTGATCTGCAGAAGGTGCAGCTGGCCCTATCAATGCCAGCTCCTCCTGGAACCTCCTGATAGCCTCGGCGACTGGTACATCCTCAAACCCAGCCTCTACAAAATCCCGCAGTTTCTCCCTCCTCAGTGAGGCAGGGTAGAAACGCTCTCTGATCATGTTCTGCATCTGATCATAACTGTCAACCTGTGCTCGTACAAACCTCCACCAGTGTTGTGCTAAGTCTATGAACAGAGTCTGCACCAACTCTATCTACTGGTCAGCAAGACACCTAATTGACTCCAAAGATGAGTCCACATGCCCAATCTAGAGTTCCACCTCTAGCTCCACCTACCCAGAGAAAGGGGGTACACCCATCTGGTGAAATGCCTTCAACCAAGTGTCTGGTCTAGGCCCTCTATGCTCCTCTGTAGCTCGAGCAATCTCAGCAACAGGTGCCGGTACAGCTAGCACCTGAGTAACCCCGTGGGATGTGAGACCTTTACTCTTCCGAACCGAGTTTGGACCATGGCCGAGATTGGCTTTGGCCGAGTGTAGACTTTTCCGCACCCGCGGGCACTTTGGCCGCCCCTGCGGGTTTCCGCCCCAGCGGCTCATGGGACCGCCCCTGCGGTTTCCGGCGGTTACAGCCGGTTTTGTTGACCCTTTGACTTGTGTTTTCCCCTTTCCTTTGCCTTCTCCCTTAAGCTTTCCCTTAGTTGCTTGAGCAAGGGTTTCACTCTGATCTTTAGCCTCCCACGATCTTTTGCTTTCCCTTTGCTCTCTTTGATCTTATTCTTGGATCCTTGAGTGTGGAAGGAAGTTGTGTAGCTTTGGTACTTGTTGTTGTGTATGTGGATGGTATGCTGAGCTGGGAAGCCATCCTTGATGTGTGTTGATATCTCCTGCAGCCTAGGACCACAGTGGTGGTGAGTGATGTTTTCTTTCTCTTCTTCCTTTCTTGATCTTCTTCTTCCTTAGCTTAGGATTAGATGATTGAATGTAGGATTGATGTTTGTATGTGTATGTTATGGCATGTGTATGAACCTGGAAGAGAGTAGACGTGATTTGATCACGTGAAGAGCTAAAGAGAAGCCGCGAGGTTTCATTCTGCACTGTCGCTACCCCCGCGGCCAGAAGTCACCGCCCCTGCGGAAGACGTACCGCATCGCCTGCGCCGTGCCAGCGCCATGCCTGCGTTGCCAGCGATCCTTGTCACCGCCCCCGCGGCTGAGTGTCACCGCGCCCGCGGTTGCCTGCGTTCCGCCTCTGCGTCCTTAGATCACGCAAGTGCGTCTTGTCCCGGGACTACCTATAGTTAGGTAGTTCCTTTCCTTTCTAGTATGAGGGAACTAGTACCATGCTAGGATTCGGATGTTGATGAGTATGATATAGTTATGCCGGTTACGGCTTTGAGGTTTACGAGTTGGACTTGATCCTTATGGATCCCTTGGGTCTAGGTGTGACCCTTTGTGTGATAGGATTGTGATATATATGTATGTGTGCCTTGTATAGGCTGTGTTGTCCTCCAGTTGGAGTGGACGTTTCTGAGAGTTGTTCGTAGCGAGATACTTTTGAGATCGAGGTAAGTCCATAGGACTTACTTAGCTACTATCCTTATATTGGATGTATGCTTGAGTGGTGTGTGTTATGTGCTTTGTAGCATGTGTTATTATGGTCACCGACCTATGTTATATTGACCGCCCATTTAGTTGGCTGTGACAACTTACCTTTCATCCCGTAGTGGAGTCTGGGAAGTTCTCTGTAAGCTAGTTAGTTCTGGTATACGGGAAGGGCACCTACCACTCCATATGGTATACGGGAAAGTGCGTTGATACCACTCCAGCTAGCTATTGCACGCAGAGGCGAGGGTTATATATACATTCCTCGTGTCACGTATATTCATATACATTTATTATACGATTGAGTGTTGGACCTATTAAAGATAATAAACCGGGTAAATGTGTGATATCATGATGATGTGTTAATATTATTGACGTGTGTTTGTGTTCTAGCATCTTCTTATATATGTGTATAGTTAGCTAACGGTTTTATACCATGTTGTAGATCCTTTGCAGGTTAGGAGAGCTGCAGAGTGATCCGAAGGGGTGATCTGCTGAGGGTTCCGTACACGGGGACGATATCGTGGTTGGGTTATTTATGTTGTACGGGTTTATGTTTTGACTTTGTACTCAGCAGTACCTTGTATCACCTTTTTGATATGTGTATATATATATATATCAGTTTTATGTTTTGTTTTAATCTATTGGTGCCTTGTTGTAAGATTCAGTGAAGTTGTTGTCAGGCTAGGGTCAGGATCCATTGTGAGATCCTAGCCCAGTAGCACTCCGAGTCCTACGGATTTGGGGTGTTACATGGGATCTCTCAGATGGTCCCTCACGTTCTGGCAGATCTGGGATAGGTCTACCTGCTCTGGCAGCCTCCTCCACTCGCCGGATATACTCGCGGAGCTCAGGTCCTCCAATGGAGACATAATCCGAGTCATCTGACTAGACTCGCTGTGGACCCTGTCTCCCAGCTACGCCGTTCCCAGTCTCAGGAACGACACTCTCAGCAACGTCCTCGTGAACCTCTTCCGCTGTACGTGGATCAACAGCGGAAGTCCTACCCCGTCCTCTACCTAGAGGGGGTCTACCTCTACCTCGTCCAGCTGCAGGTAAGGTTCTAGTCTGAACCATCTGCAGAGGACGTAAACCTAACTCAGAAGGCTATATATATTCCATATGTATAGATATATATCAAATCAATCACAACAGAATATCTATATATATCTATACTGTCGAGATCTTCAGAGGGGCGATGACTCACGTACATGATATCCCAAAACATTTGTACTCATTTCAAAACCAAAACCTTTTGAAAAGTCAGACCCATCTCGGGTTCTGTTTATTTATCTATTCGACCTTTATCGCAGATTACAAGTGCCATTGTTGTCAACCTGGGCTCTGATACCAACTTTGTAACACCCGAATCCGTAGGACTCAAGGTGCTACTGGGCTAGGATCTCACAATGGATCCTGACCCTAGCCTGACAACAAGTTCACTGAATCTTACAACAAGGCACCAACAGATTAAATACAAAACATCAAACTGATATAAAAGTATCAAAATGTTTACACAACGTGCTGCTGATTACAAACAAAACATAACCGTATACATAATCAAAAGATCCCATATCCCACGAGGACGACCCAGTGTACGGAGCCCTCAGCAGATCACCCCTCTAGATCACTCTGCAGCTCTCCTAACCTGCAAAGGATCTACAACACGGTATAAAACCGTTAGCTAGCCATACGCATATATAAGAAGATGCATCAGCACAATCACACACCAATGAATAGTAAACACATCAACATGTTATCACACATTTACCCGGTTTATTATCTTAATAACGTCCAGTCACTCAAGCGTGTGTATATATATATATATGTATATATATATATATATATATATATATATATATGTATCAATATGAATATATGTGACACGGGGAATATAACCCTCGCCTTTGGGTGCTCATGGCAGCTGGAGTGGTCCCTGGTCACACCCACCCGTGTACCCAAAGGGAATGGGGAGTGGCCAACCGTTTACCAAGTCTGACCCAACCACAGAGAACTGCCCAAACTCCAAAGGGATGAAAGGGACAGTTGTCATGACCCTACAATGGGCAATCACTATACCATAGGTCGGTGACCATCATAACGCATGCTATAAAGCATATAACAAACACCACTCATGCACACATCCAATATAAGGATGGTAGCTAAGTAAGTCCTATGGACTTACCTCAACCTCGGAAGTCTCAAACCAAATCAGCTTCAACTCTGGAGATCAACACTGCCAAAACAAGGCATAACAACATATATCAAACTCATATCCATCACAGGGGTCACACTTAGACCCAAGGGATCCATAAGGATCATAACCTAACTCATAACCCTCAAAGCCATAACCGGCATAAATGCTATCATGATCATCCTCATTCTATCCTCATATACATACCTAGCATGCCACTAAACCGCTCATACTAGGAAAGGAAAGGATCTACCCCACTCTAGGTAGACCCGGGACAAGACGCACCTGCGTGACGGAAAGACGCAGGGGCGGAACAAGCAACCCGCAGGCGCGGTAAGGCTCGGCCGCAGGCGCGGTGACCATGGCCGCTGGCAAGCGCAGGCGCAGAATAACGCGGGCGCTGGCGCTGGGACCGTTGCCGCGGGGGCAGTGGCTTCTGGCCGCGGGTGCGGCGACAAAGTACCCGCACGGGCGGATTCTCTGGACCGCGGGGGCGGCGACAGTGCAGAAGATGATCCCGCGGTTCCTCTTCGGCTCTTCACGTGATCAACTCACATCTTCTTCATTCCAAAGTCACACACATACATATACATACACATTCCAACATCAATCTATGATCCATTCATCTAATCCTAAGCTAAGGAAGAGGGAATCAAAGAAAGGAAGAAGAGACGAAGAAGAAGACTTACCACACTTGTGGTCCTAGGCTGCACAGAAGATCAACACCCAACCTCACTGGCTTCCAAGCTCAGCAACACACCTCAAGCTCATCAACATCATTATCCACACAAGAAAACACTTCCAAACTCAAGGAAGATCAAGATCAAGGTCAAGGAGGGAAGAAGAAGAAGCAAGAAGGACGTAGGGTCTGGAAAAACAAGAGTGGAAACCCTTGCTCACGAGCCAATGGAGAGACTTAAGAAGGAAGGAAAGGAGAACGTAAATCACGGTCAAAGAGTCAACAAAACCGGTTGCAGCCGTCGGAAACCGCAGGGGCGGTTCCCTGAGCCGCAGGGGAGGAAACCCGCTGAGGCGGCACACAAGCCCGTGAGGGCGGAAAAGATCACGTCTCGGCCTAAGCCAAATCTCGGCTAAGGTAAACTCGGTCCAAAAGACTAAGGCTCTTATAGTCCATGTGCGGTACCCATCCTCTTAGTACGTAAGAAAGACGGCAGCTAGAGGATGTGTGTGGACTGCAGGGCCATCAACAACATCACCATCTAATACAGACACCTCATTCCACGGCTCGATGACAGGCTAGATGAGTTACACGGAGGTCGTATGTTCTCCAAGATAGATCTCCGGAGTGGCTACCATCAGATCCGTATGAGAGAGGATGATGAATGGAAGATTGTGTTCAAGGCAAAGTTTAGTCTATATGAGTGGTTGGTGGTGCCTTTTGGCCTAACCAATGCCCCTAGTACTTTCATGCATCTTATGAACCATCTTCTTAGACAGTTTATAGGGAAATTCGTGGTTTTATACTTTGATGATATACTCATCTACAACCAAAACCTCCAAGAACATGAACAACACCTCAGGGAAGTACTTGTTATCTTACGTAGCCAGCACCTCTACGCAAACCTCAAGAAATGTGAATTGTGCACCGATCAAGTCACCTTCTTGGGTTTTGTTGTTAGCTCGCAGGGATTACAGGTGGATGATTGCAAGGTTAAAGCCATCCAAGACTGGCCCACGCCAAAGACCACCATGCAATTCCGAAGTTTTCACGGATTGGCTAGCTTCTACCGTAGATTTGTGAAGGATTTCAGCACCACAACTGCCCCCTTGAATGAAATAACAAAGAATAAGAGCGAATTCATATGGGAAAAGAGCAGCATACCGCATTTGAAGAGCTGAATATACGCCTCACACAGACACCACTACTAAGCCTACTTGACTTCAACAAACCTTTTGAGGTTGAGTGTGACGCTTTTGGAATCGGTATTGGAGGAGTGCTTATGCAGGAAGGCAAGCCTATTGCCTACTTCTCCGAGAATTTGAAGGGAAACACCCTGAACTACTCTACGTATGACAAGGAGTTATATGCACTTTTTCGGGTTCTGAAGGTTTGACAATATTTTACGGCCCAACGAATTCATATTACACACTGATCATGAATCCATCAAGCACTTCAGAAGCCAAGATAAGCTCGAGAGATGACATGGGAAACAGATGGAGTTCATAGAGCGCTTTCCGTTTGTGATCAAATACAAGTAGGGCAAGGAAAATGTGGTAGTTGATGCATTGTCACGAAGATACACACTTCTAACCACCTTGGACTCAAGAGTGCTCGGGTTTGTGTATATAAAGGAGCTATATGATGCTGACCCAGATTTGGGAGAGATTTTTCGAGATTGCAGAGACAGAGGACCCACATGAATATTCTACATATTTGACGGGTTTCCATATAAGGAAGACAAGGTATGCATCCACAAATGCTCTCTTAGACTATTATTGACCGAGGAAGCATATCGAGGAGGATTGATGGGGCATTTTGGACGAGACAATACCTACCACACCTTAGGAGTTCATTTCTTTTGGCCCCATATGCTCAAAGATGTCGAGCATCTAGTGAGGCGGTGTTTGGAACGTCTTAAGGTCAAATCTCTCCTACAACCGCATGGTCTCTACATGCCACTACCCACCCTTACAACCCCTTGGGAAGACATTTCCATGGATTTTATTGTGGGATTACCTCTCACTTAGAGAGGGAGAGATTCTATCTATGTTGTTGTTGACAGGTTTTCCAAGATTGCTCACTTCATTACTTGTCACAAGACGGTTGACGCTACCAATGTGGCTAATCTTTTCTTCCGGAAAGTAGTAAGGCTACATGGAATTCCCAAAACCATTGTAAGTGACAGAGATGTAAAGTGTATAAGTTCTTTTTGGAGGATCCTCTAGGAAAAGCTTGGCACCAAGCTCCTATTCTCCACATCGAGTCATCCCATACCGAAGTGCAAACTGAGATAACAAATTGAACTCTTACTAATGTTCTAAGGACCATCATTCGTATGAATATTCGAGCATGGGAGGATACCCTACCCCACGTGACATTTGCGTATAACAGAACCATCAATTCTTCTACGCATCTTTAACCTTTTTCAGTGTGTTTATGGTATGAACCCCTTAACTCCACTTGATCTTATGCCTTTTCCTATGAGGGAGAAGGAAAATTTTGATGCAGGAAAATAGGTGGAATTCATAAAAGAGCTGCATAAGAGGACCAAGAGCCGTTTGATTCAAAATTCGGAAGCAGTAGCTGCACAAGCCAACCAAGGAAGACGATATGTTGTATTTCAGTCAGGAGACCTCGTATGGGTACACTTGAGGAAAGAACGATTTCCATCCAAGAGTAAGAACAAGATGGATGCACAAGGCAACAGACCATTCAAGGTTCTCAAAAGGATAGAAGATAATGCATATCGGTAAGAGCTTTTAGGGGACTATGAAGTCAGTGCCACCTTCAATGTTGCGGATCTCACTCCCTTTCATAGTGATGAAGACATGTTGGATTCGAAGAAAAATCCTTTTCAAGAGAGGGAGAATGATGCGAGAGCATCTCAACCACCACCTACAGGACCAATCACAAGAGCTCAAGCCAAACGAATGGGAGAAAAACTAGGAAAGGAGATGCGTGAGTCGAAAAGTTGTTACATCAAGATGCGAGCATTGGAAGAGAGCTTAAAATGGTGATACACGTTCAACCTAAGGAACACAAGAGGGGGGGGGGGCAATATGAGGACAATAACGGCCAAGATGAGTTCGAAGAAGGCCGAGATCCATCAAGAAACGTTGAACCAGACGTGCGTGAAGAGAGCTAGAGAGAAAAGGATTTTTAGGCTAATTTAAGTGGCTAAATTAGGCCCAACTAGATATTTTATTTTCAGCCATAATTGGACTTCTTTTATTATTATTGGCTAGCTTTTAATTGTTTTGTTTTGGCCTTTTTAGGTTAGATTTTCCAGCCCTAGATTTGATCATATCTTTTAAGAATTGATCTTATCTTTTCCTTGTTTGGGCTTTAGATTAGATTTTGAAGCCCGTAGATTAGATCTTCTTTTGTGTAACCCTAGAAGACGCATCCCCTGCCTATATAAGGGATAGAGGTGCACGACTTTTTGCTCAACTCATCAATGAACACAAAACACTTTGAATACTTTCAATATTTACTTATCTCGTGGAATCGGGAACGAATAGGTGGAATCCTATTCAACTAGAGCGAGTGGATTCTCGTTTGCCAAGCAGTTTGGATTGTTTTGAGTTGTGTCGCTTGGATTGGCAAGTTGGTGCTCTCAATCAACTTCAAGCGACTTCTCATGCTTGGGAACTATCGCTTCCCTCTGTGTGAGATTATAGCGGAAGGATTCTTCAATTATTCCGGGTTGTGTGTTAGGGCTATAGTTTCCCTAGTGTACTCCCGGTTGCTTCAAGGGTTCGACCAGATCTATCCATGTATCGATCTTTTACCATCATCAGGATCTTTGTCCATTCACCATGTTTTCTTTCATTCCACGCCTCTTTCTATCTTCATCTTCATTCGAGTCTCGGTGTCGAAAGATCAAGGCAACCACACGGCTAACCCCGAATCATAATGGAAGAGAATAATGAAGTAAATAAGTATGGGGTTCTCTCCTTAAAGATTTGTAAGTAATTTCAAGAAGTAATAGCGCGAGTATGGATGCATATTATTCTTATGGAAGTCATTTTCATGGATGATGGAGGAGACAAAAGGTTCTTGATATCCTTGTTGCTGCAAATAATTATAAAATAGTTCAAAAGTGAAGATAAGTTTATTTCTAAATGTGAAGACAAAGAACACATTACAAAGTGGTACAAAGTTCAAAAGTGTTATGATTACAAGGGGAAAAAGAGCAAAAATGAAGAAAAATGTAAGTTGGTGAATTAGTGAAGCGGTTTCAAGTGTTGATCACATTCGACGCCCCGGATATTATAAGCCATTTCAGCCTACTTTTTTGGCCTCACGGACATTATGTTTCCATGTCTCATATCCCCGTTACAACTCATATAGAGAGGAAAACAAGATGCATAACAATCTTTCACAAAAACTAATAATTGGAATCGAAATAGAAAATAAACGAGGATAGTAGAACTTATTGAAATGGTGATTCTCCAGTGACTTTCTTGCAAACTTCTTGATGAATTTTGAAGTTCTTGATTTTCTTGATGTTGATAACGCAACTCTGATACCACTTTGATATTAGGATTAGCCGTGAGAAGTCTATATCGTTTGATACCAATGATGGAAGACTCAAACCAATTTAGGGTAAACTGACGGTGGTTTGTGGATGTAGGGAGGAGGCAGTTTACTTGATGATGGAAGAATAATCTGATGAATGATATGGATCGGTAGATGGATAGATAGGTTAAGGTCAAACCTATTGAAACAATTTAGAACACCCTAGGGAAACCGAAACCTTATAACACAAATAAGATGATCGTAGAACTCTTCCGCTACAATCTTATGATAGCCTATAAGTCACCCTGCAAGTATGACGGGTTTCATTTGTAGTATGTCAAGTGTCAAATCACAAGGACTACATCTGAATTGAAATTTAACAATAGACATATATGTTAAGCCAAAATAGAAAAATGAAGAGAAGGATAGGAAAATCCAGTTGGTCAAGTTTTGGTTATTTGGTAATCAAAGCAACAAACAATGTAGATATAAAAATGTAAAGATGTTAATTTGGAGGAAAACGATCTAAGAAAACAAGTATCCCACTATAATGAATAGATATGTAAGTATATGAATAAAATGAACTTCAATCAACAAGTATGTAGGGAACCATAAAATATAGCATTTATCAAAGACAAATAAAGACTGTGTTAAACCAACTTGAAGGTGCTTTCGCAATCACAACAAATATAGAAAAAAACTCTATAAGCGCTTAGAAATCCAAAAAAGACCAAGAAAGATCTCGCTTGGGTAACATAGATCTAGAAAAGATACAAAGACCGGAACTTTCAATTATAGTTAGAAATCCTATAAGTAAAAGGTAGACGTCAATCCCAAATACAAGCTATTTTCAATCTTTCCAACAAAAAAACACGCTTGGGTCGAATTGCCAATTAAATCTATAACATTTTATAAACACTACTTTTATCAAAGGTAAATATAGGGTAAAAACCGTTTAGTCCGGGTCTCCTTCCCGTTTGTGCCAAGTCTTATGAGGCTTTAAGTGGGCTAACCTAGACAGCTAGGCCATGACCAGGAAACGGTTTGGAGACGGGTTAGGTGCACGTTTGGTCCTCATCCCTAAGTCATATGGTCCACACCTAGTATGATTTTATGCTCCTTTAGAGCATGGTTCTTTGCTCAGCTTCTAGTACGATGGTACGTAACATGATTCCTCGATATTTAGCATGAAATGATGTTGAATTGTGATTCCTGACCTCGGGCAAGCTTGAGCTCTCCATGATTCAACGTCTTTTTAATAGAAAACACTTCATAATTGGCCTAGAACGCTTGAAATGTACAGTAATCAAAAGTAGACACCAAAATCGTAATATGAGTGCATTTTGCATATGAGCATATATTTGCCAAAAGAGATGTAAAATGTGTGAATAAGCAATCTTAAAACACGTTAGATTAAATGGTATCATCTTAAACAACAAAGCACAAGAAAAAGACTTGTGAGTGATTGAGAATACCAACTTGACTATTCAAGTTGACACAACAACAAAAATTCATGATATAAGATCGAACGAAAAGGCTTCACTCACCCACTTTTCACAATAAAAGAGAAGTACACAAACATGTAAACTTGTTTCTAGCAATATTCATGGTACTGTCTATAGCCAATCAAGGCTCCTTCTATATAACATGAATGAGATGGCTGAAAAACTTAGAACCAAGTTTAATCCGGTATAAAGTAACCTAAAGACTTAATTAAAAGATGGACCTAGAGTTAACTTAAAATACCCAATTATTAAAACAACTCGTAATAGTAAAAAAGTCTCAATATGGGATGAAATTAAACTTCAAACTAGATCCAAATCAACCACTAGTTCTCCCCTCTAGTACCTCCATGCATGTCATGATGTCCATGCCCTAGCTCCATGCACACATTCAACCCGATTTCGTATTTGAAGCCTGAAACCGGTTCAGGCCGGTTTTTGTTGGCTTGGCCACTTGAACTATATATCCTCCTATGCAATCCCTTCATCTTCTTCCAAGATCTCCATGAGATCATTCGACTCTTCATTTTTTTCTTTTCTTCCCTTACAAGTTATCTTTCTTCCTTAATTTCCTGAGATAGTTGAATCTTGGAATGCTACTGCATCAAAATTTCCTTTTCACAAGGTATATAAAGGGATCAACTTTAAAAAATTGGTTTGGTAATGAATTGATGTAATTTCATAGATAACTTTGATAATTTGCAATTAAAAAATCATCTCAATGCACAAGAGATTTTGTAGATTGTTTTATTTTAGTAAAAAAAATTTTATAAAATAGTTAAATTTGTCAGATTACTTTACAAAATGATAACTTTTTTTCATTTTATAAAGTAAAATTTTTACATGCAATAAATTCATATAATTAAGTGTATATGTCTGCATAATGGTTTATTAAAATTATATTTAATAAACAATTACCCTTTTTTTATTCATCTTTAAAATTGTAAATTCGACTACAAAACATAAAGTATCACACATCCACAAAAGAAATTACTTATGTTTTTATTCATTCATTATTCAAACAACAAAAAATAGACCCTCTTTTTATTCATCACCGAAACAAAAAACTTGAATAAATAAAAATTACATAGCTTGAGCAGCAGCATCAACTTATATTTATATTTCATTGATCATTCAAATGATAGTATGACTCTCTTAAAATTCAATAATTTAATAATAAATTTCCCTTATAATACATTTGGACTCATAAATAACATATATTACATATGTGATGTTATTGTTGATATGTGAACTTTACTAATGAAGATTTAACAATTTAATTATAAATAATTTTTTAGTTATAAAATAAAAAAATCACACGATGAATTTTGTGCATCGATATTTTTTTTAGTTATTGTTGATATGTCAACTTTACATAGGTGAAGTTATCGTTCATATGTCAACATTATTAATGCATAATATTTTAATTAAGAAATTGTCAAACAAATGCATAAGATATAAAGAGGGTGCATAAGTTTACAAATGCTAGAGGCTTTGTTGATTGGAATGAAAGGACAGAGACTAATATATATAGGAACTCAATTATTTAGAAAAGGGAGGGGAAATGTAGAACTAACTCAATCGTATGAATCAGAGTTAGGATGGGTGACAAAGACGAGACATTATTTCCCTAAATTCTTACATCGTCCTTATTACGAAAGGTTATGATCGATTTAGAATCGCAAGATATAATTGTCATGTGCTTCAAACTGCATAACAAGCTATAAAATCCTATGAGAAACTTCTGTGGAGTACTCAGACTCAGAAACTCGGACGGGGATAAGAGAGAAGAGAGTAGTAGAGGATTAGTTGTTGATGGTATGTTTTGGAATGAGCTCTCAGCTCTCCTTATATAGGAGTTTGGATGACGTTGTTTCACGGAGAGAATCACACTCGTCCACCCATTCCCGCGAGAACTAAATAAATCTAAAAGTTGGAGATAATACCAAATCCGGACGGAGAAGAACAAATTTGATTCGTTGGGTTGGACCAGCCGGATTGAGCGTGTGTTCCAATTGGGATTGCGTTTGATTAAAAGTCAAACCATGTAGGAAATGTCTTGGGCCAACCCAAAAACAAAATGATAGGTGAACAACCCAGCATCAGGTCCATAAGGACCCCAGCACGAAGCCATTCCCAGGAGCACGCGAACCACGACCACGACGCCTCACCTCGGCGCACGTGCGTGTGGTCTAGCAACCGCTAGAACGTCTCTCCAGACTTAGTTAACCATAACACTCTTATTCTCATTTATATGATGTCTCACCAATCTCCACATTCTCGATGTGGTGTTCCTCCATTAATTCTCCCAAAATACATTTAGTACACTCATTTTTGGACATTAACTTCTCATTTAATTGACATCATTTAATACATATGAGTATACCAAATTGTAGTACTAAGAATCATGAATCTAACCTACACACTCAATAAATAATTAGTATGATTCGGTTTCTAAACCAAAATTTAGAATTGAGACTATAGGAACTCGATTATGGAGAAAGACATGGGAAGTTTATATCCAACCCTATCGTACGATTAGGACATAATTAAGAATGAGTGGCAGAGGCGAGACGCTCTTTCTTTACATCTAAAATCGCCCATATTACGAAGTGTTTTGATCGATTCAGAATCTCAAGATACAACTTTCATGTTCTTCATACTCGTAACCATCTATGAAAGCCTACGAGAACCATCGGTGGAGTACTCTCAGACTCAAAAATTCGAATGGGGAGGAGAGAGAAGAGAGAGGTGGAGGATTAGTTATTGATGATATGTTTTGGAATTAACTCTCCTTATATAGGAGTTTGGAGGAGGTTGTTGGATTGAGAGAGTCACTCTCGTCCACCCATTCCCGTATGAAATAAAATAAATCTAAAAGTTGGAGATACTATCAAATCCAGATGGATAAGATCATATTTGACTTGTTGGGTCGGACCCGCTGGATTGGCCTACGTTTGATTAAAGTCAAACCACGTAGGAAATGCCTTGGGTCACCCTAAAACAATATAATAGGTGGTTAGGCTAGTATCAAGTCCATTAGGCCCTAAGCCCGAAGTCATTTCCCCAAAATTTTAGAATTAGAATTGATATTGTAGGAACTCGATTACCGATCGAGAAAGACATGAAAAGTTTAGAAATAACTCAATCGTACGAATCGGACTTAGGAACGAGTGGCAGAGGTGAGCCGCTCTTTCCTTACTTCTAAAATCGTCCATATTACGAAAGGTTTTGATTGATTTATAATCCCAAGATACAACTGCCATGTGCTTTAGACTGCGTAACCAGCTTTGGAAGCCTACGAGAACCATCGGTGGAGTCATCTTAGACTAAAAAATTCGGACGGGGAGGAGAGAGAAGAGAGCGGTAGAAGATTAGTTGTTGATGATATGTTTTGTATCGAGCTCTCAACTTAAGGAGTTTGGAGGAGGTTCTTAGACTAAGAGAATGCCCTCGTCCACTTTTCCGTAGGAATTAAAATAAATTTAAAAGTTGGAGATAATATCAAATCCGGATAGATAAGATCATATTTGACTCGTTGGGTTGGACCAGCCGGATTGGGTTTGCGTTTGACTAAAAGCCATACCAGGTAGGAAATGTTTGGGGCCAGCCCAAAAACAATATGGTCAGACCAAGATCAGATTCATAAGACCTTCAGCCCGAAGTCAATCCCCCAAACCCACGAGTCCGCGACTGCACCTCGTTTCGGTTCGGTGCATGCACGCGCGAGTGTGGGCTAGCAACCCCAAGAACGTCTCTCCATAGACTTAGTTAACCATAATATGCTTATTCTCATAATATGGTGTTTCACCAATCTTCTTATTCTCGATGTGGGACAAGTTCTCTATAATTAATTCTCTCAAGGTGTATTTAATACATTCATCTTTGGATATTAATTTCTTATTAATTTGGACATCATTTTATACATATGAGTATACCAAATTTTAGTACTCGAAACCACAAACCTAACACTCCTATTTTCCGATGTTGATATTGGCCCGAGTCTACCGAAAAATTGCCCGAGAATATCTTCCGGCGCAAATTCATAAAAATGATTCCAACATAATATTGAAAAATGTTAAAAGGCTAGAAACTTTATTGATTGAAATAAATGATTAGGTACTAAAATACAAAAATATTGCTCCGTAAAAGACTAAGAATTAGTGAATTACAGATGTATTTTTTGAAAAGGAATTATAAATGCATTTTCCAAAAAAAATAAAAATGTTGTAGATGTTTTATATCTGTATTTAATAGGAGGCCTCATTAGTTATTATGACACACTGTTGAGCAATTCTATACAACTTTTTTCAACTATTGTAGCACTTAATTCCTCTATGTTGGCGGCTGCTACTATTGTCAACATACATTGGAGTTCGGAGCTGCTTATTATTTTCAAACAATAATTTTCCCCATGAGAAGAATAATACGTTAATCACTTTCAAAGATATATATTTTATTGAGTTTTCCATTTTGATGTTTAACTACAGATATTATAAAGTTTTTTTTTCTACTGTATAATTAATATTGTAATTTAGAATTAATAAAAAAAAATTGTGGAGGGTGACACACTGATACATGCATGGCATATTGGCATGAGTCAATAAAAAGGTTCGCAACCAGAAACTAACCTAGCTTCTATTTTTAGCCTTTTCCCATTTTGCGGAAATTGTTTCTATTTCTTCTAAAAAATTGTTGGTAGCTTACAAAGGAAAGGTTTCTAGAGTATCTACATCACCAACGCTCAATTTCAGGTCCTCTTTTTCTTATTTTCTACTTAATACAAGTTGGTATTGATACTTATAGGATTTGGAAATCACACTTAAAGCACAAGTTTATTAAATTATATTTACAACAATTATAAAGAACATATTCTATGAAATAAGCAAATCATATTTCATAATTTTCTAATCACCCTAATATATTTACAGATATCATCTTAAATTATCTAATATTATATATAAATAAATTTAGGGTTAAGTTAACCTACACCAAAGATGATTAAAAACCACAATTAGAAACAATTATATTAACCTATATTCACAATTATTACAAAAATACGGAATTATAATATCACTAGAATTAAAAAGCATATTTCATAATATCCTAAATACCTTTTTTAATTTGTATTTAAATATATTATTTTTACCATCATGATGTTATTATAGATATTCATAAATAATTAACTTATGCAGTATTTAACTTTCATCTCTAACTAAAAGTGTTCTAATAATTTATCACAAGAAATTTACATATATATTTTATATTTTATTTTACTCACTACCTATGTGATCCCTTCAAATTTTGAAAGAATTTCATTACATCATGATCATTCATACCACCGACAATATTGACATATTGTACATTTATATATGAGGTATGATATTGAGTTGATTTGAAATTACTTTTTATAAACTAAAATTATTCTGTTCAGTTATTCTAACTATATCTTTAAATTCTATAAATATATAAGATTCAACCCACACATCCATTAAAAAGACTTGGATGCATTCAAAATAAATGATTTGATACGTGTTTGAAGAATATCAAAATAATGTCAGAGGATATTATATTGGACTGATGCACTTCTTAAAAAAAAATTTAGATGTTATTTGAGCATCAAATGATCGTGAATTTGTAAATATAAAATGCTATTGATTATGTTCAGTTCAACAAGTAAATTCGAACTCGGAGAGTTGGGTATAAAGGCTCGTTAATTTAGTATAGTTATACTAAATTAACGAGCCTTTATACCCCAACTCTTTAAGTTCGAATTGACTCGTTGAACTGAACATAAAAAATTTACATTAATATTTTTTAATATTTAATGTTTCAAATGACATTAAAACGAATGATTTCTTGAACATTTTTTTTCTTATCAATTAATTGGAATGAATGATGTATCGTGTTTGCCAACAACAAAAAGTTTTTAGGAAAAGAAAATTATCTTTTATAATATTACGTTCTTTGAATAAACGCCTTATAAATTTTTTTTTTTTTGTTGAATTGAATCACTTATATCGATTTCAATAACTTTCTAGTGATAAATTACACAAGTTTAACCAAAATATCACTCGTTTGACTATAATATAATTATTATAGCTAATAATTGCATTATATATTTTTATAAAAATAAAAAATAATTAAAAAAATTAATTTATGGGTAAATATTTTAATATAAAAACTTGTTATACAAATTTATTAAATTAAATAACAAAGTATGACACATATATAATAAAATTTATAAAGTTATCATGGAGAGGTCGATACGTTTTTAGCCGACTCCATATTGAATATTCTGCCCTTCGATGAATTCAATTTCATTCATTAGAAAATTGATCGTGTTATTGACTATCTTACCCAGCCGGAATGCTCGATCATTTACAACAATTTGTGCTTGCTTATATATATATATATATATATATATATATATGAGTATGAAATAGATATCCGATATCTTTATAGGTATTAGTATATGAAAGAGGAAAGATAAATAAAAGATATGTTATATCTTTAATTTTTTAGGATTTGTTTATTGTTTATATACGGATTGAGATATATATATCCATATAAGATATGTGATACCTCTAGTTTGTTAAAGTCCGATAAAATATTAAAATATATTTGATATCCATATACTTATACACAAAACACTAAATATATTATTTTTAACATCGATACTCATATTTTATATCTAGATATAGATACCAAATATACAAGACATTAAATATTATGAAACATTATGAGTATCTATTAATGCTTTCTCGAAGAAGAGACTCCTAGTATCACACGAAAGTGGCTGTCCAAATTTGAAAATAATAATAATATATTTATGACTTACACTACTAGTTCAAGTTTTCTTTAGTAAAAGCTCAAAAATGGCATGGTCAGTTGAATTGCGTGTATAAATACGTTTGCAACCATAAAGAGTTTAAATACTCCTTCACTCCCACCCAAGCCATACATCCCTCAAGAATCAAGAACACAACCAAAATGAAGATTCTCATCGCTGTCCTCATATTGCTTACGACAATCAGCCCACCCTCATCAGCCCAACACTGCAGACCCTTCGGTCATTTCGTGGGCAAGAACCCACCCCCGGACAAATGCAACCCCTCGGTATCAAATTGTTGCGAAGAGGGGAAAATATACAACACCTACCATTGCTCTCCCCCTTTGTCGTGGGAGGGGGAGACAAAGGCAATCCTCACCCTCAACAACATGGAGGAAAACGAGTTGGCTGATTGCGACAACTTACACCACTCGGACGACGAGCTCATTGTGGCCCTACCCACGGGATGGTACGGTGGAGGGAGGAGGTGCGGGAAGGAGATTTTGATTAAGGCGAAGAATGGGAAGAGTGTTAGGGTGAGAGTTGTTGATGAGTGTGATTCTACTTGGGGGTGCGATGAATTGCATGCTTATGAGGCTCCTTGTAAACATAATGTTATTGATGCTTCTAAGGGTGTTTGGAAAGAGTTGGGTATCCCTGAATCGGAGTGGAAGGAGCTTGAGGTTACTTGGCTTGAACTCTAAGCTACACTTCTATATCTTTCTTCAAACTTGTCGTTTTATAGTAAGTACGTCATGGTTCTCACTTGTCACAACTTTGCTTATATTCTCTAAAGAATAAATGTTGCAATTCAGTTTTAGCTTTGGTATAAATGATATGTGTTTTCTATTATTAATATATTTTAGCCGGAGGTTTATTTGAAAGTTGAAACTTTATGAATAATATTCGGTGTGACTTGGGCTCGTTCATATTACAAAACAAGTTGAATACGAGTTTGTTATAAATGAGCTCGTTGTAATCCAAATATGACCCTATTTTGTTGGCTTTATATTGAAAATCTCATTTCCAATCTACTTCATATATTGTTGTCACAACTAAGGCTCATTATGCCTATTCTTACGATGTATCAAATCTTTGGATTTTCCTCTTTCCTCGATTGTTACTATTGAGGTTCGATTAATAGTTCGCTCAGTCTTGTTCTACGTTTGAGTGGAAGTCGGTATTATTATGCTTCGACTTAGTTCTATATTGAGCTAAGTTCTCCCTTAGATGATCCTTCCTCTTTCCATATTCATTCTTCATCATTCCTCCCATTCGAACCCAAATATTCTAGATTGGTGAGTAAGATATTTAAGCTTCGGTGTTGAAGTTAATGTTTGGACCAGACCCAATATATCACGGAGAGTTCACCTAAATAAATGAGTGTTAATTATAATATTTAAAATATTAAATAAATTATTAAATTATAGTATTAAATTTCATTTCATTTTGTATAATAATTTGAATATTGAATTCTAACTTAAACTTATTTTCATTTGATTTCGAACTCAAAGTAAGATGGACATATTATAATAATAATCCGGTATATAATTTGTTAGCAATCAAACTAATAACTTCATACTTTAATTTTGTAAAAAAATTATAGGTGATTCTATATATATATATATATATATATATATATATATATATATATATATATATATATATATTTATATTGAATTACATGTAAAACTATACATAACAATGAAATTAATATAAGATTTATATTTATTCACATTTACTAAACACAAAGCTATAAGTTAATTTTATTTTATTTTTGATACTATAAGATAAGAAATTAGGGTGGTCTATCTCCTCGACACTTTCCACCCTAGAACATCCTTGCGGATGAGCTCGTCGACTTGGACAGTAGACAAACTTGACAGACAGAGGCAACCGTGACCCAACTCCGCAAGCAGGTCCGCCACACCATTCACCTCTCGAAACACTTGTCGGATTTTTACCTGAAGAAAACCCAACAGAATATTAGAAATATCCGACAAAATCAGATCTAACTCGAGGTTTCCAGGTCTGATTGACAGCATTTATCACACATAGATAGTCTCCTTCAATCTCAATCGCTTTGATACCGAGATCATATGCCTTGACAAGACCCTCTCTTAGCGCAAATGCTTCACCAAGTTGGGCTGATATGTTTCCACATCTCTCAAAGCCAAGAGAAACTGTACTAGCATCATGATTCCGAAGGATGTATCCAAAGGCAGATTCACCAGATTCTTTCGTCGATCCATCAAAATTTAATTTTATCATATCTATCTCAGGTTTTTCCCAATGAATATTTTTCGTTTTCCTTTTATTCTTCCTTGTACTTCCCTTATTATTATCTTTGGTCTTTTTGCTCTGGTTCCATTCAACTATTTGGTTTCGAACTATCTGTTCGCTGATTTTACACCCCTATAAACCTTTATCAATAATGATACCTATAAGTTAGTAAAACAAGGAAAGGATAGTTTTATATTTGTAACCTGTAATAATTCCCTAAATAGCAACGAACCCACAATGTATGGGTCAATCACAGTAAAGGTAAGTATTCCAGGGTCGATCTCAGGGACTGGGAGGATTAATATGCAATAATGATTATAAATAGAATAGATCTCAATTAAAGACAGGAGGTTGGAAAAGATAAGGGAAAGAAGTCAAAAAGGTTTTGAAAAGGTTTTAAAGGACTCGCAATCAATTGTCACTATTGATTGAAAGTCAAAACAAACAAAAAAATAAAAAAGGAAAACAAAGATAATCAAGCTAAAGGAAAGAAAATGGATTCTAAGGATTCAAGATCATATTTATGCATATAGATTCAGGAAAGACTCATAAAGATATATGATTATATGGTAGAAAAGCCATAGGGATGAACGTCTCTAGGCTGACAGTCTATTACCGGGTAAGTCTCAAAACTATCTAGTTCCAAACCAACTACCTATTACCGGGTAAGTCTCAAGATAGAGAGGTAGGAAATTCTGAACAAACCAGACTACAAACTAAGGGAAAGGTAAACCATTACCGGGTAAGTCTCAAGTATTACCCTACTTAGGAAAGAATCTAAGCACATTCAACCAATAAAGGATAAACCTTTATTACCTATGATCAGTCTCTCATTTATCTATGAAGGAATATTACCGGGTAAGTCTCAATTCCAACTTAGGTTACTAGCTAGAAGGATTCTAACTAGCTTCAAGTCCAAGCCAACCATTAGGATTTCAAGCAATTCAAATCCAAAACAAAGCACAATCTAATCCATCATAATCAAAGGCATAAACAAATCCCTGTCAACGGTGGAACCACAAGGTTCTAGCCAATAACAATCATATCAAAAGGCAAATAAATAAATAACAAAAGGGAATGAAAAGAACTTAACTTCAGTAAATGAAAACCTTCAATCTTGACAAATCTTAAATCCAACAATGTCTTCCAAACAAAACTGAATATGAAAGTATGAATCTTGAACTAAACTATGGAGAACAATGAAGAAGAAGAAGAAGGGAAAGGAAGAGAGGGCTCAACCTTCTAGGGCAAGCTCTAGGCGACTCCCAGCACAAAATACGGACCCTTAAAAATAACCTAGAGCTTCCCTTTTATAGCCAACAACCTTACAAAGGACGGGCTGAGCCAAAACCGATCCAAAAATAAGATAAAATCGCCAAACAGGAAATATCGGGCAAAAATCTCGGCCGAGATCAGGCCAGTCGGGACCGAGATTTGGCAACAGAAAGTTCAGCGTCGCAGCACTTCGGAAATCTTGGCCGAGATCAATAAATCTCGGCCGAGCTCGGACCATCTCGGCCGAGATCCATGAAATCTCGGCCGAGATCGAACCATCTCGGTCCGAGTTCATGGAATCTCGTCCGAGATTTGGCTATCTCGGTCCGAGATCCATAAATCTCGGCCGATATTTGGCTATCTCGGTCCGAGATCATGGAATCTCGGCCGAGATCCATAAATCTCGGCCGATATTTGGCTATCTCGGTCCGAGATCATGGAATCTCGGCCGAGATCAGGCCATCTCGGTCCGGGATTCCGTCTTCTTCGTTCCTTCGCGCCTTAAGCTCGATTTCTCGCCCTTTCCCGTGCATGTATGCTTGCTCCAATGCGTCCACTTCGAGGCTTGATCCTCAAATACGTCGTTTTAGCTCCAAAATGTGCCAAATCACCTACAAAGCCACAAATAGTGTGTGTAGACATCTATTCTTGCAAAGTAGAACTAAACAAGCATAAATGGCACAAACTAAGGCTAAAACATGAATGCGGAAAGGGGAAATCTAACCAAATGCATGAGTAAAACAGGTCGATAAATCATGTTATCACTATCCCATCTATATTATGAGTATTTTTATTGGAGAAAATTTTCTGGTTTCTAGCAAACCAAATATTCCACCAAAATACTACTAAATAGACCAGTTCTGGTTCTGATAGGTTATTCTTAATCCACTCGATTTTGTCTGCCACTTTAGATTTCACATGGTTAACCATAATAAGGGATTGTTTGATCGAATGCAGGGCAATAGACTCTGAAGTAAAGTGACACTTGAAGAAAAGATGGTTTGTTGATTCAAAAGGGTGATTGCACAGGCAGCAGTTCAACGGGATAGGGACTTTCTGTCTTTCTAGATTCTCTTTAGTCGGTAGTCCATTTATTACCAGTTTCCATTGAAAATTTTTAACCTTAGGGATTACGTTTAGATTCCAGATCCAATCATTTGTTCCAACCAGTAATCCCCTATTTAAATACAACGAGTTATAAGCTGATTTGGTAGAGTAATCCCCATCCTCAGCCGGGGCCCAATATAAACGTTCACGGATGAAAGTCTTAGGAAGTTGATAAGATTTAATTGCGTTAATTATTTCAAGAGGTAAAATATGCCCAATTTCCGAATCAATTTTATCCACATCCCATTTATTTTCGTTGATGAAGTGCTTGACCTCAATATCAACATCAGCTAAATTCGTATCTATATAGTCCTTCATTAGAGGTTCATTCTTAATCCAACAATCCGTCCAAAATTTAACTGTACTACCATCACCTACATTCCATCTAAATTTTAATTCAAAATCGCTCCTAAGTTTCATTAGCTTTTTCCATTGCCATGACATATTTCCTTTTAGTTTATAATTCCAAAGTTTAGTTCCTTTGAGAAATTTCTCATTGATGATTCTAACCCATATATTATTAGGTTCATTAAGAATTTTCCAAAGTAGTTTCATTTGGAGAGCACGATTCATTTCCCTAGTCTTCCTAATTCTCAAACCTCCAAATTTATTAGGTCTACATATTTTATCCCAAGTAAACAACGGGTGAAATTTTGGTCATTTATTCCAGAAGAAGTCCCTATTAATTTTATCCAGTTCATTATGAATGCTTGAAGGAAGCATAAAACTTTGCATAATGAAATTTGGTTTTGCATTTAGATTAGCTTTGATGAGTGTAACTCTTCCTTCTAGCAAAAGGGAAGACGCTTTCCATTTTGTTAATTGATTTTTTGAATTGTTGATTACATCTTCAAATACCTCTTTATTTACTCTACAATTGATAATTGGACACCAAAGATATTTTTCAAGGCAGTTAGAAGAAGAAATACCCATGCACTATTGAATCTGTCTTTTAGTTAGGCTATCGACATTTTTTGATGTTTGGAAGGCAGATTTATGTAAATTGACTTTTTGCCCCGAGATAGTGCAGTACTCATTTAAGATATCAAGAATTCTAGAACCTGCACTAACTGAGGCTTTGGAAAAGATAATCATGTCATCCGCAAAGGCTAAAAACGGAATAGAGGTTCCATTTTTCGTAATAGGGAATCCCACATTCTTTCTATTACGGTTACTTTCGAATTGAATATTTCTTGCCAGAAGCTCAGCACCCAGGTTGAAAATCAAAGGAGAAATAGGATCTCCTTGTCGAAGACCTCTTCCTGGTGTAAAAGGCTCAGAAGGTCTATCATTGATTAAAATTGAGTACGAAACAGAGGAGATACATTCCATAATCCAGTTAGTGAATTTATTGTTGAAACCAAATTTTTCCAAGACAACTCTAATGTACTTCCATTCAATTCTATCATATGTTTTTTCCATGTCCAACTTAATTGCAATATAGCCTTCCTTGCCTTTCTTTGATCTAAAACCATGGAAAACTTCATGGGCAATTAAAATATTATCATGAATTGCTCGTTTCTGGACAAATGCACTTTATAATGGATGTATAAGTTTAGGGAGGATTTTCTTAAGTCTGGAAGCCAAAATTTTTGCAATGACCTTGTACACCGTAGAGCAAAGACTAATTGGTATGAAATCATTCTTCGAGACAGGGTTGTCCTTCTCAAGGATAAGAGTGATGAAGGTGTGATTTAGTTGTTTGAGTAGTTTTCCAGAGTGGTAGAAGCTTTTAACAGCTTTACAAACCGCGGGACCCACAAGGTCCCAATGGTGCTGGAAAAATCCAGCGGACATCCCATCAGGGCCAGGGGACTTATCCGCTCCAATACTAAACGCAACATTCTTAATATCACTGTTTGAAAATGGTCTAGTCAGTTCTTCATTATCATTTTCCGACACCTCCTTAGAAATAACCTGAAGTAGGTTATTGTAGAGGTTTTGATTAATGTTTGAGGCTTTAAAACGTTTCTTATATTCATTAACAAATTCTACAGAGATATCCTACTCGTTATTAATCCATTGACCGTTGCTTTTTTGAATGTTGTTAATTATTTTCCTATTTCTTCTACCCGTCGCTAAACGGTGGAAGTACTTCGTATTCTTATCCCCTTCAATAGTGAATTTAGCTTTTGCTCTTTGAAACCAATATTTTTGTTGATATTCAATTAAACAATCTCTCTTCTTATTTAGTCTAATAATCTTATCATTACTTATTTGGTTATATATTTTATAATTTATCATTCTGTAATTTTTCAATAATCGTGTCTAAGTTCTTGACTTGTTTATTGATATTTCCAATTTTTTCCTTACTCCAGATTTTGAGTTTACATTTGACCAGGTTTAATTTCTTGACTAGCTTAAACATATTTGTTCCCGGAACATGAATACGCGAATCTTGTTTAATTTTTTTCTTACTATCTTCCCTACCATTCCACATATTTTCAAATTTGAATGGTTTATTTTTAAACTTTTGTTTAGTATAGTTAAGGTTCATAGATATCAGGCAGTGGTCCGAGGAGGTAAATGCATGGTTTCAAACATGTAAATTATTATATTTATTAGGAATCTCGAAATGAGCTAGAGCTTTGTCCAATTTTTCAAAGGTATTATTTTCTCCCTCTCTTCTTTTCCTCTATGTAAATTTATTACCTCTTGAAATAACATCCATAAAGCTACACTCCTGTAAGATGTTATTTAGTCTCTGGAATCTGTTTCTCTTTGGATAGGCTCCACCCACCTTATCAGAAGGGCATAGGATGTCGTTAAAGTCTCCCATTACAATCGACGGGAGACTTGAATCCTTAATGCACTTAGTCACTTTTTTTCAAAAACTATTTTTAAATTTATCCATTGGTGGAGCATAGATAAAAATGATATTAAATGTAAATTTGTTTTCATAGTTATGGGTTTCAATCATTACAAATCGGTCATCAGTAATAGTTATTTTAATTTTCTCATTAGTCAATTTTTAGTTCTTCCACAAAAGGCATAAACCCCCAGCTCGTCCCGTCGAAGGGATAAACATGCATGAATCAAAACCCGAAATTTTCCATTGTTTTTCATTAGGTTCAATATCTGTTTTAATTTCCGCTAGCATGATCATATCAATATGTTCATTTTGAGTCGTTATTTTGAGATCGACCCAGAAGTTCTTTTTCCGCATCCCTCTATAGTTCCAAAATGCGACTTTCATTTTTAATGAATTTTATAATGTTTAGTTCATTGTCTAGCAAATCACCAAGATTAGCTAAACTTAGCTAAATTGTTATATATTATTTGGCTTAAGCTTTGTAATAGCTGGACACTCAAGGGATTGAGGAAAACCACCATAAAGAACACAAGTTTAATGTTCAAATTAATTTTATTTTCATTTTTAGAGCAATGATCAACAAGGCACTTGTATAACAACGAATTGGACTTGAACTGTAACGTCCAAAATTTTATTAATTTTATTCCGGACTTAGATCACTTGGTAGTTTTTCGTAATCCCAAGATGCCGAGAGCCGGGATTTATTCCTAAGAAAAATCCCGAGCCGACTCGTCGTTTTTCCTCTGTTTCCGCGTTCCGACCCTTCGTTCCGGGAAAAAAATGTCAAGGGGTCATTTCCGACCCCTCGGTCCGGGTGAGGGACAAGAGGTCAGCTGACCCCTTGATCCCCACACCCACTTTTCAGACCTTGTCTTCCCTCTCTCCTCCTTGCATCCTCCCTCACGTTAGATTTCATTTCACTCTTCCTCACTCAACTCTTTTCTCTCTTTGCTCTCTTCTCTTCTCCCTTGATGTTGAGGATCTGTGGTGGACTGCAGAAGGTGATCTCAAATGTTAGTAAGCTCTCCCTCTCCCTTCCCTCTCTTCCTTGCTGCTCTTCCCCCTTCTTCTTCCTTCCTCCTTCATCCATGGCCATGGATGAAGCTTGAAGAGGTTTTCACTCAACTCTTTGCAAGTCTAGGTTCTTAGCTCGTTTGGGTCAAGGAGAGGTGCCTAAGAACCGTGGTGGGTGTTTGGAAAAGATCCAACAAGAGAAGACGGACTTTGGAGCAAAGGATCCAAAGTCGAAGACGAAGAAGACGACGTTCTGCGCAGAACCTGCGGGGGCGGCTCAGCACAGCCGCGGGAGCGGCAACGAACGGCCGCAGGTGCAGTGTGACAAGCCGCGGGCGCGGCGTGACAAGCCGCGGGCGCGGCGTGACAAGGCCGCGGCTGCGGCTAGGCACCGGCGCGGGTGCGGCTCGGCAAAACCGCGGGGGCGGTTCCTGGCAGGCGACGCAGTCCTCCGCGGGTGCAGCTCCTGGTTCCGCGGGGGCGGCTCCTGTGTCCGCAGGGGGCGCCAGCTTGACTCCGCGGCTGCGGTTTCGGCAACAGTAGGTCCCTCCTCTCCTTTCTTCTTCGTTCCTTTGTATTGATGTTGGATCATGTTAGTAGCATGCCTAGGATGGATCTAGAGTAGGTTGGAATGCCACTTAGTGGTTGTGAACCTAGGAGCCCTTAAGGCTCGATGTAAGTGATGGATATGAGCATGTGAGCATGATGGACCTTCTAGGCTAGCTTGTGCCTCCTTGGTTAAGGATTACTCTTGTGGAATTATGGACTGTTGTGGGTTGTTTCATGTGTGGAGAGTGTGATGAGTTCTTGGGACATAAGATGCATTCCTAGCTTGAGGGTTAGGTGATCTTGCATAGATCACTAGAGTGAAGTCTAAGACTTCTTGAGCGTGAGTATGTATTGATATGCATATCTCTTTTGAGCAGGCTGTGTGCTTCCGCCTTAAGGAAGCAAGAGTGTGGTGACTTGAGTGTGGTGACGAGGTAAGTCTCCGGACTTACTTAGCTCGTATTTTTATGTATTAGCATTGATGTGTGTTTGGTGGTGTGTGTTTATGTTATGTTATAACAATTAAACTGGTAATTAGGACCACCGACCTTTTATGTATATGTTGGCCCAAGTGTATGATAACGGGCGATGACATCACTGCCTACGACCGAGTGAGTCTAGGAGGTTCTCGGCGACTAGCCCGGCGGGTCAGATGGTTGGGTGCATCCGTACCATTCTTTGCCGGTAAGTAGGGACCGAGGCGAGACCACGGTGGTCTCGTGTCACAAACCGAAGTTGAATTAGAACGGGATACGACTTAATAATATAAAGATAATAAACTGGACTTGTGTGTTTTATGTTATGTGTTATGTATGTGTTTGTGCCTTCACCTCTTTTCTAATGCTTAGAATATGAGCTAACGGTTTTAAACCGTTTGTGTAGATGACTTGTAGGTTAGGGATGCCGCCGAGTGAGGTGGAGGAGTGGACAACCGGGGTCTCCGTACATTATAGGACGGGGATGTTTTTGGGTTATGTTTTCGTATTGTGGATTATGTTGTACGGTTTAAGTTTCGTATTAGAGTTGTGTTGTTTTGAGGACTCGGCTGAGTTTCCAAGTTGTAGTTTCTTACTTTTCGGTTTTCGCATACATTAAAAACGTTTTGAGTTTTCTCCTTTATTTGTGCCTTGTTGGAAGGTCCGGTGAAATTGTTGTCAAGCTAAGGGTCGGGACCCATTGTGAGGTCTCGCCCGTAGCATCCTGAGTCCCGCGGATTTGGGGTGTTACATGAACGAATTAATCCGAGGGATCATGGCCCAGCAGACCAGATGCCTTCTTCTCAGCTATAAGTTAATATTATTAATATTCAATTATATTTGCACACTAGGAAAAAACACAATATTAAATGGGATAAACTCAAACCCGGCTTCTTTAAACTTAACTTCGATGGCTCAAAACTCGATTCGGGTATTACATCTATTGATCCGGAATAACAATTGTGAGGTTATTAGCCTCGACGCAAAAAAAATAATTTTAATTCGGTTATAAAAGCTTAAGCCTTTGCCCTCAAAACCGGGTTACAAGAGGCGATTAGACTGCAAATTAAAAAGATCGAAATCGAAGGTGATAACTTGTGTGTAATCAAGGCACTCCAAGGTTTGTGGAGCTGTCCGTGGGAGATCGAGATGATTATATCCGACTCCATACTGGATCTTCGTTTCTTTGACGAGGTTTGTATTAGACTTATTTTCAGAGAAATAAACTATGTTGCTGATCGATTGACCCATATGAGAAACTCGACCCCCAACACCAATTTTTCTGAAGACCCTGAACTTCATGTTCTCATCCGCAAGGATGCTTTAGGTTGGACTACCTCGAGAAGATAGTCCAATCTAACCGCTTTTCATCTTAAATTTTTTTTTTATATTTGCACACCTTACACATAGACATGTAATAAGAAAAAAAAGAAAAGTCAAGTATTTTAAACAATCCAAAAATATGAAAATACCATCAAAAGGAATTGAACGTACAAGAGACGGCTGGACAAAGTATTTTTGAGAAGTGTTCCGTATTTTGCAGTGGACTCTTCCGAGCGTTTGATCAAGTTTTATTGGTGACATTCGAGTTGTTTGTTTTGGAGGGGTCGTGGATTTGTGATCGACTCCTGAAGGCTCTACTTCGAGTCCAAATCTGAGGTGTCCATAGTTGTTCCCCAGGCTCTTGCTCTGTGTACTTCCTTCAACGACAGACTTTATACTCTTCGTTATCTAATGATCGAGTCACTCTCCTTACCCTTGAAGATTTCGTTGCTTTCAGCCCACCTGTTGTACTTTTGTGCTTTCTTTGTATTCTTCTTTTATGGTTCTTCATGACGGTTTGTCCGTCTACCGATTTATTTCGGTCTTGCGATCCATTAGACGGTGTGTCGTCTAATGCTTCGAACTGCTTACCTTATATCAAAAAAAATATATATTTTTGAGAAATCTTCCCAGGAATCCTAGCCACCGAGTCAAATGATGTTTGCCCGCCATTGCGTGGATTTTGGTATATATATATATATATATATATATATATATATATATATATATATATATATATATATATATATATATATATATATATATATATATATATATATATATATATATATATATATATATATATATATATATTATTTTAAGTATTATCTATCTGTTATTAATCTAATGAGAATTTAATTATAAGTTAAGTTGACTTAACCACATAAAAAGTTATATTTAAAGATCTTATAGATACAATTTTTTTTTTACAAAAATAGCTATATTTTAGAAAAAAAGAAATCATTATTTTAGTTATAACAAATTACATTAGAAATTTATTTTTTCTTCAAATAGTCTAGCATAACTATAAAAATATAAAGTTATATTTTAAATAATATACATGATATAAATTCTTTCAAAATTAATATAATAAATAGGTTATTCATTTCATTCAATTCACACTCTTTGGTAGATATATATATTTTTTAGTGACACAATGTGTGTATGTAGGATTTTATTAAGCCAACTAACTATGCACTTCGCTGGTTTTATAATTTTATCTTTCTGTCACTTAATAATTCTTGTCCATCCCTCTCCCTCCCCCTCTCATTCTCGATCTCAATTTCCCCTTTCATGGCCCAGTTCTCTCTCGAATATTAAACCTACATAGATTCTCTCCAAAATCAATTTTAACCTCGTCTTCATCCCTAATTTCACAATCGATTGTCGCATCAACACTCATGTACATATCAACGCTAACCCCTAGGGCACAGTTGATTGAGATAGATGTTGATTCCTCCTCATCCGATGGCACCGATGATGTTGAGGTCTTAGGGATGAATAGGCTTGAAGACGCGATTCATAGCATCATCTTTCAACGCTCTGAACTGTTCAACGCGATTCAGAGCATGAGAAAAGAGCATGGAGTGTTGATTTTTCCCGTTCAGAACCATGGAGCCCCTCGATCGTTTGATATGCTTGGTAAAGAAATTTCTCTTCTTGTATTTTTTTTCCATCCCAAACTTCATGGAATCCCTTATATGTACTAGTAGACCGACTCTTTTTTTTGATTTGTTTCTTTAAATTTGCACAATAGGGAATGCACATGAAGTTTGCTTATAGAGGAAGCACAAAGATTCATCTAGGAGCATTGTGTTCTTAAGTCCGTAAGTACTCGAGTCATACTTCTTTCGACAATGTATAAGATGCCGATCTATTGCTCTAATGAGATTAATCAGTGATAAAATCTATTGTCCTCTTTCAACAATGTAAGATTATAGTGATGACTCTAGCCATGCTTCTTGTTGTATTTGTTTTTATATTGTTAGTGCCTATTTCGTCTAGTAGTTGTTTATTACGCTAGTTATTCAATTGATGAGTACAAAGCTAATAGGGCATGATCTTAGTGTTTGGTCATCTTCTACGGACGGGAGTTCTCTTCCTAGTGCAAAACAAATATTTTAGAATAGGTCTCTAAATATGAAAAATATTGTGGTTGTTGGATTCGATACGGATTATACAAGCCAGAGACTTTTGAGGCCCTTGCTTACGAAGTCACTGTCAAAAATCTTGTGCATGATTTGGGGTATCTATAGCTGTCAAAAGTTGGCCCGACCCGTGAACCCGACCCGACGAACCCGACCCGACGAACCCGACCCCGACCTGACCCCGAAAATTTTGAAAAAGAAAATCCCCGGAACCGACCCGCTTGAACCCGAAGGAATTTTTGACCCGAAGTAACCCGACCCGAACAACCCGATAGCCCGAAGTAATCCGACCCGAATGAACCGATAGCCCGAAGTAACCCGACCCAAAGTAACCCGATCCGTTATAACCCGACCCGAAGTAACCCAACCCGAAATAACCCGACCCGAATGACCCGATGGCCCGAAGTAACCCGACCCAAAGTAACCCCGATGTTTACAATTATAATGTATGCGGATATCCGATTATGCTTTTTGAAAGTATAATTTCTTCGGGTATCCGAATGTTTAAAATTATACTTTTTGAAAATTTAACTACGTGTCGCGTAATAACTATAATTTTTAGGAATAGGCATATTAAAGATAACTATAATATAAGTCTATAATTACATTTACATAATACATACAAAAAATTATCTTTAACTTATGGTTTAGAATCTTTAGATACCATATTTTCAAATATGGAACAAATAGATCGACCGAATTCCACGGATTATTATCCGATTCGGCAAAAGATGATAGATTTTATTTTACATTTTATAACAAATAAAATAGGAAAAGCGTATATGGATCAAATGGATTGATTAGTCGGTCAAATTAGATATTTTGATCAAACGGATCAGTCGGATATTCATATCCGGTTAAATTCATATTCAATCAAGCAGATCGGGCTAAACCCATTCCGATCAATTAATTAAACATCTATGTGGATAATAACCCGATCCGACTAAAGTCGTTTTTAGATACCATATTTTAGAATATGGATCAGATAGATCGACCAAATTCCACGGATTATTATCCGATTTAACAAAAGATGATAGATTTTATTTTACATTTTATAGCAAACAAAATAGGAAAAGCATATATGGATCAAATGGATTGATTAGTGGGTCACATTAGATATTTTGTTCAAACGGATCAGTCGGATATCTATATCCAGTTAAATTCATATGCAATCAAACAGATCAGGCTAAAACCATTCTAATTAGTTGATTAAACATCTATGTGGATAATTACCCGATCCGACTAAAGTCATATTTAGATACCATATTTAGAATATGGATCAAATAGATCAACCGTATTCCACAAATTATTATCCGATTCGGCAAAAGATGATAGATTTTATTTTGCATTTTATAACAAACAAAATAGGAAAAGCATATATGGATCAAATGGATTGATTAGTCGGTCAGGTTAGATATTTTGATCAAGTGGATCAGTCGGATATCCATATCCGGTTATATTCATATGCAATCAAACAAATCGGGCTAAAAACATTCTGATCAATTGATTAAACATCTATGTGGATAATTACCCAATCCGACTAAAGTGGTTTTTAGGTAGCATATATGGACCAAATAGATCGACCGAATTCAACGGATTATTATCCGATTCAACAAAAGATGATAGATTTTATTTTACATTTAATAACAAACAAAATAGGAAAAGCATATATGGATCAAATGGATTGATTAGTCGGTCAGGTTAAATATTTTGATCAAGCGGATCAGTCGGATATCCATATCCGGTTATATTCATATGCAATCAAACAGATCGGGCTAAAAACATTCCGATCAATTGATTAACATCTATGTGGATAATTACCCAATCTGACTAAAGTAGTTTTTAGGTACCATATTTTTGAATATGGATCAAATAGATCGACCAAATTCCACGGATTATTATCCGATTCAACAAAAGACGATAGATTTTATTTTAGATTTTATAGCAAACAAAATAGGAAAAGCATATATGGATCAAATGGATTGATTAGTCGGTCAGGTTAGATATTTTGATCAAGCGGATAAGTCGGATATCCGTATCCGGTTATATTCATATGCAATCAAACAGATCGGGCTAAAAACATTCCGATCAATTGATTAAACATCTATGTGGATAATTATCCAATCCGACTAAAGTAATTTGTAGGTACCATATTTTTGAATATGGATCAAATAGATCGACCGAATTTCACGGATTATTATCCGATTCAACAAAAGATGACAGATTTTATTTTACATTTTAGAACAAACAAAATAGGAAAAGCATATATGGATCAAATGGATTGACTAGTCGGTCAGATTAGATATTTTGATCAAACGGATTAGTCGGATATCCATATCCGGTTATATTCATATGCAATCAAACAGATCGGGCTAAAACATTCCGATCAATTGATTAAACATCTATGTGGATAATTACCCAATCCGACTAAAGTAGTTTTTTGGTACCATATTTTTGAATATGGATAAAATAGATCGACCAAATTCCACGGATTATTATCCCATTTAACAAAAAGATGATAGATTTTATTTTACATTTTATAGCAAACAAAATAGGAAAAGCATAGATGGATATAATGGATCAAATGGATTGATTAGTCGGTCAGATATATATTTTGATCAAATGGATCAGTCGGATATCCATATCCGGTTAAATTCATATTCAATCAAACAGATCGGGTTAAAATCATTCAGATCAAACATTTATGTGGATAATTATCCGATCCGACTAAAGTGGTTTTTAGATACCATATTTTCGAATATGGATTAAATAGATCGACTGAATTCCACGGATTATTATCCGATTCGGCAAATCATTATTGTTCTTATTATTTATTACGCATGTCTTTGATTTACTATTACATTTTTGTAAATAAAATGCACACTAATACCGCATCAAAACGATTCAAAAGTCTAAAACAATTAAACAACACAACTTTTATTTCATCTTTTATCAAATTAATATCTTCGTATAAATTTTAGAATAAATTACACAAACCCGAACATAAATTGACTTGAATCAAGATGTTAGGCAACCCAATCCGGTTTCGACCGAACCCGAGCATAATTTGACCCGAATCAAGATGTTACGCAAACCGATCTGGTTTCGACCCAACCCAAACATAAAAATGATCCGACTCCAACCCGATTGACCCGTATTAACCCGAACAATTAATACCGACCCAAACCGGCCCAACCCGAAACAATCCGATAAAAATGAGAGCTTGTTTTAACCCGACCCGTTTCAACCCGTGCGTGATATGATCGACCCGATTCCGACCCGTCCCGTTATGACCCGGGAACCGATACTACCCGGTAACCCGTTTCAACCCGAACAAACGATACCCGGCCCAAACCGACCCGACCCGAAACAACCCGATTAATAACCAAGCCTTTTTTAACCCGACCCGTTTCAACCCGAGCTTGTTAGGACCCGACTCAAACCCGACCCGTTGTCCCCGTTTGACACCTCTAGGTGTATCCTTATGAGGTTTGTTAGTAGTTTTTCGACTTTGACTTTTTGAAATGACAATTTTGTGAGAAGTCATGACCTTAATACTTGTATTGTAGTCTATGGTTCTATATATTTTTATGTACCTACTATGTTCTCAATACTATAATATTTTGTGCTTGGTTAATAGTGGCACTGTTTATGCAGCTGCTGAGTTGGTCATTTTATTGGAAGTATATGGTTAGAGGGCTCGTGCTTTATAAGAAGAGAGTCAATATTTTGAAAGTAAGATTGAAAATCTTAGAATATAGTTATTGGTTAATTGACATGTGCTCGGAATTCACTAGGTTATCACTAAACATTGTTTATGGATTTACTTGTAAGAAGTTTTCCCTATATTATTTTGCAGACGGATCACCATAATTACGTGAAAGTAAGAAAAAAGTTGGCACTTATGGCAATGAGTCATCAAGTTATTTTTTGACTTTGTCATAATGAAGTTTAAAGTCAATGAAAGCTTTCCTCAAAGGCGAACATATTTGAAGCTTTGCAAGAAGAAATGGATCTTTCAGGTGATTGTAATATATATATATATATATATATATATATATATATATATATATATTCTACAGTTGCGTAATGAGAAAAATGGGCTAGTGAAGCCCTTTGTGTAAAACAAATACATAATGGGCCCTTTGTATTTTTGGGCTTAAATTAAAGGTAAAATGGAAGGGGCAATATTGGGATTAAGTTATTTATGGGGTAACGCTGTAAATATTAAGTGATTTGACCATTTAAATTAATTTTTTTTATTTTTCCCGCCTTTTATCGGAAAGGCAAAGATCTCTTCGATCTTTTCATTTTTCTCAGTTTTTGTGCCGCGTCTTTTCAATCCTTCATTCCGTCATCTTCTATCTTCTTTCTCTCTTTCTCTAACCCTAACACAGCGATTCCGTTTCTACTGCTCTTTTCTTCGTTTCATTTCTCAAATTTCTCTAATTGAAGGTACACTTCTCTTGTCTTCGTTTCGATTTCGACGGTGTTTCTTCTTTTTTGCTGGTGAGTAGCATTGTTATTTTTCATTCTCATTCTTTTACTGTTCTTTCTCGTCCGATGTGCTTTAAATTTCGATATGTTAGGGTTTGTTGTATTCCATTCACTCATTTGAAGAAACTGTCCATTATATTCATATATATACCATCGTCAACATGTTTTTGTTGTATTACTTGTCAATTTGGTTTTCGAATGGAGTGCTTCGGTCTTTCTTCTGCATGCATGACTAAAATCAAGTTATTTATCGACATAGAACCTTGTTTACTGTAAACCTCTATGTTGTACCATTTTTGTGCAGTTTAGTTTATTGTGTTGATAAGCTGAGGTAGTTTGTTTGTTATTTTGGCTCACATAAATGCTTTATTATGTACATTTAGCTATTATGCCTCGGCGAAAAGTTTGTGTTGTGAAGCACAAGGGAAAATTTCCAAATAAGAACCAGGTTTTTGATGAAGTTCAGCAGGTAACTTATGTTGTGTTAAAATTCCTCTTTTTGCTGATATGAAATTATGCAGTACATATGAATGTGTGGTTCTTACTTTTTTTTTTTTAACAGACTACTATTCTCACTGGATCATCTACGAAAGTTATTCACCATGTCAAGGTAAGTAATGTATTGTATTATACATACATTGTGTATTTTAACATGTATTTATATTTTGTATGTGTTTTTTTTGCAGTTCAAATATAAATATGAATGAAACCGAGCAAAATGAAACTGTTAGAATTAATTCTTTTAGCCGTCTACATCTGATCCCACACATACTCGATGAGTTGTATGAAGCTGATAAGTTGAAATTAAAACAAAGTGTTCTTGGTCCACTCATAGAGTTGAGTACAAAGTTAAAAATGTCTAACCAGTTGATACATTTTATGCTGATGCTGGAAATCAGGACCAAAAGAAACCATTCAATGTGGTTTGGAGTGAATAATGTTATACTGAGGTTTGGATTGACTGAATTTTTTGAGATAATTGATCTTATGTGTAGTAAAGAGAACTTCACTAATGTAGATGAAATGGATCCAGTAGAAATGAGGTTTATTGTGGGACATGATCGGTGCACTAATGCCCGGTTGGAGGAGATTTTCATGCAAGAACCAAGGATTCAGAATTTAAATACAAGATGGTTTTGATTATTTTAATTGAAGGTGTCTTGGTTTCAAAAGACAAGAAAGCTTTTGTTACACAATACACACTCAATCTTGTCAACAATATGGAGTTATTTAACTCGTATTCATGGGGGCCAGTTTGCATATCTTCAAACCAAAAGGTTCCTACAATCCTGTGAACCCGGGAAGATAAGGTCAAGTGGAGGTTATAATATCGGTGGTTTTCCGGTTAGCCCTACAGGGGATGGCTATTATAATGAACAACAGTATAGTTTATGTTTTGATATCAATATTTTTTTTGTTTATTATTTTCTCTGTCTTTTGCAGATATTGGTCTTTAATTCAATTCCCAAGCTTGCTAGCCCCTTTGCAACTCTCAAGGATCTAAATGCCATGCCTCTGTAACACCCCCAAATCCGTAGGACTTGGAGTGCTATTGGACTAGGATCTCACAATGGATCCTGACCCTAGCCTGACAACAACTTCACTGAATCTTACAACAAGGCACTGATAGATGAAAACAAAACATGAAACTGATGTATATATATATACCGATCAAAAGGTGATACAATGTACTGCTGAGTACAAAAGTCAAAAGATAAACCCGTACAATATAAATATCCCAACCACGATATCGTCCCCGTGTACGGAACCCTCAATAGATCACCCCTCCGGATCACTCTGCAGTTCTCCTAACCTGCAAAGGATCTACAACATGGTATAAAACCGTTAGCTAACTATACACATATATAAGAAGATGCTAGAGCACAAACACACGTCAATAATATTAACACATCATCATGATATCACACATTTACCCCGGTTTATTATCTTTTATAGGTCCAACACTCAATCGTAAAATAAATGTATATGAATATACGTGACACGAGGAATGTATATATAACCCTCGCCTCTGCGTACAATAGCTAGCTGGAGTGGTATCAGCGCACTTTCCCGTAGACCATATGGAGTGGTAGGAGCCCTTCCCGTATACCAGAACTAACTAGCTTACAGAGAACTTCCCATACTCCACTACGGAATGAAAGGTAAGTTGTCACAACCACTACAATGGGCGGTCAATATAACATAGGTCGGTGTCCATAATAACACATGCTATAAAGCACATAACACACACCACTCAAACATACATCCAATATAAGGATAGTAGCTAAGTAAGTCCTATGGACTTACCTCGATCTCAGAAGTATCTCGCTACGAACAACTCTCAGCAACGTCCACTCCAACTGGAGGACAACACAACTTATACAAGGCACACATACATATATATCACAATCCTCTCACACAAAGGGGTCACACCTAGACCCAAGGGATCCATAAAGATCAAATCCAACTCGTAAAACCTCAAAGCCGTAACCGCATAAATATATCATACTCATCAACATCCCAATCCTAGCATGGTACTAAGTTCCTCATATTAGAAAGGAAAGGAACTACCTAACTATAGGTAGTCCCGGGACATGACGCACCTGCGTGAACTAAGGACGCAGGGGCGGAAGAGATCACCCGCAGGCGTGGGCAGGAAGAAGCCGCAGGGGCGGTGACAAGGCTGCAGGCTAACGTAGGCACGGCGCAGGCGCCGGCGCCGGCGCGATGGCACGGTCTCCGCAGGGGCGGTTTCCAGGCGCGGGGGCGGCGACAATGCAGAATGCAATCTCGCGGCTCCTCTTTAGCTCTTCACGTGATCAAATCACGTCTTCACTCCATCACAAACACACACATGCCATTGATACACATTCCATCAACATCCTATGTCCAAACATCTAATCCTAAGCTAAAGAAATGGAATCCAAGAAGAAAGAAGAGAAGAGGAAGAAGGAAGCTTACCACAATTGTGGTCCTAGGCTGTAGGGAAGATCAACATACACCAAAAGCTGCTTCCAAGCTCAGCAACACACATCACTAGCATATCAACAACCACCAAGCACAACTTCCAAGCAAAACTCAAGAAAAACTCAAGCAAGATCCAGGGAAGGGATGAAGAAGCAAGAAGGACGTAAAGGGATTGGAAATGTGAAGAAGTAACCCTTGATCAGCCAAGGAAAGGAAAGAAGTAAGGAAAGGTAAAGCACGGGCAAGAAGTCAACAAAACCGGTTGCATAGCCGCCGGAATCCGCAGGCGCGGTCTCCGGAGCCGCAGGGGCGGGAACCCGCAGGGGCGGCGGTCATGCCCGCCGGGTGCGGAAAGGCCAATCTCGGCCCAAAGGCAATCTCGGCTATGGTCCGATCTCGTCCGAAAGAATAGGGGTCTCACAGCCTCTTTGTCTGAAATTTGTTTCTAAGTCCATTCAAGGAAGGCAATTCCTTAGTTATGGTGAGATAAAGCCATTGTTGAAGGCCTTACGAAAGAGGACATTAACACAGTTCTTGGTCACAAAGAGAACGATGACATTGAGTGGTGGGATCTGGAGGGGAAGATGCCAGATTGGATTTGTTATTTGAAGTTGGGTTTAGTTTGGTAGATATAGTTATATCTCGACCGAAGATAAGGTTGAACCTGCTAGGTATGTTTTCTCTGTTCTTTGTTTAATGTACATGTGAAGTTGCATTTTTTTATAATAACATAGTTTATTTTGTGGCTATATGTAGGCCAAAATTAAGGAGAGTTAGAAGTGTAGTTGAGGATGCCTCTGACGGTGATGATTTTGTCCATCCACCAAAAACTGCTGTTGTTCACAATAAGGATGGTAAAGCGGAAATGATGATGGGAAGACCCCCCCTAAGAGAAAGACCAATCCAGCCACTCCTAATCCCCCTCACTCGAGGTAAGAAATTTGTATTACATATTACTCTATTTAACACATATTAGTGTTTTTTACACAACAATAATACTATACTAACAACATGCATTCTCAATAATGATTATTATTTAGGTACCCCACAAGGTCACACAAGGGGAAAAAACCATTATCACCCGCAACACCAAGTGATATGGGGGCGTAGATGCTGATGCTGTTCATGACAAAGATACACAGTGAGTTTAATATATGTTGTGTATATATTGTGTGTATAAATGTTATGTACATAGTTGTATGTACACCGTTTTTTCTTTTTGTAGTTTGTGTATATAGTTTTGGAACATGTTTGTTATAGTATGTGTACATCTTTTTCCCCCTTTGAATGTACTGCATATAGTTCCCATTATGTCATGTCCATTGAATCTCTGTTGTGTGTCATGTGTGTACGTTTTTTTACATATTTCTTCATTTAGTTTTGTGTATATATATTATGTGTACAGTTTATGTACACATTTCTCTCCATCGTCTTCTGTTCTTAGTTTGTGTATATATTTCTGCTTCATCATTCTTTCAATTTTGTGTGTATATTTTAACTGCATAGTTGTGTGTACATCTTACTCCTGTAATTATGTGTAGTGTATTATTTGCAGATTTTTTCATATAATTCTATGCATGTGTTTTTTTTTTCTTACAGTGTTAATATATCCCAACCGGATTGGGTGTTAAAGATAATGGACAAGCTTGAGCATTTACAAAGTTCAAATGAAATGTTGCTTGAGAAAGTTGATGAACAATCCTACATGATAGATGATTTGATCAACTACTCTAGAGACCTTGTACTCTTTATGACAAGTTGGACTCTACTGATTTTTTAACAATCAAAAGAACAGAGAGAAATATTAGGAAATTTGTTAGTGATCTATCCAAACCCCCATCTGCTACTACTGTTGTAACTGATCATGCTGTTCCCGTGGTACCAACTGAGAAGTCTGTAGATGCTGCTACTGAGGGTGTTGCTACTGAAGATGTTGTAACTGATTCAGTGGTGAATGAAGAGGTAGGGATTACAGATGAAGAGGTATGAACTTTCTTTTCAGTCCATACTCAATTTATATATATTTTTGTGTATGTCAATCTGTTTTTAATCTGTTCTCATACTTCAGAAAGATGTAGCTGAAGATGTTACCCGTAGGAAGGGCTTACGGTTGAGGAAAGACAGTAAATTTAAGCGGACACCGTACAGGAAGAGTCCAAAGATGCTAAGAAACCACATGGTAGTCTGTTGTCAAATACTGACCGTAAGAAGTTGTTCAGTTGGGTGAAGGCTGATGATGGAGATGGGCTTATTAGGGGATACATGAATAATCTGTCAAGGTCATCTATCCAGGAAATCCTAAAGCTGGTGGCTGGATTAAGGATGCGGTAATTGTATTTACAATATTCCTCATGTTTATAGTGTTTATATGAATTTAAATGTTTATTTATATGATACATGTTTTATTTTGTGTACATATTGTGCAGGCTATTGATGAACTAGTTATGTGCATGCGAAAATCAATCATAGAGTTCAGCGATCTTTTTTCCCGTACTGTTGTTTTGGGATGTTCCTGGTCAACTTCATACAATCGGTCAACTTTCGATTATTTTTTTGAAACTGGTCCAGAAAACTTCAAAATCAAAGACAGTTTCATTGATGTGTTGACAGAGATGCACCTTCCTATTTCCGCAAGCCTTTGTATGAGGTTGATTTTATTTACAGTCCTTTCAATTTACTTGATACTCACTGGGTTGCGCTGCAAAATCAATCTCCTAGAATGGTGCATCTATGTTTATGATCCCCAAGTTGACTTCATAAAGGATGATAAGCTTCAGAATTTGATGGAACCTTTAGCTACAATGTTCCCCTTTGTTTTGAAGTCACATGGTAAACACACAAGATTGGGGGACAACTTAAACAGCCCATTCAAAGTTATTAGGAAACTTGGGCTGTCCAGCAATGTTGATGGGTATGTTCTATATTCTTCTGTATATAGTTGGTACACATTATGTATGTTTTCTACATGTGCTTGTTTTTCTTATTTTGTGTTATACATTTTGCAGTGGGTTGTGGCATATATACTGTGAAGTACATACAGTTTCTTGCATCTGGACGAACAGATTTGTTGGAGATTACCGAGGATCATCTTCAGGCCTACAGAGAACAACTTTCATATGCCGTGTTTCTGTAGGGATTGGCCCACTTGGTTTGAGGATATGTAGACTAATGGTGTAATGGTTGTTTTAAGACTTCAGACTTGCATTTTGAACTTTGGTTACTTGTTGGGATTGTCTGTAATGTGTTTGGAACAGTAGACAAAACAATGGCACAATGTATGTACTACATTTGTATATGTTTGTGTGATACATTTTTGTCGTTGTGTATTACACTACTTCACATATGTCGCTTTCACTTCTTAAAACTCGTTGTGCTGTAATTGTCTATCTACAATTTGTTCATGTCATGTCTTGTGTGTTGAAATAATAACCAACAAGTTATACACAAAAACTACATTGTGTAACCAAACCAAATTGTACAAATTAAATCATCTTGAATATGACTGTTGTATTTCTTGCTCTGCTATCCCCATTCCCCTGACCCTACGTTTCCAAGAATATCCCATTCTGACTTGTTAGGTAAATAGATTGTTTCTGCATACCCTAATTTCCAGCTTTCACAAGAATAATACTTACTGACAAGAGAGATGGATTCATACCCATAAAATGTGCAGCAGCCACAGCATGTGTACAAGGTACCTCTTCAATATCGAACTCTTTGCATGCACACACTCCTCATTTGCAAAGAAACAATTACAGATTCATCTCCCTTTTTAACCTCGAACTCCATTCTTTCAGCATCAAACATACACAAAATACCCACCAGATTTTACAAACCTTTCTTGGACGATTGCCTCAATATTAGGCGGAGAGAATTCTGCACAAGCTTTTGATCGTACACGTCGTTCTGCAAACCACCGGGTCATGAACTGTCTGATTTCATCAAGTAATGCTACAACTGGATACTCTCTACTTCTTTCATGATTCCATTCACACACTCACCATTGTTACTAGTCATTATATTGTACCTTTTTCCAGGACAGAAAGAACGTGCCCATGTTGATATACCAATTTCGTTCAGTAGCTCTCCAACCTTTCCTTTCTCCTACAAAACAACAAAATCACAATTATTCAACAATATAAAAGTTATCTAATGTAATGCCGAAAGTTTGTGTATAAATATAAGTAATCAACACATACCCCTGATATTTGGCTCAGTAATTCCATGCATTCATTCTTTTTGCAACTACGGGCTCCTTCCATGAACATTTGAGAATTCTATGGACCTTGTTTTCTTCTTCAGATTACCTTCAGATGCCAAATGCAATATGTATGGGATGCCATCTCATAATTTGATGATATACCCTTTTTGATTGAATTATGTCGATCGGATACAAAGACTAGCTCATTGTTGTCCCGTACAAAACGCTTGAGGTTTTTGAAGAAGAAGTCCCAAGATTCATTGTTTTCACTGTCAACTATTGCAAATGCAATTGGATATATTTGATGATTTGCATCTTGTGCAGTTGCAACAAACAAGACTCCTCCATATTTTCCTTTCAAGTGAATTCCGTCTACTGTTATAACCTACACAAATAATTACAAAGGCTTATACAAATAATTATCAATATTATGTACTGCATAAATATGGGACAAGCAAAACAGAGTACACAAAGTGACACACATTGTCATTACTTCAGAAATAAATGTGCACACAAATGTAATAAGATATACACACAAACATAACAGATATTACCTTACGCATTACTTCGTATCCTTTAATGGATTGTCCATATGCCAAAAACACATATTTGAATCGTTTTTCCTCGTCAACTTCAAGATCAACAATGTTTCGGGGTTGACATCTGCTAACAAATATGATGGTATTGAATTGTAATTGTCCTCCGGTGTCCCTCTAATCATGTCTTTCACATTCTCTTGTGCATCCAACACTTCCAATAACTAGCATCAATATGGTGCATATTTTTCATCACTGTGAGGATCTGATTTACCGAAGGTAACTTTTTGGAATTACCATACCTGTAAGATATGAAACACATAAACGAATAACATTGTTTATACATAATTATGTAGAAGTTACACATTTTTTATGGATATGAATAACTTACATTTCCTTCACCTTCTCAGCTATTACATGGTACGATGCTTCTCTTTTTTTTGACCTTCTGACGTGAAAGGAACATGTGTGTGTGGATACATACTTTGTTGTGGTAAAGTATTTTGCCTGACCAAGCATAGAGAAACGCACCCGCCACTTACAGTCTTTCTCGATACATGTTGTTTTACTGCTTTCTTCTTTGACTTCACAATTTTGTACTATGTACAATTTGCGATAGCATTTAGACACAAGGCATTCTTCAACTCTATTTTAGAAGGATATGTCTTTCCAATCATTAGCTCCAAATTGTCTTCAAATGGTACACAATTACCTATCTAAGGGATAATAGCAAGTGTATCACACGATGTTTCCATTAAATCTCTAGATGATTCACCAATTTCACTATTATTAAGTCCATCCGCATTCTTTAAAGGCATCACACAACTTCTCCTACATCATTACTTTCCTCAATTTCAATTCTTCTGTCTTCCTTGTGTATATCAAATGTGAACCTTGGTTCATTACTCTCTATCTGCACTGTGTTAACACACAATGGAACACCAAAACTAATTGATGCATGGCATTTATCTCTACAAAAGTGTTGAAATCATCCTTTGTCTTCACATTAAATGGCTTCAGTGTAGGATTGAATGGATTTTTGTAGGTCAATTGTATCTCAATGTTTGACTTGTACAACTCAAATCTTGAAGCAATCAATGGCCAAAATATCTTCAAATTTACATGTGGCATCAACAACTAATGGCTTACTTAAGAAGTCCCATTGTATTTCCATTCGCCATCTCTTTTTATCCAGACCCCCCAAAATATGTGGTTACAAACACAACCGCCATCACTGTTACACATAAACACATTGATGCGTCCTTGGAAGCGTTGAAGAACGAACGCCGGATCTAGACCAAGCTAGAGCTTCAACTACTCGTGTTGATGTGCAAATGAGAACTTTGATAGAAGTTTGATAAGGCGGAAGCGATTTGAAAATGGATGCGGAAGCGAAGGTTTGATTCGATCTAGAGAGATCGAGCAAACGTTGTAGTGGATTTGAGAGTTTGATTCTTTAGAAGAATCCTCGAAGGTGAGTTCTTGGATCTAAGACTTGATCCAAGGAAGAACTTTGAGGGGATTGAAGAGGAAGTGATGCCCAAATCAAGAGAGAGGATTTTCCTTCAAATAACTTGATTAATATTAGACATGCTTTACAAGTGTGGGCCAAGCATCCTTTATATAGTGGATGAAGGCCAAACCATTAGCCGGAAATTAAAGACGGAAATAAAAAATAAAAGCGGGAAATAAAGCGGGGCTAACTCCCGAATTGAAAGGCCTAGACTATCAATGTCGGAAAGTAACTCCGGAATTAAGTTCCGTTACGGTTCCGAAAATTAAAGTCTATTATTTTAAATGAAAATATAATTAAAATAATAATAATATTGCTAGCTTGATGACGTGGCGCCGGAAGTCTATGCCATGGTGGAGTGGTGACATGGCATGCCACTAACGGGTCCAAGTGATGCAATGGTGCGTCGGATGATTGAGCCGGCAGCTTGGGCGATGGCTTTAGCTCGGGAGCGAGTGAGCGGTCCATCGGAGCGAACCCGCAAAGCATCGTCCTCCTCATCCACGGTCATGGTTGTCAAGGGCGCATCCCCCCATCTTGGATGTGAAACGTCCCCGTTTCACCGTCGTCAAATAGGGGCTCAACATAAGGGGCTAGATCCTTGACATTGAACGTTGGGTGCACGCCGTAGGAATCCGGAAGCTCCAACTTGTAAGCATTCGGACCATGGCGGGATAGGATCCGGAAAGGCCCATCACCTCGATCCGATAGCTTGCCCTTGCGTCGAGATGGAAAAACGCTCCTTCCTTAAGTGGAGCCAAACAAGATCGCCGGGCTCGAAAGATATGTCGCGACGGCCCTTGTTGCGTTGTTCGGCAAGTTGGGCGGCACGACGTTGGAGTTGTGCTCTTGTCCGCTCATGAAGTTCAATGATTGAGGCGGCTCGACTTGCGGGTGATGTGTTCACCGTCCTTGAGTGGGCGTGGTGTGAAGTCCAAAGGCGTGTGTGGATTAAGGCCGTAGACAACTTCAAATGGTGAGAGTTTAGTTGCCGAGTGCCTAGACCTGTTATATGAAAACTCCACAACCGAAAGTAAGTCCTCCCACTTTCGTGGGTTGTTCCTCAGCGTTGCTCTAAGTAGAGCACCGAGAGTCCGATTGTCACCTCCGTTTGACCATCGGTTTGGGGGTGATAACTACTTGAAAACAACAAGTTGGTTCCAAGTTTTCCCCATAACGTCCTCCAAAAGTGACTCACAAACTTCACGTCCCGATCACTAAGGATGGAACGTGGTATCCCGTGTAAGCGCACCACATTGTTAAAGAATAACGTGGCGACATCGCTAGCATTGTGGGTGCTCTTACACGCGATAAAATGAGCCATTTTTGAAAAACGGTCGACTACCACAAAAATGGAGTCGTTGCCTCGCTTGGACATTGGTAGGCCAACTACAAAGTCCATGGAAAGATCCTCCAAGGTCCCATTGGTATAGGTAAAGGAGAATACAATCCGTCCGACCTTGACGCGATTTTGCATGATGACATGTGATGCAACTTGTGCAAAACCGTGTCACATGCTTGCGCATTTTGGGCCAAAAGAAGTGCTTTGGAGAGCGGCGAGAGTCTTGGTAGCACCAAAGTGACCACGACCTCATGGGCCTCCTTTATCAACAAGTGGCGTATGGACGAACGCGGAATACAAAGTTTTCCCGCGCGGAACAAGTAGCCATCATTTATAAAGAAAGACTCATGCTCTCGGAGGTCAAGGCATTTTGCAAATATATCCTTGAAGTCAAGATCCGTGGCATATAACTCTTTGATAAGAGCAAAGCCATGATCTTGGCGTCCATATGCACAAAAGGATATATCGCCGAGAAAGGGCATCGGCTACCACATTCTCTTTTCCCTTCTTATGCCGAATGACATAAGGAAAGGTTTCTAGAAATTCTACCCAACTTGCATGGCGCCGACTAATTAGTTTGGCTCTTGAGATACGAAAGCCGCATGATCCGAATGAATCACGAACTCCTTCGGCCACAAGTAGTGTTGCCATGTCTTTAGACAACGAACTAAAGCATATAGTTCCTTGTCATAAGTTGGATAGTTGAGTGGCGGACCGGAAAGCTTTTCACTAAAGTAAGCAATGGGCCGATTCTCTTGTAGGAGAACCCCCCCAATGCCAACATTAGATGCATCACACTCCACCTCGAAGGTTTTCGAGAAATTTGGGAGCTGGAGTAACGGTGCATTGCAAAGTCGGTCTTTGAGCGCATCAAACGCTCGAGCATGGGTATCACGCCACTCAAACGTGACACCCTTAGTAGTGAGCTCATGAAGCGGCGCCGCTACCGAGCTAAAGTCTTTGACAAAGCGTCGGTAGAAGCCCGCTAAGCCGAGAAAGGCTCGGACCATGGTGACCGTACTAGGTGTAGGCCACTCCCGAATAGCGCGAACTTTGGATTCGTCTACTCGGAGTCCGTCCTTAGACACGACATAGCCAAGAAAATTGTTGTGTCGGAGCAAAAGACACATTTTTCATAATTTATAATTGTTCTTGTCTAAGGCACTCGAGCACTTGGCGAAGGTGCCCGAGTGTTCATCCAAAGACTTACTAAAAATAAGAATATCGTCAAAATAAACACGACAAAATTACCAAAAACCGGCGGAGGACATGGTTCATGAGACGCATGAACGTTGATGGGGCATTGGAAAGTCCGAACGGCATGACAAGCCACTCATATAACCCGTACTTTGTCTTGAACCGTTTTCCACTCGTCACCTCGGCCATCCGGATTTGGTGATAACCGCTCCGGAGATCAATCTTTGAGAAAACGGTGGCGCCGTGGAGTTCATCCATGTCGTCGAGGCGCGGGATCGGATGCCGGTACTTGACGGTTATTTGGTTGATGGCTCGGCAATCGACACACATCCTCCAAGACCGTCCTTCTTGGGCACCAAAATGACCGGCACGGCACATGGTGAAAGCGACTCACGAACATATCCCCGGTCTAGGAGCTCTTGGACTTGACGTTGTAGCTCCTTAGTCTCTTCCGGACTTGCACGGTAAGCGGCACGGTTGGGTAAAGACGCGCCGGGCACCAAATCGATTTGGTGCTCAATTCCACGGATCGGTGGCAAGCCGGGTGGTAGATCATCGGTCAAGACGTCCTGAAATTCAGACAACAAAGTAGACACCTCGTGCGGCATATTACTAAGGTCATGGGAAGTAGATAAACAAAAAGGAACTAGCAAGAAGCATGGTAACTTGCCTTCCTTGACCGGTGTCAAATCATGTTTCCGGGCCAAAAGTACCCTCGGCTCACACCGGCCTTTGATTATTGGGTCCGGAGATGGTAAAGTTGCATTCGTGGGAACGATGCTTCCTTTACTACCTCTAGACTCAATAGGGGCGGTGTTCCGGGATCCGGAAGTACTAGCACCAACATCGGGAGACTCCTAGGAGGGTCCGATGTTGCCGCCGTAGTGGTCTCATCTATGGCTTTGTTGCCTCTTCCGTTCCGCATAATCAATTAATATTTCATGTGGAGTCATAGGCAATAATGTGACTCTTTTTCCATTATATTGGAACATATATCTATTAAGATAACCATCATGGAATGTACGACGATCGAATTGCCATGGTCGTCCTAATAATACATGTGTGGCGTCCATCTTGATAACATCACAAAGGATCTTATCAACATAGGCGCCTATGGAAAACGTCACCCAAGCTTGTTGTGTGACGGTGTCACACGCCTTATCGGAAATCCATTGGATTCCATAAGGTGTTGGGTGGGGGGTTGTAGGCAACTTAAAGTGTTTTACCACTTTTTCGTTGATAATGTTACAACATGAACCCCCATCAACTATTAAAGAGAGACTAGTATTATTGACCAAACAACGAGAATGGAAAAGATTTCGCGTTGGTCAATAGGAACAAATTCTTTAACGGCCAAAATTCGACGAGATACAAGGGCGAACTTACCGGGTTGTGCCGGGCCGCAAGCCATTTGTTCGTCGCATGGTTCCATGAGTAGGGGTCGGCGTCTTGGTCATCCTCTATGATGATATCGCCGTCTTCTTCATCTTCCTCATCTTCATATGAGGGGTTGGCAAACAACACACGCTTTGTGTTCGGGCAATCACGTTGGACGTGACCAAATCCGCTACATTTGTAACACACGGGCTCTCTTGGCCGTGCCGCCGGTGGAGGTCCTTGAGGGGTGCGGGCGGAAGGCGCTTGTGCCGGGGCATTGGGACCACGTTGTGGTGCCCTCTCGGTATCCGCTTGTCGGGTGGATTGAACCATCCGTTGGGCTCCTTTGGTGGCGCCGGACTCTTGAGAACTAGATATATCTCGAGCACGGGTGTTAGTAGAATAAGCGTATTGACTTTGAGAGAGTTATACCTTGAGTATCTTGGATTCTCTTGTTGTTGCTTGTGAAGCTTCATGGCCGCATGACACAAAGCTCCAAGTCCTTGTATGGAACGATCTCAAGGGACGTCGGATTGACGGATTAAGGCCACTCATGAACTTGGTGCGTAGGGCGGAGGGAGAGGCCGAAATGCCGGCCTTCATATGCATGTCCTCGAGCTTGGCCAAGTAGGCCACCGGAGTGAGTTTGCCTTGTTGGAGCTCGGCAATTTGCATCCGCATATCGTTTTTGAAGTCGTCGGGACATACTTCTTTGTCATGACGTAGATCAATTGATCAAACGTCGCAACCGTTTCCCATCCTCGGCTCTCACGGACGTGTTCATACGGTTCCACCAAGATTTTGCATCGCCTTCAAAATACAAGGTTGCCGCTTCGATCTTCTCATATTCCTCATAGTGGCAATGCTTCAAAGCCCTTCTCATGTCCTGTGCCCAATCAAGAAATACACAAGGATCATATTCCCATAAAATATTGGAAATTTAACTTTACCTTCCCTACGAGCTTTGTAGGGATCCGGGCGGGCGGTGGCATATCATCATGATGAGCTCGTTGATGTGCATGCCTTGGTGGGTTAGGAGGAGGCAACCATTCTTCTCCTCGGTCCTGGTTCTCATATGGGTCTCGGACGGGTGGGTGCCATGGACGGACATGAGCCACCCGTTCCAAGTTGGGTTCATCGTCGGAGAACTCATCAAAATCATCCCTCTCGTCATACTCATCATAGCCGCGGTATGATGATCGCCGGCTAGGTTGTTGGCGGCGTTGTCCATACCGATCATTACTAGAACGTCGAGGATGATGATCTTGTCGATTGGTGTGTCGGGATTCGTCCTGGACGGGACGGCTAGTATGTTGTGCATTTGGTAGAGGTGGGGCGATCCGTACCGTCTACGGTTTGCGCTCGAAACGCTTGTTCCGATCCATCGTATCTACATAAAGTAAATCATCCGGAGTCGGGCCATCGTTGTTGTTGGTCTCATTGAGGTGGTCCCTGCCGTCTTGTTGATTTTGACTTTCGATGACTGAGGCAAGCCTAAGACCTTGAGATGGGTCGGATCCCAAAAGACCTTTGCCTTTTCGACGGGCATCGGACGTGGAAGTCTCGACCATGGTGTCATTTGGATTTGAAGCGGGACGTTGAGCGGTCGTAAGGGCCAAAAGTTGTGCCCTCATCTCCTCCAATTGTTGCTTAAGATTAACAACTTCCTCGGATAAGGAGGTATTTTCACGTTCACGAGCATCCTGAGAGTTTTCCATATCAACGTTAGTCATGATTCCAAATGATACACACAAATGCAAGCAATCAAATGAGCAAGGTGACGAATTAAGTCAACGTTACCAAGTTCAAGTGCGTTAAGGTTCTACTTTTGGGAAGGCCGTTTTGGCGGTTAGGCAAGATAGGCTAATCCAAAAAATTTGAACCAATTCACACAAATAACAAGTGATAAATTTGCAACGTGTGTAAGAAGATGGAGAGATAAGAAATGGACGGATTGTTTATCGGCAAGTTTTACTTGCTTTTGGTCTTTGACCTTTTGTAATAATCCGATTTTTCGGATGGACCGGTTTGCCGGACGTCTTTTCACTTTTTTTTTTTTTTTTTTTGAACTTTGCAACTTTTGATGCAAGAGATGAAACACTTTGGAAACAAATCCGCTTTGTTGAAGAGTTTTGGTTTTTTTTTTTTTTTTTTTTTTTTTTTGAATATCAAAATGCGAGATATCCGAATTTGTTAACAAATAAATCCCAAGAAATTTGGTAAAATTGATTAACAAACTTGTCGGATTGGGTCGGTTTAAGAACAAATTGTATTTGATAGATGGTTTGATGGCAAACCAAATATCTCTCCTTTGTTTGGTGAGAAAAAAAAATTTTTCAAGAAAACTTCAATGAACACGAAGAACAAGATGAAGATCTTCAAGAGGGAAAGAACAACAAAGGCAAAAGAAGGATAATAAAATAACGCACAAAAACAAGAGTAAAGAGAACTTAGCTTCGATCCCTTTGCTCTGATGCCAATTTGATGCGTCCTTGGAAGCGTTGAAGAACGAACGCCGGATCTAGACCAAGCTAGAGCTTCAACTACTCGTGTTGATGTGCAAATGAGAACTTTGATAGAAGTTTGATAAGGCGGAAGCGATTTGAAAATGGATGCGGAAGCGAAGGTTTGATTCGATCTAGAGAGATCGAGCAAACGTTGTAGTGGATTTGAGAGTTTGATTCTTTAGAAGAATCCTCGAAGGTGAGTTCTTGGATCTAAGACTTGATCCAAGGAAGAACTTTGAGGGATTGAAGAGGAAGTGATGCCCAAATCAAGAGAGAGGATTTTCCTTCAAATAACTTGATTAATATTAGACATGCTTTACAAGTGTGGCCAAGCATCCTTTATATAGTGGATGAAGGCCAAACCATTAGCCGGAAATTAAAGACGGAAATAAAGGCGGGAAATAAAAGCGGAAAATAAAGCGGGGCTAACTCCCGAATTGAAAGGCCTAGACTATCAATGTCGGAAAGTAACTCCCGGAATTAAGTTCCGGAGTTACGGTTCCGAAAATTAAAGTCTATTATTTTAAATGCAAAATATAATAAAATAATAATAATATTGCTAGCTTGATGACGTGGCGCCGGAAGTCTATGCCATGGTGGAGTGGTGACATGGCATGCCACTAACGGGTCCAAGTGATGCAATGGTGCGTCGGATGATTGAGCCGGCAGCTTGGGCGATGGCTTTATCTCGGGAGCGAGTAAGCGGTCCATCGGAGCGAACGCAAAGCATCGTCCTCGTCATCCACGGTCATGGTTGTCAAGAGCGCATCACACATGGATATACAAGTTCACAATTATGACGTTTAGCAAAGAGTATACATTATCATCAAACAAAAACAATTGTGTACGATATACACTATCATCAAACAGAACCACAATTGTGTATGCTAATACGACAAACATTATCCAGCAATGTCGATTATACACAATCAATTTCAGCCTTATTATGAATATACCATGGTTGATCAAAAAACTCACAACCTAATACTAAGACAAATGTATTGATTTCGAATTTGCGGACAGATAGATGTATCCATTTCGAATTTGCGAATAAATACTACAAATAACGCAAGATTAATGGAGAATTACATATGGCGATTTATTCTGAGCGAAATGTGCAAATTAAGTTGAATGAAGGAGAGACACATACCTAATTCATAGACAGATGAATCGATTTTGATTTTCCGCTTACAGGCGTGTTCGATATCTTCAACCTGTATTCAATTCGACATTGAAATCGCTTTTCGACGTAGCAAACCTACGTATTTTTCTATTTTCCTTTTCCGTTTTAGATCTTCCTAACTGCCGATTTGGAAAGATATTGTATGGAGGGAGCAAGGGTATTCACGTCATTCTATAATAAACAAATGCATTTTATCTTTTCCTGAATAATACATGAGGCCTACTTTATGTACATTTAAAAAAAAAGAGCCTCCCTTATGCTTATTTATTCACAAAAGGCCCTGCGGCCCATTTCACCCTTGCGTAATCAAGAGACTTGTGCCTTTTTGATGCAACCACTAAGAGATATTATATCATAGTGACGTAGGGGGTATCGTATGTAAATATAAGATCATTTGAGGTGATTACACTATGTATATATATATCTTATTTATTAAGTAGTGATAGGGTATTGTATGTAAATATGAGATCGTTGTATGATAATATTCTATGTATCAAAGTATATGACATATAACATGTTGATTTACTCTTTGATATCAATGTCATGCTTCTATTTTTGAATTTTCACATGAGCATATTTAACGTTGAATATTTAACGTTGTAACGTTGGGTATTGAAATCGGGTAACTAATATTGGGTAAACGAAGTTTGGTAACCAAAGTGAAGTTGAATATTTAACGTTGGATATTGAAATCGGGTAACTATAATTGGGTAACCGAAGTTGGGTAACTGAAGTGAAGTTGGATATGTAATGTTGGGTATTAAAAATCGGTTAACTATATATTGGGTAAACGAAGTGAAGTTGGATATGTAACGTTGAATATTAAAATCGGGTAACTAAAATTGGGTAACCGAACTGAAGTTTGATATGTAATGTTGGGTATTAAAATCGGGTAACTAATATTGGGTAACCGAAGTTGAGTAAGTGAAGTTGAATATGTAACGTTGGTTATTAAAATCGGGTAACTAATATTGGGTAACCGAAGTGAAGTTGGATATGTAACGTTGGGTATTAAAATCGGGTAAATAATATTGGGTAACCGAAGTTAAGTTGAATATGTAACGTTGAGTATTAAAATCAGGTAACTAATATTGGGTAACAGAAGTTGGGTAACCGAATTGAAGTTGGATATGTAATGTTAGATATTAAAATCGGGTAACTAATATTGGGTAACCGAAGTGAAGTTGGATATGTAACGTTGGGTATTAAAATCGGGTAACTAATATTGGATAACCGAAGTTGCTAGCCAAAGTGAAGTTGAATATGTAACGTTGCATATTAAAACCGGTATTAATATTGGTAACCGAATTTGGGTACATGATGGAGGTTGAGCATTAAAAGTTGAGTATTATTATTTAAAGGAAGCATTCCTTCACAAATGTTTTTACTAAAAAAGATTGATAAATTTTTTTAGTAAATTTATAAATACTTAAAATTTTAACTGAATTAATTTTAGTTAAATAAACTAAATTACAAACGCTAGTTTTAAAGATTTGTTAATGATAATATCTAAAATATAAATCTCAAGAAAATAAAATTTTTAATTAATAAACTTAGTGTGTTTATTAGTAAAATAAATTAAGATCACTTATGTAATACCTTGTTTTAAATCTTTTACTAAAAAAGATAGATTATTTTAAAATATATGATTTGATTGAACATAATGGATAGTTTCTTATATTCATTCTAAATTTGATATGTTAGTTATTTAACTTGAACTAAAATTTAAAAAATTGAACATAAATATAAAAAAAAGGAAGTACAAACATTCAAAGCTAGCTTCCGGATAAAATAATAATATTAATAACATTAAAAATGGAATAATACAGAAAGTGAAATTTAATATGTTTGTTTGTTAGTTTTATTAATTGTTTTTTTTATTAAAATTATTATTTAATCAAGAACAGAACAAATACCCATTCAAAAATATGAATCTTCTAACCCTTCTTCTTTCTGTTTCTTAGTCTAAATTTATCTATTCTTAATCATTACTTGCAAATTGAACCGCCAATGTCCTTGTATTCGACCTTGAAATACTTGTTCTACTTCGTATGATCCATACACTATGGGTTTGCTACTAATTAGGTGATTATTTACAAGTTATAAATGTTAAAACTAAGCATGTTGTGTCTTGTGAGCTTACGAGTCTTTATCATTATTGATACGGATTTATAGGGTCATAAATCTAGCGAAAAGGTTTCAATACGAAATTCTTCCCTTTGAAGGTAAGGCTATACTGGTTGGTTCATCCTTTGTGTTCGACCTCTTTGTCGTATTGCCATGGTCGACCTAGCCGAATGTGACAAGCTAGCATAGGAGCAATGTCACACAAGATGGTGTCTTCATAAGCTCCTATTTCGAATGAGACTCCCGGTTTGTCTCTTGATTTTCAGCTCTCCACAATCATTCATCCATCCTAGCTTGTAGGGTCGTGGATGATTACAAGTGACGAGTTATAGCTTCTAGACGGCATCAAGACTGACCATTTTACTACAGCTTCCACTGTCGATGATCATATTGCAAACCTTGCCTTGGATTACACACCGTGTGTAGAACATGTTCTCTCTTTGGTTGTCTTCATTCTTCAGAGGAATGACACTCAGATTTCTTCGATTTACTAGGCAATCACTACGGTGAATAAAGAATCTAAATGATGCCAAGGAATAGGGATGGGTTTCCTGGATAGGACTTCCTTCCTGTAGGCCTCAAAAGGCAAGGCAGGCCTTCCTTCCCTTCTTGTTTGGACCTCCATTATTTTCCTTCTTCAACAATACACTCGATCTCCAAGATGGGATGTGGAGTGTGACCGGTGTAACGTATAGAACAAAGGCAAGGCTGTCTATTTCTACAAGATCGGCGGTCGGGGTGTTGGAGCTTCAATGTTGTGATCTTGTACTTCTGCAAAGGCTTCATTTTCTTCCTCTCCTACCATATCCATGTTGCTTAGTTCTTCTTACGGAAAACCTTTGTTTGCTGATTTTAAACGAGTAGCTTCCAACTCAACCAAAACCATGGATCTCGGTCCGAGACCCTTGGATCTCGGCCGAGATCAGGCAAATCATGGTCATGGTCGACCGAGATCAAGGCCGAGATTGCTATTCTTCGTTCCTTCGTGCCTTTAGCTTAATTCCTAGCCCTTTCCCGTGCACGTACGCTCGCTCCAATGCATCCACTTCGAGGCTTGATTCTCAAATGCGTCGTTTTAGCTCCAAAATGTGCCAAATCACCTACAAAGCCACAAATAGTGTGTGTAGACATCTATTCTTGCAAGGTAACAGTAAACAAGCATAAATGACACAAACTAAGGCTAAAACATGAATGCGGAAAGGGAAAATCTAACTAAATGCATGAATGCAACATGTCGATAAATCATATTATCAAAATACCCCATACTTATCCTTGCTTGTCCAAAGCAAGATGTAAATCCAAGATAAGATAACATGAATTATTTATGCAAAACAAAGACAAAACGTGTAGTGCTCCTAATTATGATCACCCTCAATAATGCAAGTTTCATAGCTAAAGATATATTTCAATTAAGGTCAAATGAAATAGGCACAAAAAAGGATAATCATACTTTACAAGAATTTCATATTCATCATCAAAACTACTATTGCCTAATAATCATGAGAAATTCAAGTTTAGGCTACTAATTCAAATACATGTGTACATAGAGTAAAATGACTTAGCAAATAAAGGCCAAGAAACGTGATAAGGGTAGGATGTTATTTTAGCTCATGTGGTGCTAATCCAGGAAGAAGAAACAACACACTTCATCTTTTCAACTCAACATTCACCACTCTTGCATAAATTTTCTTTTTCTTCTTTTTTTTTCTTTTCTTTCTCTCTTTCTTTCTTTCTTTCTTTTTGAGTGAAAGGCATTGGTGCACAGTAGCCGAGAACTTGGTGCTATTATTCCTTCACGTACCTCACACCGGATGCACATACCAAATCAACTCGTTAGGACGTTTAGCTAATCAGACTTTGGCCAAGATACAAACACCCGGCTATGTGAATGGTATCGAAAATTACTCATCTTTCATAGCCAACGATCCCCTAAAAGCTTTGCTTTTCACATCACATCACATTTCACATCATTCACACTTCTTCAAACAATTCATAACATCAATAAAGCACACACCTTCAAACTAAACATTCCTAATTTCCGGGATAGGAGACAAGAGATTCCATGTTTGAGGAGCTAAGCATGATAAAGATAGAAGAAGAATGAAGTCGAATTGCCTAAATCATCCCTATGCAATGTATAAGAACTTATATGAAGCTTCAACTATCCAAACTCAATCCAACTAGACAAGGCAATTTTCATAATTTACACAAAATTCAAGCAAAGTATTCAAATCCCAAATATTCCATAAAATCAAATTGATCTCAAAAGTAATAATCAAAGGCTTACTAGCACAATATCATCATAGGGGTAATGTCATTCCTAGAAGCACCATTTTTTATTTTTTTTATTTTTTTTTATATCCATGCTAAAAGGAAACGTGTGACAAGGAAATTCAAACTATCTAAATGCAATGCAATGTAAGGAAACATGCTAAAAGACTGTAAGTATCCCACCCCATACTTAAAACTCACATTGTCCCCAATGTGAAGAATAAGTAGTAGTGAAAAAGAATACTCACAATGTAAAAATCAGTGATATGGCACATGTGGATGTGGTGGTGGAAACAAGCGGTTGTGTAAACTCCTTCAAGCAACTCTTCTTCATTTTATTACCTAAAACCTGAAAAGACAAAAGATGCAGAAACGCGCAGAAATGCAAAAGCAAAAAGCAAAAACAAGAGCACAAAGACTCTTACCTCGGGCTGCCTCCAAGAAGCCGCTTGGTTTAAGGTCTCTAGCCAGACCCAATTATGTGGTTGTGTCAGCTTACAACAAAAACCTTGGACAGCTCATCCAGTCCTTGCAACCAACTCTTCACAGGACCCATAGATTTTCTTCTTGAGAACTCTCTTCATGTCCTGATGAAAGATAGAAGCTCTCCCCAACACTTGTGCATGGTATGAAATAGTAACCTTGTGGGTTACCCCATACTTAAATGATAGCTTCTTTTGATGAGGGGAGAAGCTTTAATCTAACCTTGGGGGTTCCTTTGGCACTGCCCTTCCAGCTTTTTGGGCGCACCTCGAGTAGGATTTGAGGCTTCAAGACGAATTTCAACAAATCTCAGCCAGCTTGGATGAGATCTCGGCCGAGATGGGTGTGAGGGAGGCCGAGGTTTTTCTTTTGCTCTGGGATCTCGTCCGAGATAGGTAGGATCTCGGGCCGAGATTCAACTCTCTGCTGTGAAAATCTCGGCCGAGATAGGTATGATCTCGGGTGAGATCGGGACGGGTATTTTCGAGTCTTCGTCCTCCAGCGTCAGCTCTTCATCCTCGACCTTGGTATTGATGGGAAGGACACTCAATTCTTCGATTTTCTTTTTGCATATATCCTTCGGTCGAGCCTCTTCTTTGCATGACAAGGTGCTCTCAAGCTTGTAAAGCCTCCTCAAAATTGCTTCACATTTCAAGATGAATTGGTCTTCGGGAGGTTGCTGCAGAGGTTGTAATTGAGGTTGAGGGGCTGAGAGTTTCTCCAAAAGGATTATAAATGTAACCCTCACAATACCTCCAAGAGAAAAACTCGTCATTCCTGGCCATCTTGTACGTGAAGAGTACAAAGACATAAAGAAAAACGAGATCAAAAGTAACCAGAAAGATCTATACTATAAATAATCAAAGCACGCAAATAAACCTAAACCAATCCCCGGCAACGGCGCCAAAAACTTGTTTGCTGATTTTACCACCAATAGCTTCCACTCAACCAAAACCATGGATCTTGGTCCGAGACCCTTGGATCTCGGCCGAGATTAGGCAAATCTCGGTCATGGTTGTAAGAGCCTTAGTCTTTCGGACCGAGATTCGACCTTAGCTGAGATTGGCTTTGGCCGAGTTTAGCCTTTCCGCACCTGCGGGCATGACTGCCGCCCCTGCAGGTTTCCGCCCCTACGACTCAAGGATCCGCCCCTGCGGTTTCCGGCGGCTGCAGCCTGTTTTGTTGACTCCTTTGACCCGTGCTTTACCCTTTCCCTTACTTCTTACCTTGCTGAGCAAGGGTTTCACTTCACTTCTTTTCCACTCTAGCCCTTCCTACGTCCTTCTTGCTTCTTCATCCCTTCCCTTGATCTTGCTTGAGAATCTCTTGGAGTTTTCTAGAGTTTGGTGTGGCTTGGTGTTGTTGGATGTTGTGTGTATGTTTACCGAGCTTCAGAGGCCAGCTGAGAGTTTGTTTTGTACTCCCTTGGGTGATCACAACAGTGGAGGTGAGCTCCTTGCTTCTCCTTCCTTTCTTTCTTTCTTGTTCTTTCTTCCTTAGCTTAGGATTAGATGTATTGATTATAGATTGATCTTGGAATGTGTATGTATATTTATGTGTGTGGTTTTGGTTGAGAGAAGACGTGATTTGATCACGTGAAGAGCCGAAGAGAAGCCGCGGGATCACGTTCTGCACCGTCGCCGTCTCCGCGCCTGGAAGCCGCCGCCCCTGCGAAAGCCGTGCCGCAACGCCAGCGCGTTGCCTGCGTCCCGTGTCACCGCGCCTTCGGATGGTCCCTGCCGCGCCTGCGGGTTGTCTACTCCGCTCCTGCGTCCCTTGATCACGCAGGTGCGTCTTGTCCCGGGACTACCCATAGTTGGGTAGCTCCTTTCCTTTCCTAGTATGAGGGAACTAGTACCATGCTAGGTGTCGGATGTTGATGAGTATGATATAGATATGCCGGTTAGGGCTTTGACGTTACGAGTTGGATATGATCCTTATGGATCCCTTGGGTATAGGTGTGACCCTTTGTGTGATAGTAGATTGATATGTATATATGTATGCCTTGTATAGGCCTTGTTGTCCTCCAGATTGGAGTGGACGTATCTGAGAGTTGATCATAGTCGGGATTACTTCCGAGACTGAGGTAAGTCCATAGGACTTACTTAGCTTCCATCTCTATATTGGATGCATGAGGGGTGCATGTTTATGCTTGCTAGCATGTGATATTGTTATTACCGACCTATGGTTTAGTGACTGCCCATTGTAGGGCGTGACAACTATCCTTTCATCCCGTTGGGAGACTGGAGGTTCTCTACGGGCAGGTCAGTTCTGGATTGTCGGGCGGGCTTTCCCCACTCCCATAGGGTATACGGGGTTGGTGACCGCATCACCGCTCCAGCTGACATTAGCACCGGGAGGCGAGGGTTATTTTCCTCGTGTCACATATATTCATATTGATATCCTTATATATACGATTTGAGTGTTGGACTATATTTATAAAGATTATAAAATGGGTAAATGTGTGATATCATGATGAGGTGTTTAATATTCTTGATATGTGATTGTGCTTATGTTCATCTTATATATGTGTATGGTTAGCTAACGGTTTTATACCGTATTGTAGATCCCTCGCAGGTTAGGAGAACTGCAGAGTGATCCAGAGATGGTGATCTGCTGAGGGCTCCGTACACTAGTGTAACACCCCAAATCCGCGGGACTCGGGATGCTACGGGCGAGACCTCACAATGGGTCCCGACCCTTAGCTTGACAACAATTTCACCGGACCTTCCAACAAGGCACAAATAAAGGCGAAAACTTAAAACGTTTTTAGTGTATGCGAATGCCCAAAAGTAAACACTACAAAGTGGAAACTCAGCCGAGTCCTCAAAACAACATAACTCCGAAACGGAAAAACAAACGTACATCAACATCCACAACTAACGAAATGAAACATAACCCAAAAACCATCCCAGTCCTATAATGTACGGGAGACCCCGGTTGTCCACTCCTCCACCTCACTCAGCGGCGTCCCTAACCTGCAAGTCATCTACAACACGGTTTAAAAACCGTTAGCTCATATTCGAATCATGAGAAAAGCGGTGAAGGCACAAACACATACATAACACAAAACATGAATCACACAAGTCCGGTTTATTATCTTTTTATTATTAAGTCGTATCCCGATCTAATTCAACTTCGGTTGTGACACGAGACCACCGTGGTCTCGCCTCGGTCCCTTACCGGAAAGGAATGGTACGGATGCACCCGTCCATCTAACCCGCCGGACTCGACGCCGAGAACCTCCTAGACCTCCCGCAGGGCTAGGCAACTGATGTCACCGCCCGTTATCATACACTTGGGCCAACATATATATAAGGTCGGTGGTCCTAATTACCGGTTTCATTGTCATAACAAAAGCATAAACACTCACCACCAAACACACATCAATGCTAATACATAGAATACGAGCTAAGTAAGTCCGAAGACTTACCTCGTCACCAAACCCAAGTCACCACACTCTCGCTTCCTTAAGGCGGAAGCCCACAACCTGCTCACAAGAGATATGCATATCAATACATACTCACACTCAAGAAGTCTTAGACTTCACTCTAGTGATCTATGCAAGATCACCTAACCCTCAAACTAGGAAATGCATCCTAGGTCCCAAGTACTCATCACGCTCTCAACACATGCAACAACCCACAACAGTTTGTATCATCATAAGAAATAAATCCTCAACCAAAGAGGCACAAGCTAGCCCAGAGGATCTATCATGCTCACATGCTCATACTATCAAATATATCGAGCCTTAAGGGCTCCTAGGTCCACAAACACAACATGTCATCTCACACTAATCTAGATCCATCCTAGGCATATATGCTACTACATGAATCAACAACAAATCTAAGGAATGAACGAGGAGTGAAGGAGAGGAGGAGCCTACTGTTGACGAAACCGCAGCCGCGGAGTCAAGCTGGTGCCCCCTGCGGACACAAGAGCCACCCACGCGGAATCAGGAGCCGCGCCCGCGGACGACTGCGTCAAGTGCCAGGAGCCGCCCCGCGGACGTGCCGAGCCGCACCTGCGCGTGTGCCGCGCCGCACCCGCGGCCGTGCCGAGCCGCACCCGCGCCCGTGTTACGCCGCACCCGCGGCCGTGCCGTGCCGCCCCTGCGGTTGTCCGCTCCCGCGGCTGTGCTGAGCCGCCCCGCGGGTTCTGTGCAGAACGTCGTCTTCTTCGTCTTCGACTTTGGATCCTTGGCTCCAAAGTCCTTCTTCTCTTGCTGGATCTTCTCCAAACACCCACCACGGGTCTTAGGCACCTCTCCTTGATGTAAACGAGCTAAGAAACTAGACATGCAAAGAGTTGAGCAAAAATCCTCAAGATCTTCCTCCATAGCCATGGATGAAGGAGGAAGGAAGAAGAAGGGAAAAAACAGCAAGGAAGAGAGGGAAGGGAGATGAAAGAGCTTACCAACAGCCTGGGATTTCCTTCTGCAGTCCACAGCTTGGATCTTCAGCACCAAGGGAGAAGAGAGGAAAGAGAGGAGAAGAGAGGGAGTGTGGAAGAGTGAAAGAGATGATTAACGTGAAATGTGAGCAAAGGGAGGAGAGAGAGGGAGACAAGGCTGAAAAGAAGGTGTGGAGATCAAGGGGTCAGCTGACCTCTTGTCCCTCACACGGACCGAGGGGTCGGAAATGACCCCTTGGCATTTTTAACCCGGAACGCGGAAAAAGAGGAAAAACGACGAGTCGGCTCGGGATTTTCTTAGGAATAAATCCCGGCACTCGTCATCTCGGGATTACGGGATAACTACAAAGTGCTCTAAGTCCGGAATAAAATTAATAAAATTCCGAGCGTTACAACTAACACCCCTAAAAACAAGTTTCGTCCCGAAACTTGCTAACCCAACACTCTCCGACCAACCCTTCTCGTAACCCCGTGGAACTCATAAAACGTACACTATCGGCTCTAATCCAAGTCTACAGATCGCATCACATCAAGACCTTGCAAGGTACTCATAACTCATACAAGAACACATAGCATATAAAGCAAACAAAGAAGATCTCGGAACTAACCCGACGGTCCTATCGATGTCACTATGTCTGCATAAAACTCGGGATAGTTCCTCTGGATACTATTCTCCGTCTCCCATGTAGCCTCATTGGCTCCTCGCCTCGGCCACTGAATCCTCGGCATCGGTATCTCCTTCGATCGAAGGCGCCTCGTACTCCGCTCTAAGACCGCTATCGGGTGCTCTGCAAAAGTGTGGTCCAGCTCGACCACCAGGTCCTCGTGACTGATGATGTGTCTCGGGTCATGTATGTACTCTCTCAGTTGAGAGACATGAAAGACCGGGTGTATACCCTCCAACCGCGGTGGTAGTGCTAACCGGTACGCCACCTCACCGACTCTCTCCAAGATCTCGAATGGTCCGACATATCGGGGGCTTAACTTCCCCTTAATGCCGAATCGTCTGACGCCCCGTGTCGGTGATACCCTCAACCACACCTGAGCTCCTACCCTGAACTCGAGAGGTCTACGCCTCATATTCGCATACGACCTCTGGCGACTCTACGCAGCTAACATCCTCTCCCGGATCAAAGCGACTCTCACCATGTCGCCCTGTACCTGATCCGGTGCTACAACGCTAGAGCTCCCGGGCTCGTCCCAACATAAGGGAGTACGGCATCTCCGTCCATACAATGCCTCATAAGGTGTCATCCCAATCGACGCGTGCCAGCTGTTATTATAAGAAAACTCGACCAACGGGAGGTGATCTGGCCATACCTGTCCCTAGTCTAGTACACATGCTCGTAGCATATCCTCCAATGTCTGAATAGTCCGCTTGGACTGGCCGTCGGTCTAAGGATGGTATGCGGGGGTGAAATGGAGACTCGAACCTAGGGCGGCGTGTACCTGCTGCCAGAACCTCGAGGTAAAACGCCCGTCCCTGTCCGAGATGATGGTCCTCGGGACTCCATGTAGTCTCACAATCTAACGGGTAAACTCCTCGGCTAAACGACTCACCGGCCACGTTTCCCGTATAGGAATGAAACGTGCGGTCTTCGTCAGCCGGTCTACTACCACCCATATCGCGTCAAAGCTCCTACTAGGTCTCAGACCGGTCACGAAGTCCATGGATATGTTCTCCCACTTCCACTGCTGCACGGGCAGTGGGTGAAGCTCTCCTCCGGGTCTCTAGTGGTCGATCTTGACCTGCTGGCAGGTCGCACATCGGGCCACATATCTAGCTACATCGGGCTTGAGCCCGCCCCACCAATAAGATCTCCTAATGTCATGGTACATCTTACTCGCGCTTGGGTGCACCGAGTAAGGTGTGGAATGGGCCTCATGCAAAATCCGCTCTCTCAGTTCCTAATCCGACGGCACACAAATACGTCCCTAACATCTCAATAGCCCGTCTGCTCCCATGATAAATTGCGGTGCCTCTCCTCGGGACATCCTTTCCCGGATCCTCATGAAAATGGGACATCTCTCTTGCTTCTGCAGGATCTCTCCGGACAGGTCAGGTAGTACCTCCAACTCGGACAAACAACCGTCCGTACCCGGGAACCGGATATCCAACTCCAAACCCACCAAATCTCTCTGCAGCCGAGGCTGAACCATAAGCCGAGCTATCGCCTCCTCTCGAGGTGTCCTCCTACTCAAAGCATCGGCGACTACGTTCGCCTTCCCGGGATGGTACAAAATCTCCAAGTCAAAATCCTTAATAAGCTCCAACCATCTCCTCTGGCAGTTATTCAACTCCCGCTGAGTGAATATAAACTTCAGACTCTTATGGTCTATGAAGATCTGGCATGTAGCCCCGTACAAGTAGTGTCGCCAAATCTTCAGGCATGAATCACTGCCGCTAGCTCAAGATCATGGGTAGGGTAATTCTCCTCGTACGGCTTCAGCTGCCGAAAAGCGTACGCAATAATCCTACCCTTCTGCATCAAAACGCACCCTAATCCTAGCTTGGAGGCGTCATTATATACTACAAAATCCTCTACGCCCTCGGGCTGGGCTAACCCAGGAGCGGAGGTCAACCTCCTCTTCAGCTCCTCGAAACTGTTCTGACAAGGCTCGGACCAAACGAACCTGGTAAACATCCTCAGCAAGGAAGTGAGCGGTCGTGCAATCACGGAGAAACCCTCAACAAAACGGCAGTAGTATTCCGCTAAGCCCAAGAAACTGCGCACCTCCTTGACCGTTATAGGAGGCGGCCATGCCAGCCGGTAAAACACTTTCCCAACTTGCGCTAAGATCACAAAAAGGTCTGATGTATCGGAAACTCAACTTCCTTCTCAGGTTTTTCGCACTACAACATTTCCATTATCTTTCTTTTTTGCTTGTCTCTAACAAAGAAGATCGAACTTCCAATTTACACCGTTGGCTTTGGTTCTTTGTCAAACCAAACTTTGATGTGACGTTTCCTCAATTCCGGTTGCAAGTTCTAAGTAATGAAGGAAATACTTTGCTTCACACTGCTTCTACTAACGAGACATGTATGCTATAACTCTTACATTGTCTCACAATACTCAATCAAGACCATGTCTTGAAGAATCACTTGTACACTTCAACCCGATCATACCTCGAGGCAATTTCCAAAACAGTTGCACCAATGAATCTCCTCTTAACTCTCAACAACTCCATTGTCCATTTCCGTCTCACTCAATACTTCATCGTCATCCGGAGTAGGTTAATCATAGATGGTGTTACTTGGAGAATCTCTCCACAAATCCGGTAGTGATCGGCACGTCCAAGAAACTTGTAACTTCTTTCACATCCTTCGGGGGTTGTCATCCCAAGACAACTGGTCATACAACTTCACTCTTCTTCGAGAGTAGACCAAAATGTCTTATTCGGGGCATTAGTAAGCTCATATGGAATCACTACAACTCGTAGTGACCATGGTTTGTCCGGAATGCCGTGTTTGCAATATCCCAGTCTCGACTTCTCAATTGGTGACAATCAAACCCTAACTCCTTTTTAGAAGAGACCACCAACCCTTGCAACCGGTCGAGTAGATCATCTATACGTGGTAAGGGGGTACTTGTTCTTCATTGTAGTCAAAGTACAAATGGAGATAACCGTCTCTCTTTTCGCAAACTGGTGTTCTCCATAACAACTTCAAATCAAGAGTTTAAGATGTATTCTAAGTTCTTGTTACCATTCCTTTATGATCCCACGGCCTGGTTACTCTCCCCCACACTCATCCATCGACCGCCCGCACATGCGCGTTCTCCGTTGTCACCAATTAGCTAATAACTGACCTTCTCACATGTCAATGACTTGCTATTCTTCTGTGCTTCCATGTTACCATTCTCATGAAGGCTACCCTCTCGGGGTACCTTAAACTCCGTTAGCTCATTCTTCATTCCACGCTTCCTTTTCCTTCAGCGAGATAATTATACCCTTCTCGGCGTTGTTGAGTCACATTACTCGCCTTCATAGGCTTAACCGCGCTTCATGATATCTTGTAAGTGCGTCTTCTCAAAATCTCTAACGTTAGTTAGCATCACGTGTTGCTCTCATCTTCTTAGGATCATCATTTATACCATACTTCCTCCTTTTTGGCGTTTCTTCGCCTTATCGTCATAACAGGAAACCGGTCAACTCCGCGTGAATCCCCACCTTGCCATTCTTCTCATAACTCTCGTAATGTTGAGTCTTCACTTAATGGTACCTCGTAAGCTTAACTTACGGTATCTTACATCTTTCACACTTGGTTCGATCCCCTTCTCATCTTGACTCCAAAGCTTAAGAGCGTCTAAGGAAAGCTTCACTCCTCGTGATGGAACACCGCCTTTAACCTTGTTAGAATGCACCCATCTCCTCCACGATTCCCATCTTTAGTTGTCCATGCGTCTTCTCGAAAAACTTAAGTTTGTTATCTCCATTGTTCTCGTCGTACGTAGTCCTCAAACACGGTTAGCTCCAATGGATGCCTCCCCTGGTCCTAGGAGATGGAGAACTCTGCGCCCAAACCTCCCAACGGTCCTATCCCCAGCCTTGGGAACGATGATCTCGGCGACGTCCTCTACGGGGAATCTCAACTGCTGGGTGGATCCACAACTGGCGGGTCCGCAATGGGATACGTCCCCGACCTCTCGCGCCTGGAGGTCTTCCTACTCGTCCCCGGTCTCGGGACGGTAGGAGAAAGAGGGGGTCTGCCCCAGGCGGGTCCTACGTAAGCGGTAGCTCTCGTACGTGCCATCTAATAGCTTATGGAATTTACTTATGTATAAACGTGTAGGTACTAATGTAATCTCGTATGATAAACTTCTAAAAACATAAAGTTAAACATTGTCGTCAAAGCACATCCAACACATACAAGTCCAAAACATCCTAAGGCCACATACGTAGCTAGGTACATACAAATCCACAAACATCCTAAGGTCATATATATATATATATATATATATATATATATATATATATATATATATATATATACTATATATACCTATTTCTAATCCGGAGATCTATGTCGCCGAGGTTTGCGGAAGGAGTGGTGGTCCCGTACATTCTAACCCAAACCCGACTCATGCATATGATTTTGAAAACGAAAAGTCAGAACCCGTGGGGGTTCTGTTTTCTACCTCATTCGGCCTTTAAAAAGATTGTGAGTGCCATTGTTGTCAACCTAGGGCTCTGATACCACTTTTGTAACACCCCAAATCCGCGGTACTCGGGGTGCTACGGGAGAGACCTCACAATGGGTCCCGACCCTTAGCCTGACAACAATTTCACCGGACCTTTCAAACAAGGCACAAATAAAGGCAAAACTAAAAATCGTTTATAATGTATGCGAGAGACTGCAAAGTAAAAATACAAAGTGGAAATCAGCCGAGTCCTCAAAACAACATAACTCCAAGAAGAAACCACAACCGTACAACATAAACCCACAACGAAACACAACCCAAAAACGTCCCCGTCCTATAATGTACGGAGACCCCGGTTGTCCACTCCTCCACCTCACTCGGCAGCACCCTAACCTGCAAGTCATCTACACAAACGGTTTAAAACCGTTAGCTCGTATTCGAAGCATTAAAAAAGCGGTGAAGGCACAAACACACACGTTACACATAACATGAATCACACAAGTCCGGTTTATTATCTTTTTATTATTAAGTCATATCCCGTACTAATTCAACTTCAGTTTGTGACACGAGACCACCGTGGTCTCGCCTCGGTCCCTTACCGGCAAGGAATGGTACGGATGAACCCGACCGTATACCCACCGGACTCGTCGCCGAGAACCTCCTAGACCTCCCCCGGGCTAGGCAGCTGGTGTCACCGCCCGTTATCATACACTTGGGCCAACATATATATATATATAAGGTCGGTGGTCCTAATTACCGGTTTCAATGTTATACAAGAACATAACCACACACCACCAAACACACAACAATGCTAATACATAAAATACGAGCTAAGTAAGTCCGGAGACTTACCTCGTCCCAATGCTAACTCACAAACGCCGTTGCTCCCCTTGGGAAGACGTACACAACCTCCTCACAACAAGATAACCATCAAAACCCGCTCAACTCAAGAAGTCTAAGACTTCTACAAAAATGATCTACGCAAGATCATTTGACTCTCATTCTAGGACCGCATCCTAGAATCTCTCATACTCATATCTCACTCAACGCATGAGGAGATATCTCAACAACCTACTAACTCTCATATGATCATACTCAAAACTCAAGAACGAGTAAAAGCCTACTAGGTCTATCATGCTCATCACACTATCCACACATGAATGTAACGCCCAACAGTTCATAACCTCAAAGATATTAGTCCTCAACCCAAGAGGCACAAGCTAGCCTAGAAGATCCATCATGCTCACATGCTCATATCCAACAATTACATCGAGCCTTAGGGGCTCCTAGGTTCACAACCACTAAATGGTATTTCAAGCTACTCTAGATCCATCCTAGGCATGTTACTAACATGATTCAACAGCAATACTAAGGAATGAACGAAGAGGAAGGAGAGGAGAAGACTACTGTTGCAGAAACCGCAGCCGCGGAGTCAAGCTGGCGCCCCCTGCGGAACACAGGAGCCGCCCCCGCGGAACCAGGTGCTGCCCCTGCGCCTTGCTGCCGCCCAAAGTCACGTATGTGCCGCCGCCCCGCGGCCGTGCCGAGCCGCGCCCGCGGCCGTGCCGAGCCGCGCCCGCGGCCGTGCTGAGCCGCCCCTGCGGCTGGCCGCCACCCTTGGAGTCGTGGTCTGGCGCCACCCCTGCGGCCGTGCCGAGCCGCACCCGCGGCATGCTGAGCCGCACCCGCGGCGTTCTGAGCCGCACCCGCGGCCGTGCTGAGCCGCCCCGCGGGTTCTGTGCAGAGCGTCGTCTTCTCCTCTTGCTGGATCTTCTCCAAACACCCACCACTGGTCTTAGACACCTCTCCTCGACCTAAACGAGCTAAGAACACAAGCATGCAAGGGACTTGAGTGAAAACCTCTCAAAGCTTCATCTATGGCCGTGGATGAAGGAGGGAAGAAGAAAGGGGTGAGCAGCCATGGAGAGGAAGGAAGGAAGGGAGGAAAGCGACTTAACACACCAGATCTGGAGTTCTCCTACTGCAGTCCACACATGCAGCTCCTCAATCAACCATGGAAGAAGTGAAGATAAGAGAAGAGAGTGATGGAGGAAAAGAACGTGAAAGAGAAGAGAGGAGAGAGAGAGATGGGACACAAGGCTGAAAAGGGGTGAGGGGACCAAGGGGTCAGCTGACCTCTTGTCCCTCCCCATGGACCGAGGGGTCGGAAATGACCCTTTGTTATTTTTAACTCGGAACGAAGGGTCGGAACGCAGAAAAAGAGGAAAAACGACGAGTCGGCTCAGGATTTTCTTAGGAATAAATCCCGGCTCTCGGCATCTCGGGATTACAGGATAACTACAAAGTGCTCCAAGTCCGGAATAAAATTAATAAAATTCCGGACGTTACACAGATTGAGTTAGTGCAGACTCTGTTTAGAGATTTGGCACAGTACTGGTTGAGGTCTGTACGAGTACAGGTTACCAGTTATGAGCAGATGAGGACTATGATCCGAGAGCGTTTCTGCCCTGCCTCGCTGAGGAGGGAGAAACTGCGAGACTTTGTTGAGGCTGGGTTCGAGGATGTACCGGTCTCAGAGGCCATCAGGAGATTTCAGGAGAAGTTGGCATTGCTGGGTCCAGTTGCACCTTCTGCAGATCAGCATGTGTATTTGTTTTCCCGACGTCTGAGGGATACTACCCGTACCTATATGGCGGGTTTCCACTGTGAGACCTTGGTCGATTATCAGGACCCGGCTTCTGATTACGAGAGAGAGAGAGAGCTAGCCAGAGGAGAGCTTCTCAGACCGGAGGGTCTGAGAAGAGACAGCGGACTAGGCAGACTAGTGGTACTGGTGGAGCTGCTGGTTCAGGGCGAGGCCAGAGTCGCAAGAGTCATCCTTCATCTGCACCGGGTGAAGATAAAGGAGTACAGTGCTTCAACAACAGTGAGTATGGGCATATGAGATCAGAGTGTACGAGGCAGCCGGTGACCTGTTTCACTTGTGGCAGACCTGGTCATAGAGCTACCTTCTGTAGACGAGGGAGAGCTTCATCACAGCAGGATTCTTCTCCTGCTGCACGTGCAGTAGGAGGTGGACAAAGGTCACCTCAACAACAGCAGATTCAGGGAAAGCAGAGGGTCCCAGATCGCCCTACGACTCAGGGATCTGCTCCTGGGCCGAGTAGAGGCAGAGGTCGTGGTGGGGTAACCACTGATACCAGAGGCCCACAAGGCCGAGTTTTTGAGTTGAGGAGTGCAGAGAAGCCAGCTGCACCTACTGCTACAGGTACCATTCTGATTCATGGTTTACCTGTTAGAGTTTTATTTGATACTGGTGCTACGCATTCTTTTATTTTGGATGCCTTTGTAGAGCGTCTGAGTCAAGATACGGTTGAGGGGATGCCCTTTATTATAGGGTTACCTGATGGTGGTAGGGTCAGAGGTACCCGTGAGGTTCGTGACTGTCCCATTTCTGTAGGGACTCGTGTGTTACAATTTGACTTCTTTGTCATGCCGTTAGAGCATGAGGAAGTTATACTAGGTATGGATTGGATGGATAGACATTCTGCGGTCTTAGATGTGGGTAGGAGGACTGTTACCCTCTCTACCGAGTTACGTCAGATAGAGGTTTTCCGAGGTTGGAACCTTGGAAAATCAGGTATGGTTATCAGTGCGATACAGGCAGCTAGGCTGATTGCACAGGGATGTGAGGCCTTCTGGTGTTATGCCATGAAGGAAGGGGAGAGTCCAGCATTAGAGGACATCCCAGTGGTCTGTGATTTTGCAGATGTGTTTGTTGAGCCGTCCAGTTTGCCGCCTCAGAGGAGTGTGGACTTCAGTATTGAGTTAGAGCCTGGTACGAGACCTATCTCGAAGGCCCCATACCGGATGACGCCTGTTGAGATGCTGAAGCTGAAGAAGCAACTCGAGGAGTTGGCTGAGAAGGGCTTTATTCGCCCTAGCGTGTCCCCATGGGGAGCACCTGTCCTCTTCATACGGTAGAAGGACGGATCGTTGAGACTGTGTATTGATTACAGAGAAATGAACAAGGTGACCATCAAGAACAAGTATCCATTGCCGCGTATTGATGACTTGTTAGATCAGCTTCGGGAAGCGATAGTGTTCTTCAAGATTGATATGTGTTCCGGGTATCACCAGCTGAGGGTGAGAGAGCAGGATGTGCATAGGACAGCATTCAAGACCAGATATTGACACTATGAGTTTGTAGTGATGCCATTTGGACTTACGAATGCCCCAGCAGTTTTTATGGAGTTGATGAACAGCATCTTCATCGACTTCCTAGATCAGTTTGTGGTGGTCTTCATAAACGATATTCTGGTATACTCTCGTAGCAGAGAGGAGCATGCAGGACAGCTGAGGACTGTGTTGCAGGTTTTACGAGATAGAGAACTTTATGCTAAGTTCTCTAAGTGCGAGTTCTGGATGCCAAAGGTAGCATTCCTGGGTCACATTGTATCCGCCGAGGGGATCAAGGTGGATCCGGCGAAGATAGACGTTGTAGCAGCTTGGACTACACAGACGCGACCACGACGAACGTCAAGGAAGAACGTCAAGGACGAACGTCAAGGAAGTACGTAACTTTATGCTAAGTTCTCTAAGTGCGAGTTCGTGGAGGGATTCTCTGTGATTGCCCGTCCACTAACGAGTTTACTGAGGAAGACTACCAGATTTGTATGGTCTGATCAGTGTATGCAGAGTTTTGAGGAGCTGCAGAGACGTCTGACTTCTGCTCCTGTTTTGGCACAGCCAGAGGGTACAGAGGATTTTGTAGTATACAGTGATGCATCCAAGCTAGGCTTGGGATGTGTGTTGATGCAACGGGGCAGAGTGATTGCATATGCGTCCAGACAACTGAAGACGTATGAGGAGAACTGCTCGACTCATGATCTGGAGTTGGCAGCGGTAGTTCATGCACTGAAGATCTGGAGATATTACCTGTATGGTGTTACATGTCAGATCATCACAGACCATCAGAGTCTGAAGTACATTTTCACGCAGCGGGAATTGAATAACCGCCAGCATAGGTGGCTTGAGCTGATCAAGGATTTTGATCTGGAGATTCTGTATCATCCGGGGAGGGCAAACGTTGTCGCCGACACCCTGAGCTGGAAGACGCCTCGGGAGCAGGCGATTGCGAGGCTGACAGTTCAACATCAGTTGCAGAGGGTTCTGATCTGGTTAGAGTTGGACATCTAGTTTCCTGATGAGGATGCCCGGCTGAGTACTTTAGAGGTTCTACCTGATCTGTTGGGTGAGATCTAACAGAAGCAGGAGAGCTGCCCGACCTTGATGAGGATCAGAGAGTGGATGTCTCGGGATGAGGCACCACAGTTTCTTCTGGGAGCAGATGGAGTATTGAGACGCCGTGGTCGCGTCTGTGTACCTGCTAATACAGAGCTGAGACAGAGGATATTACAGGAGGCTCACTGTACACCTTACTCTGTACATCCAGGTACGAGTAAGATGTATCAGGATTTGAGACGTCTATATTGGTGGGGAGGGCTGAAGCCCGATGTGGCCAGATTTGTGGCACAGTGTGCGACCTGCCAGCAGGTCAACATAGAGCATAGTAGACCTGGGGGTGAGCTCCATCCACTTCCTGTTCCATAGAGGAAGTGGGAGGACGTCACCATGGATTTTGTGACTAGACTGAGGCTGAGCTGGAGTTTTGATGCCATCTGGGTCATAGTGGACAGATTGACGAAGACGGCACGTTTCATTCCTATTAGGGAGACGTGGCCGGTGAGCAGATTAGCTGAGGAGTACACTAGGCAGATAGTGAGACTCCATAGTGTACCGAGGACGATCGTCTCAGACAGAGATGAACGATTTACCTCGAGGTTTTGGCAGCAGATTCAGACTGCCCTGGGGACGAGTTTGCACTTCACGACTGCGTTCCATCCCCAGACATATGGTCAATCAGAGAGGACCATTCTTACCCTGGAGGATATGCTGCGAGCTTGTGTGTTGGATTGGAGACAAGTGTGGACGGATCATCTCCCACTTGTTGAGTTCTCATACAACAACAGCTGGCATGCATCGATTGGGATGGCCCCATATGAGGCATTGTATGGACAGAGATGTCATACTCCATTATGTTGGGATGAGGAGAGCAGTGTTAGTGGTTTGGCACCTGATTAGATTCAGGATGATATGGCTCGAGTAGCACTGATTCGAGAGCGGATGCTGACTTCCTAGAGCCGTCAGAAGTCTTATGCTGATAGGAGGCGTAGACCTCTAGAGTTCAGAGTTGGCACCCATGTGTGGCTGAGAGTGTCCCCGACACGAGGTGTTAGGCGTTTTGGCATTAAGGGGAAGTTGAGCCCCCGATATGTCGGACCGTTCGAGATTTTGGATCGGGTTGGGAGCGCAGCCTACAGGTTGGCTTTGCCGCCGAGATTAGAGGGTCTTCACCCTGTCTTTCATGTGTCTCAGCTGAGAGAGTATATACTAGATCCGAGACACATCGTGAGTTATGATGATTTGGTGGTGGAGCCGGACCACACTTTTGTTGAGCATCCGATTGCAGTCCTAGAACGAGGTATGAGCCGCTTGCGTTCGAAGGACATACCTATGTTGAGGATACAATGGTCGAGACGAGGACCTGATGAGGCTACATGGGAGACTGAGGATAGTATCCAGAGGAACTATCCAGAGTTCTATACCGAGATAGATATACCTGTAGGGTCTACGAGTAGATCTTAATACTATCTTGGTGAGTGTTTGCTTATGTGCTTATATGCCATGCTGTGTTTATTTTCGTACTAGCTTGATATGATGTGCGATCTTATTAGATCTTGTTGTGCTAGTGCGATTGTTTATAGCTGGAGATGGTTTGTTCCTCCCTGCTTTTGTGATGCTGGTTGGCTAGAGATGGTTTTCCTCTATGCCCTGGATAGTGTTCGTGCTGGAGTTGATGGTTTCCTCCATGCTTATGTTTGAGGTTATAGAGAGAGTTGTACCTCGGCTTGTGAGTCCGAGTGGTTTGAGGATTTTACAAGTTTCGGGACGAAACTTGTTTTTAGGGGGGTGAGGTGTAAGAGCCTTAGTCTTTGGGAGCTAGTTTAGCCTTGCCGCCGCCGCGAGTCTGTGAGGCCGCCCCTGCGGCTCCTCTGTTGTTCCGCCCCTGCGGCCAGGAAACCCGCCCCTACGGTTTTCGGCGGCTACAGCCGATTTTGTTGACTCGTTTGACCCGTGCTTTACCCTTTGCCTTACTTCTTACTTTTTCTTGTTGAGCAAGGGTTTCCTTCTTCACTTCCCAATCCATCTTTCACGTCCTCCTTGCTTCTCCTTCATCCTTCTTGATCTCTCTTGAGTTTGGAAGAGTTTTGGTGTGGCTTTGTGTGTTGATGATGATGATGATGTGGTATGATGTGGTTGTGAGCTTGGAAGCCAGGTGAGGTGCTAGTGGTGAGCAATTCCTGGTTAGGCCATAGTTGTAGTAAGCTTTCTTCTCCTTCTTCTCTTCCTTCTTCCTTGTTCTTCCTTCCGTAGCTTAGGATTAGATGATTGAATGTANGAGTCGGCTCGGGATTTTCTTAGGAATAAATCTCGGCACTCGTCATCTCGGGATTACGGGATAACTACAAAGTACTCTAAATCCGGAATAAAATTAATAAAATTTCGGGCGTTACAACTAGGTCGTCCTCGTGGGATTGGGACCTTTTGATCTTGTTTATATTCGTTATGTTTTGATTGTACTCAACAGTACTCTGTATAACCTTTTGAGATTTATATATATTAGTTTCATGTTTTGTTTTAATCTATCTGTGCCTTGTTGTAAGATCAGTGAAGTTGTTGTCAGGCTAGGGTCAGGATCCATTGTGAGATCCTAGCCCAGTAGCACCTCGAGTCCTACGGATTTGGGGTGTTACAAAGTTGGTATCAGAGCCCAGGTTGACAACAATGGCACTTGTAATCTGCGATAAAGGTCGAATAGATAAATAAACAGAACCCGAAAGGGGTCTGACTTTTCAAAAGATTTTTGGTTTGAATTGAATACAAATGTTTTGGGTTAGTGTGTACGTGAATCCATCACCCCTCTGAAGATCTCGACAGTATAGGTATATATATATAGATAGATACTATCTGATGTGATGTGTGATATATATATATCTATACATATGGCATATATATAGCCTTCTAAGTTAGGTTTATGTCCTTTGCAGATGGTTCATACTAGAGCCCTACTTGCAGCTGGACAAGGTAGAGGTAGACCCCCTCTAGGTAGAGGATGGGGTAGGACTTCTGCTGCTGATCTACGTGCAGCAGAGGAGATTCACGACGACGTTGTTGAGAGTGTCGTTCCCGAGACTGGGAACAGGGCAGTTGGGAGGCAGGAATCACAGGGAGCCCGGTCAGATGGCTCAGATCGTGTCTCCATGAAGGGACCATCCTTCCGAGAGTATATTAGACGGGTAGAGGAGGCCGCCAGGGCAGGCAGACGTGCTCCTGATCTGCCCGCACATGAGGGATCCACTAGGAGGTCCCATACAGTGACTCAGGTGCCAGCTGTATTGGCACCTGCTGTTGAGATTCCTCCGGTTCGAGAGGAGCATAGAGGGCCTCGACCAGACAGTTGGTTGAAGGCATTTCATCAGTTGGGAGTACCCCCTTTCTCTGGGAAGGTGGGGTTAGAGGTGGAGCTGTGGATAGGGCATGTGGACTCGGCTTTAGAGTCTATCAGATGTCCAACTGACAGGCAGATAGAGTTGGTGCAGACTTTGTTCAGAGATCTGGCACAACACTGGTGGAGGTCAGTATGAAGTCAGGTTCTCAGTTATGACCAGATGAGGACTCTGATCAAAGAGCGTTTCTACCCTGCCTCACTGAGGAGGGAGAAACTGCGCGACTTTGTTGAGGCTAGATTTGATGATGTACTAATCTCAGAGGCCATCAGGAGGTTTCAGGAGGAGCTGGCTTTAATGGGTCCAGCTGCACCTCCTGCTGATCAGCATGTTTATCTTTTCTCTCGACGATTGAGGGATGGTACCCGAGCCTATATGGCGGGTTTTCACTGTGAGTCCTTGATGGACTATCAGGACAGAGCTGCAGATTACGAGAGAGAGAGAGTTGGGCAAAGGAGAGCTTCTCAGGCCGGAGTGTCTGAGAAGAGACAGCGTACGGGGCAGGCCAGTGGTACTGCTGGAGCTGCTAGTGTTGGGCGTAGTCAGACACGCCATAGTCGTTTTGTATCTGCACTAGCTACAGAGGGACGACAGTGTTATAACTGTGGTGATCCAAGACATATGAGGCCAGAGTGCACGAGGCCATTAGTGACGTGTTTTACCTGTGGTAGATAGGGTCATTAAGCCGTTTACTGCCGCCAGGGCGGAGTTGCATCTCAGTAGAGTTCTTCTCCTGCTAGTGTAGCGGGAGGTGGGCAGAGGCCACCTCAGCAGCAACAGTAGATACAGAGACAACAGAGAGTCCCAGATCGCCCTTACGACTCAGGGATCTGCTCCTGGGCTGAGTAGAGGCAGAGGTCGTGGGGGGAGCACCACTGATACCAGAGGCCCACAGGGTCATGTTTTTGAGCTGAGGAGTGCAGAGGAGCCAGCTGCACCGACTGCTACAGGTACCATTCTGATTCATGGTTTACCTGTTAGAGTTTTATTTGATACTGGAGCTACACATTCTTTTATTTCTGATGCTTGTGTAGAGCGTCTTGGTAGGGTCAGAGGTACCCGTGAGATTCACGGTTGTCCCATTTCTATAGTGACCCGTGTGTTACTAGTTGACTTCTTTGTCATGCCACTAGAGCATGAAGAAGTCATTCTTGGTATGGACTGGATGGATAGACATTCTGTAGTCCTAGATGTAGGTAGGAGGACTGTTACCCTCTCTACCGAGTTAGGCCAGATAGAGGTTTTCCGAGGTTGGGACCTTGGAAAGACAGGTACGGTTATCAGCGCTATACGGGCAGCCATATTGATTGCACAGAGTTGCGAGGCCTTCTGGTGTTATGCCATGAAGGAGGGGGTGAATCCAGCTGTAGAGGACATCCTAGTTGTTTGTGAGTTCACAGATGTGTTTGCTGAGCCGTCCAGCTTGCCGCCTCAGAGGAGTGTGGATTTTGGGATTGAGTTAGATCCTGGTACGAGACCCATCTCGAAGGCCCCATACCGGATGGCGCTTGTCGAGATGCTGGAGCTGAAGAAGCAACTCGAGGAGTTGGCTGAGAAGGGCTTCATTCGCCCTAGCGAGTCCCCATGGGGAGCACCTCTCCTCTTCGTACGGAAGAAGGACGGATCACTGAGGTTATGCATAGATTACAGAGAGCTGAACAAGGTGACCATCAAGAACAAGTATCCACTGCCTCGTATTGATGATTTGTTAGATCAGCTACAGGGAGCGACTGTGTTCTCCAGGATTGACCTGCGTTCCGGGTATCACCAGCTGAGGGTGAGAGAGCAGGATGTGCACATGACATCATTCCGGACCAGATATGGCCACTACGAGTTTGTAGTGATGCCATTTGGGCTTACTAATGCCCCAGCCGTCTTTATGGAGTTGATGAACAGTATCTTAATCGACTTCCTGGATTAGTTTGTGGTGATTTTCATTGATGACATTTTAGTATACTCTCGCAGCAGAGAGGAGAAGCAGGACATATGAGGACTGTATTGCAGGTTTTGCGGGATAGAGAACTTTATGCTAAGTTCTCTAAGTGTGTGTTCTGGATGCCAGAGGTAGCATTCATTGGTCATGTGGTTTCAGCTGAAGGGATCAAGGTGGATCCAGCGAAGATAGAGGTAGTAGCAGCATGGACTACACCGACGAACGTTAAGGAAGTACGTAGTTTCCTTGGCCTTGCCGGTTATTACAGACGCTTTGTGGAGGGATTTTCTGTGATTGCCCGTCCACTAACGAGTTTGCTGAGGAAGACTACCAGATTTGTGTGGTCTGATCAGTGCATGCAGAGGTTTGAGGAGTTGAAGAGGCGTTTGACTTCTGCTCCTATTTTGGCACAGCCAGAGGGTACTAAGGATTTTGTGGTATACAGTGATACATCCCAGCTAGGCTTGGGATGTGTTTTGATGCAGAGAGGCAGGGTGATTGCATATGCGTCTCGACAGTTGAAGACGTATGAGGAGAACTACCCGACTCATGATCTGGAGTTGGCAGCGGTAGTTCATGCACTAAAGATCTGGAGACATTACCTGTAGGGTGCTACATGTCAGATCTTCACAGTCCATAAGAGTCTGAAATATATTTTCACGCAGCGGGAATTGAATAACCGCCAGCGTAGGTGGCTCGAGCTGATCAAGGATTTTGATTTAGAGATCCTGTACCATCCAGGGAAGGCGAACGTTGTCGCCGACGCCCTTAGCAGGAAGACGCCTCGAGAGTAGGCGATTGCGAGATTGACAGTTCAACATCAGTTACAGAGAGATCTGATCTGGTTAGAGTTGGAAATCCAGTTTCCTGATAAGGATGCCCAGCTGCGTACTTTAGAGGTCCTTCCTGATCTGTTGGGCGAGATCAAACAAAAGCAGGAGACCTGCCCGACATTGATGAGGATACGAGATAGGATGTCTCGGGATGAAGCACCACAGTTCTTGCTAGGAGCAGATGGACTTTTGAGACGTCGCGGTCGCGTCTGTGTACCTGCTGATACAGAGCTGAGACAGAGGATTTTACAGGAGGCTCACTGTACACCTTACTATGTACATCCAGGTACGAGTAAGATGTATCAGGATTTGTGACGTCTATATTGGTGGGGAGGGCTGAAGCCCGATGTGGCCAGATTTGTGGCACATTGTGCGACCTGCCAACAGGTCAAGATCGAGCATTTCAGACCTGGAGGTGAGCTCCATCCACTTCCTGTTCCACAGAGGAAGTGGGAGGACGTCAACATGGATTTTGTGGCTGGGCTGAGGCTGAGCCGGAGTTTTGATGCCATCTGGGTCATTGTGGACAGATTGACGAAGACGGCACGTTTCATTCCTATTAGAGAGACGTGAACGGTGAGCAGATTAGTTGAGGAGTACGCTAGGCTAATAGTGAGACTCCATTGTGTACCGAGGACGATCGTCTCAGACAGAGATGGACGATTTACCTCGAGGTTTTGGCAGCAGATTCAGACTGCCCTGGGGACGAGTTTGCACTTCACGACTGCGTTCCATCCTCAAACAGATGGTCAGTCAGAGAGGACCATTCAGACGCTGGAGGATGTGTTAGTGGTTTGGCACTTGATCAGATTCAGGATGATATGACTCGAGTAGCACTGATTCGAGAGCGGATGCTGACTGCGCAGAGCCGTCAGAAGTCATATGCTGATAGGAGGCGTAGACCTCTAGAGTTCAGGGTTGGAGCCCATGTGTGGCTGAGAGTGTCCCCGACACGAGGTGTTAGACGATTTGGCATTAAGGGGAAGTTGATCCCCCGATATGTCGGACCGTTCGAGATTCTGGATCGGGTTGGGAGCGCAGCATACAGATTAGCTTTGCCTCCGAGATTAGAAGGTTTTCACCCTGTATTTCATGTGTCTCAGCTGAGGGAGTATATACCAGATCCGAGACACATCATGAGTTATGATGATTTGGTGGTTGAGTCGGACCACACATTTGTTGAGCACCCTATTGCAGTCCTAGAACGAGGTATGAGACGCTTGCGTTCGAAGGACATTCCTATGCTGAGGATACAGTGGTCGAGACGAGGACCTGATGAGGCTACATGGGAGACTGGGGATAGTATCCAGAGGAACTATCCAGAGTTCTATGCTGAGTTAGATGCACCAGTAGGATCACCGAGTAGATCTTAGTACTATCTTGGTGAGTGTTATGTGCTTATATGCTTATATGTTATGATGTGTTTATTTTCATACTAGCTTTGATGTGATTATGATCTTATTAGATCTTGTTGTGCTAGTATGATTATTGTTTATAGCGGGAGATGGTTCTTTCCTCCATGCTATGGTGATATGATAGGTTTAGGTGGAGATGTTCTTCCTCCATGCCTTTCTGTTATGGTTATGATACGGCTAGAGATGTGATTCCTCTATGTCTTGTGATATGTTTATGGTTTAGCTAGAGATGGTTTTCCTCTAGGCTTTGGATAGTGTTTTCATTGCTGGAGTTGATGAGTTCCTCCATGCTTATGTTGAGGTTATAAAGAGAGTTGTACCTCGGCTTTTGGAGTCTGAGTGGTTTCAGGACTTTGCAAGTTTCGGGACGAAACTTGTTTTTAGGGGGGGTGAGATGTAAGAGCCTTAATCTTTCGGACCGAGATTGGACCTTAGCCGAGATTGGCTTTGGCCGAGTTTAGCCTTTCCGCACCTGCGGGCATGACTGCTGCCCCTGCGGCTCAGGGAGCCGCCCCTGCGGTTTCCGGCGGCTGCAGCCGGTTTTGTTGACTCCTTTGACCCGTGCTTTACCCTTTCCCTTACTTCTTACCTTGCTGAGAAAGGGTTTCACTTCACTTCTTTTCCACTCCAACCCTTCCTACGTCCTTCTTGCTTCTTCATCCCTTCCCTTGATCTTGCTTGAGAATCTCTTGGAGTTTGCTAGAGTTTGGTGTGGCTTGGTGTGGCTTGGTGTTGTTGGATGTTGTGAGTATGTTTGTTGAGCTTCAGAGGCCAGCTGAGAGTTTGTTCTATACTCCCTTGGGTGATCACAGCAGTGGAGGTGAGCTCCTTGCTTCTCCTTCCTTTCTTTCTTTCTTGTTCTTCCTTCCTTAGCTTAGGATTAGATGTATTGATTATAGATTGATCTTGGAATGTGTATGTATATGTATGTGTGTGGTTTTGGTTGAGAGAAGACGTGATTTGATCACGTGAAGAGCCGAAGAGAAGCCGCGGGATCACGTTCTGCACCGTCGCCGCCCCCGCGCCTGGAAGTTGCCGCCCCTGCGGAAGCCGTGCCGCAGCGCCCGCGCCAGCGTCTTGCCTGCGTTGCCTGCGTCCCGTGTCACCGCGCCTGCGGCTGGTCCCTGCCGCGCCTGCGGGTTGTCTACTCCGCTCATGCGTCCCTTGATCACGCACGTGCGTCTTGTCCCGGGACTACCCATAGTTGGGTAGCTCCATTCCTTTCCTAGTATAAGGGAACTAGTACCACGGTAGGTGTTGGATGTTGATGAGTATGATATAGATATGCCGGTTAGGGCTTTGAGGTTACGAGTTGGATATGATCCTTATGGATCCCTTGGGTCTAGGTGTGACCCTTTGTGTGATAGTAGATTGATATGTATATATGTATGCCTTATATAGGCCGTGTTGTCCTCCAGATTGGAATAGACGTATCTGAGAGTTTATCATAGTTGGGATTACTTCCGAGACTGAGGTAAGTCCATAGGACTTACTTAGATGCCATCTCTATATTGGATGTTGCATGAGTGGTGCATGTTTATGCTTGCTAGCATGTGATACTGTTATTACCGACCTATGGTTTAGTGACTGTCCATTGTAGGGCGTGACAGCTATCCATTCATCCCGCTGGGAGACTGGAGGTTCTCTACAGGCAGGTCAGTTCTGGATTGTGGGGCGGGCTTTCCCACTCCCATAGGGTATACGGGGTTGGTGACCGCATCACTACTCCAGCTGGCATTAGCACCGGGAGGCGAGGGTTATTTTCCTCGTGTCACATATATTCATATTGATATCCTTATATATACGATTTGAGTGTTGGACTATATTTATAAAGATTATAAAATGGGTAAATGCGTGATATCATGATGAGGTGTTTAATATTCTTGATATGTGATTGTGCTTATGCACATCTTATATATGTGTATGGTTTGCTAACGGTTTTATACCGTGTTGTAGATCCCTCGCAGGTTAGGAGAACTACAGAGTGATCCAGAGAGGGTGATCTGCTGAGGGCTCCGTATACTAGGTCATCCTCGTGGGATTGGGACCTTTTGATCTTGTTTATATTCGTAATGTTTTGATTGTACTCAGCAGTACTCTGTATAACCTTTTGAGATTTATATATATCAGTTTCATGTTTTGTTTTAATCTATCTGTGCCTTGTTGTAAGATCAGTGAAATTGTTGTCAGGCTAGGGTCAGGATCCATTGTGAGATCCTAGCCTAGTAGCACCTCGAGTCCTACGGATTTGGGGTGTTACAATGGTCGACCGAGATCAAGGCCAAGATTGCTATTCTTCGTTCCTTTGTGCCTTTATCTTGACTCCTAGCCATTTCCCGTGCACGTACGCTCGCTCCAATGCATCCACTTCGAGGCTTGATCCTCAAATGTGTCGTTTTAGCTCCAAAATGTGTCAAATCACCTACAAAGCCACAAATAGTGTGTGTAGACATCTATTCTTGCAAGGTAACACTGAACAAGCATAAATGACACAAACTAAGGCTAAAACATGAATGCGGAAAGGGAAAATCTAACTAAATGCATGAATGCAACAAATCGATAAATCATGTTATCAACTTGATTAAGGGCTTCTAGGAAGTAAAAGGGTGTGACATGTTTAGACACGTGGGCTCTTGTCTAAAGAGGGTCCGTTCAAAGTATTCTTGGAGAGTAAGCACTACCCTTTCTCGAACTCGAGTGGGTCTTCATCACTCTCAGACTCATCCTGATTGGTAGTGCATTTTGGACTCATCTTCCTGCTTAAATCAGGATTCGTATTGGCCTTAGTTGTTACCAACGTCCATTTGTTGGGGCAGTCCCTCATCATGTGTCCTTTACCTTGACATTTGAACTAAGTAATATCCGTAGCTCTAGTGAGAGTAGTAGAGTTAGTTCCGTGAGGTGTTGTCATTGCAGGGTTCTAGGATATTATAGTTGTGGAACTTCTTGATGGAGCTCCAATCTCACAACTGGCTGACATAGCTTCCTTTTCTGGTTATTCCTCCAGGCTGGTGTAGTTCGCCGGTCTTGATTTTTAGCCTTGATCTTCCTCTCGACTCAAATTGCTAGATGTAGCAAATCAGTAATGTTGGAGTAGGCATATAAATCAACCTCGCTCACCAATGAAGGGTGGAGGATCCTTAAGTATCGAGCCATGGTGGTATCTTCTTCTTCGTATACATCATCTCGGACCATTTTCATTTCCATGGCAATGTACACTTCCTCAACACTCATCTTTCCTTGCTTTAGATTTTCCAACATTTGGCATAGTTCCCTCCCATGGTGGTGTGGAACAAAGCATTCCCTCATGACGGCCTTCATGTGGTCCATATCCACATCTAGGCCGTCATGAGGATATCCTTATATATCCGCATCACATTTCCCTTCAAACGTTATGGTAATTAAAATCCCTCCGTTAAGTGTTACAAGTTCAAAAGTTATGGTAATTAAACAAAGGAAAAACAAAGGGCTTTCACCACATAAAAGAAAGCACACAAAGGGCCTAAAAACCATAAGAATGGCCGGCCATTTGGAAGCTCCAAGAGGCAAAAAGTATCTGTCAAAAACCCAACAAAAAATGGTCGTAATCACCCTCTTGAATGGTTAGTTTAATGCAAGTGAACATTTTATTTCACTTGTATTAAACAACCCACTTTATTCCATAATATCATGAAAATATCATGAAATAAAGTCAAGCATGACCACTTATTACATGCAAAATAAAATACAACTATAAGGTCCATCAAGACGAGCCGGAACCGGAAGCTTCAATCGCCTCAAGCATGTTCACCATTTTGTGTTCAAGACCGGACCAACATGTCGGAGCTCCAAAAGGATGGTAGATCAACGTGGTTTGTCCTAGCATGCGAGCTCTAGCTCGAGTGAGAGGTGGTGATGACCTAGGTGCCGGCACATCACTCTCGTTACTTAAGTCCGGCGGGCTCACATCATCCCCTCCTCCTTGGAAAGGATTCGACCCCAAATCCGCCAGCTCATTCTCCGCATCCTCGACCTCGTCACCCACATAAAAAGGAGACAAATCAGAAACATTAAACACATTAAGCACCCCATACTTACTAGGAAGCTCAATGCGATATGCATTATCGTTAATTTTCTCAAGGACCCGGAATGGACCATCCGCTCGTGGTTTGAGCTTAGATTGCCGAAGGGATGGAAAGCGGTCCTTCCTCAAATGGACCCACACAAGGTCTCCCTCCGTGAAGAGCATTTCCCGGCGTCCCTTGTTGGCTTGCCGGACATACTATTCGGTACGCTTCTCTAATTGGACCCGAACTCGCTCATGCAAACCTTTCACAAATTCAGCTGTAGATTGCCCATCCAAATCAACGGGTTGTGGGGTGGTTGAGGAATGAAATATAGAGGAGTGAGGGGGTTCCTGCCATAAACAACTTCGAAAGGAGACTTCTTGGTTGCGGAATGAATAGCCCGATTATAAGAAAACTCCACAAAGAGCAAACAATCTTCCCACCTGCACAAGTTAGTATCTAACATGGTACGAAGTAAAGTGCCAAGAGTCCGGTTTACTACCTCAGTTTGACCGTCTGTTTGAGGGTGACAAGAAGTTGAAAATAGTAGCTTGGTCCCCATCTTGGCCCAAAGTGTCTTCCAAAATAGCTAAGGAATTTAGAATCTCGATCTGACACTATTGACCTAGGTATTCCATGTAGCTTAACAATATGCTCAAAGAAAAGATTAGCCACATTAGACGCATCATCAGTTTTACTACAAGAAATAAAATGCGCCATCTTAGAAAACCTATCAACAACCACAAAAATGGAATCATGTCCTTTCCTAGAACGAGGCAATCCTAGAACAAAATCCATAGAAATGTCTTCCTAAGGTGTGCTAGCAATAGGCAAAGGCAAATATAGTCCATGTGGGTTAACTTTAGACTTAGCCTTATGACAAGGAACACAACTAGCACAACATTTTTCTACATCATTTCTCATCTTAGGCCAATAAAAGTGCTCCCGCAAGATACCTAAAGTCTTAGTAACCCCAAAATGTCCCATCAATCCACCTCCATGGGCCTCTAAAACGATCAAGGCTCTCAAGGAACAATTAGGCAAACATAACTTAGAAGCTCTAAGCAAATATCCATCATGAATATAGTAACTACTAGCATGTGAGTCACTACTAGAGCGCAAACAAAGAGCAAAGATATCCCGGAAGTCAACATCAAGAGCATATAAATCACGAATTAAACCAAATCCCAAAACACATGCATCTAGAGAAGAGAGAAGTGTGTACCTACGAGACAATGCATCGGCTACGATGTTGTCTTTTCCTTTCTTGTAGCGCACAACAAATGGAAAAGCCTCAATATACTCCACTCAACGTGCATGTCGTTTGTTCAACTTGGCTTGTCCTCTCAAATACTTCAAGGACTCGTGATCCGAATGTATAACAAACTCACGGGGTAAGAGATAGTACTCCCAAACCTGGAGGACCCGAACCAAGGCATACAACTCTTTGTCGTATGTAGGGTAGTTCAAGGCAGCTCCTCCCAGTTTCTCACTAAAATAGGCCACGGGGCGGCCCTCTTGCATCAACACTCTTCCAATTCCGATTCCTGAAGCGTCACACTCTATCTCGAAGGTCTTCGAGAAATCAGGAAGCAAAAGTACGGGAGCATGGGTCAGCCGCTCTCTAAGTAACACAAAGGACTCCTCCTGAGCGGGTCCCCACTCAAAGCGCATGCCCTTCTTGGTCAACTCGGTGAGGGGGGCTGCAATGGTGTTGAAATCCCGAACGAACCTCCTATAGAACCCGGCAAGTCCAAGGAAACTCCGTATGTGAGGTACCATTGTCGGGCGGGGCCAATCTGTTATTGCCTTTGTCTTCTCCTCGTCCACCCTCAAGCCCCCTTTTCCTACCATAAAACCCAAAAACACCACAGATTCCGAGCAAAAATGGCATTTCTTAAAGTTTACAAACAAGCGTTGTTCTTTAAGCACAAGAAATACACTTCTTAAATGTTCAACATGCTCGTCTAAGGTCTTGTTATACACTAGTATATCATCAAAGTACACCACAACAAATTTACCTAAGTAATCACGTAGAACATGGTTCATTAGGCGCATAAAAGTACTAGGTGCATTTGTCAGACCAAAAGGCATGACAAGCCATTCATATAATCCATATTTAGTTTTAAAAGCAGTTTTCCATTCATCCCCTTTATGCATCCTAATCTGATGATAACCACTCCTAAGATCTATTTTAGAAAAAATAGTAGCACCATGAAGTTCATCTAGCATATCATCAAGACGTGGGATAGGATGTCGGTACCTTACAGTTATTTGGTTGATGGCACGGCAGTCGACGCACATCCTCCAACTCCCATCTTTCTTGGGCACCAACAACACCGGAACTGCACATGGGCTCAAACTCTCCCGAATATACCCCTTGCTCAAAAGGTCCTCCACTTGAGCTTGTAACTCCTTTGTTTCCACCGGGTTTGCTCGATATGTTGGACGGTTAGGAATGGATGATCCGGGTATGAAGTCAATCTGATGCTCTATGCCTCGAATAGGAGGTAGCCCCGGGGGCATGTCTTCGGGCATAATCTTCTTAAACTGCTCAAGTACTCCTGCAATAGAAGGAGGCAAAGACAAACCATTAGTTTCCATAGTAGGTAAATCTGTTACACAAACAAGAAGGAAGCAAACATCCCCCCCTTTGTAGGGCTCGACGGGCGTCGTGTAACCGTGCGGTGAGTAGGGCCTTGGGATCGGGTGTTGTGTCAAGAGCCATCTTGGTCTTTCCCTTTGTTCGTGCAGCCTCTCCTTTCTCCAACTTCTTCCTTTCTCTAGCCATGTGATCCTCCATGATCTCGGATGGTGTAAGAGGCATAAGCTTAACTTTCTTTCCTGCCATGGCGAAGAAGTATATGTTGGTGTATCCGTCATGGAACACCCTTCGGTCAAACTGCCATGGTCGCCCAAGCAAGAGGTGGCAAGCCGAAACTGGAAGCACGTCACAAACAACGTCATCTTGGTAGGGTCCGATGGCAAAATGAACCAAACATTGCTCCTTGACTTGAAGGGGAGCGTTGGTGTTGAGCCACTGGAGTGAGTATGGCTGGGAGTGTGCCTTTGTTTTGAGTCCCAGGTGTGCAACTACCTCCTGACTAACAATGTTACAACAAGACCCACTATCAATAATAACGGTAAATAATTGACCCGAAATTAAGCAATGAGTGTTAAAGAGATTCTCCCTTTGTGAGACGTTGGGAACGAGTTCACTCTCTTGGAGGGATTTCTTTGTGACGATGCAGTGGTCTCCATTTGGACTTTGGACTATTATCTCGTATGCATTGTTTGGGACCTTAGTTGTTATAAGGCAGAAATCTCCCACAGGAGCATGGGCTTCAACTTCATCTCCTTCTATGATTGGGGCTACTGTTTCATAGTCTTCTTCCGGTTCATGGACCTCGGTAACCTCTTCCCCAAATGCGTTCAATAATACTTTGCGGGGGTGGGGCATTCTCGGGCATAGTGACCATTCTCATAACACTTGTAGCATTTGACCTCTCTAGTCCGGCTGGTTTCTGGTTTAGGAGTGGAACTAGGAGGAAGGGTGATAGGGTTAGGGGCGGACGTGGCCTTGGGGGCTACTGTTGGGGATGAACCGGTTGTGTGGGTAGGCCGATTATTTCATGTGGGCTCGTTTGATTCATGACTTGTCCATCTTTTTTATGACCCGATTGCCTTATGTTTTTGGATTAAATTATAGGCGTGATTGGCATGGTGAAGGGCATCGGTAAGGTTGGTGTGTCTGAGTTGTTCAACTATTTCTGACACATCGGGGTTAAGCCCGGACAAGAATTTGGCTAGGACATAGTTTTCGGGTTTTTGAGTTCCCGATCTTTGTAGGAGAGTCCTCAACTCCTTGTGATAATCGTCCGCAGTTCGGTTACCTTGATGTCACCTTTCAAGCTTGAGCAACAATTGTTGCTTGTAATCCGAGGGTATGAACCGAGCACGCATCCTTCTACGGAGTTCAAACCAAGTGTTGATGCGTGGTTCTTGATGGGCCTCCACATATTCTAACTCTTCCTGCCACCAAGTTAGTGCAAAATCAACAAAGTGAATAGCAGCAGTTTCAATCTTTTCAAACTCGTTAAAATCATAGTATCGGAACACATGTTGCCTTAGTCTCCCAATCAATGTAGGCCTCAACATCTGCGGTTCCGGTAAAGTTTGGAACGTCCACCTTTGAGCCATGGTAACGCCTCCGATTGCGGTGACCATGGTTTTCTTCATTGTCCGAGTCATCGTATTGAGGGCTAAAGTCCCGGTTTTTGTCATGGTTTCTGCCTTGGTTTCTACTTGCATGGTTGTTCACACTCCGTGTTCGACCTCGACGGGGTTGATCTTGGTTTCTACCTCCATGACTTTGTTCGGGTGGAGGGGGAGGTAATCTTCTTAGAAGCTCGGCTAGTTGGGCTTCAAGGTTATCAAGACGTTGGTCTCGGTTTACCCCATTATCATTGACAGTTGTCATCTTGTTTTGGATCACCAATCAAGCAAGAGAAACAAACAAAAACAAGTGTCCAATGTTTTGGTTCCACAACAAGCAAGTGGATGCTTAAAACCAAAACAAAACACAAAAGTATAAACTCAAAGGCAAAACCGAAAATGTAAAAATGCAGTTTTAGTGACCGAAACGGTCTCAAACGGCCAAAAATGGCCTTAGGTCACGGCAAAGATGTGAGTCGGACTCAGAAGGCCGTTTCCCTTCTCGTAAAGGTATAGCAATTGAAATTCTGAGTTCGGATGCCCGTTTTTCGCAAAACCGGACGATTTGCAACTTGGCTAGTTCCTGCACCTTTGTAGCAAATCCTTGACAACTGAGATTCACCTATCACACAAAACAACTCAGGGGCAAAAGGTTAGAGGAAAATGTTCTCTCTCTCACCTCTCTCAAGTATGTTTCACCTCACACTCACTCAAGTGTTTGATAGTGTTTGGTTCACACAACTCCTCTTTTCCTTTTTC